>CM023541.1:25974242-27174242 GCA_013350335.1 Chimonanthus salicifolius | reverse complement strand
ACATCCCTCCTAGAAAGCTGCCTTGGATGAGGAATTAGCTAGGACCTGGTTCCTTGGCTACCTAGAAAGACTCATGTTGGGTGCAAGTGGGTTTTTGCTTTGAAGCATATCCTGATGGCTCCATTGCTAGATATAAGGCGCGCCTAATTGTTAAAGGCTTCACACAGACATATGGTGTAGACCACTAGGTCGCCTTCTCACCAATCGCCAAGGTTACATCTATGCGGATCTTACTCTCTGTTGCCACGACTTATGTCTGGCCACTTCACCAGATAGATATGAAGAATACCATTCTCCATAGTGATCTCCAGGAAGAAGTGTACATGCTTCCTCCTCCTGGGTTTGTCAAGCAGGGTAGACCTCAGTTTATCTGTAAACTCAAGAAGGCTTTTTATAGTCTTAAGCAATCTCTTTGTGCTTGGTTTGAGAAATTTAACAGTGCCTTGTTACCATATGATTTTACTCGTTGTCAGGCATATCATATAGTCTTCATCTATCTGCTCCACTCAGTTGTGATGATTTTGGTGGTTTATGTTGATGATATTGTCCTCATAAGTAACAATAATGCAGCCATTTATTCCTTCAAACGTTATCTTCAACGGACATTTGATATTAAAGATTTGGGGCCCTTTTGTTACTTTATTGGCATTGAAGTTGTTAGGTCTTCTCGCGGACTCTAGGACACTCACCTTCATTCTGTGTTTCGTATCCTTTGGTATCTTAAGGCTCATCCTGGCCATGGCTTGTTCTATACACATCAGCCTACTTGTTCGATTCACGGTTATTCAGATGCTGATTGGGCCAAGTCTCCAGATGACTGCCGCTCTACCACCAGTTATTGTGTTTTCTTGGGGTCGCATTTAGTTGCCTGACGAAACAAGAAGCAGTTCGTTGTTGCTCGGTCTAGTGTTGAGGCCAAAGGCCAAATATAGTACCATGGCTAATATTACATCTGAATTGTTATGGTTCCGATAGTTTCTTACTAAATAGGGCTTTGCTCCTGCCGATCCACTTATCATGTTCTGTGACAATCAAGCGAACATCAACATTGCCTCCAATCCAGTCTTTCATTAGAGAACTAAATACATTGAAGTCGATTGTCACTTCTTTCGACAGCACAATTCTGAAGGCCGATTTTTCACTCCTTATCTGCTTTCTAAAGATTAACTTGCAGATCTGTTGACAAAGGCTATTCTTCGAACTTAGCTTACTTCGATTATTAGCAAGTTGGGTTTACTAAACATCTTTGAACCAGCTTGAGGAGGAGTGTTGTGGGACCCATTTCTGGATAGAGTTGACCCGAATGACCTTAGTTTGGAAAATCAATGTATTAGTTGTAAATAGATTTGTGATTGATGTAATTGATTTGGTTTTTCCTATTTTGGCCACCCTAATGGCTCTCTGTAATCTATTTATACTGATGTATACTCTACGTCTTATACACATTCAATACAATTCAGAGATACAATGACAAGACACTATATTTTGTTCTTTATGACTGAAACAAAGACATAAATACTAAAAGTACTGTATGTCTAGCCACTACCATTCATGGGTCTCTTTATCCTTTTTCTTCCCACTTGTCTCTCAATTTTTGTTTCTCAAGCGTAGGGTTTGCTAAGCTATCAATCCCATGACTAATTTTGATCGACTAACAGGGGTAGGTTATTCCGAATAGCTAGGAACAAACAAACCTTAATCCAGGATTGTTACAGAGTTGTGGGCGAACACATAACTTGGCACTTTGACTTTAGGTGAGAGTTGAGATCCTTTGAGGGTGCGAGTAAGGAGGACTTGTTAACCTAGTTTGATGACTTTCCAATGTCTTTAGGAGAGGACGACAAACTTGTTTGGACAAGAGGCTCCTGAGGTACCTTCTTGGTTAAGATGATGGTAGATTTTTTTTTCCTACATCAACAACACTATGTGGACTCTCTCTCTCTCTCTCTCTCTTATCTAGCTTGGGAAATCCTAGCACCTTTGAGGGTTCAATCTTTTGTGTGGTGTGCTCTAAAAGGAAAGATCCTTACCAAAATGTACCTTAAAAAGAGAGGATTGTTGAGCTCGGAGGAGCATCTTATTTGTTCACTGTGTGGATCGCTGGAGGAAGATGTTGATCACCTTTTCACTAGATGCCCAGTCTCTAGGAATCAGTGGATAAATTTCGCTAGCCTTTTGGGAGTACCATGGGTCTTCGCAAGAACCTGTGAAGGAATAGTGGGGTCTTGGTTCCTTTCTAGACTTAGCCCCAGGATGAAGGTTTTGTCTTCAAGGAGAAGACTACTGAGGAAAGTGAGCTTTCTTAAAAAGTCAAATGGAGGCTTTCCATATGGCTTCTTTCTGGTAAAGAGTTCAAAGGACTCAACGCAACCGATTTCCTTTGCTCGTGGAAAGGGTGCATGAGCAGGTACTCTAGATAGTCGAAAACCTTA
Source organism: Chimonanthus salicifolius (assembly GCA_013350335.1). Classification (NCBI taxonomy): domain Eukaryota; kingdom Viridiplantae; phylum Streptophyta; class Magnoliopsida; order Laurales; family Calycanthaceae; genus Chimonanthus; species Chimonanthus salicifolius. The sequence goes on along the minus strand of CM023541.1, from coordinate 27,171,810 downwards.
GTCAATTGGTCCCCTCCTCATCAAAGCGTCCGAAATTTCAATGTGGATGGAACGTCCAGGGGAAAACTAGGATGAGCAAGGATTGGTGGGGGGGGAGGGGGGTGGTGGTGGTCCTCAGTGGGATTTATTGACTCGAATGAGACGAAACTTCTTAATATTAGAAAAACTTTGACCATTTGGGAAGTAATCGGGCAGGAAATACTTGTCATAAAAGGAGATTCGGCAAATACAATCAAATGGGCTAAGGGATTGAAGTGACCCCCCTAGAGATTGATACCATGGTTAGGGAGATAAGGGCCCTCGCTTCGGGAGACAAAGTATCCTTTGCCCTAGTCAGTCGCACAGCTAACAGCGTGGCGGACTTCTTTTCCCAGAACGGAATTGACCATTTAGTTTAAGATGTCTTCCACCTTTGAGACAGGAGGAGTTTAAGGAAGTTGATGTTCAACCGACCTTATTTATTACATTGATGTATTTTTATGTTTTTCCGCTTTTACTTGTGGTTGCTTTTCAAGGCTTAAACCTTATAGACCCGACCCTCTTTTGCTTTGATGTAATTGTACTACTTCTTTCTCTATTAATATATTTTCTCTCTGTTACCACTGAAAGAAAAAACAGGGGTTGATGAAACCTACTACCAAGGAGGACGCTAACAAAATATCAAAGATTGGAAGATTAGAGGATTTTTTTTTTTTTTGTTTATTTATCAGTCTTGTGTTATCTAACAGTAGGAAACAATCTTTTTCCAACTTAAAAACTAAAATCCTGTTGGCCGGGGAGATGTAAAGGAAGTGGTTAATGTAGGGGCAGTATCCTTGTATTGGAGATTTATCATTTGATGCATGGCCAACCAACACAGTAGTCAAGGCACAAGGCACAATGAAGGCACCAAAGAACCTCAAGTGTAAACACAATTAAGGCACCAAGGGACCTCAAGTGTAAGGCACAAGAGCAGGTTTAGGATCGTCCCAAATTTTGGAAGTTGTGCATATTTAGATGCTTCAAAATTCAAACACGTGTAGATTCACAGATTTATGTCTATGCATAAATGCTGACAAAATACAATACAACTTACCAAAAGCACCAAAATATGTTGGATAATTGAGCCTCCATGCACATTATAAGCATGTACTAATACATGCATAAGGATATTGACTAACAATAACTTAATGTAACTATAATATTAACTAGCTATTACAAAAAACCTTTTTTTGAATAAGTAACAAAAAAAATATTATTAGAAGAAAGAAGTACAAAAACAAGGTATAAAAGTGATGAAAACCTTTTTAGGGGTCTTTGAATTGATAGGGTTTTGATTCGGGATTTTAGGTTGAATCTTGGATTTCGGTGAAGAAAGCCAAAAATGTCGTTTTTGAACGCGGAGAATTGTTCTTGGGGTTAAGTACAGTCTAACTCAGAGAATCTTCTAATTAATTAAATTGCGGAATTCAATTTTTAATAGGGTAACGGATAGAATGCATTAAATGAAACCTAAGTTTAGAATGCAAATATAATAATCCAATTACGCTAGCAAAAATTAATTCAACACAATAGAATAATTAAATTCAAATGGAATAACTCACCACACCTGGGATAGAAAGAAAGCTACTAGCTTTTCCAAATTTCAATATTCAAAAGTCTCTCTCCTGCACTAGGTCCAAACACTAATTTATAGGCCTTTATTTAAATAAAAAGGAATAAAATAAAAGTAAAATAGTAATGGGATAATTTCGATCAAACTGATCAGTTCTGGCGTTTATTCCTTTGGCTTTCTTCTTTGCTTCCTATCGTTTTGGCTCTTTGCAGCATCAGTCTCTACCGTTTCTAGCCTCGTTGAGAGTCCAACATCTGCAACCTCTTTCCTCCTTTTTTTAACTGTTCAGTTCTCTATTCTTCATCTCCTGCCTCTCCTATCTTTCTTATCCTTTTCTCTATTCTTCATCTCCTGCTTCAGCAAGCCAGCAACGTGCTGACTTAGCACATTGCTGGGTTAGCAACTCACATCTTCACCCAATCTCTTTCATTTCTTCTTCTTATCTTTTCATGCTTGGTCTTATCACCTTTTTCTTTTGATTACCCTCATCTGCATCATACAAATTTTGCTGGAGATTACAATTTTGTTTCCCGATTGTGTGGATTCTTTGCTATGCGACTCTTTGTTGTGCACGTTCAACGCTGCCTTTTGTGGGGTCCACATGGGTGGATGATGCGGAACTCAAAGTGGGTCCACTTCGCATTGACTCAATGCTGATGTGGGGCTCGAGGATGGGGCCTGCAGAAGTGGTACTCAAGGTGGGTCCCTTATTCCCACCATCTGTCCGAATATAAATTTGAAGAAAAACTCATCAATTTTGATTAATTGGGCCGGCTCATCTTCAATTGAGCCCTCATCGGATTTATCAGATTTAATGCCCGCATCAAAAAGACTTGCACCAGAAACATGAAGAGAACAAGGACAAAAGAACGTTACAACATCACCCCCATAATCAAGATCTCAGATAAGGGAACAAACAAAAAGTCAAAAGACTCCACCCCTAACTTAGATAAATGTTCTGTGACACTGTGTCAATCGTCGAACATGTGCAAAGGAGCTTTTACAAAAAAAAAATATATATATATATAAAATAGGCTTGTTATGTAAGTTTCTAAAACAATTATGCTTAAGGTACGCCCAACTTAGAGATACAAGAGGTGTAAAATGGGTTTGGAGCTTAGGGAAGCGTCTTGGTGCAACTAAAGCATGCATTTGACTACCATACCAACCAATGATGGTTTGCTTTTCTTATGTTTTCAGATAGGAACTGATTGTTTATAGAGATAACTGAGAGCTCCTTATTAGGAACAAACTGTCATCAAATTTAGTATACATTGTTGAACACTTTATTGCATCTTATTCCTTGAGAAGCTTCCCTTACCTAATGAGACTAAAATCATATATTATATGCTCTGTGCAGATAACATCCATTCTGTCTTCGTCAAAGGGGACTGTCACAATATTATATATCAGCTTGTAGGTGCTAGAACCTTCTTATGAGGACTATTTTGGCAGTTCAGTACATGAAAGTTGGACTTTGTTTGCAGATGGCCAACCAAGCTGCACATTCACTTTCATTGTGCTCCGTAGTCTCGGTGCGTTTTTACATGTTGGAGTCTGCTGTCATCTGATTTAAAGGATGGATGCCACCAAACTCCATTATTCGTGCATTGCATGAAACCTTACAAAGATTTGGATGTAATGTTGTCAAGGGTCCTTATAAAAAAGGGCTCAAATTTTTGGAGTCTGCTGTCATCTGATTTAAAGGATGGATGCCACCAAACTCCATTATTCGTGCATTGCATGAAACCTTACAAAGATTTGGATGTAATGTTGTCAAGGGTCCTTATAAAAAAGGGCTCAAATTTTTGTAGAAAACACAAACTCGGTAGAAAAATCGGGAAAAAAAAAAAATTCTATTCTACCTTTGGTTTTTCTTCTGCTCACCTACTACTGAGAACCAAAAAATGACAGGGTTTTCTTAACCCCATGTGGGCTCAAACTTTGCAATCAATCACTAGAAGGCTCTACGTGGGGTTAAACCAACTGATTACTTGGTAAAACATAATATTGTCATCAAGCTTCAGTATTAAATATTTTTTTATGACCAAGGTATCGGTTTCTTAGAGCATCTAACTAATCTTTATCATTTTCAGTATTAAATATTTAAAAATGAAAACGAATTCGGACTTCACTTGGGGTGCAAAGCCGCAACATTGAGGTGGTGAAGCAAAGGAAATCGGCAGAGCCTATCGAAGTGGAAATCAACCAAGACATCTAGTGCCATCAAGATTTTACAATGGAAAAGGGACAAGACCTTGCTGCCTTTGAGAGGCGATGTCTTCCAGGAATGGAAGGAAAGAATTCGCATAAATTCTAATGTTATAGATGGTTTCAATCAATTGGTCAACCTGGAGCAATCACGGCAACCTACAAGAAAATGGCCTGCCCCATCACTTCCATTCTAGGATGTTTGCACTTTGTGCGACAGAAATTATTATTCATGGAGAACTGGTTTGCTGGGAATAGGATGACTAACATTTTGTAGAGAACATTTAGGGCATGTTTCAATATATTTTATGAAATGGAAATTAATTTTTATATTATGAAATTGTTTTTCATTGTTATGTGGGAATTTTTATACAGGAAATTATTTTTATGGCTTGGTCATTTTCTATAAGTGTAGAGATTGAATTCTTAGAGAGAGGGGCTAGAAAACAATTTCTATGGCCTGCGGATTTCATGGTATGTAACCCAACTCGTAGACTAAGCATGGCCAAACCTAACACATAATCTATGATCGAATCCAAACCCGACTCATGACTCATTCCATGATTCAATAGACTTAATTCATTAACCAATCCATGACTTTACCAATCCAATCATTATCTCCAGGCCAACTTAACCAACATATGTGTTGCTCAAAAATTGACCCGAGGGGGGTGAATTGGGTCAATCAAAACTTTTTGGGTTTTCTTGAATTATACAATTGAGAAAAATAAAATTCAAATAAGTAATAAATAAATGCCCAAATATAAAAGAGAAGATGAGAAGAGATGGAGAGATTGAACCCCATATTTTTATAAGGTTCGGCATTCTTATCTAAGTCCTCGCTTCCGGTACATCACTTGAAGATTGAATGCACTAAACTTTTCCTTCAAGGGTGGAGAATAAACTTATTACTTTTTGTAGAGAACACTTTCTGATTTGAGGATGAAGACAACCTTCTCCTTCACAAGGGTTATACCAACCCTTTTACAAATTTGATCTCTCAAAGAAATGTAGAAGAATACAATGTAAAGCTTAGGAATAACTCTCAAATGTTTACAAATCAAGCTTACTAAGAGTTACTCAAAGATTTGAATAAGAATGGCTCAAGGTAAGATTGCAAGAAGATGGATTTTTTATCTAGAGCATGCTTAGGATTTGATCGCAATTGATTCCAAGTGATTCCAAGTCAGTCAAGTGGTTTAATGCCCATTAATGCTTGGGTTTATATTTTGTTCATGTTTAAGACTGTTGCCAAGCATTAAATGAGAGAAAGGGTCGCTGGAGAAAGCATTTAATGATTTAAAAATATGACCGTTGGTGATTCAGTCGACTGAAAATGAAGATTCAGTCAACTGAAACCTTCTTGGATTCCACACAGTCTATCAACAAAGAATTCAGTCAGCTAAATTCACATCCCCTGTAAATCCAGTATTTCAATCGGCTGAATTTTTTAATTCAGTCGAATGAATTTACATCCCCTGTAAATCCAATATTTCAGTCGGCTAAATTATTTAATTTAGCCGACTGAAATGACCCTTAGGATGTATTATGCAATTTTGGTTTTCTTTTGGTCATTTCAAACACATTTGATAGGTCTTGGAGACTAAATCATACCCTATGATTCTATTTGGATGCATAAGATTAAGCTTGGTATCCTAGGGTCCACTAAAGGTGAATTGAGCCATGGTGTTCAAATGTTTAAGTACATTTACAATACCATTTCCTAAACACTCATGACTAGACCTTATACATAACTTTGATCTTCCATGCTCTTGATTTTCAATCTATGAATCTTTGAACTTTATAAGCCATTCGATCTCCAAGATTTGACTTGATGTACAAGGCTTGATATCATCAACATGATCTTCATCTTCAAGGACATGATATCCAATATACATAACTTTGATCTTCCATGCCATTGATTTTCAATCTTTGAATCTTTGAACTTTATAAGCCATTCGATCTCCAAGATTTGACTTGATGTACAAGGCTTGATATCATCAACTTGATCTTCATCTTCAAGGACATGATATCCAATATATGTCTTCTTAAGAAAGAAATATGATACATGTCTCATAGAGTAATACCATTTGAAATATTAAATATCACAAATCAATGGTTTGTTGTCATAAAAAATACCCATATATCCTTGGGTTGAAACCTTGGGGCTAACTGTATGTACCCAATTGATGGTGCAACCTAAACAAACATAGTATCTATGATCTACTACTCAACTCTTGACCAAATCTAACACATATCCCATACTTTTTCATTGCTCGACCAATAAATAAACCTAATCTAACCTAGCTTATGAATTTTGAGATTAAATTGAGGTGAGACTAAAATCTAAACAAATTTTACTCGTTGTTACATAATATTATCATTTTAAGTAAAGAATAGATTGTATCAACTATACAATACATATAATTTTATTGTTGTTATTATTTTAATCATAATGATAATTATGATCGTTATCATTATCATCACCATCATCATATAGAATTAAAGAAAAATAGAGTTATAACCTACATCTCTCCCACCGAACAATAGAAATAATTCATTTATGAATTACTATGGAAACATTTTTATCACACCAAATTAAAGAAATTAATATCCATGGAAAACAAAATATATGGAGTTCATTTTCTATAGAAATATATATCATCAAGAAAATCAACTTCCATAGAAAATAGTTGTGCACAAACATGCTCGTATACTCTTTCTAGCCCTTTGGGTTCATTCATTTTCATAGTTTTCTAGGAGAATTTGTAATGCCCCGACTCGGAGGTGGGCCTGGAACACTACTAAATTAATTTTTTTTTTTTAAAACAACTTCTAACTGGGCTTGATCAATAGTTAGGCCCAGAAATAAATGACACACATGCTCTTTACATGTGGACTCAAATATGTATCATATGTCTACCCGTTTACAAGTACATATCATACAAATAAATATTTCCATCACAAACAGATAATATCATTTATACCAAATCAGAATTGCTAACAGAAACATAGCGGTTTAATACATATTTAAACTAAGTACCACAGGCAGGTACTTAATACAAAAAGTGGTTAAACAACCCATATAACGAAAAGGAATGTATTTCCCATCCGTGGGAGATACAACTAAACAGCATCATCTTTAACATCCTAAGCTTGAAATGGAGGTTCCTCCTCCTCGGGTACATCTCCTGAAATGTGAGTGGTGTGAGCTAACTAGCCTAGTGAAAAGAACATAACAATGCAGTGTAATAGATATCAGGTTAGACAAATTAACATCTTCATCATAATTGGTTTATCATGCCAATATATCAAATCATTTCTATTACTGCTGACATCCAACGTAACACCTAAACAACTACACTGACTATAAGCATTAAATCCCGACACGTCAAAATGAAGAATCTTTCAAGTACATTTCCGACACACTTGGGCCGATACTAACACACCTGGGCTAGCAATTGACACACCTGAGCCAGTAGACGCAAACCGACACACTTGGGCCATTAGTAGTTCAGTAATTAAGGGTACGTGGAAGTAATATCAATATCATCATAGCTCATAAGCATTTCATCATCATAATCACAATATACGATAAACATCGTTAGTATCAATAAGCACTCTTCACAATAGTGTATCATGTCTAGGCATATAAGTGGGTTCATTAAGTCTGATCCTTGAAACCACTCAATGCACTAGATCCTTTTAACCTAATTTACTCCTACTGCAATGCTAAGTCTCCTCACCGAAAGTGTGGGGTATTGAAATATCTGTTAAACACACAAGCAAATATACAATGAATTATATAATCATAATCATACATAATACACAGATATGTATATAAATACAACACATATTCAAGTCCTTCTATCCTATGTTCTAGAAAAACTCCTAAATGGGTTACTATCCATTTTAAAATTATAATAATCAATAATATAATAAGGTGCTCAGGCCACTACACATATTGTCTTCTGAAATGACCATCAAGACATATTTAATTAGACCTAGAGATATAAGATCCTCAGGCCACTACTCATATATTGAGTTAGGCCTAGAGATATAGGATGCTCAAGCCACTACTCGTATAACGAGTTAGCCTAGAGATCACTCAGTACCCGAACCCTTCTTTTCTACTGAGCGGTGAAGTTAATCGCACAGCTACTGATAGCTACGGGGCTGCGTTTCCGCTGCACCACAGATAGAGAGTATCGGCCTGAAAGTGAATACATAATATAGGTTTACATAATAGTACCAATGAAAGGGGTTAATATCATTTTTCAATTATTAAATTGGCATAAACATCACATTAAAACCTAGGATCTAATTTTAACATGGAATTCTAACTTAGACTAAATTTCAAAACCTGTGCTGGGTTCTTCGAAACATGTTTCGGAACGAGGTACTGGCTTTGGAACTTCCGAGCCACTGCCTAAAATCTGGGTCTTTACAGAACCTTCAGAACTTGGGTTCTGTTATTTGGAACTTCTGATGTTTAGGTCTCAGAACTTCCGACCCTGCTACCGAACAGAAAATAGAAAATTCCAAAAATCATGAGTCTTGGTCCGCCTCGAAACCTACCGAGGTCTGCTCGGAACTTCCGAGTGGTTCAGAACGTCTTATCTGGCCCGTTGAGGCAAAGAGTTCAACAATTAGCCTCTGCTTCTTAGGAACCCCGAATTGAAGTTCGGAACTTCCAAAGTGTTACCTTCGGATCTTCCGAAGGCCGATTATCGGAACTTCTGAGAGTCGTCTTCTTCATCTGTCACCTACAACAGAACAGCGACGGGAGGGACTGTGTAAAATACAAATCTAGAAACAGTGGTCTTCTGAATTCGTTTTTCACACACTTCTGGTTAGATGGACTCTTCAGTGAGCCATCTTCAATTTAGGAATGATTTGGACAGTTAATATTGATTGAAAACATCAAATTTTAACTGGAAAGTCAATGAAACACATGAAAATTCAAGTTTTCTACTAAACTTCAAATCTGATTTTAAGAGTCAAAACTCAACCAAATTAACTTTTGTTTGAACCTAAACTAACTAGAATTTGAAAATAAACAAAATGGCTACCTTCACTTCTGTTCCTGAGTTGAAATTCAGCAACTGGAAAAATCTTCCACTTAAACTAACGGTGAAAAACTTAGTAGGAAAACAGAGAAGAAGGAGAAGAGATTTGTACAATGGTTTTGAACTACGATTGCAGGGTTTAAATAGACTCAAGGAGGGTAGACTAGTAGGTTTGCCACTGGCTGGACATTCATCCACAATGCTCTACAAGCTACGATGGTAGCTTGCATGAGTCGACCCTTAGCAGCAGTTTCACTGCATTACCTGCTACGCAGGTGATTAAAATTTTGAAATTTTGTAATTTGGCCCTCCAAAACTTATTTGCAATTTAACCCTTCTTCATTAAATTTTCAATATTTAACTATTAGAGTATTTGATTATTTTAATCCATCTGAACCAAAATGTTAGGTTTTAAAAACTCTAATTACTATAAAATTTTGAAGATTTAGGTTTCAACAAAATTAATTGATTTAAATAAAAATCACATTTATTTACTATTCCCTTAATTTAATTTGTATTTATTTAAAGGGCTTAAATCCTTTATTTTCAACATCTGAAAATATAAATCAATGAATTTAAACATAATTTAATAACACATATTTTCTTAGAATTTTCTTTCTTCTAAAATTGCTTAAAATAATTATTTCCTAGCTTTAGGGATCTTTTCGGGTAAACTTTTAATAATATTTTCTGAAATTAAAAATATAATAAACACACTTATAAATTTCATAATTTAAAATCCTAATAAGGAAATCAATATCACTCCAATAATAATCAAACAATTATTTAAACAATAAAATACACTGTTAATGGTAAATTACCATTTGGCCCTTTTTATTTAAATGAGTTGGGCCTACGAGCTATCGAGCTCTGATTGGGCCAGTCCTGGACTTTTTCGCAAATCTCTCACTGTAATCTACGTGATTAACAGGTCAAATCATGATTTATTAAAATAAATCATATTAATTAAGCCTAATTTGGATCAAGCTATTACAGAATTTGACTTTTCCAAGAAAGTGAGGTTTTACCTCGTTTGTTTGCACAACTTTTTTCTAAGAACCTAGATTCTCAAGGACAGATTTTTCTGTGAAGATAGTCCAAAATTTTTCCAATCATGAACTATAGAAGACTATTTTCTTGAAAGAAAAATTATATGAAGCAGAGTTTTGAAGACTTGACCACAAGTCTTAAACAACCTAATCATATGCATACCCGTCTTCATCCATTTATTGAACAAATTGACGTGACCCACCTAAGCTTAAAAACCTGAAAAATTCATATTAAAGTTGATCTTTAGATCAGGCTCTTTTTTGGACCTAAAATGTTAGGCCTAGATTAGAATTCAGACTGAGTCGGGCCTAGTAGATTGAATCCTAAGTTTGGACCAAAAGCCTAAATATGAGCAATGATTTATAAAATTGAATTTTATTTAATTAATAATTGTATAAATATTAGGTTTATATAATATATAATTTATAATTAATTGATAACATAAATTATTTCTATTTTAACCAGAAATAAGCTTGAGGATGGATAAGCCTACACATACATCTCAAACTTGAATTAGGCTTGGGTCCTACCAATAAAATTCAAATTGGATTCGAGTTTGACTAATTCGGGTTAACTCAAGCCTAGCTCATGCCCCGCCTTGTTCGAGTTGCAACCATAATTTAAAAACTCGAAAAAAAAAAAAAAAACTCAAGCAAGTTGGTCCAAATTGACTTAATTCGATGGAATTTTGAGTCGTGCAACTCAATGAATGAGTTTGGATGGGGGTATTGGGGCGTAACTGGGGGGTTACCCCTCATTACCCACGTTTGGTAACAAAGGGGTGAGGGTAAAAAAATTGATTTTTTACCCCTCACATCACCAATTTGAATACCCCCATGAGGCTTGGGGTATTCACTCATGAATACCCCTCCTTACCCACCGTCTTCTTCTATTTCACGAAAGTGGGGCTGATACATGAGAGATTTTTTCCATTTTATCTTTTTATTCATTTTGGTGAGTATTTGTCTTTTAATTTTGTTTTAAAAGCACTCTATTATTTCCATTTGATGTATTTCATGTCACCAAACAACAAATTATAAATTTTTATGGAGAAATATGTAGACTTTTTTTTATTCATTTATTGAAATTTAAAATAATGATATCGATTTTTTTTATTTTTTTTATTTTTTAAGGAAATCTTGCTCCTATTTATCCCGTGCCTTCCTCTATTTTTCAATTATATATTATTTAATTGAAGAATTATTAGATTTCAAGTAATTAACAATTTATTTTGTTGGAAGTTTATTTTAAAAATGTTTCAACATTTTCAACATGATGCATTTGGATGAGGGGTAAATTTTTACAGGGGCTACCCCAGGTTGTCCTTGAGTAGGGGTAACCTGATATATTAAAAATTTTATCAGAATTAATAATTTTATTAAATCTATATAATATAAAAAATAAAAATAAAATTTTCTGAAACATATTTGTCAAAATGTCCTATTTTTAAGCGGTGATTATGTCGAAATTTCGAAAGAGTCTTGAAAATATTTTTTACCCCTCTTTGCACCTATGAAGCAAAAATATTTTAAAATATTTTTAATTGATGATTATTATTTAATACTTATGTTTTATAATTTTTTATTATATAAATTTAGTAAAAATTATTAATTCTAATAAACCCTCTTTACCCCTCTTTATCCCTCTAAACCGTCTTTACCCTTCTTCACCCCTCTAAACCCTTTTTACCCCTCTTTACCCTTCTTTACCCCCTCTTTACCCCCCTTTCACTTATTACCCTTCTTTATCCCTCTAAACCATCTTTACCTTCTTTACCCCTCTTTACCCTCCATTTACCTCTCTTTGCACCTATTACTCTTCTTTACCCCTCTAAATCCTCTTTACCCTTCTTTACCCCTCTTTGCAATTATAGAGCAAAAACATTTTTTATTTGATGAATATTATTTAATAATTATGTTTTATTATTTTTTATATTATATGAAGTTAATAAAATTATATATTCTAATAAAGTTTGATGAACACCGTAAAACTACCATTTTACCCTGTAAATATTAGTTATGTTTAATATGTTTTTGAGTTTTGTAGAATATTCTGAAAAATACAAGAAATTGGAACAAAAATTGGAGAAAATGGGCCACAATGTCAAATTTGGAAAGTTTGTAATTTGACCACCTAATTCTGGGATTCATTGTAAATTATTTTAATTCAAATCCATTATGAGAATTTGAATTAAAATAATACTTTTTTATTTTTTACAAAGGTGGTTAATTTTACAAAATCTTCAATGGATCCATTGTTCCATCTCAAAATCCAAAGGACTCCAAAAGTCAAAGCCCATCAACATGTCCATGATTGAAACAAATGAAAAAGGAAGCAGCCATCGGGCAAATTAAGATATCAGAATTGCTGTTGAGAAGTTGAGATTGGAAGAATCAGCAAGAAGCCTAAGTAAAGAGAAAAATGAGGAATAAGAAAGAAGTCATACAGCAAAAGAAGTATTGGAAGTAAACAGTGGGCAGCTAATTGAGAATAAAGATGAGAACTGTTTTTATTTGCAAAAGTCATTGCAAGCAGCAGCAGTAGCAGTAGCAAACATTGGGCTGCACCGATGAAGGAAAAATTAGCACAGAAGCACCCAGCAAGAAGAAGGGTCTGATCGCACAACATAGATAAAGATGGAGTGGCAGCTCAAGAGCAGAATCTACCAGGGGAAATACCTAGAATAATGATAAAACAATTCAAAGGCAGAGCCGGAGATCTCGAACTCGTGGTGGACGAGGGCGGAGGCAAGGCCAACGCACAGTCAGGAGAAGACAGAAACTGGAGAAGCCTGCACCATATGACAGAGAAGGAGATTGAGAAGGAATTAAAAGGAAAATAGAAATCCCGAGAGAGGAGGACTTGGCTGATTGAAGAGAAAGAAACGGTTCTTACTTCCCAAGCAAATACAAAGTCTGGAAAGGATTGAGAAAAGAAGGTAATCCCCCACCATACCAACCAGATCTGCTGAATTTTAAAAGAGGCTACACGATTTTCGCCTAAATCCATGAGACTCGGCAACAAAGCAGGACATGGCCGGCTGAGAGATAAGGATGAAGGTGCTGGCTAATTTGGGTTAGAAGAAAGGAAGAAAAGAGAAATTAGGGAAACTGTCGTGTAATGGAGAGAAAATACAGGAAGGGGTTGTGTTTGTGGATTCTAATATAGAAAAAAAAAAGATAAGGAGAAGGGCTCACACGGCATTGGTTGTGTACATATTATTTGCTGAAATTTAAATAGGACTCTTTACTTATAAATAGAGTATGGACTCCATTGAAAAAGTGAACCGAGTAAGGCATTTGAAGGGGCTGAATTTGGAGGACTAAAGGATAGAGAAAAATATTTAATTTATTGTAAGTCATTTATTTTATTTTTATGTAATTAGTTCCAAAGAATTGTATTTTTCTAATCTTTGAATGAAATTCATAGTAGATTCTTTAGATTTATGGTGTTCCCAATTATTAAATATTTTATGGTGATGGTTTTTTATTTTTTTTAAATTTTTTTTTTTTTGTGAATGTTATGGAATAAATTACTTTTAGAATTTTTCAAGGAAAAGTAGAACCCCTGTTAGGATCGGTGGAACTTGACTTTTTCAGTCTAAGGTTCTTTTTAAGAACAGTTTACTTTAGATTTGGAAAATGCAAGTATAAATGCCGCTCAATCCTAAGGCTTGAATTGAAATTTTCTAATTTAATGGACGTCGTAATTTTTCTAATTAGAATTTTAATAAATGATGAACTTGAATTTATATTTTATAATTCTAGAATATTTCATAGTCTAGGCCATAAGTTTATTTTTAAATGGGATAACATGTCACCTTAGATACTTGTCTCGATTCCATTGTAAACTATGTAAATAATTCATTATTATTGTTTTTATTTTATTCTTTTATTTATTCATAAAAATCCTTGAAATGATGGAACTAGGTTATAAATATTTTATTTGTTTCTTAACTTTGCATTTTAAATTAAATTGAGGTTATTTAAATTCACTCCACCATTTTAATCAATTGTTTGTATGATAAAAGTAGATCTTATATTTTGTTAACTTCCAAAGTTAGATAATTAATTAAATATTGGTTATCTAAATCTAGAATTTTTCTAAATTAAGATTATAACTCCAAGTTTTAGGAAATCTATCATGCTTAGGTTAAATCCCTAAATCTTATTTTCTTAGATCATATTATTTTAATGGTACCATTTTTAATTGATGAATATTATTTCATAATCATGTTTTATTTATTTTTTTATTATATGAATTTAATAAAATTGCCAATATATCAGGTTACCCCTCCTTATAGTTATCAAACAAGATTTTTTACCTTAGGGTCAGTTATTACTTTACCACTGCAATTACCAAATAAGATAAGGGTAACCCCTGTTCAAAGGTGACCCCTACTCAGGGGTAACCCCTTTAAAATTTATCCCTCATCCAAACGCAGCCTATGTGTTTTACTAAGCTTTTTCAAGTCGAGTCCAAAAACTCAGTTGAGTTATTGACTCGATAAGATTTTGAATGGAGTCCAAGTTTCTTGTTTTTGAACTACGGTTGCAGCCCTAACTCGACCCATGCACATCATCCTCATTATTCGAAGTACATAGTTATACTTGGAGATCTAGCTTTGAGGTTGTCGCTCGAAGTCATATTTCAGCAACTTCCTAGATATATTTTGAAGTTATAATTTGAGGATGAGTTTCAAAATGAAAACTTTCGAGCTCAGCAAAATTCGAAAGTTATTATGTCAGTTCAGATGCAGTTATAACAATATGAGATTTTCTGAAGTACTGCTTACATGGTGATTCCCTGTTGGAGGATTGTGCAAATGGTGTTGTCAAAGAATTAATTTTATTATAAAAGGTCAGCATTATTATATAAGGCCGCCCATCCTAACACAGGATTTTTCTGTTAGGGGACACGGATTTTAAAAAATTTATGTGAAAAGTCAATTTTACCCTTCACCTTTCGTAATTCCTTAAAGAAGAGACATCCAAGTAGTGTACCACATAGTGAAACCAGTGGTGCACCGTATCACTCCGAAATAGGGAAGGTGCATGTGTGTTTTGGAGATCTGAAATGGGGTGTGGGAAACATCGATTTGGTAAAGTAGGAGTGTGTGAGGACAATTGATGTTATGATGGGTGGTGTTGAGAGGAAGAGAGAGGAGGAGGGAGTTGGATGTTGTGGCGGCTATGGAGAAAGTGTTGTTGTTGATGGAGATGATGGCGCGGTTTGAAGAGCAGTGGAAGGCCACAATCAGAGACCTACCCTCGCCCTGATTTTCGTCCTCCTCCTCGCCCTATGTACGAGCCGGAGCAGGAGCCAGAGCCGATATATTTGTCCATCCATCACGTAGCCCATGAGGTTGAGCAGGGCTTCGAACAGGGTCGGACCTGGTTCGGCCGTGGGGAGGAGGAGCACCACCATCGTCACAACCCCACATCTATTTTTCACCTTTTTCACGAGAATAATAGGATGAAGGAAGGGTCAGGGTCTGTGGGTAATAAGCCGAGCGTGAAGGTCTATTGTAGGCAGGGATTGGGTATTCGCTTACGATCCAAGGAGGGAAGGTTGTTCTTACCCGATCTGACCCTAACGATGAATTCCAGGCATGAACTTCTTTGCATTGCTCTTCAAACCCCATTTCGGATCTCCAAACACACTTGCTCCAAACTCGCCCATCTTCCCCATTTTGGAGTGAACGGTGCACCGATACGGTGCACCGCTGATTTCACTACACAGGTAAACCGCCCGGACGTGCACGTTTTTTTGAGTGATTGCGAAAGGTGGAGGGTAAAATTGACTTTTCACATAATTTTTTTTATAGCAAGACATTTGGCAACAAGAATGCTTTCCTTCCAATAAAGAAGAAGAAGATGAAAGGCTCAGATTGGTTCAGCTTCATTATGAAAACCTCATCGTTTTCAGAGAGGGGACTTCATGTCGTCCTACGGACATCCATGAGTGTCTAAGTATGAGTTCAGAGTCGGCTCTAGCTTTAGGCCTAAGAAGCACCGATACGGATACGCGTATCGGATGTACGAGGATACGACAAATTTTGAAAAACTAGGATACGGGTGACGCGGGATACGCCGAATTAAAATATTATATATATATATATATATATATATATATATATATATATATATATATATATATATATATATATATATATATATATATATATATATATCAACAAGAAATAGGGACTAGTCACGATTTATACATTTTTATTAATTTTAACTTCTATGTTTTTATTCTTAGACATAAAAATAACCATCGATTAAACACATGCATAACATAAGTCAGTCTAAATTTTTTGATGTGGTAACTACTGTTCTCAACCTCCCCTCTTGATGCAATAGTCTAAAATTAAAATATCAGATGATAAAGAAACTATCTTTCAAGAGACTAAAAGCTATGGTTGATAATTTGATATTTTACTCAAACTTTGTCTTTCAAGAGACTAAAGCTATTGGTTGATAATTTTTTTCCCCTTTTCTCCCCTGCTGCCGTATCCCGTGCCGTGTCTTGTTGTGTCCCTCCGTGTCTGCTGCCGTATCCGTATTTAAAAAATATTTTATTTAATTGGATACGTATCCGACATGTATCCGAGCCGTATCTGTGTTGAAAACGTACCCGACACGGATACTCGAATGGTTTCGGAGTTTCAGTCCTTCATAGCTTTAGGCCAACTAGGTCGCCGCTTAGGGCCCTCCAATATGACCAATGGGTTGTAGGGCCCCTACTTGCATTGCCCTTAGGGCCTAAGGCCCCCACCAATGCACTGTACCTAGGGCCCTTGAGATTTCAGGGCTAGTACTGTCTGAGTTCTTCATAGTTTGTGTTCTTATTAAGGGTCAGATTTATTAGGAGAAGGGATTTCTTTCTTTAATTTATTATAGTGTGTTAACACCAAGTGTAATCTCTAATTTGTTTGATGAATGGAATCAGGCTTAGGCCTTTTGTGTCTCTAATTTCTTCTTTTTTGTGTAGGTTATAGCTCATGCTCAATTGATTTCAGATGCATTTCTACTTTTTTCAGCCATTTTAAAACAAGAAGAAGACCATTTGAATTTAAATTCTCTTGAAAATGACTGTAAGTGTTGAGATTGGATTCATCTGTCACCCGTAAACCCCCCAAGGCATTGGAGTCTCCGTTTTATTTCTTTCTAATTAATTACAACTATAATTTTCAATTTCTTTATTTTCCGGTATCACTACTTGATTTTTCTTAACTATCTTGTTTGCTTGTTACTCATTTTATCTTTCATTATCCTCATTATTGTACTATTTTTTTTTGAGGTTCTATAATTTCTAATTTAATTTAGTTGGATTCATGGACTCCAGAGAATGATGCATATATTTTATTACAATTGATATTTGTGTTATTTCAGTAAAGAACTTATTTTAGAACAATTTGGAGAAGTTGTTTATCTTTTGTGGCTTACACTTTTTTGGTTAAAATATATAAAAAATGGGATCTATAGTAGGTAGGTTAAATTTGAAATCTATCTCAGCATCTAGCCACATGATGTTAGATCTTGAAAATTTAATTATTACAAGCCATTGATTTTTCATGAATCATCTCATAAAGCTATACTTGGATGGAAGAGTCTCTCTTTACTTATATCCTCCATGAAATCCTCTCTACATTTAACCTAGCCATGTGAGGCCGCTTAAAAAAATTAATAGTTGATGAAGGCTAAGAGTTAAAATTTGAAGAATTCTCCCCATGTCTTCTATGGAGAATTTTAGATTAAGTTTATGCAAACCTGTTAGTGCCCCGGTTTGACTGAGTCACCTTGTTGTCAATTCTGGTGACCTAGAAGAGCATTGCCTTAGAAAATTGAAGATAATGAATCAAGGCTCAAGAGTGATGTGAAGATTGAATCAAGAGCTTTGTCACGTCCCGACTCAAATTCGACACGTGATGCGGAACAAATTTTTCTTTTTAGTCACATTAATAAAAATCAACAATTACCGCACGTGAAAAACACACGTAAGTATCATTTCTTAATTCAATTATTTCCAATTAGGTGAGAATCTCTATTGAAATTCGGCAGAGTCTCCTCTAAAAATATGGATAGTTGGGTCAATTTGACTTCTACAATAAACTACCTATCCAATATTCACCAAATCTTACATATCCCAAACCTCACATATTAATCAAAATCTCCATAATGACAAACATAGCATCTGTGGTCAATATACATGGTTTACCAAATAATTACATAAATAAATAAACATAACTATGCCATACAAAATATCAAAACAATATGGTAGACTTGATGTGCGTACTTCAACTAAAAGTGTTGACTATGATAGTCCTCTTGGTCTCTCGGACCTCGCCTGTGCGATAGTACTTGCAAATGCAAGTAGGTGAGCATCAACAAGCTCAATGAGGAAATCCATGCATGCCACACACTCATGCACCCACATGATGAGGATGAATGAAATGGAATGTAGATAAAGCTATGCAATATGCCATACTATCTGAATCTCCATATGAAGTCAAGTCCTCCATGGGACACCTCTATGGAATGGGGAGTCACAACCACAAACAAACCATGACCTTAGCGAGACTTAAGGCCCATGACTTACTAAGCGGGAGACTCACGACTGGCGTGATTATGTCTATCTCGTCTTGCATCCCTTCACCCCATGGGTGATTCCGTCAAGCTCCAAGGTGGTCGGAATGCGTCTAACGTAGCTAGCACCACCCTCATGGGGTAAACCAGTACCTAGCTCAGCGCAACCACGCATTTAACGAAGCTAGCACCATCTCAAGAGATAGATATGTGTCTAGGTCTGCGCAACACAACACCCCAAGTGTGTTGAGATAGCCGTGAGAGCGCCCTACAATGCATAATACATGAGGGACCCACTCCCCAGCGACAACCCTATGGGCCCGTCTCCATATGTAAGCACCACAGTTCCAATTGAATTCCTCTATCATCTCGCTCCATTCTTTACACCAATCTCATCTAAGGAGTTGGGTAATTTACAATGATGGTGAATCTAGAGGGGATGGCAAAATCTCATCACCCTTCGTATTGAATATCTTCCTATCAAAATGGACTTAAGTCCATCATTCCACATTTTATACTCTTTCATAAGTCATTTATTGGAGTATAGGAGATACACCTTTAATATTTGAGCAATGGCACGTTGTAAATTCTTTTAAGAACTCACATCATTGAGATAACATGCATAGCTCATTCCATACAATTTCATACATTCTACGATCTCTTGTATTCATGCTTATTCATGGGCATAAAATTACCTCAATGGATTATTCTTTGGGACTTAAAAGGGAACATTTCTCCTTGCACAGTCCTTAATAATCCTTTCTTAACAAACATTTATATACATACTCCCAAATATTCCAATTACACACAATCATATATCCTTTCATCACAAGTCAGTTCAATCTAATTCACATTGACCATCTTCTCCATTCATTGTATTACACACATCAAATTCTCAAACATATTCATATACCATATGAAATATAAAATAAACATCATACACATTGATACACTCCATGCATCATTCATCATATAATAACCATATTATCATGCATTTGCATATAGATTCTTCTCAAGCATTTTAATCATTGAAATAAAGTGTGAAACATTCCTCACCTTGAATGCTTAAGGAGTGATGGGTCAATCATCGACTTGTTCTGCTCCGAAGTTCGGATTTGAAGGCTCTAATTACCATGACAACACTAATTACTTCATGTGTTAGGCCCCAAAATGAGATTAGAAGCAAAACCTCCAAGGAAGACATAAGGTTTGACCTCTAGGTTGTAGCGCGAGCACAATATGAAAATCCCATATGCAAATGGTGAAATCAAGTGGAGGAATGAGGGAGAAGGTCACCCTCAGCTGGAACTAGGGTTCTCTAGGCTGCTGGAAGTGAAATGGCATTGAAGGGAATTAAAATCGTGAGAGTTGGGGTTTAAATACCCCAACTTAAGTTGCGCTAACGGTCACATCGACACCCAATGTTAGTCGAATCGACACACCCATAACTTCTATTTATTTTAATTTTTCACTTTAATTCCAACTCATCTCTAAGAGGGGTGCTTTCTAAAGGCCACGTGTCTTCTAGTGTGACCCACATGGGACCCTCAAACTACCCACACGTGAAACCCCTATTATTACATCACAATTCTACAAATTCAAGGGCTGGGCCATTACTAGCTTCAAGCATTGGAAGATCAAGAATGTGATTCAAGCATCACCAAATGTATGGCAATCAAAGGTAAATTGGTCATAGATGACTCTAGGGTGGACTCAACACTCCTAAGTGAACCTTGACTAGGCTTAGGAATAAAAATGGCAAAATATAATCAAGCCTAGTGGACCTTGACAGCCAATAGAACCAATGAACTTAAAATTGCAAAATATGGTATTCTGTCAGGACGACCCATCGCTAAGGACAGGACAAACCCATCGTGATCCACGATCCATTGTCTGGAATGACAAAGTTCTGGTTGGAAGATACTGTCAAACAGGTTCGCTCTCAGGCTGAGACATCGTGGCTGCCGACCCATCGTAAATGACAGGGTAGACCCATTGTTGGCCTCGACTTGTTGGCTGGTATTTTTAGAGTTCTGGTTGGAAACACTCTGTAAAATACAGTTGGTCTCAGGACGATACTATCGTTAGAGACGACCCATCGGCTTTGGGCTCGACTACCCATCGTGGAACTTGACCCCTCGTGGGTGGCCGTTATTGTGCCGTTAGGGTGCATTAAGTGTGCAACGGTCATATTATTGGAAGGCAAAACTTAAAAGCCACGACCCATCGCAAGCCACGACCCATCACTAGCTAGCCATTGGGAAAAGTTTTGGATGCCTATTTAAACTCTGAATTTTGGTGAGTTTATTTGGACCTTTGAATTGGAAAATCTCTAGGCATTCCCAGAGAATCCCAATCTCTCCCAACCTGTCTCTAAACACTAAACATTGGTGAATCATTTGAAATCCAATCAATCTTTTGATTGAGATAAAGAGAGAGAAAAACCAGATCTAGGATTCAACTTGCAAATCTAAAATCGTAGAAACCTCTCCCAAACTTGTGGTTGCTCATAAATTGGCACATCTTCGTCATAAAGGACATCAAGTTGGGAGAACTCTTCAATAAACACATCTTCATGACATTTGAGCTACAACAGTCAATGTGTTTAAATTAACATCATCTTGTGAAGTGGATTAAAGCAAAGAGCTTGAACCACTATAAAAAAAAATAGAGGGATAAGGAAGTAGACCAGGGTTGGTCGAACCTTTTAAAAGATAAGAGATTGTGTAGGCGAAATTCCTACTCTATTTGTGAGGGTGTAATTCCCTTACCTAGTGAATTTGGGATAGCCCAAGAGTGGGTGAGTCCAACAGTGGATGTAGGATGAGTTTACTCTGAACCACTATATATCGGGTGTTTGGTTTGTTTTTGTGATTAATTTTTTACTTGTGCACTCTCTTATCATACAACACATCTCTCTTGATCAATCTTGTTTATTCCGCTGCTTATGTTTTAATTAGTCAAGAAATTTGTGAATACCATAAAAATCAGGCATTGTCCTATTCAAATCCCCCCCCCCCCCCCCCCCCCAACACCCAATCCCCTTCTTAGGGACAATCTTGTTCTAGCACCGGGAACATTTAAAACCAAATATTAAAAAAAAAAAAAAAAATTCAAACTTGGCTCACAATGGAAGTTGAGAAAACTCAAATTCGAATTTACTAATGATTGATAAGATAATCCTTGAATTTCTCACAATTCAGAACAAGAACAAAAGAAAAATGACTCTATTAATAAAAAATACAATATTTCAATGGATCACCTTAAACAAGTTTCACTGAGGGAAAGGCTCAAATTTCACATGAAAAAATCAACATCTCGCAATTTCCAAGCTATAAAATAAAAATAAATCTATGAATTCTAGATAATTAATTGCAAGAACAAAAAATTAAATTCAAGCAAATTATAGAGCTAGAAATAAAAACTGGTCATACCTTTGTCTACATATAGCAAAATAACACAAATTTGGGGTCATTAGAAAGGTCTTTGAATAAGTTTTCCAATGAATTTAATTTTTGTATAAATTTGAACAGATATGGAACATTTTATAAGCCTGAATATTTGTACACCTTTTCTAGTCAGTCGTAGAGTGCCAAGTGTCTTAACTAAACCAAGTCTCCTAAGAGAAAGGTTGGCTAGTTCAAGAAAATTCGTAACTCTTCTCCAATCCACATGGACCATCTAGTTGAATATTTGGAGGCCCAAATATATAAATAAAGCCCTAGACCCTTCATATATGGACTTGGGTCAATGAAAACACGAATTTGGGTTCAAAAACCTTATAAAATTAGTTTTTTTTAGTCCATTATTTTTTTTTTTTTCAGATTTTGAGCAATGTGAGATCTTGATTTCTTTATATGCGCCTACATCAGATTCCCTTGATTGAAAAAAAATAAAAATAATAATAATCTCGAGTTTGATTCTTCCAGAAGTTCCACTCTCTTCCTAAGTCTTTATTTTTCATCACCAACGTAGAAGACACGACTAATGCTGTTAACTATAGAAGTTCATGTAGTGCTGAATACTTGAATACCTTTGCACAAACCCTTCCCAAAATGGATCTTCACATGGCTCATGTTCAATTAGCACATCCCCATTACATAGCTTATAAAGAATGTTTATGATTAAAACAAAGGGAAATCACCTTCCAAGTCTTTAAAACTGAAAAGGGTAAAAGCTGAGAGAAATCATAATCATCATCCAAAAGAATAGGCATAACTCTCATAATTTTTCTTTGTTGAACAACTCTGATTTCATTGACGAGCTCACCACTACCATGTCTCCAACAATAGATCTGAGCTCTTTAGCAGGGGAAATAAAATTAGTAGTATTTGCATCTTCACATGAAATCTCTTCATTGTAGATTAGCTCTTCATCATAGACTAGTGGTAAATATACTTACAAATACCATTCTTGGGATAATAACAACGTTTGATAATATCGGGATATTTTCAAATACTTAGATTTTTATCGAAAAATTAACGGAAAAATCTCACAGAAAATATAATATTAAAAAATAAAATAT
The DNA here is from genome assembly GCA_013350335.1 of Chimonanthus salicifolius. NCBI lineage: Eukaryota > Viridiplantae > Streptophyta > Magnoliopsida > Laurales > Calycanthaceae > Chimonanthus > Chimonanthus salicifolius. The sequence continues at coordinate 27,148,770 of CM023541.1, read as the reverse complement.
CAACATGGTATGTATCGGTATTTTATCAGGAATTTATCAGAAATTTATCGGAATATTATCACGATATTACTATTAATTGTGAATTTACCGCAGTGCCGATAAATCTCAAGATATTAACGGCAATTACTATTTTGCCGATAAAAACGTGATAAATTTGAAAATATCAGAAATATTTGTACTTTAGCGATAAAGGCCAATCTAAAAAAAATTCCTTTTTCACACCATTCAAAAAAAAAAAAAAAATTTAAGTCACTGCATCTTGATCATAACGTTCTTCCTTGGGTGAGAAAAACTCATCATGTTTCTCATCAAGAATCTCAGCACTTCATTGTAGAAAACAATGAAAATTGGAAAAGTATGATCGGTCTTCATAAGGATCTGAATCATGAATAATTGGATCTTGGCCCATTTCCGTTGGTGCATACTGTTATTCTATCTGTCACGTTGCGCATGGGAATTACAAAGTTTCCTCAACAAGAAAACCTACTCTGATCACAGGCTGCTAAAGCCAAGAGTCAAAATTTGAAGAATTCACCCAAGGTCTTCAATGGAAATTTTAGATTTAGTTTATGCAAATTTAATCTAAGAAAAATTCAAACTCGGCTCGATAAAGGTTGCGAAAACACAATTTCAAATTTATTGAAAATTGATACGATAATCCTCAGATCTCTCATAACTCACAATAAGGCCAAAAGAAATATGACTATTGAGAAAAACTAAATGTTTCAATGGATCACCTTAACCCAAGTTTCATACTAAGAAAGGAGGAAAAAGCTCAAATCTCACCGGAAAAATTTACGCATTACAATGTCCATACTATGAAACTAAAATAAACCTAATGAATTTTAAATAATTAATTGCAAGAATAAAAAGTTAAATTCAAGCAAATTAAAAAACTAGAAATCAAAAGACTAAGGAAAGATAACTTGCTTGTCAAATAGAAGAGAGAACTCCTACTTCAACTGTGATTGATCCCTATGGGTGTGTAAACCCTTTATTTACCATGTTCGTATTACAAAATTTGACAAAAATAGACATTCCCATCACTTAACTGTAACAAAACTGGTCTACTCATGTCAAAATTTAGAAAAGTATTTGGATAAGATTTTCTATAAATCAAACATTTGATACATCGAATAAGCCTCAAAAGTTACAACCTTTTTTCCACTCAATCATAGAGTGCCACGTGTCCTGACTAAACTAGAAAACAAAGCATAAAAAAGAAATCTTGAAGAAAAAGGTTGGCTAGGAGCTTAAGGAAATTCGCCACTCTTCCTTTTTCCTATAGATATGGACCATCTTGTTGAGTATTTAGACCCTTCATATATGGACTTGGCCACTGAAAGCACAAATTTGGGTCCAATAACCTCATAAAATTAATCATTTTTAGTCCATAAAATCTTTTGTACTGATTTCTATAAATGCGCCTGCATCAGCAATCTAACCTCCCCTCTTTTAGAAAGAGAGGAGTACGAAAAAAACATAGAAAAGGTTAGAATGGTGGCAAAAGAAGGATGTGGGAAATGGAGGATAAAATGGGGGTATTTTTGTCTTTCTAAGAGTAGGTGCCGTGGTAGAAATTGCTTGAATAGATATTTCAAAGGTTCTTCTTAACAATTCAAAGATTAGTGAGGTGCATAAAATAGGATTGGAAAAAAACTGAGACCTACATGTTAAATATAATACTCTCTCTGTTTTAATTTAGTTGTCTCATATACATTTTAAAACTGTCCTAAAATAGTTGTCTCATATGCATTTTAGAAAAATTACATGATGTTCGAAAGAAGTTCACAAGTTTTTTAAGAACCCTTCTTTAAAAAATTCAAAATTTTAAAATAGGACAACTAAAATGGAACATAGAGAGTAGAAAAAAAACATATATACACTCGAGTATATACCAAAATAGCTCATTGATAGAATGTTGTTCACACAGGGCAACATGGTGTGTACTTGTATATGGTAGACGCACCAATGATGATGCACATTGTTCTACTAGAAGAGGTTCTATGCTTTGGTAACCATAAAAAATCATATTGATCGATCACACCCATATTTGTGCATTAAACTCATCCCTAATGAGACCCATAGGACCTAGGGCATAACGTCTCATGGGCAATATCATCCAAGAGAAAACTGTTTTGAGGATTGTGAGCTCAATCCAAAAATTGATAGACAATCCCCTTAGCTATAGGCTTGTTCCTTAACCGAAACCCAGTTTGAGACCTACTTGAACTTAGCCCAAAACCTGTCCAAACCCGTCATAAACAAATAACTTCGAACATATATATCAACCAATCAGGAGGTGCTTGGACTAAATTCTTGAGTCTAGCTAAACATAGGACTCGAGCTTTTACAAGAAATTCGCAAAAGCCCGTCGGGCTTTTCAACCGGTTTAATCATTATGCACGTATGTGTACAACTGTTCATTTTCCTTTTATTAAAAACCTAATTTGAAACTAATTAAAAATGACCACTTGTATTGAAAGTTGATGAGGGCATCAATGATTCAATCCAAAGAGATGAAGACAATTGGAAGATTGAAGATGAAAATATGGTTCTCTAAACATGCAAGATTTATGATGGAAGGAAAATTGAAGACATCAATGAAGACTTAGGCGAAGATAATGTCCATTTGATACTCCAATGTCAAGACAAGATTGATGAGCTAATAAAAGACCCACTTAGAGACCCACTTATGATGAACGTAGACTCTCTATAATCTTGGAGAGTGCCGAAATCGTGCCGAAAACAGAACAAACACCACCTACAACAATGATAAAAATGCACAAGGACCCCTGCACAAAAAAAAAAGGCATTAACAACCAATAATAATAAAACTTACAAGGCAGGAAAAAAACCACATTAAGACATTGAGAGGAAAGATTGGTGTAGAAACCAAATCTTTGGCATAATTGATCTTGACACCAGCAGGTTAATATGACCACATATGATAGGTTGCGGGAGAGGGATCACCCACATCTAAGATTATTTGTTCATGTTCTTTATAAACCACAAACCAAACAACTTAGCCCATACCATCTGGTTCAGTGCTTTAGACTGAAGGGTCTAAGATGACCACCAAAAATGGAAGATCATAGCAATCCGGTATCTGGCCTTCGTCTGAAGAATAATTGTATGCCTTTTCCATTGGTTGTTTATTGCTATGCCACTATGTAAGGGGATTTGGACGCTGTTAAGAACATTTTCCTTCAATGGTGTTCATATTACATGGATTATTTAGTTCATTAGAATACAGAAATATATGGTCCGTATAGCATATTATCTGAAGTTTGTTCGTAAGGTTCAATGATCAAATGGGTCTCATAAGGGATGGATCATGTTTCAGAATGCTACCAGATGTTAGACATTTCATCCATAAATGTGAACAAATGCCTTTTTTCCCCTTTTAAAATTAACCATCTGTTTCACACAAATCAATGGAGGCTTTTATGTTAATACATCATTTATGGACCACTTGTTGATGGCTTCCACCTGTATCAGTTGAAGTTAAGGACAAATATTAAAAATAAATTCTTTTGTTTGAGATGGTTCGGACATGTAAGTAGAAGCCTACAAACAAACAATGTATAAAGAATTGAAGTGCAACAAAAATAGACTTTGAACTTTAATAAGAAGAAACTTGTTAAAGTGAGAATGTAAAAACAGATTGTGGATCTGGATTGGTCACCGACCTAGAGACCTTTGCACTTAACCCTGGAATTGACAAGCTCATCAATGCCTTTCACTAAAGAATTCTGCCTTAGTTCTTTATTGAGCTTTCTTTACACACCCATAACTAATTGTAACTATTGCCAGAAAAAATATAGAGGCTGAAACATGCCCCAACTCGAGAATGCCAAAAAAGGCAACAAAAAGGCTCAGGCTGGGGAAGAGATCACTTAGACCTGAGCCAAGTCAGCACCCTAGTTTGAGGCCAAATTTGAAGCATGATGTCACAAAGACAAAAAGTCCCACATCGGAAATGGCCTGGGATGATCTTGGGCTTATAAGTAGGGGTAGGCACCACCCAAAATAGCTAGTCATGTTGGGATGGGAAACGCCTCCATTATAGTGGACTCCCCCTAGGCATGAACCCTAGACAAAAAAGGTGTGGGTCCCCCTAGCACTGAAGGCTGGGTGATGTGGCCCGGCCTTGAAGGAGACCAAGGCAAGAATATACCAGGAGTAATGTTCTGGTTGAGGGTGATGCCCTGCCTTTGAGAGGCAAAAGACATGAATATACCAAGGGTACTGTAGCCACCTGGGCCTACACAAGGGGTGTGGGACCCCCCTGATGAGGGCGTTAGATAAGGTTGTCAAACTCGAATTGTATCATGGATCAGTCTAGGAGTGTGAATCGTGAATCGGAAATTGTAGAATCATAAAATTCATAATGTTTTTTCTAAAATTGTTCTACAAACCAGTGTTTATCAGAACTAGATCGGGCCTCGATCGAACCGGAGGTCCAACTGTGACTGTCAAGTTTACGGTCCGGTTCAGCGGAAAAGGCTCTCGAAAAGAAAAATCGTATAAAACCGTTTCGGCCCTAGGTCTATCTTGGTTATTCGCATCAGACCGTGACTCGTGACCAGCGGTCGAAAAACGAGAGGAAGGAAGAAAGCTTGAGGAGAAAGAAGAAGAATGGGAACAACCACTGCCTGCATTGCATGTCTCTGCAAAATGAAGGAACGAAAACAAAATGAAGGAACAAAACTCTAAAAGACTTCGTTGAGACTTGAGAGGGTTTATTTTGTTCTCTTGCTTATTTTGCTTTTTTGTGAGGACTTTGGAGTTTAGGTCTTTTATTTATAAAATTAATATTTTTATAAATACTATTTCTAAGTATGTCTTTCTTGGTAAGTATCTTTATAAAAAAAAAGTAATTTAACATAGAAAAAGTCTCTTTACATTTTTTTTAAATTCAAAATTTAAATAAAATAAAATCAATAAATGTAAAATATAATTAAACTTCATTATTTTTTACTTCAACCTTCTTTGCATATTTATTCAATTCTAAATTATTATCCATGCTCATCCAAACTTAAGCAATCTTTAAGTTTACTTGTGATATGAGCGTGACAAAAAAAAATTAATTATTTTATGAATATAGAGTTTTGGATTGGTCCAAAAATTAAGTATAAATACTTTAATTAAATTAATTTTTATAAATTTCGTATAATTTTAAATGCCAAATTTTTTTAGAGACTACAGTTATTTAAATAGATTAAAATTTGAAAGTTTAAGAAATAACATGTTTCAGTTGATTAAGGTATTTTTGTTGATTTATATTAAAAAATAATATTTGATTTAAAATTTTATTTGACCTCATCAATTAAATCATAATTAAAAATTTAATATTATTTATAATATTTATATTAATGGCACGGGTTTGACCAGGTTTGACCACAGTTAAACCTTATTTAACCCAACCTTCCTCAGAAACGGTTCAATAGACGATTCAGTTCTGATAACATTGCATAAACTATAAATATACTAAACATACATCATTAAATTATTTTAAAACTATTCTATAAACTATAAAAAACCGGTCAAGCAATTGTCATCCCCAGTTTAAAACTTATCATCCATTGTAAATAACCATAAAAAAGACATAAAAATATTTATACGAGATTTAAATGTAAATATTAAGTATCGATAAATTTAAGAAATTAACAAATAAATCAAAGGCATTGAAATAAATCTAAATAGCATCTATTAAATAAAAAAATTCTAAAAAATAAAAAATCATTTTTTAGAGTTTTTTATTTTTTTAAATAGATCGAAAAGATTAAAAAAAATAAAAAGAGGTTTTTTAATAAGAATAGAAAAAAATGACAAAAACTAAAAAAAAAAAGAAAAATAAATATGTAAAGAAAAAAAGAAAAATATTTAATTAAAAAAATAAATAATAAAGAAAGATTGGAGAACATCATTAAAAAAGAAATAGAAACTAAATACTAAAAAAACTCACGGCCACGTGAAATACAACTAAACATTAAAACCTAATATTGTCACGAATGTCGCAAGTGAAATAAGAATAAGAATACAACTAAACTTTAAAAACCTAGTACTGTCACAAATGCCGCAAGTGAAATAAGAATAAGAATAAGAATACAACTAAACTTTAAAAACCTAATACTGTCACGAATGCCACAAGTGAAATAAGAATAAGAATACAACTAAACTTTAAAAACCTAATACTATCACGAATGCCACAAGTGAAATAAGAATAAAAATAGAAGAAAGCGACGAAACCCTAAGAGCTGCGGCACCTGAAGGCTGAAACACAGAGAGAAAAGAAGAAAGGGCTACGGCAAAAAAAAATATGTCTTCTTCGCTTCTTCCTTCTCTTTCTTATCTTTTCTTCTTCATTTTTTCCTCTTCTTTCACGTCTTTCTCTCTTTAATTGAATTGCATGAGTTACTGATTCATGGGGTCGACTCGTACGATTTGCGAGTCAACCCTAGAATCGCACGATTTCCTCCTCCTAGCAATTTTCTCTACGATTTCACTCGTTGCAGCTCTCGTTTTGGTTCGAATCGCATGATTCGAACCGTGAATCAGGCGATTTTAACGACATTGGCGTCAGAGATTGGGCTAGGGAGCTTGTCGCAGGGGCAAAAAGTCTGATGAGGGTATCTAGCCTATTGGTTCACATTTGAATTCTTCTTCGATAGACTTGGATCATACAGATAAAATTGCATTCGCTTACAGGTCCCATTTTGATCAAGGCAATCATAAATGGACTCCGTCTAATAAGCCCATTCATTTTGCAAGTCATGGCCCAATAACACCATGTGACCCAATTAAGTTTGTAAAACCAAAGCCCATTCATAAACAGGCCAAGGCCCATAGAGCCAAACTCCAAAAAGCCCAAGAAAAGTCAGTATTTTTCAGCCTTTCCTACAATGCCAAGTGTCATCACCAAAAGGCATTATCCATTATGCAAGTGGCAAGAAAGAGAGAAGAAAGAGGAGGTCGTCGAATTTTCCATGAAAGGAAAGGGAGTGGCGAAAATCTCATGTGGAATCTCATGACCACTAGTATTTTTAGATTTCCTATTTTTATCTTGTTTTCTTTTAGGTTTTAATCTTGTTCCTTCAATAAGCCACATGGCATTTTGCATGGCTGAGATAGAATGGTCAAATTTAGACTACATTCTATCGTAAGTAGGTGTTTATTCTTAGAAGTTTCATAGAAAGAAACTATCCTTCCTTGGTTTGGTCGACCAAGGCAAGGGAAGTTTGGTCTTTTCGCTAGTTTTTCCCTATAAATACTCCATGTAATCCATTCGAAAATCACAAGTCTAGAATTGAATAAAATTTGAGAATTTTCTCTCCAACTCTTCTTTAAGTTGTACCAGGATCCAGACTTCTTCATACAAGTAAGTACCAATGTTTTGATTCAATTAGTCTCATCGTTTTCTTAGATTTAGTACAAAATTTGAATTCTCCTTAGTCTCTTTTAATTTCATGCTTCCGCAATTCATAATCAATTTCGATTAGACGAGAACTTAATCTAGAAAATCCATAGACTTAATTGAATTTCTGGGAAACTTGTTCTTCTGGTTCAAGTATTATTTAACAGAACCCTAGCCAAGGCAGAATCCTTTTACGAACAGTAATTGGCTGTGCAGGGTCTTTCAGAGACCATACACTTAAATTGTTCGCCTACTGGCGAATTTTCATAAATTCGACCCTAGGTCAGCATCAGTTGGTCATCAGAGCTTCGAATTGCTTTCAGTGCAAACGGATCAACATTCTTGGGAGCTCGGCTTTTCTCCTTGAGGATAATCTGGGACAACTTGGGCATGCAAACGTAATTCAGGGTAGGGCTGGTCTACTAGGAGCTAAGTTGGCATGGACCCATGATTATTATGTTGGGCTACAATTGGCCTTGCCCACCAGAAGTTAATTACTTTTGTGCTATACGGCTCTTCCAAATGATTTTAGACAAGGATTTGAAGACGACTAGACATGGGTATCAGGACATATTTACCAGTACCAAGGTTTATATTTTGTTGGTGTGACTAAAAACCAAGTGGATTGTTGGTTTAGTTAGCATATGTCAAGATATGTAATTATTGACCATTATTTAAAACTCCATTCCTATTCTTCCTGATCATTCTCCATCAATTCCTTCATCATAACTTAAATCAAACATTGTACAATTCATGATACTCTTAATAGCCACTACAATTAAAAAGGTGCCTAGAACTGTTATAGGAGCTCTTAATTTTAACAAAATATATATTTTTTCGATAACCAAGATATAAATAATTCAATAGCTTTCTATAGGCAGGTTTCAGTGAAAAGTAGCAGAAGGATTGTAACGACCCGACTCCCCCAGCAAGATATTGTCCGCTTTAGGCCCACCTGACCCGCACGGCTTAAATGCAAAGCCGTGTGGATTAGGTGGGCCCAAAGTGGACAATATCTTGCAGGGGGAGTCGGGTCATTACAAGGATGACACATTATCAGTATTTTATCTCCAAAGTAAATTTCTTTTATTTTATAATGAATTTCCAATGGCGATAGAAATTAAAGGGGGATGAATTGCACAATAATGGAAAATGTTTGGAACCAACGACAAAAATCTGAAAAACTGGAATCTTACTATGAATCTTCTTTAAACAAAACTAACTTCAAATTCAAAGGTGATTTCTGTATGTCCTGAATACCTGTTTCCAAGTCACTTTGCCCCTAATGATGCTTAGATAGCAAACACATGGAAGAATCAATGTCTGCAGTGTAGAAGAAGGCCACATGAGTCTTAACATTGCATAGATGTTTCACCTTCCAACACCTACATGTTAAAAATAGGCAAAACAATGGTAAAAAGAAAATGGAAGATGACTTACAACAAGCATGGTGAGCAAAGAGCCTATTAATGCCATCACCAAACCTGAAAGACGAATAAATTCCAAAGGTCGGAAATCCAGTTAAGCTTCAAGGATTGCCATTAAGAACCAAAATCTAAAAGACAGAATTTGCAAGGGCATAGAAAGTGTCATTGGCAACTGAAGAAACATTTTTGTCATTTAAGAATTGCAATGGATGATGGCAGATCCAGTTATGCTTCAAGAATTGCAACTAAGAACCAAACTTTAAAATACGAAATTTGCAAAAATAATATAAATTGTCATGGGCAAACAAGGAGACACTTTTACCATTAAAGGACTGGATGGATGTCAGCTATGTAGGGATCAAAATTTGATTGTATTCATTTCCACTACTCATAGATCCCTGACATCCTGTAGATGTACTCTTTTACAACATTTTGACAAAATGAATGCCCATAACTAGTAGATCTATGTTATCTCATGATCACTGCTAGCCAATGGTCCATAAAGTTCATGGAACTGAGCCACATAAAAGTTCACTGCTCAAAAGTTAGATATTTCAACAAGTGTGACAATTGAGCTGCCCCATCCATGAGATGGCACATTAAATGATTGAAACAAGATAATATTTTCCTTTCTATTGCATCTCTACTATAGGGTTATTTTCCTCAAATTTTAGCCATTTTTCTAAATAAATATGAAAGCTCAAATAATACTGGCTTTGCCAAGAGTCTTACCAAAGAATGGGATGCATAGAGCAACAACCAGTGTAGAGATTACCAAGGCTGTTCGGATGAGGATCGCATAAATGTAGGAGTTGAGATGGTTCGACGGTATCAACTCCTCCAAACTCAATGCCACAGGAGTTATTGTTAAAGCATATGTGAATGGTAGTCAAGGAGAACATTCTTAGTTCTGAATCCACAGATTCAGGAAAAAAAAACTGAACTGATCTTCGCAATGTACATCAAATATCATGTGATAACTAGATATCAATTGTCTGAAGTTCAACAAAGAAGGATTCTGGTATATTTGTTCAACCCATAAGATTTCTCCATATTCTACTGGTGCTCATGATCATCAATTCAGATCGTTTGATCAATGATGGCCCACTTAAATAAGTTCCATAACCAAAAAGAACACCCATTGGATCCTCCTAAATTCATGACAAAGCTGGATCCATTTAAGAAAATGAACAACTGACAAAGAAAGTACATTCATCATACCAATCAAGACAAGTAGTTGACTTATGTGATGGGGCACAGGCCACCGACTAGATGGTCAGAATCAATTTTCCATGTCACGTGACTGAACAATAAGAAATGGATAACACGGCAAGTTCTTGTCAATGGTCAATTTACATGACTATTGTTTATGCCAGAATAAGGGTGGAACACATGACAAGGCTTGAGTTGAGGATCATGCTGTCCTTGAGACAGCATTTACCTTCGCACCAAAGTCGGTTGGTGTCTGCAAGATGGGTATTAGCAAATCTGCCTCCAGGATTTCCCAATGCCAGATTGAGTCTGTATATTGCAGAGCAGCTTGCAGTACTGAGATGCAGCTCTCAATGCCTCAAATCATCACCCACCAAAATACAACAAAAATAATTAAAGATGAGAGAAAATAAGCCTATAATTTGGGTCTTCAAAATGGATTCACGATTGGTTGTCAAAATTAAGCTCCACCACATGTTGATTCCATCATGTGCTAGTCAACAACCAAGAAAAAAGACATCGTGGGTTTCAAGAGGCAAGCCAACTCATATAAAAAGTTCTAGTCAAATCCAAATATGAGTTCAACTTCTTAATTGAACTCAAAAAACCAAGATGGGACAAAAACTTTAATGATGATGATGATGAATTGGTTTGGCCAAATTACATTTCAAATTCCATCCAAGCCATCTATTGATAGACCTTAGGTTTCCCTTGTATTACTCTTACATGGGGGGTCAAGGATCAGTTGATAGGGTTACTCTTTAAGCCAAGGGATACCTCTAATGAAAATACTCTAACTTCAAATGGATTTCAAATGGCATCCCTAAAAACTTATAATTTATTTCTCAAATAATATTCAATTTGAAAATTTCCACATAGCCATACCAAGAGAAAGGCTTAGGTACCAAGTCCTGAATGGTTCAACTCAGGATTTATTTTTTATTTTTTACATTAACACACTTGACAAAACAAACTTTTGAATTCATAGATTCCAGGGGCATGCCCAATCATCATTATCTTAGGCAAGCTAGATCATAATCTTCATTTTATTTATTATTATTATTTCTTTGTAAAGTTTAGTTCATAATATTCATTTAAATTCAACAACTGGTAAAATGGCACAGTAGTTGGTAAAGTTTAGATCATAAACTTCATTTTGTTGAACCATTTTGTGGATCAACTGCAGCATAAAAGATCTGGTCCATCCATCTTTGCAGTGGGATTTTTCTATTGTTTGCAGAATATCATACATATGAAGATTTTTTTTTTTGAAAGTTCATGCACATGAAGAAATTCATATGCAACATTGGGCATCACTAAGCATTATGATTTATGGATAAAGGGACAGCTACAATTAGTCGCATCAAATGAAATGATCTACACCAACTGATGGGGATCTGCCTGCATTTTAACTCAACATCTCTAGCTTGGATTATATGACATTCCAAAAAAAAAGGATATTTGGTGAATGGGTTCACTATCTGCAAAAAAACACAAACAACATAAACGTAACAAATCAGGGTAACATTTACCAAAACAATCAGGTATATGTTTAGATTGTGCTAACAAATGCCAAGAACGTTAGAAGTTCTTAAAGTGCAGGATGCACATTTAGTATAGGGATACCAATGAGCAAGGGCAAGGATTTGAAATGGTCAAGTGAGAAATTATCCATTGTGAACCGGTTCACAACATTAGGTTGTGGACTTTTACTGCTATCCATTAGATCCAACCAACGGTTGGATTAAAATAAACTACTTAATGCCTATGGTAAATGACGCCTCTCCCATTTTATTTCCTATTTTGCTCCTCGTCTTTTCCTCTTCTCCATCTCTTTCCACAGTAGGCAAAATCACCAAACGCAGTCAACAAGGAAACACGAAAATTCCATATTATCAAAATTCCATGTTGCTTTGAATGGAAATTTTGAATGAGGTTGATTTTTCAAAGAAATTCTCCAAGTTTCATAATTAGAATAATTTGTTAAATATGAAATATGTTGATTCTAGCATTGAAAATTCAACTCTAAATATCACATTGCAAGTATAACCATTCAAGCATGGTATTGAAAAAGAAAACCCAAATAAACCCCCATTTAAAAAATAAATCCAGAATCCCTATCAACCCATGGTCCCATATTCAAAATCCAATACGCCATTTCCCTCACTTTCACATTACATCACTGCCCCATACACATTGAACTTAACAATAACTAATGTTTGGTTTGGACCATGACTCCTTAACCACCTTTATGCTCTTCCTGCCTTTCAAGTACCCTTCCAATGACAAGTAAAAGTCCGATATCGTGCGACCCCCAAAATCTTGGTGATGGACAGCATCACCAAGAAAAACATATTTGTGTGTGTGGTTAATTTTAAAAAGGGAAGAAGGCATTTGTCCACATTTATAGATGAAATGTCTAACATTTGGTAGCATTCTGAGACATTATCCATCCCTTATGAGATCCATTTGATAAAGTCTGGATCATTGAACCTTAAGAACAAACTTCAGATAATATGCATATAAGGACCATAATTTATACATTCTAATGAACTAAATCATACATGTAATATGAACACCATTGAAGGAAAATGTTCTTAACACCTTCCAAATCCCCTTCCATAGTGGCATAGCAATAGACAACCAAAGGAAAAAGTATACAATTATTCTTCAGACGAAAGGCCAGATACTGGATTGCTAAGATCTTCCATTTTGGTGGTCATCTTAGACCCTTCAGACTAAAGCATTGAACCAGATGTTATGGAATAAGTTCTTTGGTTTGTGGTTCATAAAGAACTATGGCTAAATAATCTTAGATGCAGGTGATCCCTCTCCCACAACTAATCATATGTAGTCATTAACCTGCTGGTGTCAAGATCAATTATGGCGAAGATTTGGTTTCTACACCAATCTTTCCTCTCAATGTCTTACAGCGGTTTTTTTCCCGCCCTGTAAGTTTTATTATTATTATTATTATTATTGGTTGTTAATGCCTTTTTTTTTCTTTGTGCAGGGGTCCTTGTGCATTTTGATCATTGTCGTAGTGCAATCGAGCTCCATGTAGCTTCTCACTGTAAAACGCCACTGGTCACTGATCCTGGCTGAGTACCGCACCAATGGCCACATGAGAGGCATCGCAGTCTACGACAAACTACTTATTGAAGTCGGGCAAGGCTAGAACTGCAGCAGTGGAGAGTTTCTCTTTGATGATGCCGAAGCTTTTCTCTACAGCAGGAGTCCACATGAAAGCTCTTTTCTTAAGACAGCCTGTCAAAGGCGCCATGATAGTGCTAAAATCATGAATAAAGTGTTGATAAAAGGAAGCTAGGCCATGGAAGCCACTAGCCTCGTGAACATTCTTCGGCACTGGCCACTTGCAGACTACCTCTATGTTCAACATATCCACCTTGATACCATTTGCAGAAACCACATAGCCTAAGAAAACAATTTCGTAAGTAAAGAAAGTTCATTTCTTAGGATTGGCATATAGTTTCTCTTTTCTCATTACATCAAAAACTTGTCTAAGGTGGTCTAGATGTGTCGACTGATCCTTGTTGTATATCAAAATATTGTCGAAGTATACGATGACAAACTTTCCAATAAATGGACGCAGCACCTAGTTCATCACCCGCATGAAGGTACTACGTGTGTTGGAGAGCCCAAAAGGCATGACCAACCACTCATAAAGTCCCTCGCGAGTCTTGAAGGTCGTCTTCGACTCATCGTCTGGACCGATCCTTATCTGATGATACCCAATGCAAAGATCCACTTTAGAGAAGACCCGTGATCCTGCCAGCATGTCCAACATGTCATCGAGCTGTGGGATGGGCAAGCAATACCGAGTAGTGATCTTATTGATAGCCCTCTTGTCAATACACCGCCAGCTGTCATCCTTCTTTCGAGCTAACAAAGTGGGAACTGAACATGGGCTCAAACTTTCGCGAATGAAGCCTTTGTCTATCAACTCTTGCACCTGCCTGTTGAGTTCTGTGCTCTCAGCTGGAGACATTCTGTATGCTGCCTTGTCAGGCAAGACTGTGCCTGGCATTTGATCAATGCAGTGTTGTATGTCCTGCATCAGTGGAAGTCCTAGAGGGAGCTCTTCGAGAAATACATCTGCAAACTGGGCAATAACAGGTTGAACTGGAGGAGGAATGGAGGTCTCGACAGTGATATCTTTTGCCACTAAGGTGTACAGCTTGCCTTTATCATTCTCCACCTCTCTCTTCAGTTCTGGGAGGGTGACTAGGCTTGACTCTGTTTTTTTTGGCTTCACCTTCTCCACATCCTTCAAGGGGCCCAAAAGAAACTTGGTGCCATCCTTAAAGAAAGAGTACAAGTTCTTACGTCCGTGGCGTCTCGTATCCCTGTCATAGTGTAAAGGTATACCCTGCAGCAAATGACAGGAGTCCATAGGCACAACATCGCACCATACGTCACCATAATACTTGCCAAATGAAAATGGGACTACGCATTTCTTTTCAACACTTAGCTCATTACCCTTCGTCAACAAGGAAATCTGGTAGGGTATCAACCACAACTTGGGCCACAACGTTGCAACTACTTCCACCATCAATAATTAAATTGCATACCTTGCCCCCGATAGTGCACTTGGAATGAAAGATATTCTTCTGTAGCCAGTCTTCCTTCAGTTGTCCCTTTGGGGTTATGAGGGAGCACTGGATCATGATGCTTATCTTTCCACACAGAGTCTATTCTCCATTTTCTCATTGACCGGATCCTAGTAACTCTTGCTTGGTTTACCCACACAAAGAGGGAGACCAAGATAGTAAATAGGAAAGCTAGACACCTCATAACCCATCACCGTTGCCAACTCTACACAAGCATTGAGATCTAGATTCACCCCCAACAACTCACTTTAAAGAAAATTTATTTTCAAGACCGAGCAACTCTAAAACCATACTAAAATTTCCATTACCGACTTCAATGTTGTGGGGCCCGACTTAACTCGGGGCCCATCTCTGGACAGACAGTGTCCAAGTTCAATGTATTAACATAGTCAACTTATAATTAATGTTTTCCTTTTTTGCCAACATAATTGGCTCCCTTTTTTCTATTTAATCATGTACAAAGTTACAGGGTAAAACACAGTGAATACATTTTAAGAGAAGAGAATAATTCTTCTCCTTCAATCTTTTCTCCATCAATTCTCTTCTTTTTCCTTATTTTTATTCTATTATTCAACATGGTATCACTCCAGAAAGATTTCTTCAGTTTTTTCTTCTTGGCCGTTGTACTACTGTAGCGGATCCTCTCTACCGTCGATTTTTTCGGCGAAGCATCTGACAACGGGACCCTATCTCTCTTGCCATCTTTGACAAGCTCTCTTTCCCTTAAGATTGGATCTTTGTTTTGCAGCCTCTTTACCCTGATTTCTGCTGCCCTCTGTCCCAGCGATTCTCCAGTTTTTAGAAAACCCAGTCTTGGTTTTCTGCTTCGATCTGCTGCCTCGCCGCATATTTTGGAGTCGATCTTGCCACCCTGCAATCGCCTCTGAGCCCACTCTCCACCCCTCCGGCTTGTCCCACCTTTACACAGTTGTGGGACCCCCTTATCTGCATCACGATTCTTGTTGCTTCTACTGCAGCTACAATGATTTTTTCTCCTTTTTCGGTTATATCTGCTTGGTTTTTGCAGTTTTTTTGCATGGGAACAACAGTATTGTGTTCGACCTAGCCTTGTGCTCTCATAGGACTGCCCTTTATCAACTACAATCATCGCTCTACTTCCGGATCATGACTTCCTCTTCCGATCAAAATCAGAATGGGTCTTCTGGGCGCTCATCCAATACTTCCCTCACTGATATGGCTGCTTCTGGGCCCACATATATTGGACAGATCACCACCGTCTTATTGAATGAGACAAATTACTTCCAATGGTCTCATTCTACGAAAATGTTTCTCAATGCCAAACAGTTGTCTGATTATATTGATGGCACTACCCCTGAACCAGCCAAGACAGGCTCTTCTTATCGCACATGGACAACTAACAACTCCGTGGTGCAGTCCTGGCTCCTCCACTCCATGGAGGATCACGTCCGTGGTACTGTCTATACTCTTCCCACGACCAAAGATGTATGGGACACCATTCAAGCCTTGTATTCCGATGGTGATAATTCTGCCCGCCTTTGAGTTATATCAGACTGCATCTCATCTTCGACAGGGGGAACTCTCACTGATTCAGTACTATTCCAAAATGCGTGCGTGTTGGCTCGAGTTGGATCAACTTGAGTCTGATGATGCTGTTCTCTATCAACAACTCATTAATCGCAGACGAGCTTTTGAGTTATTGGCTGGCCTCAATTAGGACTTTGAACCTATTCGGGCTCAACTACTGGGACAACGCCCTCTTCCTTCTCTAGAAGCGGTGTATTCTGCTTTATTCCGGATTGATCGGCGTCGCTCAGTCATGACCCCTGTGCTTGCTGAACCCTCTGCCTTAGTGATCTCTCATCCTTTAGTGACTTCTCCTGCTCGGGGGACTCCTGGTCCTCCTGGCAAAGGTAAAAAGAAGAAGGGGTTTCGGTTCTGCACTTATTGTAAAATGACAAATCATTATGTGTATTCGTGCTATAAACTGCACGGGCGTCCCAAGCAAGCTAATATCTCTGTTGCTGCTCCTGTCCCCCCTCATCTGATGTGGTTAATGATGATGCTCTGGGACTCGTCAGGACTTCAATATGCTGTTTCAAGGCATGGGTCGTCTTCAGCATTTCGAGTTCTCCAATGTTGTCTCATTCTCTTCAGGTACTGGGTCCATGGCCAATCATACCTCCTCTCATTCTTGGATCATTGATTCCGGTGCCACAGATCACATGGCTGGTATGTCCTCTATTTTCTCGTCCCTTTCTCCTGTCTCATTTGGTATTGTTCTCTTAGCTAATGGTTCTTCTACTTCCATTACTGGGAAAGAATCTATTCCTCTCTTTTCCACCATGCACCTTCCATCTGTGTTACATGTTCCCCATTTATCTCGTAATTTGCTTTCTGTTAGTGCCCTTACTCAATAATTCAATTGCTCAGTCACATTTTTTCCCTTTCATTGTGTTTTTCAGGATCTGACCACAAGGCAGGTGATTGGTGGTGGGAGTGAAGTTGGGGCCTTATACCTTTTTGATCTTCCTACTGCTACTTCTAAAGCTTGCTCGACCTCGACCTAGACCTCGTCTGATTTGTGGCTGTGGCATTGCCGGCTTGGCCATCCTAGTGATTCTGTTTTGTGAAAGTTTGTTCCCTCTTTATCTTTTAAGCATTTTACATGTGAACTTTGCCAATTTGGCAAACATATTAGAACTTCTTTTCCTCCCTTTCTGAATAAACGAGTATCTTCTTTATTTTCTGTTGTTCATTCTGATGTTTGGAAATCTCCTTCTCTCTCTCGCACTGGTTTTCGATATTTTGTGTCATTTATTGATGATTTTTCACGAATGACATGGATTTATTTTATGAAAAATAAGTCTGAAGTATTTGGATCATTTTTGCACGTTTTATACTTGGGTTGCTACTCATTTTGATTTAAAAATTAAAATTTTGCGTAGTGATAACGGGGGAGAATATTTATCTCATTCATTTCTTACTTTTTTACATGAGCATGGTATTAAATCACATTTATCATGTCCATCCACACCCCCCCCCCAACAGAATGGTGTCGCAGAAAGAAAAAATAGACACCTTCTTGAGGTAGCCCGCACCCTCCTCTTTACCATGTATGTTCCACAGTCTTACTGGTCTGAGGCAATTTTAACCTCTTCTTATCTTATTAACCACATGCCATCCCGTGTATTGTTCGATCAATCCCCCATTCAACTTCTCTCCCTCCATAAACAGATTTCGATTCTGCCATTACATGTTTTTGGCTGTGCATGATTTGTTCACCTATTCTCTGGAGATAAACTTTCCCCTCGTGTTGTGCGTTGCATCTTTTTAGGTTACTCACCCTTTCACAAAGGCTACAAGTGTTTTGATCCTACCAATGACAAAACCTATGCGTCTATGGATGTCACATTCTTTGAGACAGTCCCATACTTTTCTACATCCTCTGGTCCAGCTTTAGTCCCTGTTTTACCTCTTCTTCCTACCGGTTCTCCTCCCTCTCGGTCCTCTCCAGCCAGTACTTCTAAGCCTATCTTGGTATATCAATGCCGGCCACCCCAACATCGGCCGCCAATACACACCCGTATCACATCTGCCTCTTGTCCAGATCCACCCATCTGTGCTGAGTCCGACCTTCCTACCATCCTTCGGAAAGGTAAGCGTACTTGTACTCTTCATCCTCTTGCACAATTTGTTTCCTATCATACAGTTACTCCTTCCTATTACAGTTTCCTCACAGCACTGGACAATGTTAAGATTTCCAAGAGAGTTGACATTGCACTTCGGGACCCCTCTTGGAAGGCAGCCATGGCTGAAGAATTAGCGGCACTAGAACAAAATCATACTTGGGATATGGTGCCTCTTCCTCCAGGAAAGACCTCAGTTGGCTGCAAATGG
The DNA here is from genome assembly GCA_013350335.1 of Chimonanthus salicifolius. Classification (NCBI taxonomy): domain Eukaryota; kingdom Viridiplantae; phylum Streptophyta; class Magnoliopsida; order Laurales; family Calycanthaceae; genus Chimonanthus; species Chimonanthus salicifolius. Next base: position 27,130,201 of record CM023541.1, on the reverse strand, counting down.
GTCTTTGCCTTGAAGCATAATCCCAACGGGTTCATTGCTCTCTATAAGGCTAGGTTGGTTGCCAAAGGATTCACACAGACTTATGACGTGGACCATCAAGAGACCTTCTCCCCTGTGGCCAAGATTACTTCTGTTCTCATTTTGATCTCTCTTGCCACCACCAATACCTGGCCGCTTCATCAGCTGAATGTGAAGAATGCCTTCCTTCATAGTGATTTACAGGATGAAGTGTATATGCTCCCTCCTCCGGGATTTGTCAGACAGGGGGAGCCTCATTCAATATGTCGACTCCACAAAGCACTTTACGGCCTTAAGCAATCCCCACGGGCTTGGTTTGAGAAGTTCAGCGGTGCCCTATTGCCTTATGGTTTCTCTCGCTGCCACATGGATCACTCTGTTTTTATCTATCGCCATCCTGTTGTGGTCATGATTTTAGTTTTTTATATGGATTATATTGTTCTCACTGGTAATGATGCCACCGCCATCTCTACATTCAAAGAGTATCTTCACTGTGCTTTTGCAATTAAAGATCTCGGGCCATTGCATTACTTTCTTGGTATTGAGGTTGCCTGCTCTTCTCAGGGACTTACACTATCACAGCGCAAGTATGCTCTTGATCTCCTCCATAATGCTGGTTACTTTGGCTGCAAACCTGCTGACACCTCACTTGATACAAACACCAAGCTCTCTGCTTCCGATGGAACTCTTCTGGATTCTCTTACTTTTTATCAGAAGCTAATTGGGAAATTGATTTACCTCACTATCACCCGGCCTGATTTATCATATGTTGTTGGTGTGGTCAACCAATTCATGCAGGCTCCTCAAGATACCCATCTTCATGCTGTCTTCCGGATCCTCCGTTATATTAAATCTCATCCAGGACGAGGACTATTATTTGCCAGACAAACTTCACTGCCAGTTTGTGGTTACTCTGATGCTGGCTGATTGAGCTGGCTCTCCTGACGATAGACGTTCTACCACGGGTTGTTGGGTCGTCTTGGGCTCCCATTTGGTCAGCTGGCGTAGTAAGAAGCAGTCTGTTGTTACTCGTTCTAGTGCTAAAGCTGAGTATCGTGCCACTGGCCAGCACTACGACTGAACTCCTTTGGATCCGACAGTTTCTTACAGAATTGGGCTTCGTTCTTGATGATCCCCTTATCATGTTTTGTGATAATCAAGCGGCCATCAACATTGCTTCCAATCTGGTCTTCCATGAGCGGACCAAACACATTGAGGTTGATTGCCACTTTCTTCGCCAAAATATTTCTGAAGGCCGGCTTATCACTCCTCATCTAAAGTCCTCTGATCAACTTGCCGACATTTTCACTAAGTCGATTCCTCGAACTCAGCTTGATTCCGCTATTAGCAAGTTGGGATTACTGGATATCTTCGACCCAATTTGAGGGGGAGTGTTGTGGGACCCAACTTAACTTGGGACCCATCTCTGGACAGACAGTGTCCAAGTTCAATGTATTTACATAGTCAGTTTGTAATTAATGTTTTCCTTTTTTGCCAACATGATTGACTCCCTTTTTCCTATTTAATCATGTACAAAGTTACAGGGTAAAACACATTGAATACATTTAAAGAGAAGAGAAGAATTCTTCTCATCAATCTTTTCTCCATCAATTCTCTTCTTTTTCCTTATTTTTATTCTATTAGTCAACATTCAACTATCCCTCATCTACCTTCAGGAACAAAATAGTGTCATCAGCATACTAAAGATGGGAAATCCTTAACTTTGTGTGTTTTACATGAAATCCGTGAATCAGCCCACAAGAATAAGCATCTTGGAGAATAAAATGAAGAGGTTTTGCTACCATAACATAAAGTACAGGCGATAGCGGGTCCCCTAGCTTGATCCCCTCCCCATATTGTAAAAGCCGTTAACTGAGAATAAATAGATGAGCAGAAGCAACGTAGGCTCAAATCCAGCTTCTCCAACATCTCTAGAGCCCATTCTTTGCAAAATAAAAAATAAAAAAAATCTAAGAAGTTCCAATCAATGCTAACATAAGCCTTTTGGAAATCCAGTTTGCATACAATACCTTTCACCCAAAAAAAAAAAAAAAACATTTGGAATGTAAGCTTTCATGAGTAACAACCATTGTCCCCCTTTATCTTTACCTTAGCAGGAGAAGGATTGAATAGACTGATCAATAAGGAAAGGGACCTAGGTATAGTAGAGGTTTTCAAACATCGTACCAGGGCCCGATAGTAACACATCTGTAATTCACAGACGACACTTTGTTCTTCTACGACCCATCTATAGAAGACATACTTGGATTTAAGGTGATACTCAAATGCTTCAAGCTAGTGTTAGGACTACGTGTAAATTTGGGAAAGAGCACACTGGAGTGGGGGTGGAGGAACAATCGGTGAGGAGTATGGCGGATATGGTCGGATACTCCACGGGGACTTTGCCATTCAAAGGCGGAAACCAAGATCAAAATCTTTTTGATCACCAGTTGTAGAAAAGGTGGAGAAGAGATTAGATGGTTGGAGTGGGAAATATATATCGTTAAGCGGGAGACTCACTCTAATTAGATCGGTACTAATGAACCTTCCTACCTATTACATGTCCATTTTTCAAATCCCAAAATGAATTTCATGGAAATTGGAACAACGATTTAGGTGATTCCTATGGGGCAACAAACAAGACAAGAAGAAGGTTCACCTAGTATCATGGCCTAACGTGACCAAACCCAAAGATAGAGGCGGCCCCGGTATAGCTTCTCTTCAATCAAGGAATCATGCGTAATTATGCAAGTGGAATTGGCGGTCTGGGAAAGAAAGAGACGCATTATGGGTAAGAGTGCTAACAACGAGATATGGGATGGGATAGGCGAAAGAGGTGGATGGACTCTTGGAGACAAATTGGAAAGGGAGGGCTCGCAGTTAGTGAAAAGTTGATGGAAGTTGGGAAAGGGGGAGAGTCGGGCGGATATTGCATTTAGAGAAAATATAAGGCGCCTTGTGGGGAATGGAAACCAAACCCTCTTCTGGAAGGAGGTATGGCTTGGGGAAAGACCTTTAAAGGACGTTTTCCCTAGACTGTACAGGGTAGTAAGGGAGAAGGATGCAGTCATGAGTGATATGTATAGGCTAGAGGGCAATCGAGCTCAATGACACTTTGATTTCAGAAGACACTTGAGGAACTTTGAACAGTAAAGTTTAGAATGCTTGCAATCCCCTTTGAAGGACTTCCATCTGTCCATTAAAGGGGAAGATGACATAATCTAGACAGGGTAATCCTCTGGAGTCTTTTCAGTCAGATCCATGACTGGGAAAATGGGCAACCCAAGCAATGAGACTTCACTCTCGGGATTTGCATGGAAGAATTCAACACCCCCGAGAGTATAGGCCCTTCTGTGGTGTGCACTACAAGGAAAATCACTTACCAGAATTGAGTTAAAAAAGAGGGGCCTACTTAGTTCGGAAGATGACCTCCAATGCCCCCTATGCAGTCAAATGGAGGAAGAGGTGGACCATCTGTTTCTAAATTGCACGACCACGATTCAATTGTGGAAAAAATTCCATAATCTCATAGGCATACCATGGGTACTTGATAAAACATATGCCAGGATCATGCGTTCTTGGTCCATTTCACGCCTCAATCCCAAAAGGAAAATGACCTGGGAAACTATCCCTGCAGCAATCCTATGGACAATTTGGAAGGAGAGGTAAGCCAGAATCTTTCGATCAAAGGAGCTGGAGGTTGAGGAATTATTCCAGAAAGCCAAATGGAGACTCTGCACTTGGCTCTCAAAAGGGAAAGACTTCATAGGAATCAAGGAGATGGACTTCTACCAATCATGGGAGGGTACTACAATGGAAATCCTTGAAAAGACCAAGAAATCAACTACCTGGTAGCCACCACTACAGGGGTGCTTTAAGTTCAATGTGGACGGGGCAATGAGGGGAAAACCAGGCCCGACAGGAATTGGAGGTATCTTGCGAGATCACACAGGGGAGCCTTTAGTTGTCTTCCTAGAGGCGATCAACAGAAAGAGTCAAATGAGGCGGAACTGGTCAGCATTAGGAAAGCCTTGACAACCTAGAACACCTTAGGGCTAAGCATACTGGTCATCGAAAGCGATTCGGATAATGCAATCAAATGGGTAACCGGAGTGAAAAAACCACCGTGGAAGTTAGAAAAAGTGATTAGGGAGATCCAGACGCTCCTTAAGGGACAAGAAATCTTGTTCACTAAAATTAGCAGATCAGCCAATAGAGTTGCAGATTTTTTCGCAAAACTGAGAGTGAACTCAACAAGACAAGGCGTATACCACCTGTAATCCATAGTAGTAGAGCTTTTTGGGATGGATTACTTTCTTTTAGTATTATGTTTTTCCGGATTGGGATATACGGGATATTGTGGGCTGGGCGATTTTGTACTTCTTGGATATTGTGGGACAGGGTGATTTTGTAGTTCTTTCTCTTTGGATTCATCACTCCTGAACCCAAGTTCTTCTTATTTAATGAAAATTTTTGTTTACTGCTCAAAAAAAAAGAGAGTAACCATTGAATCTGTAATTTGTCTATCTTTCAAGAACACACATTGTTTTGTAGAATAAGCCTTGACGGAACAACCTTCAAACGATTCGCCAACACCTTAGCCAAAATCTTATACGGGCACCCATGTAAACAAATAGATTGGAAGTCATTCTGCTTAGCCATCCCACCTTTTTTAGGGACCAATGTAATGAAAGAAACTCCCAAGCCTCTAGAGATAATCCCCCTCTCAAAACATTCATGCAAAAAAGAAACGTTTGAACATATTCCAAAAAAATTTATAAAGCAAAATAGGAAAGTCGTCAGGGCCCATGGCCCTATAATCTCCCAATTGACATATCGCAGACTTCACTTCCTCCTTACTAAAGATTTCTTTCAAAGCAACATTTGGCGTTCAACTACAATTCATTGAGCCCAAGAGAGGCCTACCCCTACTAGGATCCAACTTTAGACTCTTGAAGTAGTCGACAATTTCTTCGCAGATATCTCCTCTATTCTCCACCGTTTTCCCATCAATTTGCAGCATTTGAATGCAATTATTTCTTTTTCTAGCACCAGCCACCCCATTTACAAAAATTGCATTTTTATCCCCTTCCTTAAGCCATCTCACTCGCGATCTCTGCGTCCATTTAATTTCTTCTAGCCAAGCCTTCCTTTTAAAAATTTCTTTGATTTCCTTTCTGGAAGAAACACATTCACCCGAGAGGGACCCCTCCTATTCTAGTCTATTGACATTTTGAAGCTCTTTTAAGAACAAAACTTCTTCTTGTGCCGCAAATTCCCTCAATCATTTAGCCCAAGCCTTTAACTTCCCTTTTAGATACTTTAGCTTTTGAAGAAGATAAAAACCTTTCTAACTGACAGGGTTAGCTTCCAGACACCAATTTTCCACTAATTCCCCGAAACCATCTTCCTTGAACCAAGCAACCTCAAAGGAAAAAAGGAAGGCAAAGTCCAAGGAATCAAGAGATGGACCAAAGCAGTGTAACGGTATCCACTCCGATCGGCAAGTGAACAATGAAACTAGTCCTGAGACTGCTGTCAGGGGTTCCTGCAATCCTTTAAAAAATTGGTGAACATGGCAAGAAGTTGATTCCACCATGAAGGAGAAGATCATAGGGAAGAGAGATACTTCAAAGACTGCAGGACGATGATAAACACCAAAAAAAAATGACAGTACAAGGCGGAAAACTCACAAATCGAACTTGGCTGATACCATGTTAGAATGAAAATAGGAAGAAAGTATTGGAGGAAAAGAGAAGAATTGAGAGAGATAATTCTTTTGAGTATTATATAACTTGTTATTCTAATAAAGGAGGATACATGTATATAAAGAGTACAGGGAGTCCATCAAGGCAAGGATGAAGGAAAGAAAAATCATTTACAATCAATGATATCTAACAATATCTAAAATTCAACTCACATGTGTAAAATGTGATGCACCTTATCCTACAATAGGGGGGGACCTCACTTTTCCCTTGTTTAGTAAATACCAAATGGAGGAAAGGAGGGGAACCTACTTTCCCCTCGTCCAAATGGTCCCTAAGAGTCATCAGTGGAAATGTAAAGCCAATAGTTTTTAGACGTTACCCTTTTTTAATCAACTCTCACTAGATCTAAGGGTTGGATTGAAAGTTCACATTTTAAGAATATGAACCAGTTCACTATGGATAACTTGTCATGGTCAGGTCATACTGCTCAGTTTGACATGAACTTAAATATTCTTAGGTCTCAGGCCTACGCTATTGACATCTTGAGAATAAAAAAAAGGGTAAACAAATAATGCTCACCCCCCACCAAAGAGAGAGACAAAGAGTATGATGCTATTCATAGTTTAAAATATGACAGATGACAGGCAAAAAAGACATTGCAACTAAGTTTCTGCATGCTTGTATAAAATTCAAGTCAGTTTCCAAGTAGGCCCTAGATTTTATGTGCAGGAACCTGATAATTAGTCATGGAACAACTGTAAAAATTTCTTAGAATTGCCCATTCACCATGAGTTTTAGGCAGGCCACTCCATAGTAAGTATCATTGGATGAATAGTTCAGATCCTTGTAGCAACAGGATCAAAAGGCTAATATGCCGAGCAAAGAAATGTCCTCTTTTTCTCTCTTGTAATTTTCTTTACAACTGGTGTTTTTTCGGGTGCAAGTCTCTTATACCCATGATTTGTACTTGCATCTTCCTTTATTAATATAATTCTTACTGTCATTGCTCAAAAAAAGGAAAAAACAAGAAATGTCCTCCAGTGTAGGGTTTGCTTAAAATATTTTCTACAGCTCTTGTTTGATGAAATTAAGACTAGTTGTAATTGTGGTGTCATCATAGTTTTCAATACAGGACAAGGACCAGGACTTGGCTAGTTGCCAGGTAGGATTAGGTCAAATACATCTTTAAATATGTTAAAATTTTATTTTTACCAGGATTCACTCAGTTATTTTTAGATCTTTTTTATTACTAACATCATTTCAACACCTACAGTTCACGACCATAAACTGTTCGTGAGAAACTTTTTAATCAATGAGTTTATACTGATGATTTGGCACTGGAGGTGAAGATGCCAAAAAAAAACACTATTTAGTGGAGAAAATGTAATTAACAATAATGACATACCGTGGTCCATACAGCAATATTAGATGCAACTAGATTTTTGGGCATGTTGAGGGTGAACTGTGATTTGGTGGCTTCTCCAAACATTGTATAGCCCATTATAGCAACCCCAGCAAACATTGTAGTACAAACTACAAAACTAGATGAAAATTGAAAGATAAGGTTCAGTCTAGAAACTTTTTGTGCAGTAACAAATAGTAGAGGAAAAAACATTACATGTACATACATTGGGTCAGAGTCTTTAACCCGAGAAAAAATGAGAAAAAACACAGCCGTCAGATGTTCCCAAAAAAAAAAAAAAATACAATAGCATTCATCTAGAAGTAGGCAATCCCAAAATGTACTAAGACCCTATAAAAGAAATTCAGAGGAAGAAAACAACCTTGTGCGTTGAGTCCAACCCGTGTTTGCGAAGAAGTCCGCGACTCCATTAGCTGATCTCGTGACCAGCTCATAAGAGATTCATGACCCGAACACAATGTCTTTCTCTCCCTGACAACTGTAATCAGTTTCTAGGAGATCATTTCAGCCCCTTAAGTCACTTAATTGCATTTGCCGAGCCCCCTTCAATAATTAAGTTCCCCTGGAAGATGGAAAACCACAAGATTAAAACTCTCCCAATAGTTGTATCTACCTCATTTGAATCTCTCCTACCCATAGACTCAGAAAAGACGAGATGAGGTCCCAGACAAATCCTGAAGAACTTTCCCTATTCTTGTCAGCCCCAGTTTGCCCCTTGCTATTCCATCTACGTTAAATTTGATGACTCCCGACGAGGACGAAGACCAAGTCATGCTAATTATATTCTCACAAGGTCCCATGCTCATACAACCCTCCCAAAAGTTATTGAAGTCTGACATTTTGTATCCCCTAAACTCTTTACCTTCTAAAAGTCAAGCACAAAGTCTCCATTTAGCCTTTTGGAAAATGTCACTCTCCTCATAGGGTATGTTCTCGAAAATGCTAGTCTCTCTCTCCTTCCAGATAGACCACAAAATTACAGTTGGGATGGTGTTCCAAGCTGTCTTCCTTTTTGGCCCGAGAATCAGGGTTACCCATGACCAAACAATACCTCCACAAATTCTATCAAAAACCCATGAGACGCCCATTAAATTAGCAGAATTGATTCAACGGCACCTAGCCATTGGGCAATCCACAAACGAGTGGTCGACATCCTCCTCCATATAACCACAAAGAATGCAGCTTAGATCATCAGAGATAAGCATACCCTTCCAGTTAAGTGCTGCTCTAGAGAGAATCCTCCCCTTCAAGGCACACCATACAAATTTTTGAACCCTTGAGGGGGCTAAACCTAACCATGCTGAAAATGGTAGATTGACCTCATCATTTGGTTGTTGTAGGGCCAAGTCAATCATTGTCTTAACTGAGAAAACACCGGAAGAGTTTTCCACCCAAATTAATTCATCCTCCTCCTCCCTAGATATAGAAACTCCCCTTACATGGCCTTCACCTCTTCGAAACTTTCTTGCTCAAAAGCCCTTAAATTTCTTCTAAATTCAAGCTCCCAAGTTATGAAACCTCTTCCACCTTATAACAGTCTTGTACCTTGACTTGTCTATACCTAACTATCCTGAAAAGTCTAGCATAAGCATCTTTAAGAAGTCTCTCCCCAACCCAAAGGTCCGTCAAGAAAAGTGTTTTGTCTCCTTTCCCCACAAGGAGTCTTAGTTTTCTTTTAAAAATATTGTCCACCCTTCCTTTTCCCCATCCTATTCTGTAATGACCCGATCCGGAGTAGCAGGTCAGTAGAAGTGGGTAGAATTAGTTAGAAATTGACATTGTTTTCATTAGTATATTATTTTATTTATTAAAATTACTTGGGAAAAACACATCTTCTTCTCAATTATAAGCTTACAAATTTATCCTCCTCGAATTGAAATTAAGTGAATGGAAAATTTAAATTAGCAAGTTAGATTTAATTCCCAAGGTTGGAATTTCAATTAGAATCAGTCAATTATAAATTTGTAAATTTAATATCAATAATTTTAGGTGAACTCATGGGACCCACATTCTTTGGTTGAATTTATCATAAAAATTAGTTTTGTTCAAATTCTTTCCCATGGAGATTTATTTAGTGATATATATATATATATATATATATATATATATATATATATATATATATATATATATATACATTTATTTTATAAAATAGGATACTCCAAATCGTGTGGGCCCTTTGGAACCCACACTCTTGGTTGAATTTACAATAGAAATTAGTGAGGTTAATTAAAATTCGTTCACGTTGAGTTTTTATTAGTTGGGTATGCTTTAAAAATAAATACTCTCTAAAATATAGAATTATAATCAGCTCCCCACTAATTAGTGAGAAAATTGAAATACCCAATTAAAACAAATTGAACAAAATTGAAAAGATAGTAACCTTAAATAAAATATTAATTCAAATGCTTAGTCAGATTTAGTGTTCAAATCTTTGTTTTTAGAAAATAAATTTCTATAGAAAGAGAATTAAATTAAGTAAATACTATTTAGAGAGAAATTAGTTAAGAAATTACTAAAATTCATAATTGGACAAACTAAAGATAGAGGTTGGTTTGTTATAAAATTTAGATCTCATGATTAAATTAAAATCTAAATCTTACATATTTAAGTAAAGGAATAATAAAAACAACCCAAACCCATGTGGGCCCCTTGGAGACCCACACCCTTCGTGAATTCCATCCAGGGTAAAACACTCCCTGTTTATTTCCAGTTAATACTCCACACGGCCCTTTCCTTTTCCCTTTATTCTTTCCTTCCTCTCCTCCCTCAAATCCAAATCCCACCGTATCGCTCCAGGGTTTTCCAAAATTGACCCCTTTCCCCTCTTTCCATCCCCAAATGGAAACAATCCCTAAACTCTCGATGGAAGTTCCTAATCCCATCCCTCTTGGTTCCCTTTCCTTTTCTTATTACGACTACAAATCGATTAGGACAGACCCCTCCCAATCTCTCCGTGCTCGTAGCTCCGCCTATAGCTACCCTATTTCCTTTCAATTTTGGGCACCTCTAATCACAAATCCCTCCTCCTCATTCCTGTCCTTCTTCGTTGCTGCTCAAGTTCTTTTCTGCGACCCGTCCAACCAGATTTCATCCCTGTTGTTTGCTGCTCAACTCGATATCAGTTCGACTTTGTGACCTTAGCCGGTGACGTCGCTTGATTGTGTGGTGTTGCTTTCCCGGTCTGTGAGAATGCAGACCCAATCTTCAAATGGTAAGTCTCACTCCTCTTTTCTCTATCCTTTGTTGTTGACTCTTAGATCCCTTCTCTTTCCCCTACCTTGCATTCAGTCCCTGAATCGTCCTAAGTTGGTGCTGATTTTAGTCTCAAAACTTGCATGTAGAATCTACCTTAACTTGCCAACATCATCAGCTTAAGTGGACCAAGGTAGTCAATAAACCACTTTAATTCAGTCCTTTGTTCCTACAACATTCTTTTGAGAAGATTGGCTTAAATCCTAGTTGTATTTACTGCTTTGATAAAATGTAACTTGAACCTACAAGTGTCTGTTAACACAAAGATATAGATCTTTCTATTTTTATACATACTAATACATTTTGAGTTTTAGTATTTTACATATCAAAGAAAATTTCAAGAAAACCTTGACCTTTCCCTTTAGGCCAGAATTAGGTCTACTTCCCATGTGTTTCAACACATTTTTCTTTTTGGTTTGAGCCATGCGTATAAAATGAAAGTATGTGTATACATATACATATATGATAAATCTACCATATTAACACTTTCTTCTCAAACAGTGAATTCCTGTTTAGTCGATCTTTTCCTAACATCCCTTTCTTTGGTTTTAAACCCACCTTGTGTATTTGGTTATGCTCTTTTATGACAATGATTTATTTTAACTTCTATCTATACTTCAGCTTACATGTAATTGTATCTAAATTTGTTTTAAAGAGGAGAAAACAAACTACAACCTGAAAATATTATCTCTCTGTCTTTCTCAGCTTTATCATTACTATTCTATATTTTTGTAAGGCTTAAAGATATGAGTTTTAAACTTAAGCACTTACTTTTATTTCAAAACACATACGTTCTTCACTTCAATCATTTTACCATCCTTGCAGGTGCTATTGTTTTATTTAGTTAAAGTATTTAATATATTTTTTTAAAGTTATGACTCCAGCTATCCATTTACTTATATGATTTGGTTAAAGTTACTAGTAATTTGGAAGAACTCTTCTTATTTTTGAACAAGGCTTATGTTGACTTATTAGTACAAAGTATTCATCGTCTTAATAGTATCAAGTTGGTTTAGGCATGGTTTGGCCATACAATGTATGAACTCCACCTTCGCCCTTAACCTTAGACTTTAGGATAGCCGGGGATCAAAGTTGGGGCAGCAACATACCTCATATGTATTTAATGTAAATTGCGAAAGAGACTTAATAATCACCATATTAATGATGTTTGGAAAACTCGAAATAATCTATTTGCAGCACTTGGAATTTGAATTGGCGTCTTCATGCAACCTATCTATTGCTTGGATGATAGGAGACTTTGAAAATCTCAACTTTGAAGTAGGGAGTACTTTGCTGTTATTTCCATAGCTTGTGCATTGGGTGTTATTGGTATTTTTATCTTGATCTTATTTATGCTTTGCTTTTATTTTAAAGGCATATTATTATGTGTTATTATTGCTATGATGTGATGATGATTTATTTGATATATCTGGTATGCTTATGTGATTGAGATATTATGGTAATAACGCAAGCGTGGCCAACGACTAATACCGGTTCTGGATTTTAATATAAAATTTATATGCCCCGAAGAAACTGGCTGAACCCATCAATTTAATTGAGATCCCATCACATGTGAATAATTGACATGTTACGCATGAGTGTGTTATGTTGGGTTTGATTATGATAGGTATCTATGTGTGAGACTTGTGGATTGGTTTGAGGAATGTGTAAACCAAATGGTGAGGTTGAGTGGATATCTCAAATATGCGAATGGGACCCGTATGTTGATAATGCGTGGAAGTGGTTGAGACTCATAGATTGATATGAGTATTTGTGATATGATTGAGTGGTGCAGACCACATGAGATTGTGGGATGTGTTAGCCACTTATGGAGGACATATTTGATTACTAAGATGTCGATTGATGTTTTCGTTGGATTTGGGTTCCACGTGTTGGATTGTAGTGCATGGGCCTTATGTGTGAACGTGATGGGTCGCACAATGTATTCACAGTGTGACGTGTGTTTATGGACGACATCGTGTATCAGGTTAATGATTTGTGATTAGTGGCTTGTGAGAAAATATCCCATGTGTGAGATTTGATTAAGAGCGTGGTACTAATCGGTCTTCTTGATGGAGAGGTGTGAGGCCAAAAGACCCAAAAGTCCTAGTGGGCGGGTGATGGATGAGCATAGGCCACCATACTGGTGGGCTACCTCACTGACAGGCTACGGGTGAGGGGTAAGGTTTTTACTAATCCCATATCAAGAGCAGATGAGTGAACGCGTTGTCTATAAAATGGATTTGAGAGCATCACTGTACTAGGTGAAATGAGTCCTTGTGGAGTTGATAGTATGATAAGTTACACTGTTTAGTTGGTTAAGTTGATGATCGAGTGCTTAGAACTATGCGGTATTGATGGATATGAGTGTTATGAGTATGATATCAAGATAGATACATTTAGGTGGGTTATGTTATGTGTTCATGTGTGTGTTGTTTATGTGATGTTGAATGGTGTTGGATATTCCGCCTTTTTATATTGAATGTTATTGTATGTGAGTTTCATATTGTTTATTTGTACCCCTACTGAGCTGATGATCCATGGGCAAGTGAGGCTCACTCCCTAACAGTTTTTCAAGTGATAGCTGAGGAGTAGCGATTCAACTCTCGGAGGTGGTGACGTGGTACTGAGTCAGGATAAATGTTTAATTTCTTAGCATAGTTGTGGATTCATGCGATTGAATTTATTTATTTGCTAATATTTATTTTTGAGACTTGATTAGTTGATTTGAATAAATTGAGAACCTTGAGGATATTGTTTTTGTTTTATTTTATGGAATGGGATATGAACAGCGAGATTAGACTTGATATTAATAGTCGATGTTGTCCCTCTCATTTTTTTTGTAGATGGCATTAAAATTTGTCCAATATGTAGTTGGGCATGAATGAATTGATGGCTTTGTTTATCTTATATATAATCTTCTAGACATATATATATATATATATATATATATTCCCCCAGCCACAAATCTGTGATGTAAGACCTGATAGCTTTGTTGTTATGACGGATCGCCCCGTTTAAGTTGCAAAAAGGAGCGGGGCGTTACATATTCTCCACCAAGCCTTTACTAGCGGTGATCCGAACTTTTCTACATTTTACCCCTAGCCCAATCTCCTATGTTCTCAACCCCATACCTTGCGATCAAGACCTTTCTCCGATACAGATTTCTTCTCTCTACCAAACCTCAAAACTCCATTTGCACAACAATGCTTGGTTTCTAACCACAAGAGGTACAATCCCTAAACCCCCATTAGATTTTGTCTTGGTCATCTTTGACCAAGCAACTAAATATACTCTTCTCCTATCCTCCTTATCTCCCAGAAGGAAATTCCTAAAAAACTGATCTATTCTCCTAATGACACCCTTATGCATCTTGTAAATGGACACGTAATATAAGGGAAGGTTTACGAAAATTGATTTAATGAGGGTTAGTCTACCACCCTAGAGAAAGATACTTTCTACTCCATCCCGCAAGTTTCCTGATGCGGAGCATTGGATCGATATTGATTTATTTTTATTTTATTTTATTTAGTTGTCTTTTGATGTAATTTTCTATTTTTTATTTGAGAGTATTTTGTTTTATTTTACATTTAGGGGTATTTTCGTCATTTTGTTGGTGTGTTTATTTTAAATTCGTTATAAGCTTCTTTAGAGCAATCAGATTATGAATGAATGAATGAATCGTATGTTTGCAGCGGAAAACAACTCCATGCGCAACTTTTGTTTAAGAGAAATCAACGAGCCTCCGATGAGAAGCTGAAGGCCGGCGAGAAGCCATCGGAACGGGTGCGAAGCCTCTTCCTCTATCCATGAACACATCTCTATCTCTTTCTATCTCTCATCTCTTTTCTTCTTCCTTCTCTATTTTCACTTTTCTCCTTTAAACCTTGCAAATTCCCAAGCTGACGACCCTCCATAAAGTTGTCAATCCACCCTAAGCCTTCTCATTTGCTGCCAAACTTCCCATAGCCCTTCCCTTGCAATCACAACCTTTTTTCTATCCTTCCCCTTGCTGTCCCACTTCCGCCAGCCCTCTAAACCAGCTCCTTTTCTTCCGCCATAGCACCTAATGTAACAACCCGTCCCTTAGCACAATATTGTCCGCTTTGGATCCCACGTGGGGTGACTCGCACGGTTTTGCATTGGGCTTGGCCCACAAGACCAGGCCCAAAAGGCCTTGTGCTAAGGAGAGGGGAACACCCTTTTATAACCCCACACCCCCTCCACCTCATAGGCGATGTGGGACTTTTTCCCACACCCCGATGTGGGTGGGGTGTTACACCTAAGCTCTCCTAAGACTTTCGGCCCTCTGTCCAAACCCAATAACCTTTGTCACCTCTCGCCATACTCCACTCTGCTAGTGTTCGTCAGCCCCAGAAACCCTTTCTTAGCCTTCCGTAACTCCAAACCTAGCCCTCTCCTTACTGTCGTGATACCATAACCCCTTGTTGTTGCCGTAACCACTATCCCATCCTTATTTACCCCTCCCTCTCTTCCATGACCTTTCAGCCCATCCATTTTTTTGTTTCTTCCAGATCCCTTTTTGTTTCTTACACGCCTAAGTTTTCAATTTATCCATGTGCCCAGTGCCCATTTGATTCATTAAATTTATATTTTGAACCCAATTATTTCCATTCACACATTAGTTACTTAAGAGTTACATGATTATTTGTGGTAAAGTTTATATTAATTAATTGCAAATATTAATTGGAGTTTAATTTCAACAATTTTAGATTTAGGGAGCATTATTTTCATCCTCTTTTAATTTTTAGGAAACCACATTAGGCATTTAGGGTTACCCTATCCCTTGGCATGCATCATTTCCTCTCTGATTTTCCACCACTGAAGCCCAAAATCATTTGGATCTTGGATTCCCACCAACCGGTAAACTTAAGTAGGTGGAGGGTAGGTTTCCTATCCCACAACCCACCTCGTCCGCTAGGCTCTGAAGAAAATTTTCCTCCACATCAATCCCAACTAACGTGTTTTTGCCTAAATTGATTCTAAGCCCTGATACTAGTTCGAAACACCTTAGAACTGATTTACCTAGGACTTTGTTCCTATGTGGCTCGCAAAGAACAATGTGTCGTATCCCGTCATTGAGAAACCTCTAATGATATCTAGGTCCCTATCTTTCTCCATTAGTTTGTGTAACAACCCAACCCGAGATTTCGGGGTTTTGAGGAGATTTGATCTCCGAGATGGTTTACGGGGTTTTGATAGCATAGGTTAGTATGTGGGCTCTCTAGCGAGGCCAAGTTTGCCCAAATTCGAGCTCGAGAGTCGAAGTGACATTTCAGAAATTTTGGTTATATTGAGAATATCATGAGAAAAATATTTGAAAATTCACAAAACTCTAGAAATGAATACTTAGAACCCCAAATTTGGCAGACACAATCTCCTCAATTAGCTACACTTGATGTAACGACCTGACTCTACCCTATTACAATATTGTCCACTTTGGGCCCCACGGAACTGCACGACTTTGCTTTGGGCCCCACGGAACTGCACGACTTTGCTTTGGGCCCAAAAAGCCTTGTGATGGGTTGAGGGTTTGCCCCCTCATATAAAGCCCCCACCACCCACCTTCATAGGCGATGATGTACTTTTCCCACATCCCATGTAGGTGGCGTGCTACAATACACCCCCCTTAAGACCAGAGTCATCCCCAGCTCTGTCATGCAAGTAGAGCTCACATTGTCCATGTGTTGAACCGTGCTCTGATACCACTTGTGACGACTTGACCTTACCCCATCACAATATTGTCCGCTTTGGGCCCCACGGACCCGCACAGCTTTACTTTGGACCACCAGGCCAGGCCAGGCCCAAAAGGCCTTGTGATAGGTTGTGGATCTTCCACCTCATATAAAGCCCCCACCATCCACCTTCATAGGCGATGTCGGACTTTTCCCACATCCCATGTGGGTGGGGTGCTGGCCAAGGCCCAAAGCAAGGCCGTGCGGGTCCGTAGCGCCCAAAGTGGACAATATTGTGACGGGGTAGGGTTGCGTCATCACACTTGAGAAAAATAAAAATTCGCACAAGTCCATTGTGAAGATCAGTTGTTTGTATTATTTAGTGTTTTCAGGATTTATCCGGACTTGAAAAGAGCTTAATAAAATTATTTCCCGGTATTTGATTTTGATGAAAATTTACGTACAAGTTTCGCTTTCATGGGGAAATTTAAGAAAAATGCAAAAGACCCATTTTATGCCTTAAAGCCACGTTTTCAAACAAGATTCATTCTGAAAACCTTGGATCCGACCCAATTTTACCATGAAAAGGGTCGTTTCCCTAAGTTTTACAAAATTATTCTCATCCCCATCTATGTTCAGCAACACCAGTGGCCCTCTCCTCTCTCTTTTCTCTCCTAGCCGTTGGCCACCCGTGGGAGGCCCAATTTTGCCATTTCTTCAAGTTTTTCACGAGAGGATCTTCAGGAGTCTCTCCTCCTTGCTCGAGCTCAGTGGAATTCTCAGTTTTCCAGCCAAACAACTTTGACTTTGGATATTTTCCTCTCATCTCTCTTCTCCCTTGCTTTCCTCATTTCATTCCGATATTTAGATTTACACTTATTAGTGTATTTGGAGTTTTAAATGTTTTGGGAATGATTTTCTATCATAAAACAGCTTTAGATGGGATTTTAGGGACCTAAGTTGCTAGAAAAATGGGTTTTCCATGGTTTACTGTCGAATTTTTGGATTTTCCCCTCAGTTCCCGTCGCTTTGCAAGTTAACGAGCGTTCGGATGATCTGAAACTTACTTTGGAACTTCCGAAGTGAGGGAAGTCTTACCCTTGATCCCATGATCTTCTGAGGTCTCAAAACATCTAAGCCTGACCTTCGGAATTTTCGAAGGA
This sequence comes from Chimonanthus salicifolius, assembly GCA_013350335.1. Taxonomy (NCBI): domain Eukaryota; kingdom Viridiplantae; phylum Streptophyta; class Magnoliopsida; order Laurales; family Calycanthaceae; genus Chimonanthus; species Chimonanthus salicifolius. The sequence goes on along the minus strand of CM023541.1, from coordinate 27,112,938 downwards.
CAGGATAGACCTTGGGACCTTTTGAGCTTTCAGAAGGTCCACCCCTGACCTCAGAATCATCCGAGAAGCTCAGGATGTTCCGATCTTGACCTCAAAACCTTCCAAGGCCAGTGTTGGTCTAACCCTTGGCTCGGAACTTTCCGAGATAGACCCCAGATCTTCCGAGGGTTAAGAAGATCCTATACTTCGGTACATTCTGAGAGTCCGGAAGATCCGAACTTGACCCTCAAATCTTCCGAAGGGTAGTGTGACCTATTGGACCTTTCGACTGTTTGCTCAGGCAGTTTTTTATGTTCGTTTTGGTTTTATGCAGCCTTTCCTATTGGCTGAGTTGTGAAGTGACAAAAGTCTCAAATCTGTTAATTCGAGAAACCAATGACTCCATATAACACTTGAGGCACCCTTCTCTCAAGGGCTATTATTTTGGGCTGGATGCCTAGTCCCAACAAGTCGTATCAGAGTCATTTCTCCAAGTCAACGAATGCGGATTCAGGAGATCCTCTAGCCATATAGGATGGCCAGTGACGTTCTATCCATCGGAGAGCCTCATTCGCGAGGGGGGTGGGTTGTGCAGCGAACGAGTCCCACATTGGTTGTGAAGGGGGAGATCTAGGGACTTATGTAAGACTTGGGCCACTCCACCTATCAGGCTAGTCTTTTGGGAGTGAGTTCTACCTCAAAAATGTTATCAAGTCAGATCTAGGGACTTATGTAGGACTTGGGCTACTCCACCAATCAGGCTAGTCTTTTGGGAGTGACTTATACCTCAAAAATGTTATCAAGCCGATGGCTTTCTAACATGGTATCAAAGCAGGTTCTACGTGCAGCCATGCAGCCATAGGGCCTAGCTGCATGTGAGGGCGGGCCTGATGTTTCCACGTGCCGCCGCAAGGCGCTGTCAGCATGTGAGGGCGGGTGTCAAGTGACAAAAGTCTCGCATCGGTTAATGGCACCGTATAACACTTGAGACACCCTTCTTCAAGGGCTAGTATTTTGAGAGTGAGTTTTACCTCAAGAATGTTATCAAATCATGGTTTTCTAACAGAATCTGGATCTCAATCTCTCAACAACTCTCAGCAACCCAAGCAATCGTCTATGCCTGCTTCTTCTAGGTATGTTTTTTCCCTTCTTCCATGTTTTCGATTTTTCTTTCTCGCCTTCTTCTCCGTTTCTTCCTCATCTTTATCACCATCTTTTTCTTTGTTTCTTCCTCCTCTTTCTTCTTCTTCGTTTCTTCTTCGCTTTCCTCTTTCTTCCCATTTGTCATCATCTCTTTCTTTCCAGAGCTGAAGGATCCTTGCCTTACGAATCTGAGGATGTATAGTTATTCGACTTCCCTCTCCTTCAGCAATTTTCTTCTTTGATGGAAAGGATTTTGCATTCCTCTCGAAATGAGCAGCATTAACATGCAACCGCCTGCCTTAAAGTAGAGACCCGATTAGACCCTTTTTTTTAGCGGTAACAAAAAAGATTCCATTAAAAATAAAAATATGATACAAGAGAAAAAACAGCACAAGGGAAGGTCTAAAAGAGATAGACCTCCGAAGAAAGGAAAAAAGAGAAAAAATTACATAAGAGAAAATCCCAACAATACAACACCCTGAAACCCTGATCAAGTCCCAAACAAACTCAAAGAGAAAAGACTCCGAAGTCGGAGTTGTTGACTCCAAATTTAGCGAAGAAATATTCAACCCCATTTGATGTACGACTCACTTGAGCAAAAGAAATATCCATTCCCGAAGATAAATCTCTAATCTCCCTGGCAGTAGTAATCAGCTTCCACGGGGGATGTTTCAGTCCCTTGGCCCATTTAATTGCATTTGTCGAGTCTCCTTCTATGACTAGTGGACCATACCCGAAGACTTTCCAGATGGACAATGCCCTCCTAATACTGAGTAGTTATGTCTCATTTGAGGACTCTAATCCCCACCTTTTCTGAAAAGACCAGTAGCGTTTCTTCTCTGTTATCTCTAAGCACTCCTCTTACCCCTCCAACCCTCCCAAGAAGATAAGAAATCCTTGGGTTACCCTTGTCATCAGTTTTCTATTTGCTCCACTCATACAACCCTCCCAAGAAGACAAGAAATCCGTAGGTTCAAGTCCCTTAAAGTCCTTCCCCGAAAGAAGTCATGTACAAAGCCTCCATTTAGCCGACTGGAAGAAGTCGGAGTCCTCACTTGCCTTTCCTTCAAAAATTCCCATATTTCTCTCTTTCCACAAGGTCTAAAGGATTGAAGCAAGAACAGTATTCCAGGTTGCCTTTTTCCTAGAGCTAAGTCTCAGCAATACCCACGACTCTATAACCCCAACACAACTTACCCCAAACACGCAAGTAGATTCAAAGAGACTTGCAAAGTTTAACCAGAGGCTTCTAGCAACAAGATAGCTAACAAAGAGATGATCAATATTCTCCTCAGGGTGACCGCACATGGGGCAACTACGATACTCATCATCTCTCATCAAACCCCTTCTTTTAAGATTCATTCTGGTAAGGATCTTACCTTTCAATGCACACCACACAAAGGGTTGGACCCTCGGGGAGGCCAACCCAGTCAATGCTATTCTAGTTATTGCAGTCTACATTTTTTTGTTGCCCCAAGAATAATTCAACCATTGACTTTGCTGAAAATGAACCCGAAGAATCTGCCATCCAAACAAGTTCATCCTCTTCTCTAAAGGAGATAGGGAACTCCTCGGACTGATTTAAGAAGTCCACCCGGCTCCTAGTCTCATATTATCTAAGTTCCCTTCTGAAATCTAGAATCCAAGAAATGTTATTCCCCTCAATGTTATAGCAATCCTGAACTAGGGCATTCTTGTTTCTAGATATTTTGTATAATCTAGGAAACCTCTCCTTTAGAGTGTTGTCACCCGACCAAAGATTAGTCCAGAAAAAAGTTCTATCACCTCTCCCTACCAACCTCCTATTGTTGCCCCTAAACAGCCTACCATAAGTCGTCCTTCCTTGACAATGTCTCCACCAAGCCATAACAATTGGTGAACCAAATTTTTCAACTTTGTCACTTAATGCCCATCCACTACTATCTTCTAAGCCAACGAGCACTCAACACCCGAACCCATAGGGCATCTCTCTCCTTCCGAAAGCACCAACCAGACTTACACAAAATGTCATGGCTTCGGACTCTAAGTGGAGCAATTCCTAATCCTCCTTTCTCTTTAGATTTAATTGCTTCTTCCGATGCTACCAGATGCACCTTCTTTTTGGTTTCCTTATCACCCCACAAAAAACTCTTGAAGAGTTGTTCGATTTTCCTCAATATCCCTTTAGGCATTTCAAACACAGAGAGGTAATAAATCGATAGGCTTGTCATCACTGGTTTAATCAGAGTAAGGCGACCTCCAATGGAGAGGTATCTCCTCCCCCACCTGGCTAATCTCCTTTCAACCCTTTCTACAACTGAAGCCCAAAATCGCTTAAGCCTCGGGTTCCCACGAACTGGTAATCCTAGGTAAATGAAAGGAAATGTACCAATGCGCTGTTCTTGATATTTAAATATATTCTAACAGCCGCACCCTATCTCCTCTGCTAACTCTTTAAGGGTACCTTCGTCTACATCAATTCCTATTAAGGTGCTCTTCTTGATATTGATTCTAAGCCCAAACACCACCTTGAAACATCTCAAGATTGCCTTATAGCCCCATATTTCTGCCCTATTCAGTTCACAGAAAAATAAAGTATCATTTACGAACTGGAGATGAGTGACTACTGGTCCATCAGACGGAGTGGTGAAACCTCTAACGATCCCCAGGTCCCTAGCTTTCTCCACAAGTCTATGTAGACTTTCCCCAATCAAAGCAAACATGAAAGGAGATAGAGGGCCACCTTGCCTCAAACCTCTTAAGGCAACTATGGGTTCAGAGGGAGACCCATTCAATAACACAGAGTACAAAGAGTCCTCTCTGTTGAATCTAATAATAAAAAGAAATAAAAAAAGACAAAAGAGATGAATATCAGAGAATAATGATTCTCAGAATTGTATTAAGATGTATTTCCTCTTAGAGGGTACAGATATATAAGAAAGAGAGAGAGTCACTTACGGTGGCAAAAAAGGAAAGTACAATCAGTCTAACTTATCTACTCCTAATTATACACCTATACAGTTGACTTGCCAAGATAGGCATAGTCAGTCTAGTTTGTCCTGAGTTGGGTCCCAGTGGGTCCCACAACACTTCTCCTCAAACTGGCTCGAAGATGTCAATCAAACCTAGCTTGTCAAGAACCGAAGTAAATTGGTGGCAAAAAACAGACTTGGTCAGGATATCTGTCAATTGATCCTTAGACTTCACATGTGGAGTAACAAGGCGGCCTTCAGAAATGTGTTGTCGTAGGAAGTGACAATCAACCTCAATGTGCTTGGTCCTCTTATGAAAGATTGGATTGAAGCCGATGTTGATAGCGGCCTGATTATCACAAAACATAATAAGATGGAGCAAAACCCAATTCCTGAAGAAACTGGGGAACCCAAAGAAGCTCAGTTGTAGTATTGGTCATTGCACGATACTCAGCTTCAGCACTGAAGTGAGCAATAACAGATTGTTTCTTACTACGCCATCAGACTAGATGAGAACCTAAAAAGACAAAATAGCCAGTTGTTGAGCGGCGATCATCAGGAGAGCCGACCCAATCAGCATCTGAATAGCCATGAACAGAGAAGGAAGACTGTCGTGCAAAGAACAAACCCTTGCCAGAATGAGCTTTAAGATAACAAAGGATGCGGAAGACAGCATGAAGATGGGTATCCAGTGGTTCGTGCATGAACTGACTAACCACACCAACTGCATAGGAAAGATCGGGTTGTGTAATAGTGAGATAAATCAATTTCCCCACCAACTTCTGATAAAATGAAGGACTATCAAGAGGAGTCTCATCTGCAGCAGAGAGCTTCGGATTGACATCTAATGGAGTGTCAGCAGGTTTGCACCCAAAGTATCCAGCATCCTGAAGAAGGTCAAGAGCATACTTGCGCTGAGATAAAGAGTCCTCTAAAAGAACGAGCGACTTCAATACCCTAACGCAATGGCCCCAGATCTTTAATAGCAAATGTGCGCTGTAGATATTCTTTGAAGGTAGTTTTGGCAACAACATCATTACCGGTGAGGACAATGTCATCAGCATATACCACTAGAATCATGACCACAAAGTGAAGACGGTAGATAAAAACTGAGTGATCCATTTGACATCTATAGAAACCATAAGGCAATAGTGCACTGCTGAACTTCTCAAACCACGCCCGTGGAAACTGCTTGAAGCCATATAGAGCTTTTCAGAGTTTGCAGACACACTGAGGCTCCCCCTAATTAACAAACCCTGGTGGTGGAAGCATATAAATTTCATCATGGAGATCACCATGAATGAAGGCATTCTTCACATCTAACTGATGCAACGGCCAGTCATAAGTGGCGGCAATGGAATCAAGATGCGAATAGAAGTAATCTTGGCCATGGGGAAGAAGGTTTCCTGATAGTCCACCCTGTAAGTTTGTGTAAATCCTTTGCCAACGAGACGAGCTTTATATCGGGCGATGGAGCCATCCGGATTATTTTTTAAAGCAAAAACCCATTTGCACATGACTGGAGTTTTACCTTGAGGAAGGGGAACCATGTTCCATGTGTGATTCTGCTCAAGGGCTATGAGTTCCTCTTCCATGGCTGCCTTCGACAAGGGATCACGGAGAGCGGTGTCAATCCGCTTGGGTATCTTAGTACTGTCCAAAGCCGCAAGAAAAGTGTGATAGGCAGGAGAGACAGTATGATAAGACACAAAATGGTCAAGGGGATGCGAGGTACAAGTACGTTTACCTTTGCAAAGGGCAATGGGAAGATCAAAGGCATCTGTAAGGGAAGGATCTGGGCCGGGAACAGATGACGTGGTGGTGCTCTCGCAGAGCGGAGGCCTTATCTATCTGCGGTGATATACCAGAGTGGGCTTAGCAGTGCTAGTGGGACCCACGTCAGAGCCAGTAGGACTCAAGTCAGGAGGGAGGAGAGGAAGAACTGGAGAAGGGACAGATGGTGAAGAGAAGTAAGGGATTGTCTCAAAGAAGGTGACATCCATAGACACATGTTTTGCCAGTAACTGGATCAAGACACTTGTAGCCTTTATGGAATGGGGAATATCCCAAAAAAACACACCTCACAGCACAAGGGGAAAGTTTATCACCAGAAAATTAGTGAACAAAGCAGGTACATCCAAATATATGTAAGGGAAGAAGAGGAATATGTTTATGAAAAGAGAGAAGATCAATGGGTAATTTGTCCAGCAGAACTCTGGATGGCATGCGATTGATAAAGTAACATGAGGTTAGGATAGCCTCAGGCCAGTACGACTGTGGGACATGCATGGAAAAAAAGGAGAGAGCAGGCAACTTCATAAAGATGTCAATTTTTGCGTTCAGCTACACCATTCTGTTGTGGTGTAGATGGACAAGATAGTTGGGATTCAATACCATGCTCTTGCAGAAATAGAGCAAAACAATGAGACAGATATTCTCCCCCATTATCGCCTACGCAAAATTTTAATTTTAGAACCAAATTGAGTGGCAACCCAATTATGCTTCATGATATAAATCTAGGTCATGCGAGAATAATCATTAATAAATGACACAAAGTAACGTAAACCAGTGCGAGAAAGAGAGGGTGATTGCCAAATATCAGAATGAATAACAGAAAATAAAGAAGATGCACGTTTATTCATAGAAGAAGGAAAAGAAGTTCTTTTATTTTTCCCATATTGGCAGGGAGCACACTCAAACTGCTTAAATGATAAAGAAGGAACAAGTTTCTTGAGGACAGAGTCAGAGGGATGTCCCAGCCGGCAATGCCAAGGCCATTTATCAGATGAAGAGGAGCTATAGTAGACTGCAGAGGCACCAACAGGACCATCCAGCAGATATAAACCGCCAACTTCACGACTACCACCAATCACCTGCTTTGTGGTCAGATCCTGAAATACACAATGACAAGGAAAGAAGGTAGTTGAGCAATGAAATTGTTTAGTGAGTGCACTAACAGAAGGAAAATTGCTAGATAAATGAGGTACATGTAACACAAATGGGAGGTGCGGCAAGGTGGAAGAGAGAGGGAGGGTCCCTTTTCCAGCAATGGTAGTAGATGAGCCATTGGTTAATTTAACTTGACCATAAGAGACAGGAAGAAATGGAAGAGAAGAGATTAGACTATACCCGCCATATGGTCAATAGGCCCCAGAATCGATGATCCAGGAATGAGAAGAGGCATGATTGGCAAAGGACTCAGCACCTGAAGTAGAAGAGACAACATTGGAAACCTCAGAGTGTTGAAGGCGATCCAGCTTTTGTAATAGCAGGTTAAAGTCTTGTCGAGTGACTGGGGCACCATCGCTAACCACATCAGGGGAGGAGGTAACCGACGAGGCGACGGAGATAGTAGCTTGCTTCGGATGGCCATGCAATTTATAGCAGGAATCAACATAATGGTTCGCCATCTTACAAAAAGTGAAGAACCGAGACCAATTCTTTCAGGGACCTTTGGTGTCACGATGCGGGTCAGAAGAAGGATCTTTGCCATAAGAACCAAAAGCCCCACTTGCAAGAGGAGGCATAGAAGGATGAGTGCTCACCAATGCAGACCGTTCAACCGGCATAGGAGTCATAACCAGGCGGCGTCGATCATCTCGAAGTAAGCCAGAAGTAGACTTCTTCCAGAGAGGGAAGAGGACGTTGGCCAAGCAACTAGACCCGAAAATGTTCAAAGTCCTAGTTCAGGCCAGTCAAGAACTCAAAAGTCCGTCGTCAATTAAGAATCTGGTTATAGAGAACATCAGCAAGGTCCACAAACCAAACGGATTCAAGTTGATCCAATTCAAGCCAGCAGGTCCGCATCTTGGAATAATATTGAATGAGGGAGAGCTTCCCTCTGTCGAAGGTGAGAAGCAGTCTGATGGAGCTCATAGAGCCGCGCAGAATTATCACTGTCCGAATACAAAGCCTTAATGGTGTCCCAGATATCCTTGGCCGTGGGAAGCATATAGACAGTCCCACGAATATGATCATCCATGGAATGAAGAAGCCAAGCCTGCACCAAAGAATTAATAGCATTCCAAGCACGGTAGGAAGAGTCCTTGTCTGGTTCAGGGGTGGTACCATCAATAAAATCGGATAGCTGTTTAGCAATAAGAAACATTTTAACCGAATGAGGCCATTGGAAGTAATTGGTCTCATTTAAGAGCACAGTGGTAATCTTGCCAATATTTTGATGGCCAGAAGAAGCCATATCAGTGGAAGAAGAGGCCCCAGAAGTCTTCAGTGGTTCCGGAGAGACGGCCATTATCTCAATAAGAAAGCTTGCAAGTAGTAGAAAACAAGGATAAAAGTGGCAGAGAGATCAGCGACAGCAAAAAACTAGCAGAAGAGCAGTGGAAGAGGCTGATCCGTCAAACCAAAGAGAATAGTAGAACCTTTTTCAGCCGACTGAAATGTACTTTTCAGTCGACTGATTTCTTCTCAGTTCTTACAGACGAAAATTCAGTCGACTGAATTCCAATTTTCAGTCGACTGATTTCTTCTCAGTTCACAGATGGTGTAGGTAGCAGAGATGAAGACCGAGAAACTGGACCCCACCTTGGACCGAAATCCTAGGTCTACCTGTAGCAGGAGAAAGTGGCCCAGGGACGAATCCAACAATGGAAAGTTGAAGTGCAAGAAGGTCAGATCCAAAGAGATCAAACCAAAAGAACCACCAAAAAGGGGAATCTGGTCACTGTTGTCGCTGTATGCAGAAGACCAAAAATTCCCACTGTTGATGAAATGGGGAGCACCCAGGTGCGATCTGATCCAGAGGGAGGGGCGAACACCAGAGGTCTGGTTCCAAGCAAAACCAGAAAAAATGCCAGAAGATCTAGCCAGAAATCCAGCAAAATCTAGGATTTGGGGCGTCCCAGGCAGCAGTCCAAAAAACCAACAGATCGGAGGGCCCACATTGATCAGATCAGAGATCCAATGGGACAGATGGATAGGCCATCCAAAAACGGAAGGATATGGTGGGGTCTCGTAGGGGAAATCTTTTCCGGTCACCGGATCAAAGGCCAAGAACTCAGGGCTGCCGGGAAGAAAAAAAACTGAAGCAGCAGGACACAATAAAAAGGCCAGATCTGCAAAAAGAAGATGGATAGGAGGGAGAATCCGCAACAGAAGTCCGTGGAGAGTCGGAGAAGATGCCGGAGGCCGATGATGAGCAGGAACTCCAACGAGGAACAGTAAAACGGAATATAAAACACCTCCTAAAGCTTCCAAAAATTCGTTCTGGCTGATACCATGTTGAATCTATTAATAAAAAGAAATAAATAAAGGAAAAAGAGATGAATATCAGAGAATAATGATTCCCAGAATTGTATTAAGATATATTTCCTCTTAGAGGGTACAGGTATATATAAGAGAGAGAGCCAATTAAGGTGGCCAAAAAGGAAAGTACAATCAGTCTAACTTATCTACTCCTCATTATACACCTATACAGTTGACTTGTCGAGATAGGCATAGTCAGTTTAGTTTGTCCTGAGTTGGGTCCCAATGGGTCCCACAACACTCTACACACGCTTTCATCCACTGTCTTCACCTTAGACCGAAACCCATTCTCTCAAATGGATATCAAATGGATACCCAACAAAGGACTAGTTAACAAAATCATAAGCCTTCTCCATGTCTAGTTTGAAAAGTAGGCTATGTTTCTTCTCCCTCCTCCTCATATGGACCAATTCATTTGCTACCAGAACACCATCTAAGATCTATCTATCTTCCACAAAAGCTCCTTGAGATTCACCTATTATCTCCGGTAGTACCTTTTTCAACCTATCCACTAAAACGTTAGCAATGAGTTTGTAAATACTACCCACCAAGCTAGTAGGTGTATAATGAGAAAAATCCGTCGGTCCTTCCTTCTTAGGCACGAGCATCATAAAAGAGTTTTTCAGTTGTCTGTTAATGATACCATCCCTGTGAAATTCCTTGAATACCCTCAGAAAATAGGGACCCACCATGTCCCAATAAGCTTTGAAGAAAGCAAAATTAAAGCCCGCTAGACCCGGGGGTTTATCACCCTCCATACTGTCCAACGCAGCCAAATCTCATCCGATGAAAATTCTCTCTCAAGCCAAGCTGACCTTTCTACTCCTATACTTTTAAACACAATCCCATCAAGAGTCGACTGAGGGTTTCTTTTATCAATCAAAGGGGGAGAATAGAGCTCAGTATACGGGGACCTAAGACCACTGTCAACCAGGGTAAAAGGTAAACTAGGACTGGCACAAGGCAAAAACAAATAAATGGGAATCCGGGGCTTCCACAAATCCCCAAGAAGGAAGACCAAATGACGGGAAAAAAGAGGAGTTCAGGAACAAATGTACTCGAGAGATGAAGGTGTGAGGAAAGGCGCCAATAACAGGGGAGGAAGCACTCTGCGCAGACCACGGGACACGTGCATCCGCCAAAGAAAAAGAAGATGAAGTCAACCATGAAGAGTCCCTGGATGTCCTGACGTCAAAAATGGCAAGTAACTCACGTCCCGGAAGGAGAGAAGTAAGCAAAACTGCAGTATCTTGAGTGAAAGAAGTGTGAACAAACCAAAGATCCCACAAGAACTTCAGATCGAGCATGAGCAAAAGGAAAAAAAAAAATACAGAGCGAGAGAACAATAGAGAGTTGGACTTTCTAGGGAAGGAAAGGATCCTCACCGGCTATCCGATGGCCAGCGAAAGCACTTGAAGGGAAGTAAGGTGGCATCGGACGAGGAGGGGTGGCAGCAACAGAGGAGACGAAGACACAGGAATACCAGAGAAGGAGCATCAGTTTCGTTATTTGTTGGGAATCTCTCGGATTTCACCTCCAACAGTTGGCTTTGATGGCTTTTCAATCGCTAGGGACAATTCAAGATACTTTTGTCCCTAGGAAAAAGGACGCTACTGGTTGCACTTCTGCCTTCATGCGGCTGAACAATGGGGAAATGACAGGAAGAGCCATTCGAGAAATCAACGGACATCTTGTGGAAGGTCATCGATTGCAGGTGAATCTGGCACACTTCCAAAGAACAGCTAAACCAGGGGTACAGGCGTTAGCAACGGTGAATCGTAAACTAGTATTCAGTGTAAGCTCTTTTGCTCCCATGGGTCTCCCCAAAATAGGGAGGAAGTGGTCAGAAGTGGTGACCACTTGTAATACCCCACCCCAGAGGGGGTCTATAGTGTGGAGCGTGTCTAGGGAGAAAAAGTCCCACATTGTTAGTTGCATTGAAAATTCCCTGATATATAAATGGTAGCATTCCTCCTTCTAGCAAGAGGCCTTTTGAGAGCAACAATGGGTTGACTCGCCAATTGAAAGCTGTGCGGGCCGTGTGTGAGGCCCAAAGCGGACAATATCATGCTAGCGGAACAGTATCAGAGAATGGTTCAACTCTCTACTTGAGGGTATGGGATTGGTTGTTATGTGTGCAGAGCCGGGGACGGTTTTGACTTTAAGGGGGGTAGGTTGTAATACCCCACCCCAGAGGGGTCTATAGTGTGGAGCGTGCCTATGGAGAACAAGTCACACATTGCTAGTTGCGTTGGAAATTCCCTGATATATAAATGGTAGCCTTCCTCCTTCTAGTATGAAGCCTTTTGGAAGCAACAATGGGTTGACTCACCAATTTAAAGCCGTGTGGGCCGTGTGTGAGGCCCAAAGTGGACAATATCATGCTAGCAGGACGGGTCGTTGCACCACTAAACAAAGACAGTCAAAGATCTTGCCGGACTTCAAAGAAATTGATTTGACGATCCCACCTGCTGAGGAACAAGATCTGAAAGTGTGGTTGTCCAAGGCGATTATCCTTTCATCTTCGGTGGATCTGAATCATCACGACGTGCTCCAATTCCTTCTCCAAAAGGGATTCCTCAACCCTATAATCAGTCGTTTGGACGAGTCTCGATTCCTTGTAGGTCTCAGTTCAGAAGTAGAGAAGGAATCAATTCTGAGTTCTTCAGAATTTGGGCATTTCAAAATCTTAGGGCCTTGGATTCCAAAATGGTTTTCAGTTTACAAGAAAAACATGGATTAAGTGCTTTGGCTACCTTTGGAAAGTTGGATGGAGTTGATGAGTGCTTTTGGCAAAAAGTTTGGGAGAGTCTTGGAAGTGGATTACCGCAATTTGAACATGGTAAATTGCTCTACCCTCAACTTGCTGCTCGAACTGAAGGTTACAGATCGAGTTCCTCAAATGGTGAAGTTGAATCTAAATGGAACTTCCTTCGATGTAGCTATTGCTGAATCCTCTGAGTCTCCACCGCAAGTTTCGTCGCCGGTGCAGGTTTCTGGCCTACCACTGCAATTGAAGCATTCACCACTGTGCTCGGTCCAGATCGTGAGAATCGACGGCACACATGTATGTCATGCTGGCTTCACAAAAGCCAAGGCAGTGGCGGGAAGAAGGAAAGCAAATGGGCGGCTATGGCAAACCAATGAAAAGACATTGAGAAAGGAAAGGGCAGTTGGAGTCATCAATGTAGGAACGGAAGAGGTGCAGCACACGCAATTCCTTTTAGCAGAAGGGGTGCAGCACACGCAACCCCTTTTAGAGGAAGCAACAGGGAAGCTCACACACGCCATGCATGCAAAAGAAATTAGTGATGAGCTGCTTAAAGTCTGGGCCTCAAGCAAACCTATGGACTCGGCTACAAAGCCCAAGTCAACGAGTCTGTTTGCCCCTCAGATGAGCCCGAAAACGATTGTATTTCCAAACACACTTACAGATTCGCTACTTGCAGAGGACGATGCAGAAATGCGACTTTAAAATTGGACAACTAGGAGATTCTAGCGGAACAAGGGGTAGACGAAGATGAAGGAGATGTGCAGCTGAAACTCCTCTTGGAGAAAAAACAAGGAAAAATGGAAGATGGAAAAATCATTTGGGAACTCAAAAAAAAAAGGATATGCAGCGGAGGATACAGTAGAAATTATCAAAATTGGTAAAAGAATCGAGATGAGTTTCAGCGATATTTCTCAAGCTGTAAAAGGCATAGAAGATGCTGAGGAGCGGGATCGATCATTATGGCAAAAAGAACCGCCAAGAAACAGCATGGTAGGAATCCAGCTATCAAAACCTACTGCAAGAAATTACAGAGAAGATGGTTGAGCAGAGGAGGCAAGGAAATAGCAATTGGAAAATTGAAAGAATGGATGGAAGAAAGTCTATCCTCAAATCCTAACAGAGATGAAGGACTGAGCATAGGAAGAGTCGGGGGAACTAAAATTATTTTAGTGAAGATACTTAGCTGGAATGTGAGGGGTCTAGTACTCCGGGAGAAGAGAGGAGCAATCCGCCAGATGATCAAGAAGAACATAATAGATGTATTGTTCATTCAAGAATCTAAGAGAGACGAATTGAGTTCCTCCTTCAGCAGAGAAATTTGGGGCCCTTTAGATGTAGACTTCTTCAGTAAATCAGCAAAAAGGCTCATCAGGGGGGGTTGCTCATTCTGTGGAATCCTTCACTTTTTCAAGTTTCCGCAAGAAGAGAGGATCTCAAGCCAATATCAGTTAAAGGAATTGTAACGGCCCGGCCCAAAAATCCGAGCTTAGGGCTTGGCTCAGCACAATATTGTCCGCTCTGGGCCCACACAAGGCCCGCACGACTTTGCATTGGGCTTGGCCCAACAGGTAGGTCCAAAACGTGTTTACTAAGTAGGAGGGGCGTGGCTACATATAAACCCCCTCCCAAACCACTGCATTTCCGTTGTGGGACTTTTTCCCAACCCCACTCGCCATTCCACTGGTAGGGTATCGGTCGGACCGACACTAGCCCAGTTTCAGTTTCACAGTTTCAGCCCTTTAATGGACCGGTCTCTGGGTCTTTCCAGGTCAGGGCCCTTTTAGGAATGCTTTTTAGTGAAGACGTGGAGGTTTTCTTCACTAATGTTTATGGTCCTAACACGGAAGGAGAGAGGGGGGCTTTGTGGACTGAGTTGGACGATGTAGATTGTTGGAGCTCTTCCATTTGGTGTCTGGGAGGAGACTTCAATGTTGTTAGATACCCATCAGAAAAGAAAGGTGGAAGGAGCTATACTAGAGGGGTGGAAGACTTCTCCGATTTCATTTCTAGAAGTGAACTTTTTGACTTTCCACTCATTGGCGGCCGTTTTACTTGGAGCAATGGACAAGCTAGGAGTGCTATGAGTAGATTGGATAGATTACTCACCTCTTCGGATTGGGATTCAATTTTTTCAAATTCTAGTTAGATAAAGCTCTTCATCCAATCTCAGACCATTGTCCGGTGTTGCTTGATACAGAAAAGATAGACTGGGGCCCCAAGCCTTTTTGCTTCAGTAATACTTGGTTGGAAGACCCGAATTTCACTAAACTGGTGCAAGAATGGTGGGGCGGTTTTGATATCCAGGGATGGGGAGGATATGTCATCTCAAAGAAACTTATCTTATTGAAATCTAAAATCAAAGATTGGATCAAATCGGTTGGTGGTGGACCAGTTACGGAAAGAAAAGTGACAGTCATTCGTGAGTTGGAAGGTTGGAATAGATTGGAGGAGGAAAGAGAACTGGAAGAGGAAGAACTTGACTCAAGAAGAAATAGCAAAGCCACTCTTTGTGATTTCCTTCTATTAGAAGAAATGGAATGGCGACAAAGATCTAGAGCTCTTTGGTTGAAGGAAGGAGATAAGAATAGCAAGTTCTTTCATCATTGCGCCAATGTCTGGAAAGATGTGAATTGTATACGATCATTAGTGATAGATGGCCGTCGAGTGGTAGATAAGATTGGGATTAGGAATGCAGTCAGACTTCATTTCTCAGCTATTTTTCGGTCTTCTCTAGAGCTTCTGCCTCCTGTCCACCCCCTCCCCGTCATTCCTCCCAGCTGTCCTTTTGTAAGCTCCTCTTCTTTGGCCTCGGATCCGGGTACTTTCTTTCATTCCCCTTTTATTCCTTTTTCTGATCTCCTATTACACAGACGTTTTGGGGCTTTTTCTAGACTTGTCTTCTAGACTGCAGGTCTTGCAGCTTTGGGCTCTTTGGCTCAGATGGATTTTGATTCATTTTCTGAGGTTTCTTCTCTCATCTTTGACATCAGGACAGTAAGTCTTTCTTGTTGGACTTCTTCGGATCACATATCTTCGGCGGCATGGTTAGGTAGACTTCTCAGCTCTTCGACGGCCGGTTATCCTTCTCTGCTATCCACTACTTCAGAGAGGATTACAGCGATCACATTCACTTCGGCGAGCTCATATTCATTCCTTGGTCTCAGTAGGACCACTTTTCGGTACATTTTGGAGACCATTAGCTTCGGATCTTCTTCGTTCCATGGTCTCCCGGCAGCTCTTACTTTCAGTCTTCTCTTCCTACTTCAGAGGTGGTTTCTGAGGCCGAGTTTCTTCTCTCCACAAATCGGGTACTTTCTTTCCTTAACTCTCCTTCTATTTCTTCCCTTAATGATCCTCTCCTCGGGTTTGTCCTCCCCCCTTTCCCTTTGTTATTGCATTTTCCTACCCCCGACTCTAGGTTTCTACTTGACCATACCACCTAGTTGTCCTAGATCCACCTTTTCTAAGTTTTTTCCCACCTCTTTGTTCGGTAGTGTTTCCCCTAGGCCTACATTGGATGGAATTCAGCTTAGGAAGCCGAGCGAGTTCCATGGGTTTTGGAAAAGGATTTCACGGTTGAAGAGATCAAAGCGGCTTTGATAAGGCTCCGGGATGGGATGGTTTTAATTTTAATTTTTTCAAAGCATGTTGGGGTACTGTCAGTCCAGATTTTCTGAGGGTGTTTATGGAATTTCATCGCAATGGTATTATCAATAGGAGATTGAAGAACGCATTTATCACCCTAATTCCAAAAAGGGAAGGTCTAGGGGAACTCTCTTACTATCGGCCAATTAGTCTCCTTGAAAGTGTGCATAAACTCTTAGCAAAGGTGTTAGCTGAAAGACTGAAGAAAGTGTCATTAGAAATCATAGGCAAGTCTCAAGGGGCATTTGTAGAGGATAGACAAATCTTGGATGGGGTCTTAATTGCCAATGAGCTAGTTCATATGAGACGTGAAGAGAAGAAACCGGGTATCCTATTTACAGTCGATATGGAAAAGGCCCATGATTTTGTAGATTGGTCATTTGTTGGTTATCTCTTTGCTACGATGGGTTTTGGGAGTAAGTGGTGTAAGTTGATGAAAGCATGCATTGAGGATACCTCTTACTCTATCCTAGTTAATGGTTCACCAACACAACAAATTCAGGCTAATAGAGGTTTGAGGCAAGGTGATCCATTATCTCCTTTCATTTTCACTCTTGTTGGGGAAAGCCTGAACAAACTAGTGGAAAAAGCTAGAGAGATGGAAGTAGTTAAAGGTTTCAAAGTGGCACCAGATGGTCCCATAATTAACCACTTACAGTTTGCAGACAATACATTGTTTTTCTACAAACTGGAGCATCAAGAGTTGCTGGGTTACAAGGCCATCTTAGATGTTTTGAATTAGCCTCGGGTCTTAGAATCACCTTGGGAAAAAGCACTATCATTGGGATAGATTTGGCCGAGGACTTAATCAAGGACCTTGCAAAAGGATCGGGCTGTAGTATAGGTAAATTTCCATTCATTTACCCGGGATTACAGTGGGGGGAAATCCAAGAAACAAAAATTTTTGGTCTCTGGTCATAGAAAAAGTGGAAAGAAAACTGGCGGGGTGGGGCGTAAGTATCTTTCTTTGGGAGGGCGAGTTTCCCTTATCAAATCAGTGTTGATGAATGTTCCAATATATTATTTGTCTCTTTTTGAAATGCCAAAAGGGATTGTGAGGAGAGTAGAGAGGCTCTTTAAAAACTTTCAATGGGTGACAGAGAGTCAAAAAAAAAGGTCCACTTGGTTGCTTGGTCAGATATTATCAAACCTAAATTTTTGGGTGGTCTAGGTTTACTTCCCTTAAGGTTGAGGAACCAAGCTTTGTTATGCAAATGGGCATGGAGAATCGGGTAAAGAACGCGATGATTTATGGGTTCAAGTCTCTTCAGCTAGATATGATTTGGAGAAGACAACAGGTTGTTTCTTAGTGATAATGTAGAAAAGAAAGGGTCTTTGGTGATTAGGTCTTGGTGGAGGTTATGACAAGGGGTAGAGGAGGTCGAAAGGCTATTTAGGGACAACACTAGACTTATGGTGGGTAAAGGGGACAGAACCCCTTGTTTTGGAAACATCTTTGGTTAGGAGAGAGGACAAAGAAGTTTTCCCTAGACAGTATAGGATTTTGAGGACAAGAAAGCACTAGTACAAGAGAGATATAAAATTGAAGGACAACTAGTATCCTGGCATTTGGATCTTAAAAGGGAGCTAAGGACATTTGAAGAAGACAGCAGAAGGGATCTCGTAGGTCAATTAGGGGAGTTCCACGTTTAGCAATGGAGGAAGATGAACTAGTGTGGACTGGGGATTCTTCGGGCAATTTCTCGGTCAAAGCTTTGGTAGAATTGGTTTTACATCGGAAATCCAATGGGCTACCAACAACCAATTTTGCCTGGAAAGGTACTGCCCCCCCAATAGTCCAAATCTTTGTTTGGTGTGTTCTAAAAGGTCGAATTTAAACTAGATCGGAACTCAAAAAGAGGGGCTTATTCTGCCAAGAGGAGGACCCCATTTGCCCAATATGTGAGACAGAGGAGGAAGATGTTGATCATCTTTTTTTAGGTTGCCCTCTAGCTCGTTTCCTTTGGACTTACTTCACAAATCTCTTTAAGGTGCCCTGGGTGTTTGACCGTACCTGTGTTGGTTCATTAGGAGCGTGGTTTATTTCAAGGCTTACTCCAATGTTGAAACTTGCATGGAATACTCTCCCAGCAGCCATCTTATGGACCATTTGGAAAGAAAGAAATTCCAAAGTCTTTGAAGGAAAAACAACAGATATTAATGAACTTATTCAATTAGTAAATTGGAGGCTTTGTGTTTGGCTTCTTTCGAATACAGAGTTTAGTGGTCCTAGACTCACGAACCACATTTCATCTTGAGACAATTGTATGAATTGATTTAGAAGGTAGGAGAAGCCTAAAGATAAATGGAATCCTCCTGAACAAAATGTTTTGAAGTTCGATTTAGATGGGACAGCAAGAGGGAAACCGAGGCCAGCTGGGATTGGGGGGGTTCTTAAAAATCATGAGGGAACCACATCTATTGTTTTCAACGAGTTGGTAGGAATTAGAGATTCTAATGAGGCGGAAATCCTCAGCATTAGGAGAGCTTTGCATATCTAGAAGTTGTATGGTCAAGGAAAACTTATTATTGAAGGGGATTCGGTAAATGCAATAAAGTGGGCAAAGGGCCAAAGACGACTGCCCTGGAAATTGATCATTGTGGTTAGGGAGATTAGGATGTTGGCTTTGGGGATGGATGTATCCTTTGTCAAGATCGGATGGGCAAGTGAATAGAGTGGCGGATTATTTTGCCAAACTTGGAGTCACAGACCTTTATTCAGGAGTTTTCCTACTTTCTTATTAGAGGAGTTCTTTTTCTTTTTGTCTCATTGTATTTTCTTTTTTCTCTCTTTTGTTTGGGTCTAATCTTGTTAGACCATTTTCTTTTGTGTTTGTTCTCTTCCTTTATTAATATATTTCTCTTAGTTACTGCTCACCAAAAAAAAAAAAAGACAAAAAAAGAGGGGTTGGAGGAAGGAGAAGGGAGTGGCTGCTATAAATGGGAGTGGAAAATGGTCGAGAAATGGCTTCTAGCTGCTGCTCTAATACCTTCCTTGTTGATAACTCACCCCCCGTTGACTACCAAAGATCTAATACTGTTTGCTGTCTTTCTTGCATTAGCACAACAATACTATAGTGTTAGGTATTCTAATTGATGATATCTGAATGCCTTCTCTGTTTATTGCAGCTACTGTCATTCATGAACATCAATATCATCATTACTATCACCATCATCAATGAAGCCTGTTCCCATCTGTTTGGGGTTGTGTTCTTTATGATCCACTTACTAGTATGTCCCTTCTTACTGCTTTATTGTCTTCATCAATCTCCCTTTCAAGTATCCATGTAAAGCTATGACATAAATTGTTGTAATAGATATTTGAAATTAAATGTTAAGGGTAGTGATGACTTACTCCTTTTTTTTAATAGGAGGCACTCCCTTTGTCATTTTTGCATGTGTCACCATTTAAATGGTGAAAGGTAAAAGGAGTGTATCCTATCAAAAATGGGAATGCCTCGATCACTACCAAAGGTTAAATAGTCATTTTAACAAAATGTTGTACTTGAGATCCCCTTTCTTTACTGATTTCAACTCTGGAGGGAGGTTCCCAGTCCTTTGAGATTTATTTTATTAGTCAAGAGGGTCAGCCATAAACATTGGAAGTGTTAAGACATGTCTGGCACAAATCAGAAGGAATTGGTAGTTTCCCAATCACGTGGTTAAGGTTGAGTCAGCTTACTTGAAAGAAGAATATAAATAGAGAAAAAGCCTTTTAAAGATATTGCATTTGAGATAAAAAAAGAGAATTTTCTATCATTTTTTTAAATGGCAACAGTGATTATATTACAAAGAGATTTGAGAGCAATTTACCTTAAAAAGAGAACAGAGGGATATTCACTAGGTTTCTTCATTGAGCTGTAGATGTTTGGATAGACGGCATGTCCGGAATAGCAATATCCATAGAGTCCAATGGCAACAGGAAGGCCAGTTAAGTTTAATAAAGTCCCTTTATGTTCAAAGCCGACATCACCAAACATCCCAACCCAAAACAAACAGATTACAACCAATATAGATGCAATGACTCCACCAGCTGTAAAAGAAAGACATAAGAGAAGGTCAACCTTGCTACATCAGGATGTAGGTTCGGCCATAAGTTGCTAAAATGATAATTGTAAGAATAATTGGAAAATGGCATCAATTACTGTGGATTAAACCTGCATTGGAACGTGAACATCTAGACCTTGTTATCCTTAAATATTATAGGGCAAAGGTGGAAGTAAAGTCTACTAAAATTTTCCACAATGATCATATAAACCATAAGATGAGAAATAGCTGCGGACAATCGGACTCTAAAAGGTTAGATTTTTTCTTTTTCTTTTTTCTTTTTTCTGACCTTTACACACATAACAATTATATGTACTTTATCTTCCTTTTTCCTCCTCTAAATTCAAATAGAAGCTAATCGTTTTTGGTGAAGTAGTGTTCTATCATCCAAATCATCAAATCAAAGCAAGTAAAACATGGTCAATCGCATGTTCATGCAACACTTTAATATCCTGGAGATACAGTACCATCCTGGTTGCAGGGTAAAATCCTAGAGGAGTAAAGGTTGAAATCTATCTTAAAGATAGTAAGACACGCACCTAAGCTAGCCATCTTTTTTTGTGCTCGTAGTACAATTGCTAATTTTTTTAATTTTTTTTTGAGCAGTAATTGCTAATTGTTTATAACTATCGACAAGAGAACTTTCAGCAGAAATAGAGTCAAGGATTCTGTTCTAGTTAGTGTTCCACATAGAATTTTCTTTTCAACATGAAACCAATCAAATGACATGGAAGATTAGTCTGGGAGTGTTTCACTTCTTCTCAAACCTTTAATAAAGTAATAATTCAAAAGTTAACTCTAGATAATAATATAAAATTAGATACAGCTAGTTCTATTAAGAAATTATGCTTATATTAGCTAAAGTTATTGTATATAATTCCAAGTTTTTGCAACAACTTTATGCATAATAGAAGCCACATACACATCGTATCTTTATAAATTGTAATATAATTCTTTCCCCATAAAAAGTAGTCTGGTTATTACAAGGACACTGTACTTTCACAGTATCACTTAATATAATTAATATAATTATTATGTATTGCTTCAGTCCTTTTCATGCATGATAAAGCATAACAACAATAACTAGGACACTTAATTTTGAAAATTATCTAGTGTATGTAAGGTCGCTTTTACTCAAAATTTCATATTGAAAAACTTTGTAATGCAATACTTGATCAAATATCACATGAAAGAGCAGATTCAGCAGTTTTATAGCAAAAAGCAAATAACAAGTGAAAACAATAAAAATTGAAAGGATACTAGAATCACCTGAGATGTAACTAAGAACAGTCAAATCTCGAAGCCAGACAGTAGGAAGAACGGCAAGGGTTATCAACAACGCAAAAAGATAGTGGGAATCCAAATGAAGCCCACCTATACTCAAATGTGCATTTGGGAACAAAGATGATAGGTTGTCGCTTTCTAGAATTATATACTCAATGGAACAAGTCTGCAAGTGGGAGATCAAATATGTTATCACAGAGGGTTTGGAACAAATCATAATTTCTACATTCCAAAAGCCACAATAAGAGTTGAATAATAAGAAATAGATGACCAAGTTCACATTTAAGATGACTACAAGATTCTTTAAATGAGCTCTCTTCTCATTGAGTCCATTAATATCTCCTCCAATGAGACTTGTATCACATTAATATTGATGAATCACTCTCTTTCACCTAGCAATATTCTAACTATATACGATTTGCATTAGAATGCAGTCTAGCATCTTTAGACAAGGAAATTGCAACAGAACTGGTAAGCAAAATAATGTGGACACAATCCACATGTAACATGTGTTTGATCCAAATTGCGTGCTTAGCAAAATAATGTGGAGAGCTTCTTCAAGACATGGATCCACCTTCTCAAAAAAAAGGTATTACCAGAGAGAGAGAGAGAGAGAGAGAGAGAGAGAGTAATCAAACGTTTTTTAAAATTAGATTCAGAACAGCTCTTCACTCATACGCCTCGTTCAACAAACTGTTACAGACTTCTTGGTGAAAGCTGATGTTCATCCTCAAACAGCGGCTATGGAATTTTTTCCTATTGTCAACCTTGGGAGTTAGGAGATTCGGACCCTCCTATGGGTTCAGTTTGGGGTGGATTATTTGATGTCTCTTTTCTTTTTTTCTTTTTCTTATGTTTATTTTGTAATTCTTGTTCTTCTTCTTTGCTACGAGTATATATCTCCTATACTCAGATCCTTCTTATGTACTCTTTTCTTGTTTTTAATGGAATTTAATTGTTAATGTTTCAAAAAAAAAAAAAGATTCAGAATAGCTCTTGAATTAAAATTCAACGAAGAAAGATGATTAATTGTTAATGGCATATTGACTCTTTATGCATTACGGCACCATCTAGATGTTAAGAAAGATGATTTCATAAAATTCTAGTGCTCTTGAATTAAGAAAATCTCATATATATAGACATGTCAAAGTCATAGGCTAACTGAAACTCTAAAGCAAATGTGATTTCTACTGAATAGAGACTCCTATCCTAACAAAATCTCTAATATATCCTAACCCATTCCCCCACTTTTCTCAAACCCAAGTAGGTCCCCCATTTGAATTGTGGAATTATCGAATTGGGCAATTCAACAATCAAAAGATGCCATCTGATTGAGGTAAAGTAGAGGACTGATAAAGATGTGCACAGTGGAGTGAAAGACAAGATCAATGTCCCAAAATTGTTGATCCAAGAGCAAAAAAGTAGAAAGAGAGAAAGATTGACATTCTGGTGAGAGATTGGTTAAAACAATTGATCTCAATGGTTGGAACAAATTGAAGCAAATGTAGACAAGACAGAAGATCTGAACCATTAATTCAACGATCAATCCAAATAGATAGATGGCCAAACATAAGGCATAACCAAAGAGGAGTATAACAATCAGCCTGAAAAAAGTGGCAGTGACAGTGGTCACAACAGTGATGACCATGAAAAAGACATGAATGGCTTGATGGTGATGATGGAATTGTTGTGGGACCCACTTCAGGACACGTAAGGTGTTGTGGGACCCACTTCTAGACAAAGTTGACATGAAAACCAAATTGTATCATAAAATCGTTATACATCTTAAACCGCAAATTGTGTATCATAAATTGTAGAATCATAAGATTCATAAGTGCATTCCCTCAAAAATATTAATATATGAAATAACATAAAATATATATAAAATATAACAATATGAGCAGTTCTCCAACTTTTTTTAATATTAAGTGAATATTATATAATTAGTTCAATGGAGCTAAAATTTCAATACTATAACTCTCAAAAGTGTAAGACTAGTATATAATCCAATACTATTAAAAGTCAATAATGAACTAAAAAGCCTTAAAAATTAGAAAGGTCTTAAATGTCCATCAACTCAAGCCTTAAAAACCATTAAAACAAAATATTTCATGCTTTCACACTCATAATAACTCCATAATTCTATTATTGATATGAATCATAAGATTTGTTAATAAATACGAATCGTTCCACTTATCATATTATATGAATCATATGATACGAATTGTGTATTGTAAGATTTTAACAATGAGTCAACGTATTAGTTATATCCTTAGTTGTAAATAGATTTGTGATTGATGTAATTCAATTGTTCTTTCCTTTATTGGCCACACTGATGGCTCTCTGTAATCTATTTATACTGTATACTCTCTTTCTCAAATACATTAAATACAATTCAAAGAAGAATTCTTTTCCATATTCTCTCCTCTCCTCCTTTTATTCTACATGTTATCAGTCAAAATCGATCTCTGGAGTTTTTAGGAGGATTCTTAATCCATTTTACTGTTCCTCGCCGAAGTTACTATTCATCGCTGGAGTTATTGTTCATCATCGGACTCCAGTGTCATCTTCAGATCTCTGAGGTTCTCTGTTGCGGCATTCCTCCTCCCTTTCCTCATTTCCAGTATTTTTTTGAGACTTCTAGACAGTTTTTCTGCTATCCCAGATTCACTGTTTTGCTGCTCGGACATTCACCACCATTCCCATTTTTCCCTGCGTCAGGGACCACCATACCCCTGTCATTTTTTACAAGGCTTCCCATACCTGGCTCCCGATTAGCCCTCTGGAGCCTCTAGCTTGATCTTTTGGCAGACATAAACCCAGCGGCAATCACTGTTGTGGGACCCACTTAGGGACAGAGTTGACCAAAATGATCTACTTTTGGAAAGATATCTTATTGGTTGTATAATTGATTGTAGATAAGTATTATTTTATTCTTTTCCTATTTTATACACCTAGATTAGCTCCTTTGATTCTATTCATACATGTAACCAATACACCTTCAATACTCTATATACAGAGGAGTTCTTCTCATTTTCCTTTTCTTCATTATTAAATTCTTCCCTTCTCCACTGCTCCAGCCGACTACGATCGTCCCTGCCTCTAGCTTCCATTACACCTGGGTGCTCCACCTTCAATCATCGGTTGGCATCCCCTTTTCTACTGTTTTCCAGTGGCTGTCTGGGACACCGGAAAACCCCATTTTTGGGTGTTTTTAATTGGATCTGCAAGGAATCAACACTTCGGACCTAGGCTTTGGACCACCACAATCGCCCCTACCTCCATATTGCATCGGTGAGGCTTTCGATTCGATTTGTGCCTTATGGGGTCAACTTCAGGTTCTTCTCAGATCTGCTGCAGGACCTTGGGCTTGGGTTTGTCTTTTTTACATGTATCTGATTTGGATATTGCTTCAACATCATGGCATCCTCTTCTACATTTTCTCCTGCCTCTTCTATTCCAGATGTGGCCTCTTTTGGCTCTCCATAGATTGGCCGGCTCATGACGGTATTGTTAAATGAGACCAACTACTTTGAATGGTCTCATTCTGCCAAGATGTTCTTGACCGCAAAGCAACTGTAATCTTATATCGATGTACAACCACAAAACCAGCTAAGACTGATTCTAAATATTCCACCCAGACTGCGAATAACTCCCTGGTCCAATCCTAGCTTCTTCACTCCATGGAAGATTATGTCCGGTGGTGCCTAGTCTATACTCTTCCTACTGCTAAAGATGTCTAGGACACGGTGAAGACTCTATATTCTAATGGCAATAACTTCGCCCGTATTAATGAGTTATCTCAGACCGCTTGCCACTCTCCAACAGGGGAAGTTGTCCCTTATCTAGTACTATTAGTAGATGTGGTCTTATTGGTTGGAGCTAAATCAGCTTCAATCCATTACCTTTAAAGATCCTGCAAATACTATGAAGCATCGCCATTATATTGAACAACAACATTTTTTTTCATTATTAGCTGGCCTCAACTCTGAATTTGAAGCCTACTCATGTCCCACTTCTTGGGCAACGACCTCTCTGTTGGAGATTAACCCAACACACATTCACCATGAAATCACAGATCAAACACACACACAAACAAGAACACGAAGAGCACAGGATATACATGGTTCGGCAATGTTGCCTACGTCCACAGGGCGTACTAAGATTCCATTAAGAGGAAGAATGCCCAATACAGGCTACAAGGATTAACAATCCTACCCACCCTTCCTTTCAGTCACTCTCCTCTTTGTTTCTCCCCAAGAGAAACTGCACCAGCCAAATAAACCCTACAGAAAGAGACATTATATAGTGTCTTACAACAAACAGGGCCTGGGCTAAGCCTGGGCCTGGGCCCATCAGACAACTCAGGCCCAATAAGGCTTTGAGCCATAAATCGAACACTCTCCCCTCTCTGGATGAGGTCTACTCTACATTAATTCGGGATGATAGGCATCATCTTGTTATGACTCCTATGCCAGCTGAGAACGCTCCATCTTGGTCACCGCCAATTCTTTTGTGCCTTCTCCAACTCATGGGACACCTTCTTCCCACGGCCAAAGCAAGCTGATCAAACTGTTGCCCTCCTGTTCCTCCTTCCTCTGATGTGGCTAGTGACAGTGTCCCAGTGACTCGCTAGGACTTTAACTTACTACTACAATGACTAGAGCATCATCAATCCTCCGAGGTTTCAATGTTGTCTCGTTTACTTCAAGTACTAAGTCCTCTGCACACCATGTCTCCCATCATTCCTGGATTGTCGATTCTGGTGCTACTGACCATATGGCTGGCATGTCCACTATCTTCTCTTCCCTTTCACATGTTTCATGTCGTGAGGTTAAATTAGCTAATGACTCATATACTGATATTGTTGGAAAAGAGATTGTTCCCATTACTCCTAATTTGGACCTCTCCTCTATTTTGCATGTTCCCAATGTATCCCACAATTTATTATCTGTTAGTGTCTTAACTAAACATATGAATTGCTCAATCAATTTCTTTATTTCTCACTGTGTTTTCCAGGATTTGACCACGAAGCAGGTGTTGAGTAGTGGTCATGAAGCGGGTGGCTCTACCTTCTCGACTCTCGCTATGGCAACTTCGAAGTATGTTTCGACCTCTTCCTCTTCAGATGTGTTGTTGTGGCATTATCGTCTAGGACATCCTACGGATTCTGTTTTGAAAAAACTTGTTCCTAGTTTATCTTTTAGTCAGTTTTGAGTGTGAACATTACCAATATGGCAAGCATAGTAGATCTCATTTTCCCCCATCTATCAATAAAAATTCATCTACTTTATGTTCGCTTATACATTCTGATGTGTGGCAATCTCCTACTATCTCTCGCACTGGTTTTAATTATTTTGTCACATTTGTTGATGATTATTCTAGCATGACTTGGACATTTGATGAAACACAAATCAAAGGTCTTTGATCACTACCGTAGTTTTTACAAGTGAGTTAACACTCAATTTGGGTATAAAATTCAGGTTTTACGGAGTTATAATAGGGGGGAATATTTGTCACACTCCTTTCTTGATTTTTTTGCAAGAGCATGGTACAGACATGTCCCACAGTCCTATGGCCCGAAGCTGTGTTAATTGCTTGTTATCTTATCAATAGAATGACATCTCGCATTTTACAAAACCAGTCCCTTATTGACTTTCTCTCATTACATAAATCCATCCATCTTCCCTTACATGCCTTTGGATGTATCTGCTTTGTTCACAACTTCTCTGGCCATAAACTCTCTCCCCGGGTTGTGCGTTGTGCCTTTCTAGGTTACTCACCTTCTTACAAAGGCTATACGTACTTTGATCCCCTCACTAGGAAAGCATACATCTCCATTGATGTCACCTTTCTTAAGCAGGACCCCTACTTTTCAGCTCCCTCTAGCCCTTCTCTTTCCCCTGTCTTTCCTCTTCTTCCTGCCAACCAACCCCCCCCCCCCCCCCCCCCCTCTTCTACCAATCCCATTCTAGTGTATCAATGCCGACAATCTCGACTGCCACCTACAGCTGACTCCACCCATCATCTGCCAGTGGTCCAGATCTACACGTCTCTGACCAGTCTGATCTCCCTATTGCGCTTCATCCACTTAATCAATTTGTATCATATCATGTTGTTTCACCTCCTAACACAACTTTCTCAAAGCCCTGGACAGCATTAAGATTCCAAAGAGGATTGACACGGCCCTAAACCATCCCTCCTGGAAAGCAGCCATGGATGAGGAATTAGCTGCACTTAAGAATAACAACACTTGGAATCTGGTCCATTTGCCACCTGGAGAGACTCCTTTGGGTGCAAAGGGATCTTTGCTTTGAAACATAATCTCGATGGCTCCATTGGCAAATAGAAGGCTCGCCTAATAGCCAAATGCTTCACACAAACATATGGTGTGGACTACCAGGACACCTTCTCACTAGTCACCAAGATTACTTCTGCACGAATCTTACTCTCCCTTGGCATGACTTATGCCTGGCCACTTCAACAGTTAGATTTGAAGAATGCATTTCTCCATGGTGATCTCTAGGAAGAAATTTACATGCTTCCTCCTCCTGGGTTTGTCAAGCAGGGTGCACCTCAGTCTGTCTGTACACTCAAGAAGGCTCTCTATGGTCTTAAGTAGTCTCCCCGTGATTGGTTGAGAAGTTTAGCAATGCTTTACTACCTTATGGTTTTACTCACTGTTAAGCAGATCATTCAGTATTCATCTACCGACTCCACTCAGTTGTAATGATTTTGGTGGTCTATATTGATGATTTTGTTCTTACAAGTAACAATCATGCGGCCATTTCTTCCTTCAACCGTTATCTTCAACGGACATTTGATATTAAATATTTGGGGCGCCTCTGTTACTTTCTTGGCATTGAAGTTGCTAGGTCTTCTTGCGGACTTCATCTCTCTCAGCGGAAGTATACCCTAGATCTCCTACAGGAAACTGGATATTCTAGATACAAACCCGCCAATACTTCGCTGGATGTTAACACCAAGTTATCTGTATCAGACAGGACTCTGGTTGACACTCCAGCCTCTTATCAGAAACTCGTCAGCAAACTCATTTATCTCACCATCATGAGACTGGACTTATCTTATGTTGTTGGTGTCGTCAACCAGCTCATGCATGAATCACAGGACACTGACTTCCATGTTGTGCTTCGTATTCTTCGATATCTTAAGCTTCATCCTGGCAACGGCTTGTTCTATACACATCACCCTACTTGTCCGATTCATAGTTATTTTGATGTTGATTGGGTTGGGTCTTCGGATGATCTCCGCTCTACCACCAACTACTGTGTCTTCTTGGAGTCACATTTAGTTGTCTGGCGAAGCAAGAAGCAGTACGTTGTTGCTCGGTCTAGAGCTTGAAAGCATGGCTAGACCAATGCTCAGATCTTAAAGGGAGGGGGGGTGAAAAGGACCAATCACTTTTTATTTACCAATTTTAAAATTGAATGTCCGGTTATTTGATAACAAGCACACAATGAATCAAATAAATTAATTAATCAAACCATAAAAACAAACACCACAAATGCACAATGATTTATAGTGGTTCGGTTAAATAAACTACATCCACTCTTAGAATCACCCAACCTTGGGTTATCCGGAATTGCACTATGAAAGGGTATCTCACCCTCACAATACACCTAATGAGTTTCAACCACCTTTGGTCTACCACTCGACTCTTATTTTTATGGTGGTTCGGGCACAGAGCTCTAGTCCACCTTACAATGATAATGATAAAATAAAAACAAAGAAACACTTGCCTTTGGGGTGTACTGAACTTGGATAGATGTGCTTCTTCAGAGATCCTTGCTTTGGTCTTCAAATTTGAATCTTCACCAGTGTAGGCAACCACAACAGAGATGCAAGGCTGGGACAAAGGGTTCTACAGGCGTCCGAGATGGTTTTCTCAAAGACTCTTCTTCCTCACAGGCTTGGTCATTTTCTTAGATATTCATAGAGGTTTGGAAGGAAGAGATTTGCAAGAGATGGCTTGGAGTACTCTAAAGAAGACTAGGGTTTCGATTCTGATCTCAGTGGTGTTTCTAAGTCTAAGAGAGGCCAGGCATTTATAGATTTTCCACTAAACACAATGGCTAGTTCGCGAGGGGCTCGAGCACGTCTTCCCGATGGGCCCGGCCACCATATTTGGTAATGCCAACTCATGGTCAACTAGTGATCAAACAAGGAAGGTACAACTGGATGACTAACGGCTAACCTAGAGAGGCTCGAGAGACTCGGTCTGAGACACAAGATGATTTCAATTAACAGAGGCAGGATCACAGACCGAGGGGCTCGAGTGTGACCCGAGGGGCTCAACCTGAACTTAGATGAATTTTCTCAATTTTGAACACTAAGAATTCAGGACGAGTGGCTCGGCCATACCTGAGGGGCTCGAGCTAGGAATACTGATAACAGACGTACAGATCGTTACTTCCTCAGTCCGAGGGGCACGGCCAAACTCGTGGGGCTTGAGCTAGGCATAACCTATATTTTCTAGATTTTTTCATTAGCCTCTATTTCACACCTGGTTTTTTTCTTAGGGTCAACTAACTTGAATACCTAGGGTCTATCTAAGGTATCATATCTGAAAGAGTTGCCCAACACACGATAAAATGATCCGATGAGCTTAGACTTCAATTTTTCAGATCTTCAGCATCTTCCAAGCACCCAAGGCAAGAAATACATGGTCACAAATATTGACAAAAAGGTGACTCAGACTGGCCAGGGCACTAATAGTGTTGAGGCTGAATGTCGTATCATAGCTAATACTGTATCTGAATTGTTTGAATTAAATTCCACAAATCAAACACACAGCGGAAGCAAATCGAAAACAAACACAAACAATCCACACGAACACAACATTTAACATGGTTCGGCCAAAGCCTACATCCACGGACAAACACCGACAAAGTCCACTATTATCAAAGGTATTACAAAATATTCTCAAATCTCTCCTCACTAGTTTTCTCTCAAACTCTCTCCTCTCTCACAAACCAAAAACTCTCGGTGATGCCCAAAGGGCCACCCACACAACATATGAAAGTCCCTCTCCTATCTTATAGGAAAGAGTCCCAAACGAAAATAGAAGTTCCCCAACTGAGAGTTCATCCCAAAAACGAGAATAGAAGTAGAGACAAAATAGGAGATAAATAGGAATCTAATCCTAATCAAATCTGGCTCCAAATTGAGCTATATTCCTAACAATCTCCACCTTGGCGAGATTTACCAACAAATAACTCCACCTTGGCGAGATTTACCAACAAATAACTCCACCTTGGCAAGAAATCTCATGCCAACAAAACCGAAGCAAACAACCCACGTTGAATGCTGCCACCAAATGCACCTGTAGGCGCCATACACCCGAAGATGCTTCCAAATGTGTCTGTAGACGCCGCCCAACCGAACATGTCCAAATAAGCAGAATGTTGATCAACTGTTGCTTGAAGCCTTCAAATTCTAAAGCACCCAAATAAGATCAGATTTTTCTTCAAATCCGGTACACACCACACAACCAATCCTCCGACTGCTCCACCATACGACTTCTAACGAATTTTGCCTATCCAAACAATCCAACTTCTCAAAGCTAGAAAACAAATCCCTGTCGGGACACAAATGATAGGTACAACCCGTCTCCAAATCCATTTATCACATGATGAGCCAATCAGAGCCAACTCAAAATCATCATCTTCAATACATACAACCTCTGCATCAACTTCAAATTCAAACAATCACCAACGGACTGAAATCCAAATCCAAAGTTGCAAACTCAAGTTCTACTGGCGCACCGAATGCATGCGCCCCCAAAATCAAACAAAGCAAGCGTCTTTGCCAAATTTCAATACAAAAAAGCTCCAAAAATTCCATCTATCACCAAAAAAATTCAAAACTACTCAAAACACCTTTTACAAAAGCATTAACAATAACTTCAATATTTTCCAAATTTTTCATTTTTCTTTTGCTGAACGTGTACCTGAACTTGTGGTCCCTCGAGACTACCCAATTATGTTATCCTGCGGAGCACCAAACAGAGAATGTATTGTAGTCCTGTGGGACTACCCGAATCAGTGGTCTCGTGGAACTACCCAAATTGATGGTGTTTCGAACCACCCAAACGATGGAGAGAGAGATGCCTTTATTCCAAACATGAATTTCACCCAAGCTTTTTCAAAACTCTCTGATCGAGAGTTGTGGGACAGCTGTTTCTAAAGAATTGTTCTTTTCTTTTCTTTCTTTCCACTTCAGACGCAGCAACAAACAGAGAGATGATCGTTTCCCTTTTCTTTTCTTCACTTCCTAATAAATATCTATTTATTTATAAATTCATCCGAGCCACCCATCCATAATTTCACCCGATCCTACCGGCTGCGTCAAGATTTCAGCACGTGTGAAAAGAAAATTTTAACGAAATTGAACCAGTTCTCATTGTTGGAAACTGCTCACAGTTGCAAGAACAAAGGTAGTGGGTTTGAGTCATATTGGTGTCAAATAGGCTGTTGTGCCATGGAAAATACTTTGTCAAATCAACAGTTCTAGTCATGTATGCGGTAAATGGCTTTACAGTTACAATGTTGACTAAACCAGTTCGGCCAAAAACAAGTTGAGATTTCAAGTATTCCAACTGCGTGTCTTTGTGTATTCAAATACATTCATTCTTATCTACCAACAAAGAAAAAATCATTATTGAAATGGAAGCTCATTGTGCTTCTTGGAAGTGAGTCATCCAGTGGATCCTGTAAGAACTTTGGCCTACAATTCTATGGGCTCTTGTTTATTCACCATCCGATGGTTCCATAAGAGATCATTAAACATGATGAAATAATATTCTAAAGAAGAAAGAACAGTAAAAAGGCACTCTAAAGAGACAGAGTAAGTCATACTTACATACAATTCGGCATACAGTATTATCTGCAAACAAACAAATAAAACAAAATATTAGACTCATTTACCTTCTTCAAGTACAAAGGAAAACAGCCAGGTGCAAAAAGAGAGGTTTTTTATGGCAATATGCCTAATCATGCATAGGCGTAACAAAGCTAGCTTACAGGAATTTGGAATTACGTAAATCCGAAATTTTCCAATCCTAATCAAAAATGCTAATGGGCCCACTGAAGTTCTTGACGCCAGGGGGGTCTAGGTACTAACAACAAAGTACTTGCAACCTGATTGATCCCTAACAATGAGAGGAATGAGTATGGAATTTGTTTACGATAGAAGCATAAGCTGAAAACTCAAAAAAAAAAACTAGAGAAAGTCGATTTAAATTGACTCAATTAGATTGCATCTTAGGTTAACTGAGTGGATAAGTTTTACCAAGTTTTTTGAGAACCAAAAATTTCATTGAATTACTCAGCTTAATTGCATTTTGAGTATGAGTTTCAAGCTTTTTAACTAACTAGAAAACTGTTCAAATTGGACCTGTCAGGTCATCTCAGTCCTTGTTTTTGATGTCCAAGGTTCAACCATTAAAATGATCAAATATCCATGGAAATGAGCATGAATTAGTTGGTTAGATTTAAATTCATGAGGAATAAAATTGTGAAAGAGTTTGCATCTAAATTAAGGTGGGTCCTGCATATTGGG
This sequence comes from Chimonanthus salicifolius, assembly GCA_013350335.1. Lineage (NCBI taxonomy): Eukaryota > Viridiplantae > Streptophyta > Magnoliopsida > Laurales > Calycanthaceae > Chimonanthus > Chimonanthus salicifolius. The sequence continues at coordinate 27,080,271 of CM023541.1, read as the reverse complement.
AAGAAAGTTCCTCCTAGGGGTGGCAATGGTCTAGGTTGGATTTGGGTTCAAGTTCAAGTGGTTGAACTATTTATTTTAAACCACCAACCCAAACTCACCTATTTATTAGGTGGAGCTCAGGCTCTAGTCAACCAATTTGTGAAACAAATCAAGATATTCAGGGAACTCCAGTTTTCCAGGCTATGTTCAAGTTAAGTTGCTGGGTTAGGTTTTTTATTCAAATTGGATATGGATCTAGTTGACTGACCTAGACTGTAAAACCTCAATCTGAACTCAACACCCATTTGGGTCACATCAACCCACTTTTAACAGGTCAAGATGCTTGACCCAATTTTATTTTCACAAGACAGATATTTTTAAGTTGATCGGTTGAGCTAGAAATTGTCACCCATAACTACAACAGCTAGAGTGGGAGAGAAATTTACACCCATAACTCAGAGAGAGAGAGAATGTGTCTGTGCGTGTGGTCTCTCAGTCTTAAGTTTCCCATAAAATATATGCTGAGTTTTAAATTTCGGCAAATATATCAAAGAGAGATTAAAGAGTTCTCAGTAGTAAGTTTTCACATAAATATATTGTGAGTTATAAAATTCAGTGATATATCAATATTGCCCACTTGATTGGCCAAAAATTTGGACCATTTTGAGCCCACTCTATTTATAACCTTTAAGAAAAAACAATTTTGGTTGAAATTTTGGCCCATTTAGGCATGAAATTTTAGCTCTGTCAGACTATAGGGTTTTTCTCATGAAAACCAAATTTCACGAATTTTACAAATCAACCCATGTAAGATCTTAAAAATTTCAACTGGAATTCCCTCGGAATACATGAAACTTACTGAGATGGCAAAACGGCCAGGCGTACCGAAAGCTGCCTGGCCAATGTCTGGGTAAGTCTCAAGCCCAGGTTTACTCTCAAGACAGCGGCCCAAGAGAACTCCTGTGTACAAAGAGAGCACTGAGAACAACAATAATATTGATAGCCCAAGCCATCCTCCCTCTTTTATTGCATATGGAGTTGAAAGTATCCCTACTCCACACAGCACGTTTATGCCTACATATATCAAAATAAATCGCATGGTCAAGTTCATTGAATAGAGATATTGTTAAGATAACAAAAATAGGATTAAATTGAGTTTCATTAACTCATTTGATAAATAATTTAACTCACTTAACTCATTTAATAAATGAACAATTTTAAATTGATAGTTTAAACTGAATAGATGAATCAATTTAACTCATAATCACTAAACTTGATAATTTGTAAACAAAAGTAATCAACTAGAATCTTACCTAGAAAAATAAGGTTTTATTTGACTACATTGATTAATTTAATGATTGAGTTGATCCTAATTCATTGAGATCAAAATAAACAAATTGGTGACTCAACTTAAACTCGACTCAAACTCAATGCACCCCCTCCTCCAAATAAAATGGAAAAAAAAAAAAAAAACATGCTCCAAATTTTAATTAAGAGTGAACCTTGAGTTCACACGGGTATTGCATCCCGCAACAGATTGACCTAGGCGACATCATGCATACGCAATAACACTCACGTGACCCTGTGGGGCCCACATGGGTTCGACCTAGGGGATAGGGTGTGAGCCATTTGAAAGGTATTTTTCAGATAATACTTCTCATAAAAGAAATCAAGTTCATAGGATTTCAAAAGCTATGATTTATATAAATTCTAAAATCAATGGTAAAAATGGAGGCAATTTTGAATGAATTTCAATCCGACGGTGAGTTAACTTAGGATGGGTTTAAATTGGATATAGATCCAATTCACGGAGTAACGTAGGGTGTGAGGGGAGTATGGGGTATAAGTGGGGCCCGAGTGGGCCCCATTTGTGCTTTGTTGCCCATGGGCAATGTCACCAGAAGGAACCTATTTAACATCTACTAGTGATTGAATATAGTTCGTACCTGGCTTGTACTCGTGAATTAATCATTGCAAATCCACCAAGAACTCTTAAATTTATTGTTGTAAGTCCGCAGGTAAAATACAAGATATTGCTACAAAAGACTCATTCATACTAGAGAAACAACAATAGAGAAAAATGCAATAAACGCCTGAACTTGTTTTGGTATCCTGGAAAGTCTCCTTTCTATATTACTCATAGGTACAACAAGGATACAAGACCTCTCCCCTAATAACGAGTTTGTACCAAACTTGATACAAATAGCCAATAGATATTACATGGGCCCACATGAATGGGTGAGTTTGAAAGACCTTAGCTTGTATATAATGCCTATAAAATTTCATCTTTATCAGATAAGGAAACTCATGGTTTTTAAAGACCTCAAATTTTCATATTTATCTAACTGTAGAAATTCATTAGGTTACATAAATGAGATTTAAAAGTTAAATTTGTGTCAAATTGGGTACATCAATAATTAAAGAGGGATAGATGAGTCCCCTCACACCCATCTATCCCTCGCAAATTGTACGCTTCCTTAATTTGATACCAATCTAACTTTTAAACCCCTTATTCATTCCAAAGAATTTACACAATAAGATAAAGTTGAAATTTTGAGGGCTTTAAACAGCATGACTTTTTTTTTTAAAGGTAGTATGATTCACTTATCCTATTAAGTTGAAATTTTATATACAATATATACAAGCCAAGACCTTTCAAACCCACCCATATTATGTGCCTAGGTTGAGCTCACCGAACTGTTTACTTGAAACTTCTTAAGAACTTGGTCTTAGAGGATTTGCAAAGAGGTGACAAAATATATATTTATAAAATACATATTAAAAATGTGATAGAAACTAGAATAACATAGGACATTATATTTTATTAGGTAAAATAGAAAATGCCTAATGATGATGATATACATAGTTGTGTTTTGGTCTCAAGCTTTTCTTTTTCTTTTTTTCTGCTTTAGCCATCACAATTTTCAATGATTGATTACAATGCGAGGAGTAAGGAGCTAAACAGACACCAAATAATTTGAAGATCCAATCTATTCAATCCAAAACGAACAAGTTAAATATAGATTTTTTTTTTTTATTTATACATGTTTCTTCTTTTTTTCCTGTTCCAGTCATTATAATTACTCATGCTGGATTACACTGAGTCAGGAACTAAATAGACACCAAATAATTTGAAGATCCAAGCTATTCAATCCAAAACAAACAACTTAAATATAGATTTTTTTATACATGTTTTAAATTTGAATGTAAATCCATGTTTTACGACCAAGTAAAATTGGGATATGGATGCAGGTTAAGTCAGGTTCAAATCGATGAACTTACTAATCGAATATGATAAAAGTAGACATTAAAAAAACATTTTGTATTGTACATTTGCATAAGATGATGTAACGAATATGACAAAAAATGTTATATATGCATGTTAAAGGGCTCCAAGCTTTATTTTATTTTTGAAGACCAAGGATTCAAGGCCTCTTAGAGCACCTAATTAATCCTTGGGGCATGTGCAAACCTCCCCATCTACACAGACCGGATAACAATATGGGGAGTGGCCCTTTTGTGTTGAGAATGACTTGAACACAAGACCTCCAGTAGCTCAGGCAGATTCTTGACCACCAAGCCAACCCTCACTAGTTAGTTTGAATTTATTTTATAGTAAGTTCAAAGACCTATTTTTATTTGGTTTGATGAATTTAATAAAAACCTTAGTTTTCAATTTCGTTGTGTTCTAGCCGTGTTTTCAAAGGGACAAGTTCAAAAAAAAAAACAGACACACATATAAAATCCAACCGTTCAAATAAAAAACAGACTTCATGAGATATAATTAATAAAAATGAGCTTAAAATTCAATAAACAATCACTTAATCTTAGTAGCCAAAGTCGTCTTAAAGTTGCTAGAAATTAAATTTCGGTCTAAAATTTAGCCCAATTGTAAGTCATGAAGTATATTTTCAATTCATATAATTTATTTTTAATATGTATGACTAAAATTTAAAAAAAAAAAAAAAAATATATATATATATATATATATATATGAAACAGACCTAGTGTGGGGTGTTTTGAGTTTTGACCTTTAATTTTAGAAGGAAAAAAAAAAAGAGATTTCAAGGTTAATTCTTAGATATTTTTTGGATATTTTAGTGTAATTCAATTTGTATTTGGTTGTTATTAGAGTAAAATTCAAATATTCTTGAATTAGTATTTAATAATTACACTATTATGAACATGAACTAAGATAATAAACATAAGCAGCTATTTCAGGATAATTTATATTTTATTTATATAGATTAGTGTAAAATGATGAAAATAATTAATTTAAGTATATTTATAAGTTTGTATTATTGTCTTTATATTTTATTTTATTTTTATTTTTCATGTCGTCTTTTCCAAAACGAAATATAGAAATAGTCGAAATGACGGAACGTTCTGATACAAGACAATCAAGACAAGTTCCAAAATGGAATGAAATTAAGAAGTCTAAAAAACACTATAAGACTGATATAATTTAACTTTCAAAATTTTGGTAAATTTTGATATTTCAAAGTCTTAATAGGTTGTTTTTTTTTTTCCGATGTTTCAGTCACATCGAGCCATTTTAGACTTAAATTTTTTAATTTAGAAATACATTTCAACAAGAATTTTCAATAAAACTCAATTTCTAAAATATTTGCATATTACTTTCTTAGATCTCAAAAATTTCACTTGATATTTTAGATTTTAGTCTCTAAGACAAATTGACTAAAGTCAAAAACATCTACATCATAATTTGATTTTTCTAAGAAAATCCTAAAATGCATCTGCTCATCATCTTGACTAGGGCTGCAACTCGGGTCGAGTCAAGAATTTCGGATCCGGTCAGGTTGAGTAGATAAGAACCAGCATGAAATTCGGATCAAGTGAGGTTAGGTTAAGGATTTTACAAGTTAATCCAACCCGACCCGACCCAACCTGACCTGGCCCGACTAAAATTAAGCTAAAATTGGTTCAAAATGCAGGTCGGGTTAGAATTCATGTCGAGTCGAGTTGAGAATTCGGGTCGGATTTCATATATACCAACTCGGGTTGAGTTGGGTTTTAAAAATATAACCCAACCCATCCGATCGAGTTGCAGGCCTAATCTTGAGTAACAAATGTCTCTTAAACCTTATAAGGTTCAAAGTGTAAGCAAATAAGAACAAAGTATTAATTAAGGCAGCCCATTTAGACACCAGGGATTTTAGTTATTAGACATCAGTTTCTAAAATTTCTGAGATAAATTACTCTTTTGCCCTCCTGCATATAATCCTTCGGACGATTCTTTACTTGATTTTTTGATTCCTTCAAATGATTAGACTGTACAGTCGAATCATTCAGTGAAATTTCTTAAAAATTTTAAACAGAAAAATATCTTTTAAAATTTTAAAGTTATTTTTTAAGCACTGTGTATTTCAAATTTTTTCAAATTAAATATCCAAACTAATTACGATAATCTGATAAAAATACTTTAAGACTTTAAGGTCTTTTAAAATTCTCAAATACTAAAAACACAGTATTTTACAAATAAGCATATCCCTCAGCTCTATCGAAAATATATTTGGGTGTGTCAAAATACCTTAAAGTCTTAAAGTATTTTTATCATATTATCGTAATTAGTCCGGATATTTAATTTGAGAAATTTTGGAAATACACAGTGCTTAAAAAATAACTTTAAAGATTTAAAGGAGATTTTATTATTTAAAAAGTTATTTTTTAAACACTGTGTATTTCCAAAATTTCTCAAATTGAATATCTGGACTAATTACGATAGCATGATAAAAATACTTTAACAATTCAAGGTCTTTTGACACTCCCAAATGTGTTTTTGGCACAGCCGAGGGATAACTTTATTTGTAAAATACTGTGTTTTAAGCATTTGGGAGTGTTAAAAGACCTTGAATTTTTAAAGTATTTTTATCATGCTATTGTAATTAAGTCCGGATATTCAATTTGAAAAATTTTGGAAATACACAGCGCTTAAAAAATAACTTTTTAAATAATAAAATCTCCTTTAAATCTTTAAAGTTATTTTTTAAGCACTGTGTATTTCCAAAATTTCTTAAATTAAATATTCGGACTAATTACGATAATCTAATAACAATACTTTAAGGTCTTTTGACACACCCAAATATATTTTCGACACAGCTGAGTGATACCCTTATTTGTAAAACAATGTGTTTTTAGTATTTGGAAATGTCAAAAGACCTTGAAGTCTTAAAGTATTTTTATCAGATTATCGTAATTAGTCTAAATATTTAATTTGAAAATTTTTGAAAATACACCGTTCTTAAAAAATAACTTTAAAATTTTAAAAGATATTTACTGTTTAAAATTTTTTAAAAATTTCACTGTAGCATCTTAAGTCATTCATTCAAGGATTATAGGATTATAAGTAAAGTCGAATCATTCGAAGGAACAAAAAATCAAGTGAAGAATCGTCTGAAGGATTATATACGGGAAGGTAAAAAAGTAATTTACCTCAAAATTTTGAAAACTGGTGTCTAATAACATTTCGAAAACTAGTGTCTAATAACATTTCGAAAACTGGTGTCTAATAACTAAAATCCTTGTGTCTAAATGGACTGCCTTAATTAATTTGTTTTAACTTCAAATTGAAACTATGGTTGTCAATTCTATTTTGAGAGATATTTTGAATTGCCTTAAAACAGAACATTTCAGTATTTTCGTATTTTGCGATAAAAAAAGTGATTAATACAAAATTAAAAATTTTGAAATTTAGATAAATTAAAATAAAGGAAAATAGGAGAAATAATAACTACAAGTAAAAATATAATAAAATAGTAAAGTATACTAAAATTATTAAACAAAATAAATTATTGAACAAATTCTATAAAATTACAAAGAAAAATAAAATAATTAAATTTAGTAATTTTTTTTTTTAGTCCGAAGGTGTCCAGAGTCGCACAAAAAATTTAGTAAAATTTTTAGGTAAGCAGACCATGTCAATGACTCATTTCTATCGAAATGAAAAGACTAATGACTGTGCTCTAAATTCAAAAATCTATCTACTAAAAAATTTACTGAATATAATACACAAATAATGAATTAATGTAACCTATGGGTCACATACACGTGTATGGCAGGAGCTGTGACGTGCCATTGGGTTGGTGTGCGTCTGACGACAAATATTCTGAATATCGCCTTAATTCAATGGCGTGACGACAAATTAGAGTCCTCACCCGCACGACAACCACGTGTACACTTTGGTACTTTTATGATAGTGTCGACTTCGAAATATAAGAATTTTAATAATGTATTAGATTTTTAGAAAATAATTACAATTAATTATACTACCTGAATTTTTTCTACGAATCAAACATTCAAGGTAAAATCTTACATGTATGGGGTTAATCTAAATTTCTAACATCAGACTAAAAATTTTGGATTTGACTCCTCTCGAATTTATCTGATGTATGAAATTTGTAGATGATCTTGTGTATCTATTGAATAGTCTTATCTCCAATGTGGGATAGAGATATCCATATTATAAAAAAAAAAAAATTAAAAACCTTAAATTATTAAAATTAAACTTAAAAATATTTTAATAATCTAATTAAAGACTTCAAAATCAATCATCAATATTTACAGTATGTTTGTATTTAACACTTTCTGTGATAATTGAATTACTTTTCATTGTTCAGGTTTTTCAAAGAAAATATTTTTTTCTGATTTGCTTATTATTTACAAGAATTATAAGAAATAAATATTTAGGAGAAAGTGTTGAAAAACAATCCCACAACTTGTAGATAATAAAATCTGTGACCCAACTTATGGACTAACCATAGTCCAATTTTACCTATGATCCACAATCCAACTTGATCATAATTTGTGACCCAATATAAGACCCCTAACCAAATGAAATTGACCCATTACATGATTTATGACCTAATCAATCCAATACGTGACTCATGATCTAACTTACTCAAGCTATAATCTCATCCATGATTTGACTCATGGTCCATAGTTCAACCTAACAATATAAAAGATTTATGATCTATTACATGATCCACATTTAACAAGTGACATCTGTACCTCAATATATTTCAATTTTTAATTTCAATATATTTAAATTAAATTAACGAGAACAACCCTTAGCTTTAGTGGTTTTTTTTTTTAATGCAGCTCTAATTCCTACTTTATATTAATAATATATTTTTTTAAGAGATATTCAAAACAACAATGTACCACTTTTTTAACTAACCTAATCAATTCTTGAAGACGTAAATTATTTTAAATTAAAGATAAATGATTAGAGACTTTAATATAATACATTATGTGTAATTTATTTAATTTCTTTAATTATATAATCAATAAAAGTTTAAATGGTAATAATACTCAAAAAACAATTTTATTTTGTCATTCTAATGATAAAAATGACAATAAATAATACTCCCTCCGTCCCATTTTAGTTATCTCATTTGAAATATTTCTATTTTTTAAGGAACTCTCTATATAAGGCTAGCATCTACGTAATTTCATCAATTTTCAACACATTTTATACTACTCAAATACAAATAAGACAACTATTTTAGAACAATTCTAAAATCCATGTAGGACAACTAATTTGAGATAGAGGAAGTACAATTTAAGACACGTGGAGATCACTAGTGTAAATTCTAAGTCATTCAACAATTTGTAAATAAACATTTACATGTGTCTTTTTATCAACTTTCATAAAACTATTTGATCTATCATAGGATGAATTCAATGAAAAAAAACTTTAGTAAAAAATCAATAAAATTTACCATGCTCCTCTCATTTAATTTACTAAAAAATAATATATAAGCATGTATAAATTAATAAATAATTTAAATTTTTATAAATAATGTTATTTGCAAGCATCTTTAATGAGACAGCAATATATCATTCCACATAATGCACATAAAATTAAAAAAACATGAGAGCAACGACGATAACGACGAAAAGGAATGAGTTGGCCCATGTTAGGAACCTAGATTTGAAAGCTGTACATATTGTCTTGGTTCATCAAGGAGGGCCCCACCATTCCATGTAACGACGAGACGACATCCTATCGCCGCGTAACATCTTTATCCACAAAATATTTTATTAGGTGGAATATTTGCATCTTATCTAATAATATGTTTTGTCAAGATATAATACATTATTGGGCCCATCGACATTGCCAATCCACATGGGTGGTAGGATTTTGAAGGGGACATGGATCGGAATTTTGGCCCATCTCCAACATTACTAATCTCATGTCTATCGGGCCACACAACACTGAATTTTTCAACCAATCGTATCTAGACATCATTGTGACCAAGTGGAGCTTCCTTATCTAGGATTATAGGTATGGATTATGTCACCATCTCAATTAATTTACTTTCTATTTTATTAAAGAATTCAATGAACTAATGCCAAAATCTAATAGACCAAAGCTCAGCACATAATGTGGACACTGACAGACTCATTCATCAGATGCATTTAACATCTAAAAGACTAAGCCAATAAAAAAAACCCTAACTGCCTCATACATCAGATGTATTAAAACAGTGGGCCACATCTCAAGGTTTAAGCCAATCAAATAACCTGCCAGCTATTCACTTACTGAGTAAAAAATCATAAGGTCATGAAAGCTTTAATTTGATACCTTAATTTTTGTAGATGAGAGATTACAACTTGAATTATAATGTGTGAGCAAATATATGTAAATTTCTCAAAATAAAAAGTGAAAGAATTACCTACTTGATTATTTAATGGTTTTGTAAAGTAATTTCCAAATCCTCTCATTGTTCTCTTGCGAGTGATTGATTAATAAGGACACGTGTAATATGAGTTCTTCTTTCTTTTATCACTTAGAAGCCGTGTGAGATAAAAGCCACAATTTTTATATTAGAATTGTTTTTATTGTTGCATTTGAATTTTTTTGTAGAAAATGTTTTTCAGACCTAAGTTATTTTTTAGAGAAGTGTGGAAAATGAATTTTTAAAAGAAATGGACAAAAAGTAATTATCATGACCAACTCTAACCATTATTCAACCAGATCTATGACCTACGATCCAATGTAAATACCATCTATCACCCAACACATGATCCACTCGACTCAGTCCATTACATGACTCAACGAATCTAACCCTACTTGATGTACCAACCTAATAAAGTATAGTATTTACAATCTATTACTTGACCAACCATTTGATCAAGAAATCAACTTAATCCGACCTAACTTGTGAATCTATAGATTAAATTGAGATAGTTCAAGCTAAAATCTAAATCAATTGTACTCTTTACATAATATTATCATTTAAGTAAAATATATGTTGAATCAACTATTAAAAATATATAATTATTATTCTAAACGGATTACAATCCAACAAGGAGATCAACTCCAAATAGGTTCAATTTTGGTAAAGATCTAATTCATGGTGGTCAAAACCGTGCAACAGGAGCAACAAATGTTAGTAGAGCCTTAGATGTATATATATTATAAAAAAAAAAACTAAACTAAACTTACACCTAAGTTATACACTTCTATATATATATATATATATATATATATATATATATATATATATATATATATATATATATATATTTTTTTTTTTTTTTTATTTTTTTTTTTTTTTTTGACGTTGCAAGTCTTACGATTGGTATTTTAATTAACTCTTGAAAATCCAACTAATTGCAACTTGCCACATTAGCTTAAGGGTATAAACAATATTACTTAAAAATAAGTGTCAATCTCTGATGGTAAAAAACCATTCTCATAAAATGAATTAAACGTAACTATAACTTAATTTTTGGTACATGGTTTTATCACACAATTTTAACATTTGATGACTTTATTCAAATTGATAAAATTGGACTTAGTATGTTGTGTGGCTAACAATATTTGTGAGCTATAAATTATTTCATTTTTAAAAGTATTAAAATAAATTATTGATTGTTGAGATAAGATGAAGATCATGAATTATTACTTTTTGAATATATAATATTTTTAAATACTTCTTCTTCTTTTTTCAACAGTTACAAGTTAGCAAATATTTAAACTTTCTTTAAGCGACGAAACTCCTTTTAGTCTAATGTTAATTTATAAATATGGACACAAATATAACTTTAATTTAAATATATACGTATAGTTCAGATAAAGACATATTTCAATATTATATCTTTATAGTTAATATTTTATGTATATAAATTATAGAATATAATTTAGTTTTAATGTCATTCAACTTAATGAAACCGGAGTGATCTCTTTTAATATTATTTATACAAAATCACATGTAAAGCATGTGTCGGCCCTAATTTTCAGGAACAATTAGGAGAAAACTTCTACTTTTAGGTCTAATAGTGAAATAAGGAGAGTCAACTTTTCAAATTTTAGATAACTCCGCACGACTAATCTCACTATGACGAAGTTCTGATCGAGTAGTTAGGTATTCTCATATTGTGTGGGAGGTCTTGCCATCAAACTCTTGAAGTAGCTAATTTGATCTATGGTGCTTGTGGGTGATGTTATAGATCCAAGGTTCTTACGTATGATCATTACTAAGTGGGATCGGTGGGTTTCCATGGATGAATGCAAAAAAAAAAAAAAAATGCAACTTACCGTTCAAGACGGCTTGCCAGTAGGAGCTCTGGCGGGAAACCGGTTTCTGATCTTTTTCAGGAACTGGAGGAAGAAGAGACGAATATGATCTCAGCTGCTGCTGCTGCTCATGTTGATCTGCTGTTGTTGGTAACAGCGGCTTTATCAAGTTGGAGAGTATTTCTGGAGTATGTCTCCTTTGCAATGAAGATGAGGAGAGAAAGGAGCTGCTAAATCTAGACAAAGGAGTAGTGCCCAGAAACCCTATACTTGGTGATGGCACACTGCCATACATGTCCATAGACTGCCTACAAAAAATTCAGAATAATTAACATTATTATGAGTAGATTGTTATGTTTATCAATCAAGAACCATGATTAAATACATTTACAGTCAACTAATGTCAATGTAGCAAAAATTTAAAACACTCAAACAGATTAGAAAAATCTTATATGTAGGTTCCCTCATAGACATGAAATTTCCTAACCGCCTTTTATCATATTGACATTTATATATGATAAATATTTGTGAAAAATATAAAGCAATGAAATATTTATCTTTTAAACTCATGTCTAAACTTTTTTTATGTACATTTGATGCATTTAACTGTTACATTGAACATCATAATAAAAATATTTGTCTAATAGATGAATTTATTTTGATCTTAAAATGCAAGGGCTAAAATGATTTAATAGACCTATTATAGATAGTTTACAGTCTCTGGGTGAATCCCAACTTTTTAACATAACTTTTATGTACTTTCATACTCTCTGTTTCAATTTAGTTATCTAATATACATTTTAAGACTGTTCTAAAATAGTTGTCTGACATGTCATTTTAATTCTTTCTCTATCTACTCTGACTATCTATCTCTTCTTTATTAGAAGAGTTACAGAATGTTGAAGAGAAATTCATAAACTTTTTGAGATCCTTCCTTAAAAAATTCAAAATTTTAAAATAGAATAACTAAAATAGGACGGAAGAAGTATTAATTGTTAAAGACTTGATCAGTACACAAAAGTTCGAGAATGGATAGAAAGCGAAAACTTATATACACTATATATAAATATATATTTGAAGTTATGTATGAAAAATCACAGTAATATATTTAGTCACATTAAAATGATATACTAATATATTTAGTCACATTAAAATGATATACTGAATGAATCATCACACCAAGTAGGCATTTCCCTTCAGGGGTTTAAAAATCGGTATCGGCCGATATATCGGCCGATACGATATGTCGACCGATATATCGTTTTCGGCCGATATATCGGCCGATATTTTTCTCTTTCTTCTTTGTATTTTTAAATATCGGCCGATATCGGCCGATATTTTGATATCGGGCCGATATAATACAGCCGATATCAAGGCCGATATTGTAAATATCGGCCGATACGATACATATCGGCCGATATTTACAAATCCAAAACCGATATATATCGGCCGATACGATACGTATCGGCCGATATTTAAACCCCTGTTTCCCTTGTGTTTTTTACATATTCCTATGAATATGATTGCTTGTTGAATGCCTCATAAAGCCATGACGCTTGTGGTCCACGCATGAAGAGTGGATCCCAACGTCAATCTCATTTATATCCTAATAATAATAATGAATATTCAACACTGTAGGTGATAAGCCGCACATTTACTTAAACAGAACTCCTCATCAAATACTTTCGTTAAGTATGCTCTGACATCAAAATCCACTTAATCACGTGACCACTTGGATAAAATAAAGTTGGAGTTTTTTTTATTAGTTTTTATTATTTTATAGTCCATCCCATTTAACGGGTGAGCCCATAGCATTCATATGATTGATGAAGGGAGAGATTATATTATCTAAATGATGTTAGCTATATTTTAATATTAGTTTAAGAGTTCGATTATAATAAAGTGAATTATAAGATTAAATTGGTTAATTAATTTATATTTAAATTTAAATCTGTAATAACTGTAGTTATAAATTATTATAAAAGGAAGATATGGTGACAATTAATTCTAATATATTACAGTATTGGCCCCATGTGTCAAAACCCTATTCACAGCTCTTTATTTGATTTATTAAAAAAAAATCATTAAGAAGTACCTTATGAGGAAGAATAATGATCCTCACACCATATTTTTTAGTTAAGGAACATCATAAGTTATTATTTTTAAAAAAATTCAAATTCTACTCTCTCCAATGTCGTGGAGAAGTGGAAAACACGATTATGTGTCTGAGAATATGGAAGAGGATACAATTGGAATTTTTTTTAAAACAATAACCTATGGTGTTCTTTATCTAAAAAGTACCGTGTGTATATCATTACCCTATCAGGAAATTAAACAAAGTAAACAAATTAAGGCGCCAGCTTAGCTTCTTTAGAAAACTGCTGTTCTCTCCAGTCTCCACCACACGCTATTAGGTTAAAATATCACAAAAACAGGGCATGCAAACGGGTCCCTGATCTTCGAATCCCTCGAATCGACCTAGACCACTAGCTCAATCTGGATCATCTACAGTAGTGCTTTATAGAGCATTGAGATGAACGGGTGACAACACAACAGATGTCGAATACAAATTTCATTGCGTTGGATGGGGGTAACGTACGTGTTTGGTGGGTAAGGCTGCATTTGGATAGTGGGTAACTTGGTAATCTCTCATTTCTCCTGCTTGATAATTAAGGAGGGAAGAGTACAAAATCAACTTTTTACCCTGCCCTCTCAACTTTTGAAAATTAAGAGGAGTTTTCATATAACCAGGGATTATCCAAATGACCCCTCCAAAATTTACTCATCATCCAAATACAGCTTAAGGGAGAGGTAAAACCTCTCCTAAACTTCTGAAAACCTTTGGAGGGATCGAGCACTGCTCTAGCCGATTCAGATTCCCACTAGCCATAATATTTGCCCGTTTGAGAACTATTTACATCTTATACAACTTTTTGGGGCTTATATTTAGTTATCTACCTTTCTTTTTGAATTAAAATCTGGAGTCTATAACATGCTACAGTTTTCTTGTTTATCATTTTCTGAATATTTCAAGTGATGCATGGACATGTTAGGATCTAAATTCACCCGTTTAGCAAACTTTATCTAGAATAAAGTTTCTATCATTTCACATAGAATCACAAAAATAAATAAATTATACAAAAAATTCAACTTGAAAAAAAAAAAAAATTAAGATCAACCCGTTTATTTCTATGACCCTATATTAAATAGATAAAAATCTCGATGAAAAGATAAAATTTCATATTTTGAATAGATTTGGATACTTTACTATCATTCAAACAGAACTTCATGTGAGAAATTCTCAAATTGCTGCAATAAAAACAGTATAGCGTGTTATACTTACAGAGTAAAACCAAACACTTCATTATGCTAATTTTAATACTTTTATTCAAATAAGATATTTTGACTAATTTATTTTTTACAATTTAAAGTAAAATTTAAAACTCAGTTTGAGTTGAAATCTAATTGAATCAAAACATGAAATTTTCAACTACTAGACTCGAATCAATTAGAGTTTTTAAGTAGAAAATATAAAGTTCTAAGAGGCCGTAGGTATCACCCATTAGAGTTTCACAGCAATTTTCACACACAAATTAAAAAAAAAAAAATTCGTACAAATAATCAAATACAAGAGTTAATAAAAGTAATTCAAAAGAAAAAGAGTGTACTTATTGATTTTACCTGTAACTCTGTGGCCATGTGGTGTTATAGGAGCTGGGCTTGTTCTGTTGACCGCTACCAATCGAGGAAGTTTCGGAAGTATCGGATTCACTTCCGTCATTTTCCCCTTTGTCCGAAACCTCCTTTCCCGGGAGATCTTCCTCACCATCGCTCCCGATGTAGAAGCTGTGATCCGAAACCGAGTTCTTCATTTTCTCTTCAAAAAAACCAAATCTCAATAAACAAAAGGATAAAAAATAAAAACAGAGAGATAGAAGAGGAGGAGAGACCTTAAATGAAGAAACAGATCTAAGATTCTCAATCAGAAAAGATTGGGTATTTAAATCCTTTTTTTTCTTTCAAAATTTTTATAGAGAAAGATGAGAAATGGAGAACGTTTTAGAACACAAGAATGGAATTTCTGCAATCTGAAAAGTAAAAACAACTTCTTTCAATTGTCTTTGACTAAAAACAGAAAAAATAAAATAACAAGTCAAAAAGAAAAGAAAAAAGTCTGGTCATCTAAACGCCCAGATCTTTGACAAAATGAAGTACTGTCTTCTTTTTTATAATAGTTATCATTTAAACAAACATCGAAAAAGGAAGTACAGAACTCTTGGTTTTTCCCTTTTTTTTAAATTTAATGCACATTGAAATGAAAATTATCAGTACAGACATACCAAATTACATATAATGTCAGACTTTTGAATGGGAGTAACGAATCAAAATCAACAAAATTTAAGGGCAGATAAAAAAAATTCTCATAGGATTAATATATAAATTGCATTCTTTTAGAAAGACCAGCCCTTCTAAAAATCCATAAAAGCCAAACAGATTTGGGTTTAAAAATTTTGGGGGCACTACGTTTAGAAAATAAACTTTTAAAAAAAGTACTTGCTCCCTGCTCCCATTTTTTTATTTTTAATGCGTCAAAGGATAGTATTATAAAAGCATAAATAAGGAAGATTAGTGGGGAGAGATTACCAGAGGAGGATTTAAGACGTCTGAAAGGCGTTGGAGAAGAAGAGTATTGGAAGAGAGAGAGAGAGAGAGAGAGAGAGAGAGAGAGTTATGAAGGAAGGTGGAGGCAAAGGAAAGGTGTGAAGGTCTGGAGAGAATAAATCAACTTCGCCTGCGCCGGGAACTCTGGCTGTTTGGTGTTTGATAGGGGCGTTCTTGAAATGAAATTCGAACTCTTCCTGTTTCGGAGGCGTTGTCGAGAGTCGATACTCGAGAGTTGAGATTGACAATATAAATAAACAAAACCGGTTGCCTAGGTTTTATCAATTTATGCTTGATTTAAAATTAATCCAACTAAATAAGAGTTTGAGTTAAATAAGATTCAATTAAGTTCCACTGCAGTCAAAGTTAATTAAATTTGTATTATTAATATAAATATTATAAATAATATTAAATTATTAGTTAAGGTTTAATTCATCAGTTAAAATAAATAATTATAAATTTGATTAAAGGTTGCTCCTTAGGGGTGTAAACGGATCTGGATCCGGCCCGCGGACCGTCTGGCCCGGCCTGATTACTAACAAAACGGGGCGGATCCTGGAGTCCGTTTGTTATTCTCGAACAGTCCATTAAGAGTCCGATAATTTCGGGCGGGCCACCCCATCGGACGGTCCGCCAAAAAATCAAAAGAGGAGTTACGGAGAGGAAACCCTAACTCTCCTTCCTCATTCTTTTCAGCCTCCATTTCTTTGTTCTCTACCACTACCATTCGCTCTCCATCTCTTCCCTTTTCTCGCCACGGTTCTCTCCATCTCTTCCCTTCTCTCGCCGATCTCTCCTTCGAACTCCCTTTCATGCTTGCTTCTCTCTCGATCTCCCTCGAACTCCCTTTCACGCTTGCTTCTTTCTCGATCTCCCTCTCACGCTCAGGATCTCTCTCTGGGTTTCTCTCTGTAGCTCTTGCTCTCTGGGTTTCTCTCTCTAGCTCTTGCTCTCTGGGTTTCTCTCTCTCTGGTCTCTCGATCTTTCTCTCGGTCTCTTCAATCTGCACCATCTTATTTTCCATTCCCTTAACAAAGACCCTGAAGAACCTTATAATGAAGAAGAGGAATCAGAGACAGATGCCAGAGAAGTATCTATACGGGGGTAAGAGGATCGATTTCCCTGGAAAGCACTGCAATTCCTTTGAGGGATTGGCCATCAGGAGTCCAGCTTTCGCTATGCCATCGAAGAAGCCCTTTTTCTCTAGAGGTACCCCTCTTTTCTCTTTCTTTTATTTGGAAGAATAGAAAGGAAATTGTTTTCTTCAAAAATAACCATTTTGTACAATACGTAAATGAGGTGGATTTTATTGATAGACTCTAAAACAGATCAATGTGGGTTAAATTATTAAAAAGAATCCCTAGCAGCATCTTTGCATCTCTGTATTAAGTAAAGTAAATTCGTAAATGAGGTGGATTTTATTTCGTTCTGCTTGTGCTAATATTAAATATTTGAGTTAGAAACTAATATGTAACTGTAAATGTATATGGGCTATGTAATAGATGTTCTCTTTCATGGAGATTTTTAATATTTGAGAAGAGAGAATGTCTTGCTGCGGAGGCAACTGTGGGTGTGGATCTGCCTGCAAGTGTGGCAGTGGATGTGGAGGGTATTAATCTTTTATTTTATTTTATTTTGTGCTTGAGATATGATTCTCTCCCACGTTTTAGATTTTGAAGCTGAAGCTTTTTATTTTAACAATTTGATGTTAGTTCTTGTGGTTTCCAATTTGGTCTGGGTAGGAACCCCACATTATGGTCTTAACATTTAAGAACTGGGTCCAGTTTTGTAGTGAAAACACCAATTTTCCTTCATAAAATCTGCATGGATTTTCAGCTCTTGGGTTATCTTTATTGCTACTTTTTTGTTTGTTTTTCGAATTTTCCATTTCATTTTTAAGTAGTTATGGCAGTGTAATTCAAGTATTATAGACTCCGCATGCAGATGTTACATAGAATTTGAGCAACTTGTCGGATCTTTGGCCCTCCTTTTTGTTCCTGGGTTAGAATTTAGCAGAGCCATGGATGGAATTTAAATTCTCTCTGTTATATGAATTTTGATCTTCTTCTTCTTTCTTTGATTCATTTAATATCATTTGATTTTCTTCCTTGAGATGAGTATTTGCAGCCTCTCTTTTTCTTCTCTCTCTGTTTTCACCACTCTAATTTATTTGAGCTTTGTCATTTCTTTCCCTTCTGTGTTTACTTGCATGGCTATGTTTGTTTGTTGCTGAAAATCATTGGGTTTTTTTTTTTCTCAGATGCAAGATGTATCCTGATCTCTCCTTCTCTGGAGAAAGCACCACAGAGACCATGTTGTTGGAGTTTCTCAGAAGAAAATGTAAATATTTTGATAGTTGTTTTATTAAAAAGGGTGTTTATCATTTGCAGAGCCTCTTGTATGTCACCCTTCTTTTTCATGTTTAATGGTGAAACCATCTCTATGTTTTTTGATTCTTTTGGTGTCAATGAAGGACCCAACTCTTATATCCAGGCTCTCTAACATGCCAAGTAAGAGCATAAGCTCTACCACTGATATATAGTGATGAAGATTGTTCACACTTAATCACATGGAATATTTTTCCATTTTTGAGGACTGATCCGACTGGATGACGATTCAAATGGGTTCAAGGTAGGTTTGAATTCAAAGGGCATTTTGGTTTTTGAAATAGTCTGGATTTCTCATTCTACTGCCTATACAGGCCATACAGTGCAGTAGAATTCCAGCTTACAATTATTTTGAATTGATGTTAAAGCATGGAAAAATTATCTTACAATTGTTTTGCAGCCCATCGATCGTTGTTTCATATTTTGATAGTCATTTAAAGGTTTTTTTTTTTTTTTTAAATGATGTATGGGGTGTGAATGTGTTCTTTCTGGTGTGAATTTAGTGAATTCACTTATTTATTAAGGAGAGGTTGTGTATTTATTATATGACGTAATCTAAAAATTCAAATGGGCTTCTTTGTCAATTGTTTTGAATGTGAATTGCAGGTGTGGGGGATAAATTTGATTTATGTTGGAGAGAGTGAGATGTTTGAGGTTTGTAATTTCAGCAAAAGATCTCAAGAAAGCTTCAGAAATGAAAGAGAGGATATAGAAGGACAGTTCCAATTCAGAAACCATTTTATTTGGACTTAATTTTAGTTGATTGTAACATTATTATTATCTCATGTATATTCTTTTTTTTTTTAGCGGTTATTATCTCATGTATATGTTTGTCTCGTGAAAGTTAAATATCGGTTTAAAAGCAAAACGAACTAAAAATTTCTTTTACGAAATTGAATACTCAAAAGACTTCATTGAAAAAATTTCAAAAAAATTATCATTTGAAAAGTTCAAATATATCTTTTTTTACTTTAAAATTATTTTAGAGAGATATTGGATGTGCCTTTCATCTAATATTTTATTTAAAATCTTGAAAAATTTTAGTTAGAGTTATTTGACCAACAAAAATTCAAGTTGACCAAGTAGAGTTATTTTAATTTTAAAAATCTAATTATTTTTCTTATATCAAATCAAGTCTTAATTTCAAATTTTCAAATTTTGATTTAGATTAAAATAAAATATCTGATTTATTGTGGTAAGTTTGATAAAAAAAATTGAAGTGTTTAAAAAAAATTGGCCTTGAAGTATGATGGCCGGAAATCAGGACAAACGGACCCTTATTGGGCCGCGAACGGTCCTACAGCCCGATCGGGTCGGGCCGGATCTAAGGTTAATCGGACTTTATCTTATTGGGCCGGGCCGCGAACTGTCCAATTATCTTATCGAGCTGGGCCGGATCTTTGCGGGCCAGGCCAGACCTGGATCCGTTTACAGGCCTAGTTACTGTTATTCATTCGGTGATATTGAGACTGATTGGAATCTTATAGCATCTCTTGTCGACCGATGGAGACCTGAGACGAACACATTCCACTTTCGGAGTGGGGAGGTCGTTGTTGGATTGGTTCTAGTTGTGAAGGTAGATATTTCAGGCTGTAGAACAATTTTTTTAGACTACCAAAAGATTCATGCAACAATCTATCTCCACCCAACACAATATTATCCACTTTGAGTGCCAATACACTTGCACCATTTTGTTTTTGACAGATTGCATCACACATGCCCAAAAGACCTCATGCTGAGAAGAACTTGGGTATTCTCATATAGCCCAGTCTTCGAATGCTCGCGTAAATGATGTAGGAGTTTCAACCATGGCACGGATGTCTAGAGCTTTCCAGCGTCCTAATGCTCACCCACTTCAACACGTCTAGCACATGGGAGCCCTCCCACACCCTTAGGGTAGAGTCATTCCCAGCTCTGATATCCCCTATGTAATGAGCCACCTCTGATACTAGAGGTCCTAGACTCGCACACTCGAGCATTCATTCTACTTTTGTTAGGTAATAAAACTACAGCGAACTCATCAGGATCTAGGGTTCCTCTCATGTTTCTCCCGCCCTTAGAAAATTTTGAACAAGGTGCATAGACCCCTGCATACTTAGGCCATTTGTGCATATCATTATATAACGCCTCCCAACAAAAGTAAAGGACTTTTGAGAGAAATTTGGCACTATTACAAGTTTGTCTTTCTTTTTCAAAATACATAGACCTATTTCAAATAAACAGTCACTTAAATTTTCATTTCTGTTGTATTTAAGATCCAAGGCTATAAATTGAATAATAATCTCATTAACTTAAGGCAGGAATTAGATTACCTAAGATATTACATAAGTATATCACTATCATTATTACTATAAGATTGAAAATAATAATATTAAACTTTATTTATGTTGAATGTGATGGATTTGTCTACACTTCAAGTGGTTGCCTTCTGTTTATTATGAGGCCCAACTCTTACCACTTGGCCCCACTGCCGAGGAGGAGTTTTTCACTTCTATAACTATTTTGATTTGTTTCACAAAAGTGAAAAGATATCATCTTGATCGAGTGATGAAGCAATTCAGGATGATGGAGGAGGTATCTCCTCCTCTTGCAGATCGCGTCGATGGGACAAGGGGCAAGGGAACAACATTCGTGCACATCGTTGAGTGGCAAAGGAACGATGAGCAAATCGTTACTATAGACCCCAATGTATTATCCGTTCATAGTGAAGACTATTTCGGGTGGCACATGCAGATCACTAAGAGGTTGATTCTCCTACCACTAGAGAATTCAACTCTCCATCAGATAATGACTTTGTAACTTGATTTTGCATTCATTCACAAATTAATCTTTTCAAAGTTGTGCTTACAAATTGCTTGGTCGTCATTTTAGGTCACGACCGCAAATTCCCCCGCAAACCACTCAGGAGTAGGAAGATGTTGGTATCTCTATTCTCCAAATAAATGTTGATGTACAACAAATGATTAATTTATGAGCCAGCGATCCTCCCACGTGCATTTTATGTAATCCAACATGGATTTTATTGTATTGTCCATTTTGCCCTTCGAATCAGCTGACGAACCCTTTACTGTAAGTGATTCGAAGGGTTCGTCGAGCCGATTCAAAGAGAAAAATAGATAATACAGTAAAATCCGTGTTGGATTACACAAAATGCAATGACAAGAATGCCCACACATGAAAAAAAAATCTATGCAAATATTCGATACAACGAGAGGTTATGTGACTTTTTATTCTTACCAATCATCTACTCTCATCATTGGTTTCTTCTAGTGATCAATATAAAAGAAAGAAAATTTATGTGTTGGGACTGCTACAAAAGAGTCCCACATTCGAAGTGTATAGAGAGATATAGGGGTTTATAAAAAACTTGGATTACTCCACCTAACAGGTAGTCTTTTAAGCTGGAAGTCCAAGTCCTAACAATTGAAATTCCGTTACTAGAAGTATGCAAGACCTAGAGGAGAGGGGTGAATTGGTCTAATCCGATTTTATTTTACTTTTTAATAATTTATCAATTTAACAATATGTGCAGTGGAATAAACGTGTGTGCAAGTGATAAACAAATGAATCAAACTATTAAAGCAAACCACACATGCACAACAATATATAGTGGTTCGGTTCACCTGAACCTACATCCACTATCAGACTCACCTCTTTAGGGTTATCCCAAATCTACTATGTATGAGTCTCACACCCAAATAGTACAACATAGTTTTTTATAAAGGTTCAACCCAAATAGTCTAATTCTATACACCTATTTTTTTTTTAGTGGTCCGAACACACTGTTCTAATCCACGTTACAATGATTAAAATAAAGGAAAGAAAAAATACTCGCCTTGGGCCTCATCCGTTCTCATTTAAGCATTTTCTTCTTTATTCAATCTGTGTGGTCCTTCTATCAGATTTGTTCCATCAGAGTGATTATCGGCACAGCAGTATAGGACATAAATATGACTGGTCTTAAGGTCCTATGTGAATACCTTAAGCTTCATTAGAACTGGAGTATTGATTACCCAAACATCTATTTAAGAAGATGATGAAGAAGGTGTAAGAGGAGGCTAATCTCTCTGGTCACACTGTTATATTTTTCCAAGTGGTTCTCTGTGTATGCATATGAATTTCATTCAGCTCCCTGATATATATAGGACTGTCTGTTCTTTTCAGCTAGTCCCACGAGGCCTTGAGGATTCCAATGAGGCCTCGTGGCGGTATATGGTAAGACAGCACAAAATCTGCATAAGTTATTCTATTTTTCAAACAGTAACTATCTAGCCAATTTAAGATGCCACCGTGCATGATTGGCCATTGATTTATTTCAGTCATCAATCACGGATTTACATTGAGAGAGATTGATGATTGTAAATCACTTTAGATCACATGTAGGAGCCTTTCCAATTCTATCAAAGACAGCCAGCTCCCCAACGATGAGGCTCCATCAGATTTATTCAAATCTGTATGAGGTGGCAAAAATTGAGTTTCTTGGTTATTTCTTATTTCCATCAAAACTCCCAATCAAGGATCTTTTAGAAATCATAAACACCCTTACAGATTTATTTAATTAAATCTGCAAGATACTCAGTCAAGTGACATAAGCTCGCTGATTTACAACTGTCCTAATTATGACTCAGCAACAACCTGTCTGCGAGGCCTCGACAGACTGCACGAGGTCTCGAGGTTGAGAGTCAATTAAATTCTAATTTTTCCAATTTAAACAATTGACTTCTAAGATATTTAGCTTAATCTAAGGTCTCTTAAGGTTCACTTACCTGTGTACCAATAACATGTTTGGTGTCGATTCTTCAATTGCATAGTAGATCTTTCACATACTTCCAAGGCAAGTCCAACTGAGTCATGTAATTGACAATATGGGTGACTCGAACGAACTGAGGCACTTACAATCTCCCCCTTTGTCAATTTCATGACAAAATCTAATATATAAAATTACAACAACATGCCTCTCGCCACATATATAGACCCCACACAATTGCCTTATGAACAAATCTAGCCTTGAGTTCTTGAGCTATAGTCAACTGCTTCATTGTGTTAATCATATTCTTGTATTCTTCTATTCATCTATATACAATTGTATTCAATTTTACACTTTTGATTGTATACTTGTATTCAATTTTGCTCAAAATGTATGTCTTTTATTTAAACTGATATAATATAAATTTTATTCATTTGATGAATTTCCATCTTTAAAAGAATTTTGTTATGTAAAATATTTATTTAACCTTAAACATTATATATTAGAATGATTTAGTACAATATTTTAAACAATCTTATAGATTTCATCATAATCTATCGTGTGTCGTGACTGGTGTGTGGATAAGTAGAAGAGTGAAATTACAGAATTGGCCTTGTGTTTCATTCTCAGGAAGAGTTGATTGCCCAGAACAATCAAAGCTTCCATCATTTCTATATGGGTGAGAAAGGACAAGTGGCATGAGAAGGGAATAATATTTGTGGATCCGTATCATCCACATTTAAAAGTATATGACAGTTACATTTGGCATCTGTCAGAGTTAGACAGCTTCACATATATTATTTTCACATCAATTCAATCCATGTGACATTTTTTTAATTTATTATATATCACCAAATTATATTGGACCTAGCCTAAAATAATCGTGCAACCTCTTTAAAGGGGGTATTATTACAATCTCTCAAGTGTTGTTTTAAAATGTTTTATACATTTTCAAAAGTTTAAAATCAATGTTTAAATGGCAAAAATTAGGATAACTTGATTGAGTCTATTTTAAATGGTCTTATAATTCATGCAGTTTCAAAGTTATCCATTACATTAGTTACATTCAAGATTTGTGTTTTTTATAACCAAAGTGTCTCAGCCTTTTAAAATGTTCAATTAATGTTCAAGACATGAGTAAACTTTCCTATTTACATACTTATTTAAGAGTTGTATTTTCATTAACAAATAGTCTTAGACTATAAAAGTTATTAACTATATGAAATAAAAAAAACAGTTTTATTTCTTAGTCATTTGATACGATGATATAAAACATGGATGGTTGAATGTAAAGCTCAAATTGATAATCATTAGACCAGTTAGCACGCTCTAAAAATTGTACTATAAGATATTTTCTTAAAAATATTATATAAAGAGTCGTATAAGAAGTGCCACGTCTAAGTGAAGAGGCTTTTAAATTAGTTCAATTATCAAAAGTCACCAAGGAAGAGGTTTCTAGTCATGCAATACATAATTCTCAGCTACACGAACATTTTAAGTATCATTCTCTGTACCATTTATATCTAATAATGTGAATTCGTTTCAAAAAATAGAAGTCTTGTGTTTGATTTTCGCTCAATTTCAAAGGGTCACTCCTTAAAGTTTTATCCAATTTATACAGATTGAGAGATTGTCATATGCCCTAAAAGATTAGTCGAATGAGATATCTGAACATCTTTGATCATGAAAAAAAAGAGTCTAGTATTAAATTTATGTTTGAGATAAGTATGGAGTTCTCTTTCACATCTATCAATACTACCAAAGAATCATAAAGGGTATTTCTTTTGTCCTAAAATGCTACATTCAATGATGTCTTTCACTTGTGATCACCTTGTGGAGGCCTATGGGACGTTTTGTGAGTTTTATTGAATTATTTATCTGATTTTATGTATACTTTTGTTGTTTTTGATCTAATTGATCTAAGTCTCTTTAGTCCCTTTCCTGCATTTGTATTATTCTCTTATCATTTTAATAAATCTGTCTTGACTATCTTTAAGAAAAACAAAATCTTTTGCTATCCTCTTGATATAAGCATATGTCAACATTCCTTGGCCATCCTTAGAAGTAGAGAGCACTGGTATACTTGGCCGGCTAGACACAAGTTGAGGCCTAAAGTAAAAAATCAAAATGGGACCTTCTTGGTATTTAACATATTATAAGTAATATTTAATTAAAATTTTAATTATATATGATAAAAAGAATTTATCTAAAATATATTTTTCTTACTTTTTGAGATACAAAATTACTAATTAAATTTTTGTATTCAAGTTTTGATAAAATATCATTTTCAATTCTTCATCCATTCGACTGCACTGTGTGTAGAACATTTCAAAGAATATCCTTATCTATTATTCTAGCAATTATAGTATATCTAAATATTTTTCAGCATTTCAACACCATTTAAAGTCCATAAAGCAATTATTATTCTACCAATATTCAAATATCCAAACCTCAAAACTCTATTGTTTCAATATTTCCATTACGACATTACCAATCTAGTATCAATCACCATTCACCAAATAAAAGAATAAATAACTGAATTAAAAAAGTAATCAAAAGACAAAGGAATTAAAAATTTGCACCCTATGTTCGGCTAACACAAGTAAGGTTGGCGTTAGATCAGATTAGGTGGGAAATGGGGAAACACTAATGTTGTTTTAAGGGGCTAAAATAATAATCTAAAATCTTCAATTTAATTAAATTAGAGGAGGGTCCTTTAAATTTATCCTATAAATAAATCTGGGCTCAAAATGGTGATGCTCGAAACTGAAACCCATTCGCAATGTGGAACCAATTTGCGGAATAACTTAAGTGCTAACCTATTTACACTTTTTTTTTGAAAATTAACATGAATAAAAAAAGGACACAAACAAGCCAAAAAAAAATCTTAAGTGAGCCCTTTTTTAAATGAGGCCTAAAGCGCTGGCCTAACTTGCCTTATGCTTATACCGGCCCTGATGACGTAGATACTACTGTTGAATATCCAATGAACCATCACAATTCAGCTTTATAAAACGAAACATTTCAAATTTCCATGGCAGGAAATTAGTCCCACGAAACGTGAATCATTCCATTCATGGCAGGCCATAAAGTTTTCTTTTATATCATAATTGGATCCAAATAGTTTCTGTTGAAACTTGAAAAAATCAGTTGATTTTGGTGTTGAAGTTGCATACCTTGATTAGAAGTTAATCAGTCCCTGTGTATCCGGACGTGTTTATTTTCTGGGTGAGGAATTCAGCCATGTCAACATGACAACTGATACAATCGGATGGGCTTAAATGACGGCCCGATGGCCCTCACCTCTCAATGAGAGAAGATCCTAGATATCTTTATCTTTTCTTGGGAGCAATCTTTAATAGTTAATTATTGAAGTAGCACAAAAGAAAATGGGACAATAGTACTAAGAACTAAGAAATGAATAATGATCACATGACTGAGGTCCTATTGGTGTTTCTTCTGTCCACGTTGCACATGTGTTTGTTTTTATTAAGTTGAGAAGGTCGTTTAGAGTAATAGAGTAATTCTCTGAGCATATGTAAGATTCTCTACTTATACACTTTAGTAACTTTAGAGAAATCGACTTTTTAGAATAGAGTGAGAATCAAACACCAGACTTCTACTTCCTGAAACAGCTTCTATCAATCACTTCAATCATTTTGAATTAAATTGATGCAGGTGTTGTATATTTAAAATAATTACTCTACAAAAAAAGTTTTCAAATTTAATTATAATTTAGATATTAAATTTCAGCGAAATCGATATTTCGGTCAGAGGAGCAAAACGGCCAAAGCATGGACCCTTTTTATGCAGTATCGCCCTATTTGGATTATGTATTTCTTATTTTCCAAAAAATTAGAAATATTAGCTGATTCAATCAATATTCCAGGCTTCCAGCTCATGTTGATTTTATCGAGTTTTAACAAAACCTAATGTTTACCTAATTTTCCATATCATTCGTTCTTAGGAAAAAAACATATCTGTTAGAAATTTTGACAACTATTTTTTTTACTAAGATCATGAGTGCCAACTTTAGATTAATGCGAAAAATAGCCATGAAAATAATGATGACAATGGTTTTTTGAAAGTCATAATTTCATTTATCCAGAGTGATAATGATTGAATCACTTTTCATTTATTCACAATTTTTTTTCCATTTTTTAATCAAAAAAATTCTAGATTTTTTCTTCTTTTAAACAATCTACTATTCAATATCAATCATCGTCATCATTGTCCAGTATTTTTAAAGTATGATATTTTAATTTTTAAATATTGACCAACACTGTTAGATTTTGAAAAATATAATAGGATGTCTATATTCAATTTTAAAACCATGCTCATCTCACATTGTGAGGGCGTTTTGATGTCCGAAAAAAATATTTAAAAGGTTATGATAGTTTAAGATGTCTTGGTTGCACAACTTTTTCAATATAAAGAACAACTATGAATTTGCCCGTTGCAAAAATTAGCTTATGCAATATTGTTTTATACTCCAGGTTTTAAGGATTTTGTGGGTCAAAATAACTTAAAAACCGTGAATTTCAGTCAAAGTGTTTGGAATTTTTTTCTTTAAGGCGAGCCGAATTTCTTCAAATTTTTTTTTTCAGAAATCTTGGTGACTTTTTTTTTTGAAAAAATTTATTTAAACAAATAAAAAGGCTTTTTTTTAATAAAAATTTTAAATATAAATATTGACCGATATTTATCGTATCAGACGAATATTGATCAAGATATTGACAAGGTCCACAACTGATATTTTCTTTTTTTAAAAAAAAGAAATTTACCATACCAACTGATTTTTTTTTCTCCGACGAGTACATATGATTTTAACCCCTAGGTGAGAGTATCTCGTACAATGTCAGAACGTAGGAAGATGGATTGCCACTAGCTCAATACAACTCATCTAGGTGAATTTATCTATTTGAGCTAGCGTAACCCTATCCATCCACACTAGCACAACCTAGCCCATCTGCAGTGGCACAATCTGGCTGAGTTGCACTATTAATTATCGACCTTAATTTCCCCTTTACTCCTTTAGTAAAAGAATGAAAATTATTAGAGGGAATCTAGGGCTGCGATAACGGGATCTAGGTTTTTCTATTTCATCTCCTTCTTCTTTTGGCCGCCCATACAGACACTCCTAAATCTGTCAGCAGACACGGCATTTCGAATTCTTAGTGAAAAATTACGTTTCTGCCATTTCCGCATGGAATTGACCGAACGAACCGGCAGTTCATTTTCGCTTCGATCGATCTATCTTAGGCGTATTCATTCGTGTAATTGAACAGACAGTTCATTTTATGATCGTCCGATTGATCCTCACAGCGCATTCAATTGATCGGATGATCCCATGGGATCGTGCGATCGATTTTAACTGAGAAGTCGACATTTTGACAGTCGACCTCTCGTTTGATGATCAATCACACGATCCCATAGGATCATCCGATCGATTGAATACCAATGTAAGATTAATCACACGATCACAGAGATTGTGCGATCGATTTTAACTGAGAGGTCGACATTTTGACAGTCGACCTCTCGTTTTAAGATCGATCGCACGATCTGTTATATTCAATCGAACGATTATATATAAGTGTAAGGTCGATCGCACAATCACAAAAATCGTGCTACCTATTGTGATTTTAATTTAATTCGCAAGCACATGAACCAGTTAATAGTGTAGTGAATGAGTGCGAGGTCGTATTTAAGGGAAATCAACAAAATATATGTATGAAATAAAAATGGTACTATTAAAATAATGTGATTTAATAAAATAATTTTCTAAAACATGGAGTTATAATCTTAATTTAGCACAATAATTAATTAATTATCTAGCTTTAGTAGTTAACATAAATTTTGATTAAAATGGTGGAGTAAATTTAAATGACCTCAATCTAATTTAAAATGTAAATTTAAGAAACAAATAAAATATTTCTAACCTAGTTAAATCATTTTGAGGATTTTTATGAAAGATAAAATAAAACAATAATAATAAATTATTTACATATTTTACAATGGAATCGAGACAAGTATCGAAAGCGGCATGTCATCCTATTTAAAAATAAAATCATGGCCTAGACTATGAAATATTTTGGAATTATAAAATATAATTCAAGTTCATCATTTATTAAACTTCTAATTAGAAAAATTACGTCGTCCATTAAATTAGAATTTTTCAATTCAAGCCTTAGGCTTGAGCGAGATTTAAACTTGCATTTCCCAGATCTAAAATAAACCAGTTTTTTAAAAGAACCTTAGACTGGAAAATTGGTCAAGTCCCACTGATCTTAACAAGGGTTTCATTTTTCCTTGAAAAATTCAAAAATTAATTTGTTTCATAACGTTCATAAAAAGAACTAAAATAAAATTAAAAACCATCACTATAACATATTTAATAATTGGGAATAACATAAATCTAAAGAAACCACCATGAATTTCATTTAAAAATTAGAAAATAATGAAATACAATCCTTTGGACATCATTACATAAAAATAAAAATAAATTACTTACAAGAAATTAAATATTTTTTCTGTGTCCTTAGTCGTCCAACTTCAGCCTTCAATGCCTTGCCCGGTTCAACATTCAATGGTCTCAAACACATGAATTTATAGAAGAGAACAGATGAGATAAGAGACCCATTTAAATTCAAATTAATGAGTCTCGTGTCAGCTTTCTCTTTTATCCCTATCTTTTCTCTCTGGATCGGCTAACACAACTTTCATCTTCTTTTGGTCTTCTTCAATCAGACGACTTCTTCTCTCTATCAGCCGGATTTTTCTGGCTTGCTTTGTTCTCAGTTCAAACTTTCCTTATCTTATCTTCTTTCTCTGTTTGAAAGGAAAGGCTGCTCTTTCTTATCCTCATCTTCTCTATCTGTATCGGCTAACAACCCTTTCTTATCTTCTCTTCCTTATCTCTCCTTATCTCATCCATATCTCTCGGCGGACAACTTTTTTCTCTTCCTTATCTTTTCCTTTCTCTGCTTTTTCTCTTCTGCCGATTTAGCTTTGGCCATCTCCTCCATAGTCCAGTTCAGAGAAGTCTGGCTCATCATCAGCAAAATGATCATCTGGTGGCTCACCATTTCTTTTGATTGGATCACCATTTCCAATTTTATTGCCAAGCATGATTGAACTCCTGTGATCTGATTTTGTCTTGACCTTTTGATACACGTAGATGGGTTCTCAAGAAATTCACCTCTACCAGGCCTTACCTCTTTTGGTTCTCCCATGAAGCCTCTCTGATTAGTGCGAACCTTGGAGGCAAATGCTTCCTAGGTCATGTTTGCGTGGATAAAAAACAGAGAGTAACTTCATCTGCTAATATTCTTGCCATGTTACCATTGTTGTTGGTCATGAACACATCACTCTCATCACAAACAATGAAATCCAGTGCAGTCATGTGAGACGAAAATGAGGAAAATGGCAACAACTTCTCTTTGCTGGCTAAAGTTTTCTTTCGAATGAAAACTAGGGAACAGTGCTTTGAGGGGTACTAATGTCTCTTCTCCACCATAAACCTCCCCAGATACCACATAAATGTGAACATCATTTCCAAAGCCCAATGCTCTCAGCATAAGACCAACCTCTTCAAGAGTAAGTGGACATTTTCCATGCCTCTGTTCCTTGTCTGGATTGTTTGTATGTAAAGTCTTCCACCTCTTGCGGATGTCATCTTCTTCTTTGTTTTTTTTTTTTTTTAATATTTTACTGGTTGCTTCTCAACAATGGTGGCTGCAACTTCTCATATGTTGCTTTCATTGGTAAAGTTGTACCCATTATTTTGACAATCTCACATGCATTTCTTGTATTTTCTCAAAACACACTGTAAAACTAAAAACAACATTAAACATATCTAATATTTATAAAATAAAGACTAATTAATCTAATATTAAAGGGTAAAATGGTAGTTTTACAGTGTTCATCACTACCGATCTTACACTTATATATAATTGAACGAACGAAATTTTCTCCCATTTCGTTCATTAATGCGATTGAAAGACCTAAAACCCTAAAACCCTTTCTTTTCTCTTCTCCAAATCGTTCGATCTACCATTTCCTCTTCTCTAAAACAACCGCACGATTGCCACATTCGTTCGATCTTGCCCTCTCCCCTCTTCCACCTTCCATCGTACGAATTGATTTCGATCGCACGAATCGATTCAAACCCTTCCTTCTCCTCCAAACCGATTCTCCTTTACACCTCCTTCTTTCACATGGCATCCCAAGGGTTTACACCGAGAGGGAAGAAGTTGAGGGTGATGGCTACATCGAGAGGGAAGAGACCAAGAGTGGTGGAGACACCGACGGAGACGGAGACGGAGACGTTCGACCCCAACCATTTCACCTCTTTGGAAGCAACAACATTGTAAAAAGAAGATTTGTACTCTCGGCCCTATATTTTTAGTAAAATCATTGACCTTAGCTTTTTTCCACCTTTTGAAATAAAAATTCATGAGTATATTGAGAGACTTGGTTAGAGCGAATTCTTCGCAATAAAAGAGGATTTTTATCCTAAATTAGTGAAGGAATTTTATGCGAACATGTCCGAAGATAGAGCCACACATTCCATAAAATCCTAAAGTTAGAGGGATCGAAATTGAGATTTCAACTTCGGCACTTGACAGAATGTTTAAGTTTCCCAGTGCCACTATTATGAAGTATGAAACAAATTCATGGCCTACCGATGTTGTTGGATTCGTTCCCTGGGATTTTATGAACCAAATGTGTGGGCGGAGTGAGATTGTCAAAGCAGATAAGCTCGCGCTAATGGATCTAACCCTTGAAGTCCAAATTGTATATTACATTATTACGAAGAATATTTTACCTGGAAAAGGGCATAGTAACCAGGCGACCTATTTTGATAGTTTCCTCATCTGGTGCATTTTGAATGGCAAGCAAATTGACATCTCCTTCATCATCATAAAACACATGGTAGCTTGCCGTAAGACGAGAAAATGTAGCCTTCCATACGATCTATTTCTGTCTTAATTGTTTCGACAAAGAGGAATCACCTTTCTCCTGAAGACAAAATAGTTTTGAAGAAGACCGATATATTGGATGAGTCTACTTTGGGTAATATGGGATTCAAACTCGATAATGCACGTTGGGTTATCAAAGTAGAACATACTTGTGAGGTTGAGACACCTGAAGGGGAGGGTGATGCACCTGAAGTTGGGGCAGAGGCACTTGAAGTTGGGGATGAGGCACCTCAAGAACCGAGTCCTCTGCAAACTGATACTAGAGTCAGTACTATGCTAATTCTTGACAGCATTGAAAAACTGAATTAAAAAATTGATATGAAATTTGCTGAGATGGAAGGAAGGGTAGATCAGAAATTTTCTGAGATGCAAGGAAGGCTGAATGAAAAAATTGATTAGAAATATGCTGAGTTGGAAGGAAGGACGATGAGAAAGTTGAATAATTTGTAGAATCAAACGGTAGATACAATGAGATTGTTTGTTCTTTTAGCGCAAAGAACAGGAATACGAGCACTTCTAGGACACGAAGATGGGACCATAAGAACATTCTTAAGTCCAACGATGATGTCTCAAGCTTGGGGTTCCTCCTCGTCCACTGGCAGCACTCAGCCTTCGCCCTACTCCCACTCAGCCTCGTCCGTCTGGTGTTGTTCGTCCGGTGCGACCTTTTGGCCCCATTGAGAGTGTGACTGGGCGTCTTCCATTGGAACGACCTCAGTCTCTTCATACTGCACCAACACCTCCTTCATCTGCACCTGTTCCTGTTGATGTTGATGCACCTCCTTCTACATATGCACCAGTTCCTGCCTCTTAGTAGCCGTTCTATTTGAAAATTTTGTACTTTTCATATTTTGATATTCATATGTAAATTTTGAATGAAAATGTTTTCTTTTTATGATATTTTTTGTAAATTTTGAATGAACATGGTGAATGTCTTCTTTTTATGACCTATTTTCTCAATTTTGAATGAACATGGTACCTTTGAGTGGTTTGTCGCTAAAAATGAGACCTTAAAGTGATCTGTCACTAAATATGGGACATTTGAATGATTTGTCTCTAAACATGGGACCTTAGAGTGACCTGTCACTAAATATGAAACCTTAGTAGATTGACTGTCTCTTCTATTCCCATGACGCCTTTCATTAAATGCAGTCAGATTTATCTTTTGTCCTCGATGTAATTCTACTCACTCATGATTACCAAAAAATCTGATTAAAGAAAAGTTTTTCCCATTTAGTGAGGAAGTTTGTCAAAGAATGTTGAAGTGAATGTGGTTGCAATAAACAATGCTGAATTTATTCAAAATAATAATTGTTGCTTGAATACATGCTTGATTACATCGGAATGAAAATTAATACAACTTTTTGTAAATGAAATATATTCTTTCAACTGAATACATGTGAAAATGATAGACACCCATCACTGATTCCACCATTACTGAAAATCGCCAGCATCTCTAAGATCACAAGAGCTATATGTCGATTTGTCTAAGAAATTATAAGAACTAGTTGGCTGTGGAAAAATGAGTACGTGTTAGTATTTTTCTCCTTATTCTATATGAATGAAAATGTAAATATATAGCATAAGAAAAAGTAACTTACTTGGGATAATTGAGACAAACTCGTTGGTTGTGATTCATGAAAATCATGAGGTTGAGGCAAAACATTTAAATCTAAACTGCAGGATGTTTGTACAACACTTCTATTCGGACAGTTTCTCTTCGTATGACCAATATTTTTGCATAACCCACATATTCTTTCATTCAATTGATTCTCTACAATCTCAAATGCAGAAGGATCTCGTCTTGTAGATGTTTGACCCTTTGAATTCTTTAAACCTGAATGACGTCCTCTGGTATATTACATAATAGCTTGACTGATATGCATCTCATCACTGGCAAGATCTTCGAAATGATCTCAGAGCCCCTCTTGATCAAATGTAGACAGATTTCCATATTTTTTCTTAATGCCTTCTCAGTGTACATTTAATTCATCCCCAGGTCGATTCATTTGAATGTTCAAGTCATTAAATGAAATCAAATCGATCCTCCATTGTGGATGGATCTGATGCAAATGTAATTTCTTCATCCATTGCATTCTGTGAGCACAAGGTAAGTCCATGGAAGCTGTAAACTCTTGTGTACAATTGGGTGAAAATGACCTGTTTCTAAGCATAACATATTGATTGTAAACCTCAGACAATGCAAATTGTGATACTTTGCCGTTCACTTCATCAAACAAAGGAATCGAAACAGTAAGAGCAAACCTGATTTTTTCATCCTCGATTTGAATCTTGAAGTCTTGAAATTGATTTTTAATGGTATGTGATATCTTCCTTCGGACAACATATAGGTCACTAGTTAAGTTAGCTATATAATGTTTCAACACTGAAATGTGCACCTTCAACCCTTGAAGTAGTTGAATTTTGAAAATGTAACTCCAACCAATCCATGCCTTGACGAATTATTTTTTATGTGGGATCCATGTCATTGTTATATAGTTCACTGCCTCTGAATAATCTCTAAAATCTTGTTTGAATGCTTCAAGCACTCCATTAAATGTTGCTACAGATGGAGACCCGACCAAGTCATTTCATTGGGTCATAAATACATTCCATTCTTCCACCTTACAATGAGCAAAAATATTCTTGTTGATGTGCTAAATACACAATATATGTACAACATTAGGGAACTCTGAATCAATGACATTTTTTAACGCCAAATCTCTATCGGTCAAAAAAACTTGTTGATCATGATGGACTCCTATGACCTTTTTGAAGATCTGTAACGCACATACGTAATCTTCAAATTTCTCATTCCTTATAAATACAAAGCATTAGTAGAAATTCTTGTTAAAACTTGTGATACCAACGATATTAAGCAATGACATATGATATCTGTTGGTTTTGTAAGTGCAATCCATCAGAAAGACATTATGATAGCTCTTCGTAAGTACAACTGCCAATGGAATGTGCAAAGAAAATATGAGATAAATGACCTTGACTCTCATAGTTAAAAAAATATTGGTAACTACCTTCTTGAAGATCTTCTAAAAAGGCTTCAATTGAAGTACGACCTCTAAGTTGCTATTTTCGAATTGAAGACAAAAAATTGTATAAATCAATAGATGATACTCCAATCTTTGAATTTTTGTTTCGAAGGGTTGTCATAATTTGCCAGGGTGGTATATTGTTGTTATTCATTTTCATGATCCCTCTTTTCTCTTCATCTGAAAAAACGCCTTGTACTTGGATAAGCTAATAATACGCTCGTGAGTTCATAATTGTGCTCCAAATCTTTTATGGTCAACTTTCATGACCCATCAACAATTTGTCTCCCTTTCACTTCAAATGGACAATTAACAAGGCAAACTTTCTTCTTCCTCTCATTATTTTTCAAATTAACTGTGCTACGATATGTGCCCCTCTATCGCAACCAAGAATAACTACGTTGCGCTTATTACATGACCTCTTAATGGTAGCTACAAATCCTTGCACAATGGAAACCTCCTTAACATACTTCACTAAATCATCGCGACTTAGAAAAACACTTCTCAACAAACTCATTCGCAACAATCTCATCATTTTCAAAAAATTGCGGATAAAACTATCTCACAATCCATAGTACTAATTTCAAAGAAATTTTGAGAGTCTTGGGTTTGAGAAATAATTACCTTTGATTCGGATTAGGAGATTGAGAGAGTAGCTTCAAGAGATACCTTCGAATAAAAATAGGAGATTGAGAGAGTATCTTCAAAGAGTGGAGTGGTTCGTTTTGGAAAGGGGGCTTGGGGTTTGAGGGAAAATAGTTTGGAAAGGAGTTTGAGAGAGAGGGATTTGAGTGAGAGGGATGTACAAAGATCTTTGAGGGAGAAGATTTCAAAATTGGGGAGGGACGGGGGGGTGGGGGGGGGGGGGGTGGTTTGAGGGAGAAGATTTCTAAATGGGGGGTTTTGAGGGAGTAGGGTTTGGAAAAGTGTAAGATGGGAATGAAAATGGAAATGAGAAAAGGGGTACGATTCCAACTTGTTTTGAGTTTCGCAGGTAAGATCGTTAGTACGATTTCTGTGATCGTGCTTTCGATCTTACACTGGTATTCAATTGATCGATTGAATATAATAGATCAGTGCGATCGATCTTCAAACGAGAGGTCGACTGTCAAAATGTCGACCTCTCAGTTAAAATCTATCGCACGATCCTCTGAGATCGTGCGATTGATCCTACACTAGTATTCAATCGATAGGATGATCCCACGGGATCATGCGATCAATCTTCAAAATGATTAAGCCTTCATTGATTTACAATGGGGAAAAAAAAAAATTTAATCATCATAAGCTCCCCTTTTACTCGTTGGTTTACAATGCTTAAATAAATAAAAACTATCGACTATAATATGGAAACTGACCCTTCCTCCTATATAATTGTCAAATTCTAATTAAAAAAAAATTCCTAAACTAGAAAACTCAGGTAAATAGCAACTACTACAACTGACTGCTACCAATAAAATTCTATTCCTAAAGCAACTAAATTTAAACAATCCAAAACATCTAAATTTGGTGCTGCTGTTGGAGAAGTCCACACGTTGTTGCATAATGACCCAAGAACTTCTTCATCTCCATGTGTAGGATTTTATTGGAGTAGTTTGTTGGGTTTTTCTTTATCTTGGACCCACTAGAACTCAATTGGGCCATCGAAAATAAAATTTTCATCTGTCGACTCGGGACCCGAACTTGCCAATTTGCTAATGAGTCCTCCTGGATCAAAATGATGCCCGCATCACCTCGGTGAACACATGACTGACTCATTGAGGCCTCGATGTGACGACTGGAATTATGCAGTCTCTGGATAAAAAAAATCTGTAAATTCAGTTTGCTCTCTGATAATGGGGTTTGACCTGTCGGCGAGCTCGACATGTCGATCTGGGGCAAGTATGAGTTTTGGACTTAGGACTCTGGGGTACTCTCGGAACCGACACATCGATGTAACAGACCCATTGAGAGTACCAGAATTGACCCATCGATAGACAGACATGTCGATCAGTATTTTTAAGGTTCTGGATGAGCAGGCTCTGTATTTTTATGCTGCTCTCTGATAATCTGGACCAACTCATCGACAAGATCGACATGTCGAACATAAGGATTGACGACCCATCGGTGACTCCAACCCATCAGTAGTTCCTGTTATTGTACCGTTGGAGTGCATTTAAAGCACAACGATCGAGTGGTTGAACGGATACATTTGAGTTCATCGACCCATCAATATACTCACCTGGCAGTACAGTTCAGACTTGCACTTGTCTGGTTGGTCTATTTAAGCTCCGGACTGTTCCTTGAGGGAGAGACTTTTCAAAATGAAACACCTAAGATATTATTTGAAGCTTCTACTCTCTCACACCCTCATTCTCTCTAACAAATCTTCATCTTGGAAAATCATCACTTGAGTGAATTTAGAGAGAAAGGATAAATCATCTCTAGGATTACATTAGTGACCTTTAGATCCTAGATCCTCCCAAACTTGTGATTGTGCATACATTGGTATATCATTTACATCAAAAAGATCAAGCAAGGAGATTCTTTGAAGCCCATCTACATTAAAAAAAGTTACAAAGGCAAGTGCTTCATTTATTTTTTATTTTTTCAATTATCATCTTGTGAAGTGGATTAGAGATGGTTTACTTTTGAACCATTATAAAAAATAGAGGGATAAGGAAGTAGATCGGGGTTGGTTGAACCTTTTAAAATTAGGATTGTGTAGGTGGAAGTCATACACTATTAGTGAGGGTGAAATTCTCCACATAGTGAATTTGGGATAACCATAAGATTGGATGAGTCCAACAGTGGATGTAGGAGGGATACTCCGAACCACTATACATCGTGTGTCATTTGTGATTGGTGGATTGTGTATTCTTTCAACTTGATTATTTGTATTACATTGAGTACATCAATTTTTGTTTAATCAAGTCATTTGACAAATGTTAGAAAAATTGGTGATTGTTCCTATTTACCCCCCTCTGGACAATCCATTCTAGCACTTCGGGACTTTCAGAAGGAAGTTTGTGAAGGTTGTGCACTTGGAAAACATCATTGGGAGTCATTTTCAAAAAACAAAGTATGGAGAGTAAAACACCATTGGAGCTTGTTCATACCTATGTGTGGACCAATGAGAACCTTATCTCATGCAAGTAACAAATATTTTATTATTTTTGTAGATGATTTTACAAGAATGACATGGGTGTATCTTTTGAGACAAAATTCCGATGTTTTCACTATTTAAAAAAAAAAAATCAAAATCTTGTTGAAAGGTAAAGTGGACACCTTTTGAAAGTTTTAAGAAGTGATAGAGGTGGTGAATATAACTCCAAACAATTTGATAAATTTTGTGAAGATATTGGAATGGATAGGCAATTGACCGTTGGGTACACTCCACAACAAAATGGAGTGGCGGAAAGAAAGAATAGAACTATTGATGAGATGGCAAAATCAATGCTTCATGAGAAAGGAATGCCTATGTCCTTTTGGGGTGAAGTGGTGTACATGACGGTTTACTTGATAAATTGATGTCCAACAAAAAGACATGGAGAATCAAACTCCATTTGCAGCTTGGAGTGGAAGAAAATCATCCGTGAATCACTTGAAGGTATTTGTTGCATTGGGTTTGCTCATGTTCCAAAAGAAATGAGACACAAGCTTGATGAAACTAGTGAAAAGTGCATCTTTGTTGGTTATAGCTAAAAATCAAAAGGCTATAAACTCTTTCATTTGAAGAAAAACATAGTGATTATTAGTAGAGATGTACTCTTTAATCAGAAGGCTTTTTGAGATTTGAAAGAGAAGAAAGTTGAAACTCAAGTTATTGCTCTCAATGAAGAATTAGAGTTTAAAGAAAATGAAGGTGGATTTGTTCATAATGGTCATCAATAAATGACTAAAATTACTAGCCCACAATCATCTCCAACTTCTACATCAAGCCCAAGTTCCTTATCTCCAAGTTCAACACCAAGAAGAATGAGAAGTCTTAGTGATATTTATGTAAGTTGTAAATTTTGTGTTGTTGAACCGGAGACCTTTGAATAAGCAATTAAAAACAGAAGCTTGGAAGAAGGAATTTATGTGATTGAGAAGAACAAAACTTGGGAGTTGGTAGAGATGCAATGAAAGTTCCCGGGGGTGCTAAAACATGGTGCTAGATTGAATGAGGGGGGGGGGGGGGGGGGGGGGGGGGATTAAGGCAATCACAACTTTTTATGGCCTTAAAAAATTTCTTGATTAATTAAAATAATTTGCAGCGGATTAAACAAATTAATCAAGATAAATGTGTTATGTGATACAAGAGTGTGCCAATATGAACGAGCAATCACACAAAGCAAACACCCACACACTAGATGTATAGTGGTTTGGAGTAAACCCTCCTACATCCACTGATGGACTCACCCAACCTTGGGCTATCCCAATTCACTATGTGGGAAATTACACCCTCAGTAATAGATTAGGACTTCCACCTAATCAATTGGATGAGATTTTCACCCAACTCTCCTAAGATTTTGAAAGGTTCGACCTGCCCCGGTCTACATTCTTCTCCCTTTATTTTTTATAGTGACTTCAGAGTACACCCTATATAATCCATTGTACAAGATGATTTAAAAATTAAATCAAACATTAAGAAGAATTTGCCTTTGTAGCTCACAATTTGATGTAGATGTGCTTCTTGAAGAATCTCCCAATGTGATGTCGGTTGATAACGTAGATGCGCCGAGTATGAGCAATCACAATCGATGGGAGAAGGCCTCTAAGATTATGGATATGCAAGTTGAATCATAGACTTGGTTTTCTCTCTCTCTTAATCTCAATCAAAATATTGGATTTCAAATGGTTCACCAATATTTAGTGCATAGAGAGAGTTTGGGATCCTCTGGGAATGCCTTTGTGATTTTCCTATAAGGCTTTAAGGTGTCCAACCAAACACAACAAGGTTTGGATTATATAGAGGCAAACATAAA
The DNA here is from genome assembly GCA_013350335.1 of Chimonanthus salicifolius. NCBI lineage: Eukaryota > Viridiplantae > Streptophyta > Magnoliopsida > Laurales > Calycanthaceae > Chimonanthus > Chimonanthus salicifolius. The sequence continues at coordinate 27,039,977 of CM023541.1, read as the reverse complement.
AATCCCAAGTCTGGGTCACCAGTGGGTTGGACTGGTCTACAGGTCGGTACAGGCAAAGTAGTTGTAATATGACCGTTAAGCTTCCAATGGATATAAAATGGTCACTACTGATGGGTCGAGTTTCTCAATGGGTTGATGTAACTTATGTTCGACATGTGGAGCTTATCGATGGGTTGGTCTAGATTATCAGAGACCAACATAAAAGTATAGAGTTTGCCTATCCAGAACCCTGAAATTCCAGGTCCACATGTTTATCCATTGATGGGTCGGTTCTGGTACTCTCGATGGGTGGATGACCTCAATGTGTCTGTTTGAGAGCACCCCAGAGTTCTAAGTCCAGAACTCAACTCGAACTAGGTCAACATGTCGAATTGCCCGACAGATCGAACCTGATTATCAGAGAGCATACCGAAAATACAGTTTGTTCTTTCCAGGGACAACCCAAATCCAGTCGACATATCGATCACCACGATGGGTTGGTCATGTGTCACCGATGGGTCGGTGCACACGATATCCTCGAGCCTTGAATGACAGTCCTTCCAATCCAGAACCCCTGTCAATCTGATCGACGTGTCGATGACCTTGATGGGTCTGTTCTGTCTTCACCAATGGGTCGGTGGACTTGACGAGTCGACCTTACCAAATTTCCAATGTTTATCGCATCTGGTTCTGTGACTGTCCTGGGACCACTAAGGCTTGTTTATGATCTTATAAACATGTTCAACTAAGCCTAGGCAAGTTCCACTAAGGGTGTGAGTTACACCTAAAGTCATCTATGGCCAATTTACCTTTGGTGATTGACATACATTTGGTGATGCTTGAATCTCCAACTTGTTCTTCCATCTTGAGGTCTTGATTCTGTGATGACCTGCCTTTTTCCATTGCTTAAAATCATAGTATTTTTTTTTTGAAAATGAATATAGAGGAAAATGACGGAGACACCATGACGCGAGCTGAGTCTGAGTCCGAAGACCCGACCCTCGAATGGACAACTGTAGCGTGTGAATGGTCTCAGTCCACAATAATATTTACACACAGAACATAATCCTGCGTAAGCATTAGAAATATTTGCATAACACAACATATTTCATTGAAACCAAAAATAAGGAAATCACACAATAGCATAAACCAAATTCAAACCATGAGGAGTGTTAGGTTAATGACTTATCTAAGTTATTACTTTACCAAAGTACAATACTCCTATAAATCACATCATGTCCAAAATATCAAAATTAAACTAAGTCCTCAAAGCATTTCTTATTCAATCATTGATTAAGCTTGGCCATCACCAGGTCCAACTTCAACTTACTTTCTTTCACCTGTGTTCACATCTAGAGGGGAGATTTATGGGCTTAGTCAACACGCCCAGTAAAAATTCTAAGAAATTGATATGCACAGGGGAGTGTTATAATCAAAATATGCATATATTTGTATTTTCATGATAACATATTACTCATTGGGAAAACATGATATATCTTTCACAAATATCATTTATAACATGGTATAAAACACATATTCAAATAAAACTTGCAATTTCTCAAGAAATGCCATGCCAGGGGTGCCATGCATCAATCGATGCCCTTCCATGCCCATGTATCAATCACATTAGTCATCTCATCCAACTAGTTTATCATTAGTCAATTATGTCTTGCAACATTTGAGGTGGCAACCACCAGGGTACTATTAACCATCCACAAATCAATCGAGACTAAAGGTGGAGTGTGGACTCCTCCCTCTGTGCAGGGTTTCGAAACCTTCCTACGAGCTCTTTGGTCCAATTTCAAGCCGTAACATTCACAATCATAGACGTGGCCAAAGTATAACATTTTGTATTATCTCATCAATATCCTTGTACACGAGACCAAGCAATGTCCAGACATTTCATTCTTGGCTCGGTAATGCAATTCCCTCCCATGCAACTATACATGAGGTACATGTATGCAACATGATGACAAAACCATACATCATATAATTCCAATATAATTCATGTTACAATAATAACATTCTAATAATATAAAACATATTATTTTAAAAGAGTCAACTATAACAAGACATATATCACACTCATTTGCTTCAACAATGTAGGAAAACCTACCTGATTTAAGATGATCAACGAAAGGGGATAACTCACGAAGTCTCTTGAACGGTGTCAGGACTACTCTCGGTTCCTTCGTCCACATACATGTTTCAAATCACAATCCTCATGTCATTATAATATAAAACTCTTTAATTCGATTTATGTAGGTCTTAATCAAGGCCTAAGGGTCAATTGTGAAGGTCATTAAAGCCTAAGCGACTCCACATATGTGATTGGCATTAAGTCAATCAATCTTATAAAACTGTTAGTGTCTTAGGTCAACACTGTCGATATGTCGCCCCTGGACACAGTCGACACATTAGTCATTTCGATATGTCGACTGAGGCTCTGTCTGTACATGTCGGTGTTTTCCATTCGTTCTCAAATCGTATATATCTATTCAGTCGATACATCGATGGTTACATAGAGTCGACGTGTCGAGTACGTCGACATGTCCACCTGGGTTTGGGCTATCAGTATGCATGTTTGTCTTTCGTTCTCTGGCTGATACGTCAGGCCTGGTCGATACATCCACCAGAGAGTTGTAGGCACATAGACACAGTCGATGTGCCCACTGAGATCTGTTCCTTCTTCGTCAATTTATTTTATTTTATTTTCACTTTCATCTTTCCCAGGCCGACACATCGACCTGGTTGATATGTCGCCCTGGGCTTGGTCTGTACTACTGTATTTTCTCATTTTTCATTTCTTCTTTACTCCTAGGCCGACATATCGTGACTGTCGACATATTGCCCTTGGGTCTAGTCTGTTCTTAAAACATTTCAACATGTTATCCGCATTAACATATTGTTCAGGGATTTCTCGACACATCGACCGTACTGGGTCCAAGTACCTTTGGTTCTCCCATGATGATACATTGACGCTATCGATGCATCTTCCTGGGTTCGAGATCAACACATCGACTATACAGATGTGTCATCCTAGGTTGAGTCTGAAAGCCATGGATTCATCTTCCATGCCTTTCCTTCCATTTGCATGTTCTTCATTCTTGGTCCATTTCTTCCAAGTTTGTATATACATGTTTCTAAACACCCTAATGTGTTTATTTTACTTGAAATCATAATGAAAATATACCTACCTCGAGGGAATTGTGGGTTTCTTCGGATGAACGAAGGATGAGCTTTCCGATTTGAGCTCCTTTCTTCCTCCTTGCTTGTTTCCCTTTTCTTTGCTTTGTTTTCTTCTCTTCCTTGGAGTAGATGGAGTTAGGGAGCAGCTGATGAGTTGTACCACCGAAATTGGGATGAGTGGAAGTGAGGAGACAAGAATGCACCACGGTTTGAGGGTGGGGATCCTTTCTCTTTTAGTCATTCCTTCCCATTTCTCTTCTTCTTTTCCTCTTTTCACGCTCCTTCTTCTCTTCTTTTTTTTCTCTTATTTTCCTTCCTCTCTTTCTTTCTTTCTCTCTTATTTTCTTTCTCTCCTTTGGTTTCCCTAGACTCATAAATAAGTGGGTGGTAGATGAGGATGGCGTGGGAGAGCAACCATGCGCATGAAAAGGGTGCATGGACAGCGGTAGGTGGGTGTGTCTGAATTAAGACGTTGGGCACGCTCTACACATCGACTTTGTCGATATGTCCAAAGATTAGGTTCTAAGACATATTCACCTGGTCGATATGTCCCTCTGGGTGGCTTTATACTCACTTTACTCTAACTTCAGGCTTTGACTGATACATCGACCATTTCGATGCATCGGTCTGGAAATTCAAGATTCGGGTTGAGGAAGCACTGTCAAACTTGTGTGCTCTCAGATGAGTGGTATTGATTTCGTCGATACATCTTGTTCAAATTTTGCATTTGTGACACATCGACCTAGTCGATGTGTCGGCCTGGGAAATTCAGTTTTCCCTCTTATTTGTTTTCTTATTTCTTTCAATACACATTCTGAAAGTACCCTTTACACGATTGCTAGAACAACCTAATTAACCCGAGAGAAGGGGGGGGGGGGGTGGTGAATATGTCAATCCCATTTTTAATGGCATTTACAAATTTCTCGATTTAAAGTGCAGCGGAATGTTTATCAAGATATTTGTTTAGTGTGATAATTTCATTTAAGCGATCACACTAAGATTATGACCCTTTACATAAATTTTGATTATCGATGCTTATGCACAATGTGTATAATGAGATAACCAATATGCAAAGTGATGTATGTTAAGAAGAGTACTTAAATACTAAATACGAACACACATATATCAAACATCACAATACCAATTTAAAGTAGTTCGGTTAGCCAACCTACATCCACTGTTAGTATTCGTTCAATCTTGAGCTATCCCCAAAATTCGCTAAGTGGAGACTTACACCCTCACAATTAGATTAAGAATTCCACCTCACTCAATCAGCTGGGAATTTCACCCACCACTGTCGAATATGAATTCTGCCTATCCATTTGATCGGGAGTTCGGCCTACCTCTGTGCGAAAGAAAACACTCCAGAATTTTTTATAGTGGTTCTGTGGTAACTCCCCTTAATCCACTTCGGAACAAGGTTTTAAAGAAAATTAAAACCAAGAAGCACTTCGCTTTGAAGCTCTCTCTTCTGATGTGCGCTTCTTCGAGATCCCACCCATGTATGTCGATACTCCACCTCGTAGCCGTCGTTTAGCAATCACAGTCAAGGGTGTCAAGGAAACTGGTTCTACTAAAGGTTTCCTAGTTTAGGGTTCTCTCCTTCTCAATTTCTAAAGCAATCCTCAGATTGGTTGTTTATGAGTTTTATTCCTTCCTTCCTCTCTCTCTCATAACTCAATGCATCTGATTGGTTGTATTTGATCGTCCTAGTGTAAGCACGAGAGAGAGAGAGAGAGAATGATCATTTTGTTGGTCCTTGTTATACTCACTGATAAAGATGAGGGTCCAACTGATCCTTCCGAAGGATACGAACTGGTTGCATAAAGATTGATTTATTGCAAAAGCAACCAGTTGAAGTAACGGTAATGTACAAACATGTTAGTCGCACCGAGGGGTCGGTGACTAGAAACGTAACCGTTACAATTTCTACCGTTGTGCATTAAGTGCACTCCCAACGGTAATATTCTTTCCTGGTCGACATGTCGTTGTCGTCGATGGGTCGACACTTATGGTACCGAGAGGTCGGTCCATACGAGAGGCTTGTTATGGTGCAAAACATGCTTGACGGTAGTTTCAACTATTGAAACTTGTTACCCAGAACGACACGTCGCCCTTTATCGATGGGTTGGTCCTGGTACTCTCGATCGGTCTTTGATTGTCGATATGTCTATTACTTCGAGAGTCCACATGAGTTCAAGGATTCCAGATTTCAAGATCTTGATCGAGGAGTCGTTGACCACGAGGGGTCGTTTCAGCCTTTCACCGAGGGGTCAGTGCATACGAGACTCTAGATTAGAGGCACACCAAAAATGACAGTTCAATGTTCCAGAACCTATGTCAATTTGGCTGACCAGTCCTTGACCACGATGGGTCAATCTGACTACACCGAGAGGTCGGTGAGATAGACTGGTTGTGCTGACAGTGAAATCAAATACATATTTCCAAGTTGCATTCCAATTCACTGTCAAGCATCCTCTCTAGGCTTTTTATGATTTAACCATTTGTTTCTCTAAGCCTAGAGATAGTCCTCTCTAGGGTGTGGGTACCACCTAAGGTCATCTAAGGCCAACATACCTATTTTGTGATCGCCATAACGATGAGCTTTAATCCAGTGGAGCATGATCTTTACTCTTGATCATCTTGGGTCTTCAAGCTTCTGGCAAGTGCTTCTTTCCGAGTTATTGAATTGATAAACATAGGGTCTTGGCCAAGCCGAGACACTAACACATTCAAATCTCATTCAGTCAGTACAACATTTTTCTTTCATTTTCACTCTTGAATAAAAATCTCACAATTCATTTCATTCATTAAGGAAAATTCCACATAATTTTCAGGAGTTAAAACTTCGGTTCCTTACCGATTCAATCTTCACACCACACCTTGAGATTTTTTCATAGCTTCAACCTTTCGAGGAAATGCTTCACCTAAGTCATGGACTTGACAAATAGGTGACTCGGCAAACCGGGGCACTAACAATCTCCCCTTTGTCAATTTCCATGACAAAACACCTAGAAGCTAATGAATACAGACTCGATGACTGAGCCCAACCCGTATACATCATTTGAATACAAAAGATACAACAATTATGAGTATATATTCAAATGAAAAAAATCCTAGACTCTATGCTTCAAGATGCAACTTTCATCTTGTTTAGCTTGCCATCTTCTTTGTGATACTATACATGTCACTGTACACATAAAAAATGCAAGTAAAGGTGGAAGCATAGGTCTCCCCCTCAAATGTTTATCCATAAAGCACATAGTGCTCCCCCACAATTAATGGACTGAACCCCTTTTAGTCTTGATTAAACTCCCCCTTAATCAAAGACTATTCTCTTTTCTCCCCATCAACTTAAGCTTTCTTTCAAGCTTCCAATATCTGCCCCAAAGTTTACATCAAACTTCTAATATTTCTCCCCCTTTTGTCATAAATTTACAATGGGTAATAAACACAAATATACCACATTTAATGTACTTCAACAAGTCCTTATTGTCGGACTAAGAGGAGATGGAGAAGGAGAGGGCAAGGGCCACATGCATTTTCAAAATTATACCACTTTTGAAAACATAAGTTATGCATGAAAGAGGAGGGACTAAAAACATGTGTGAAAACAACATGAAACAAAACATTCACCAATTGAAAACATAAGTTATGCTTGAAAAAACATGTGTGAAAACAACATGAACTAAAAAATACACCAATTAGGCACAAGATTCATGAGAAAACAAGATGAGGCACAAACATATACCTATATGAGAACAAGTGCATCAACCTACCAAGTTCATTCAACAAAACATTCACCAATTAAGAACATTGAATGAACAAACATCATATCCTTAGAAATTCTTTATGCACATAGAAGATGGAGGCTTATTTCTTCCCATAAAACTTTCCAAGGTGTGCTCTCCTTTGCTCAATAATTTGAGAGCACAATGCACCAAGTCCATTAACCCTTTGGACTACTTTACCATGTTGGCTTTCACTACCACAACCATTTGGTTTTAAGATTCACCTTTAAAATATGAAAGTCACAACATAGGTGCATTCACAAGGTTGCATTCAAACCTCATTTGATATTTTCCAAAGAAAATACATTTGGAGGTTTAAACCATGAATGTAAACCAAATACATTTGGAGAAGAAAGGTTTTCTTTATTTAAGCATTTCTCCAAACAACTCATTTCCAATGTCAAAATGATTTTCCAAGATAGAGCTTTTCAAGACCATTGGAAGGACATGAATTCATCCTTATAAGATTTACAAATTGAGGGATGAGAGTGTGTGTGTTTGTGATGCATGTAGGTCCACAATACAATAAGCTTTGCAATCCACCTTTGAATGCCAATGAATGTCCATACATTCACACACCAATTTGTGCCATTTGATGATTCAATATAAGTACTTCCACAAATTGATTGGATTTTGGATCAATGTTCCTTTGAAAGTCCATCTAAAATGTTTGATCCAATCCAAATCCAATGCCCATTTGTGTTGTCATATGATAAGGCATTCATAGGTTTAGCAAAAGCTTGTTGCTTTGAACCAAAATCATTCCTCAATATATTTTCCAATAGTGAGAATATATGAATGACAAAACCAGAAACACACAAATCATACATTCATTTCATATTTTAAATACTAATATGAAGCATAGAAATGAAGTATGAGAGATATATGACATGCAAAAATATACGCCAATGATAAAAGCTCATGTCATGCCATAACAAACAAACAATTGTAAAAACATTTTCAATTTGCACCAAGATATACCATTATTAGATCAAGTGAAGGTGTAAAAAAAATGTTAAAAAAATGATCTCTATGTAAAGCATACAAGTGTTTGCCAAAGATTGCTCCTCATGCTTTTAACAACATTTACCAATGTTTTAAAACTAGGCCCGCGGAGCGACCCGTCTTGAAGGGAGGGTGGGTTAAATAAAGTTCAACCGGGTTGACCCATAGTTAAACCCTGTCAAACCCGTGCTATTAATATAATATTATAAATAATATTAAATTATTAACTAAAGTTATATTTCATAAAAATATTTTTCTTCTTCTCATGAACCCAATTGTAAATACTAAAAATTAATAATCCAAAAATCATATTCTTAAATAAAATCTAAATCTTCATCTTCATTTTCTTCATTTAAAGAAACCAAGGGTTTTTAAGGGTCAAGGGTTACTGGTTTATTAGAAAAATTGGGTTGACCTGTGGGTCGTAGAGGGTTTTTAATCCAAAAGGGTTTTAAAATGACCCGACCAGTTTTTCAGTCGGGTCACAGTTGACCCGCGGTTCAGGTCGAGTTTAATAACATTGACATTTACCATTTATAAAAAAGATCTCCAATTAAGTTCTAAATTTTTGAATGGCATGTGAATGGATTACAAATAAAAATTTGATCACATTTTGATCAACACATACCATTCACAAGCATGGAGCATGTAACAACCCGGCTCATAAAAAAGGGCTTGGGGTTCGGCCCAGCAAAATACTATCCGCTTTGGGCCCACACGCGCACACATGTGCACACGTACGAGCCCACACGGTTTTTGGATTGGACCCAGCCCAAGTCCTGGTCCAAAACGCGTCTTGCTGGTTTGAGGGAGCAAAGCTACTTATAAACCCCCTCTCAAACTCCTCAACTTCCGATGTGGGACTTTCCACAACTCCAACCCATTGCTGGGCTGTCGGATCCGACCGGCCCACTCTGCTGGCCCGTCCAACAGGGCCCAGTTTCACTTGGATCAGACTATCTTGGCCTCTAGCTCATGGGTCAGGATATTACAATCCACCCCACTAAAGCCCAGAGCCGCCTCGGCTCGACCCAATGAACCCAGTGGAAGGCAGTAAGCCCACACAGTTCGAGTGTAGAACCCGGAGCTTTGATACTATTTGTAACAGCTCGGTTCATAAAAAAGAGCTTGGGGCTCGGCCCAACAAAATACTATCCTCTTTGAGCCCACACGCGCGAGCCCGCACGGTTTTTGGATCGGACCCGGCCCAAGTCTGGGTCCAAAACGCGTCTTGCTGGTTTGAGGGAGCAAGACTACTTATAAACCCCCTCTCAAATTCCTCAACTTCCGATGTGGGACTTTCCACAACTCCCACCCATTGCTGGGCTGTCGGATCCGACCGACCCACTCTGCTGGCCCATCCAACAGGGCCCAGTTTCACTTGGATTAGCCTATCTAGGGCCTAGCCTCTGGCTCATGGGTCAGGATATTGCAGAGCAAATTTCATTCCACAAGAGGTTCACAAAATTGAGAACTTGGAATGAAACAACACTATATATGTGCACAAGATCATCTCACAAGCAAGATACTACCAATTAAGTACAGAGATGAAACCAATAAATTCAAGCACATACAAGAGACATACATGAGACAATGCACAACATTATTCATCCAAAATTACACAAATTATGTAACATATGGAATGAGATGAGCCAAGATACAAATCCAATATTAAAGCATAAAGTGCAAGCCTACATGTAAAATACACATTCGAATAAAAGAGACATCAATTCAAAATCATGGAATGCAATGGAAAATTAGAAGAGGGGTTTGTAAACCAAAACTTTCTGTGCACACATGATACATAGATGATGTCGATAGGTCAAAACATCGATACATGGACTTTGACCATGTATCGAAAGAACATAACACAAAATTTTCCTTTTAAATCCATTTTTCTTTTTTTAAAATCTCCCTCTTGATTTTACAAACCATGTGGAATATGGTAAACATGATTCTACCAATATAAGTATGTATGCCACACAAATATCTTGCACATGATCAAATTAACAATCAAATAAGAACATGGATTAATGGCAAGATACAAAGATGATTCCAACCATGCTTCAAATGTTTTAACCACTTTGTTAATCCATAACACATTTGAGCAACCACGGTAGGACATGGAATCTAAAGTTCATACACGTATGACTCATCAAGCATGATATGTACTATAGCTATGAAAATACAACCAAGGCTTGAAAGAGTCAAATGTGCCTTGCCACAATACAAGGGTTGTTTGAATTCACATGAATGAAGATTTGAGTTCAACTACAATGGTCTAGAGATACTCCAATTTCGCTACAATTCTTAGACCAATGTATGGCATGAATAAAGTCCTACCCCTTAAGGATCCATACAAACTTTTGATCCAGACCTTTCCACTCAAATCCATGAACCTTGGGCATTTTGGTTCTTCTATTATAGACATTTGGCCCAAGTTCAAAAGATTGAGACAAGACTCTCCTTTTGATGTTCCTATTCATAGAATGAGGAGGTCTAAACCTATCTCTAATAGATGTACCAATGTAGGGATAATGCACGGTGTGAGGTTGTCACGCCCCGAACCCGTATAGGGGCCCGGGACGCGACAATTTTTTTTTTTTAAAAAAAAAAAACTATAATCTAATGAATTGCTAATACCATATACATACTACCCATGCGAGTCAATAGATAAAACTGTAATAACTAACCCTCTACTGGTAGTCTCAGATGCCTATGTGAGATATATGTGTGTTGGATATTCCTAAACACAGCCAGCAAAATTACCCGGACAATTTCACTTAAAACACATGAAAGCAATATATAGAGCACACCAATACACAAACATACTGCATAAAAATATCAAACTTGTAGACATAAGTTTTTATGCCACATGAGGCATATTTATTATCAAAATATATAAAATAGTCCAAAGACTTCATTTTGTTTCCTCGAGCGGGGAAACTGCTGTGTTTTAAATTTATACTCACAAACGCAAAAACCATTTATAATATATCGATTGAGTACGAGGTCGAACCCATCGGAACTTAGGAAAATATATCCATGAAAAACATACCATTGAATTATATATTTTAAGAAATCTAGAAAATATGGAGAAAAATCATAAATATGGAATTAATTATCTAATCTAAGAAATTTAATTTTAATTTAAAAACTTTATAAAAACAGAAAATACAATCTAAAATTAGATACAACATCTAAAAATAGAAGCTAACCATTCAAGAGATCTAATTTTCATGGAAAACACAAAATTCATCCAATTTCAATTAAGATGGTGGAATTAATCTAAAAATTATCAATAATCTTAATTAACTTAGAAAACAAAATTAATATGCAAATAAATTATTTCCAACATAGTTCCACAATTTTTCAAGAATTTGAATTTATAAACAAAATAAAATAAAATAAAACATATTTACATATTTACAATGGAATTTGGATTGAAGATTAAGGAGGCATTATTTTCAATATTTTAAAAATAAAATCAAAACCTAGAACATGGAGCTCACATTTATTAATGATCATTGATTCAAAATTTTCATTCATAATTAATTTAATTAAGAAAAACATGAGTTTCATTAATCAAGAAAAAATCAAAATAAACCTTGGGCTTAGAGAGAATTTAATATAAGCAGATTGCCAAGTGCTCCTCCACTTACCTGAGAACTTACCTGGTCATGATTGTGGTTAAACTCTTAATTGGAGATTTAGAATTTTTGGAGAAAAGATTAGGAGCCAATCTAGAGACCTAGGTTAGTTTAGGTTTTTATTTTAGTTTTAGGTCATTTATTTTGTTTGAATTTGTTTTGGTCTTGTTTTGTCCTTGTTGGTTGAAATGAGTGTTTGGAGACGTGATTCGACCAAGCGATTGGTTTGAATTGAGTCCCCAAATTGTGAACATCCCGTCAATCATCAATCAATTATTGACGACAGTAGGGTCTGTGAGGTCATGGTAATTTCAATGTTAGAACCTACATTAGAACCCAATCGTTGTAACCATGGTGAGGAGAGTCTAGTCCAATGGTGGCAAGAACGTAATTCTTGAGGGGAATGATGAGGTAAATCCGAGCTTTGAGGAGAATCCTATCTAGGACTTTCCTCCGTATGACATGAACAATCCATGGGATTTTACCAGATATGTAGAACCAAGAGCGTACTTAAAATCAAGATATTTTATAAGCCTTCAATTTCTCAATGATCTACGTTCCATTTTACCATTTATTCCCTACATAGAGCCACCCAAGTCATCTAAATCACCATAATCACCATCTTAGGTCAATTGTTGTGTCAGTCAGTATAGAGTCAGTCTAGTTTAGGATTTTTGTTTTAGGTACATTATGAGTGAACCCTTTTAAATACACTTGAACCCTAATTAACACTGTTTCAAAAAAATTCTGATTTGCACTTGATTACTGTGGATTAAGGAACATTGAGGACAATGTCAAATTTAAGTTTGGGGGTATCAAAATGGGATACACTAGTTGAGTCCAATAAAAAAAAAATGAGTCCACTAAAAGTTTTTGTGAGTAAAAAAAAGAAAATCAATCAAGGGAAGAGTAAGTGAACACTGAGACTACCCTTTGTGAAAAAAAAAAAAGAGATTTGTTGAGTCTAGCTGATTTTTCAGCATTAATAGGTAAATAAAAATTTTCATATCATACTTTTTTTATAAGATTTTTATAGGATTTATATTCGGAACAAATTTTACACAGCCATATTAAAATTAGTTGGAAAAAGAAAATATTTCACGAGTCTAGTTATCATCGGAGGAAGAGTAGTGGAGACTTAAACTCAGTGAGCTTTAGAGTCATTCTATCCTTTAAGGGTTATAAGTAAACTCATGTTTCTTTAATAAGCGCATTGAGTCGTTGTGAGATCTCATTATCCTTTGATTTGGTCATATTACTAAGAACGCCATCAAATTTGAGTTAAAATGCCTGAAATTTTTCCAAATTTATTTGAAATAATGAAATCATCTTATAAAACTTAGGATAGGATATAGGCCATTTTTGGACCGTTTGAGCCTTCAAGCCCACCTATTTTGGTCATTTCATCTTGATTGTTCCCCAGTTGAGCCTAATTCTTGACTTCCCATATCTACCACACTTAACTCCGGTTATGGAGTTTGAGCCAAAATTTTATATCCATGACCTATGCTCATATGAGAAAAGGTTAGAGAATAAATTGGGATGAAATTCATTAAAAAAATATTATGATGAAACAGAAAGAAAAAATTGAGAACATCCATACATCAAAAAGGGATGTTGAAAAAAAAAAAGAATTTGAAAAATCGAAAATGAATACTTTGATTTAAAAAATGAGAAAATTAGAAGAAAAGTATCCCGATCACATTATGAAGACCTCTAACCCTTTTCTTATCAAAGTGTTAATTTTTAGAGTCTTTATCCCTTCTTTGATATGACCCGGTTCTAAGTCATGTTTCGTCCTTTTTAGAAGTCCTATTGATCTTAAGTCTAAATAGGGTATTTCATGTGGAGAATAGAGGAGGAAAAATAATGGTGTTTAACTCAACGTTCTTGGGAAAGTGGCATCCATTCATGAGATCTATTTATTTTCCTTGATATGTACCGTCTTTTCTAAATACATATGTGAGATATTATGATTTGAAAACATAAAATCCGTTCACATATAGCTTGAGAGAAAATAAACCCAAAACTCTGAGCGTTAGTCTTTCTGAGAGATATATCTGGTCAGGTTTGAAGTCAAAGCACATTTTCCAATGGTGGCTACTAAACTTGTGTGTGTTTGGAAAAGAAAACTGTCTTAATATTGGCTAACACACACAACACTCTGGGTATAAGCCTTGTAAAATGAATTTTAAACTTGTATTATAATTAGATTTTTGTCTAAGTGTTTTTGCTGAAAAATTCGATGTTTATGGATATCATCACTGAAAGCCCTCACGAGACTATAACTCGTCCACTAGGGTAACGTAGGGGCTTAAAGGCTTATTGCATATGCTAAATGCAATCGAGAGTGCCATCGACAGTGGTGTAGATTAGGATTTGAATGTCTAGTTTTTAGTTTTTCTTTTACTCGAGGACTAGTAAAATCTAAGTTTGGGGCCATTATAATGGAAGATGTACGGCCTCCCCAACAAAGCAAGGTTACTACAACCATGGCGTTGTTTACAAATTGGCAAACTTATACAACCAAATTGTCCGGAATTCTTCCAACAGTAGAGATAGATACAGTTGGTGCTCTTGTTAAAATGACGTGTTTACGTGATAATTTTTTGAAGTTACTCAAAGATCATCCACTCGCTGTCCAAGATTAGGACACCCATGCATTTATACTACACTTTTTGGGGAGTAAAATTGCTTGCAACTCTTCAGGATCTAGAGTTTCTCTCACATACCTCCCATTGTTTGAGGATTTTGAGTAGTATGCATGGGACCCTACATGTTTGGTCATTTATATAGAATATTGTATAAGGCGTCCAGAAAAAACAAATGGCTCTTTCGAGAAATCTAGCACTTGTCCAAGTATGGGATTGCACTTCTGTGTTAGTATCATTATATCATATAATTTATTTTCCTTATAGTTGATTTAACTATTACACTTGTACAGACTTGGCCATACTCTATTTGGATTGGAAAGTTAAATACAAATAAGAAGCCCATTGAATCTCAGTTTCCTTTCGTTGAAGCATAGATAAAAATGTTTAAAAGCCATAATCTGGAAAATAACTTCACTCAGATTTGAAGGCAACTAGATAGCCAAGACATTAGAGATGTATGTATAAGTATGGTCTAGAACGATGCACGGCCCTAGGAAGAGGGGGGGGCGGGGGGGTGTCGGGGGTGTTGTGAATTGGACCAATTCCAATTTTTAATTTCCCTTTTTAAAGTAGTAAACAAATGTGCAGTGGAATAATCAAGTGTGCAAATAATAAATAAAACCACAAACAACCACATATGCACAACAATTTATAGTCTTTTGGTTCACCTGAACCCACATCCACTCTTAGACTCACCTCACCTTGGGCTATCTGGAACTCACTATGATAGGGAAACCACCCTAATAATACATACTTAGATTTTGAAAGATTCAACAACCCTAACAATACACACCCTAGATTTTGAAAGATTCGACCACCCTAGTATAGTCCTTGACATATATTTTTTATAGTGGTTTGATCACAAAGGTCTAATCCACTGTACAATGATAAATGAAATAAACAAAAAAGACTTTCCTTGGTTGTGCTCTGATCTTGAATTGTGTTCTTCAAAGCAGCCTTCAAGCTTCAGTCTTGAATGATTTGATGATCTCCGATGATTGCAACCATGGTAGAGGATAGGTCTAGGAATTGTTGGTGATTCTACAGTAATCCCTAGATGGTTCAACTCTTAATCACTTCACGAAGAAGCTTAACACAACTTATAGAATCCCATAGAAACTTGGAGATGTGATTAGAGTGATTTGGAGAGATTCGAAGGTGATATACAAGGGGTGGAACCTCTCTGGAGAGTCTAGGATGCTTAGGCTTAATCTCACAATTAATTCGCTTCTTCCTTATTGAAAAATGAGTCCTTATTTATAATATTATTGTTTAAAACAGCTAGTCTTTGAGTACTCGAGGAGTCTTCTTCGGGTACTCTAAGTCTACAACTCTAGTTCAGCTAAGCCAATGGATAGTCTTTGAGTACTCAAGGCATTGTAGCTTCGAGTATTCGAGACATCCTTGAGGTCTCGAGCCTGAGAGCAGATAGATTTTGACTGTACACAGATTTGTTCTCAAAAGCTACAATGCTTCTAGTACTTGGGATGGGTCTCAAGTACTCGAGTGAACAGTGCCTCGAGTACTCTAGCCAGAGCTTCGAGTACTCTAAGCTGCAATGACAGACACAATCACTTAATTTAACTTTAATATTTTGGCTACACACAAGATTCTACACTATGGTCCCTTAGCATAGAGTCCGCTATGGTCATTTTACCTGCGTGGTTGCCAAACACATGGAGAATCATCCGCAGCTTGCTTTTGGACTTTGATCAACTTGATTCTTCAAACTTCATTCTTCCAAAGCAAGGTTCGACTCGGTCATGGAATACAATATAGGAGCTCGGTCAAACCGGCGCACTGACATTTTGCACTACTAAAATCTCACATGATTTGAGTGCAATTGTAACATTGTCTTCACTTCTAAGCTCTTTTTCTTCATGGAATTCATATTCTATTTGCTGCCATATGTTTGTGACGATGCCCACATCACGGGCTTAGTGAAACCTTCTTTGATTCAAGCCCTCTGATGCTCACTAAAACTCTCTTAGGGAAAGTAAATAAGCTTTCAAATGAGTTGGTCAATAGTTGGACAAAAGATAATCACATCAACCACACACAAGTTGGACACAAGAATGAGAGAGAGTGGAATGCCATGAGCATAGAATTTGAGACATTGTCCTCTTCTTCCAAAGAATTCATTTCCTATGAGGGGAGCTAGAAAATTTTAATGAGGAAAAGAGGGAGATTTTCATTTCTTGGTGAGACAACATCTCATTTGTTTTTTTCTTTTGTGAAATTAAGATCTTTATAAAAGATAATAATATAAATACCAGGTTTTCATGGTCCAACACGATGCCGGAGTTTATGGCATGTGTCGAATAACATGAATTGTGTCTAAATTTATTTTTTTTGGAATTAATTTCCTCGAGGAAATTGACAAACAACCCATTTGTGTTTGGATAGAACAATTATGTGGCGATTGGAGGTTTTAGTCTAAGGAATTTCAAAGCTACTGCATTAAACACAAGGAGAAATACAAGAGACCTGGACATTCACAAGCATTCCATCTCACTTGCTAAAACTCTTGCCTCCCTTGAGAGCAAATGAACTCCTCACCTCGTTATATATTGGATCACCAATTGTTAAGATTCCACCATGTGGCAACAATCCAACGGTCGAATCTTTTTTCAATTATCCATACAAAATATCTAAGATATTTCTAGATCATCCTACAATCCTGAGTAAGAGTGAAGCAAGTCTGGCCCAAACTTGGTTCAAGTCGAGACTGAGTTTTGAGCTTTTAATCAAGTCATCAGTGCTTCTCAAATTGAGGCCCATAGGCTGCATAGACCATGGTCAACAAAATCATTGGAGCCCAAGGTGGCCGAATCAGGCCCCACAGTTATCACAACCCCCTCTCACGCCCATGTACTGACCTACGAATTGGACCCCTACTAACTTTGAACTCATTATGAGTTGATCTAAGCATTGTATTAAAGCCAATCCAAATCTGGCTCTATTTTAATTGCTTATTTTTGGACCTCTGAAAATCATGGGCTTCAAATCTAGTGAATCTGATCTTTTGTGTACGGTCAACATCTATTGGGGCCCAGATGGCCAGAGGCCGGTCCATGGGTTGTGCTGCCCACGTGAAAACCATTCAGGTTTCTCTTTGTGACAAAGTTTAGCAAGTTAAGATGTTTTTATGTCCTTGTTTTGGTCGATACACACTTAAAAATTCACGATTTGGTAAAATCACTTCCGTAATTATGATTTTTAGGACTCTAATGTTAATATTGATTAAATCCAATTTTTAGAACTCTAATATTGTTTTTGGTCATTTAAAAAAGAAAAACAAAATTAGGTTCATTCTGACTTCTGAGAAGCCAATGGGGTTTGGGCCTTTGAATTCATCTCAGATTTGGCCCAAAACGAGTGTGAGGCGCTGAATACAAAAACCTGATTTAGGGCCTTACCTGACTTTAGCCTATACCCCAAAAAAAGTACTACCAAATGCACAACTTTGAACCCAAAAAGATTGACTACCAAATGTAAAAATATCGGTTGAAATCTAAAACCCGAAATTTTGACAAATCTTTTTTTAATTTATTTTGAGAAGGATCGACATAAAAATATCAGACAAAAAACAAGGCAGTCTAAAAACAGCCGAAACTTCCAAAAAGAAAAATTAAAAAAAAAAAAAGAAGAGGAAATGAGTTAGACCCATTATAGACAAAATGGGTGACGAGTTTCAGAAAGGACAAAAACAATTTGTCATCCAAAGTTTTTAATTCAAAGTTGATCGTCCCGTACCCATATGATATGTGCCTCTTGCCAAGTTGCCAAGTTGTGCTAAAGGTAATGTTTGATGTACATATGATATTATATTTTGGGTGGTATTAGAACTAAAGATTTGATATTTGATCGAGACACATCTCATTGAGCGGTAACAAGTATAAATATATTAAAAGAACGATTCATTTTTAGAGAACATAAATTTAAATTCATATACTTTGAGATTTTTCATTGAGTTCGACATTGCTCTCACAATACTATACCATGAATGGTTCATGCACTTGCGAGATTTACAAAGTTAAAATCATCAACATGCCTTTGTGATTTTCTTATTCAAAGCTCTAAGGTGTCCAACCAAACACAACAAGTTTGGAGTATATATAGGCAAATATAAAAATCATAACTCTAGATCGCCGATGGGTTGGATTGGTCAACAAGTAGGTACAAGCAAGGTGTCGTTGTCATATGACTGTTAAGCTTCCAGCGGATATAAAACGATTACTACCGACGGGTTGAGCTTATCGATGGGTCGATGTAACTTATGTTCAACATATCGAACTTATCGATGGGTCAGTCTAAATTATGACAACCATAGCGTCGTTTACAAATTGGCAAACTTATACAACCAAATTGTTAGGAATTCTTCCAACAGTAGAGATAGATAAAGTTGGTGCTACTGTTAAAATGATGTGTCTACGTGATAATTTTTTGAAGTTACTCAAAGAACCTCCACTCGCTATCCAAGATTAGGACACCCATGCATTTATACTACACTTTTTGGGGAGGTAAAATTGCTTGCAACTCTTCAGGATCTAGAGTTTCTCTCACATACCTCCCATTGTTTGAGAATTTTGAGTAGCATGCATGGGACCCTACATGTTTGGGTCATTTATATAGAATATTGTATTAAGGCTTCCAGAAAAAAACAAATGGTTGTTTCGAGAAATCTAGTATGGGATTGCACTTCCATGTTAGTATCATTATATCATATAATTTATCTTCTTTATAGTTGATTTAACTATTACACTTGTACAGACTTGGGCATACTCTCGGCTTTCGATTGGAAAGTCAAATACAAATAAGAAGCCCATTGAATCTCAGTTTCCTTTGGTTGAAACATAGATAGAAAAGTTAAAGGCCATAATCTGAAAAATAACACTAAGATTTGAAGGCAACTAGATAGCCAAGACATTAAAAATGTATGTATAAGTCCGGGTTAGAACGATGCACGGTCCGAGAGGGGGGGGGGGGGGGGGGGAACCTACATCCACTCTTAGATTTACCCAACCTTGGGCTATCTGAAACTCACTATGATAGGGTAAACCACTCTAACAATACACAGCTATATTTTGAAAGATTCGACCACCCTAACAATACACACCTAGATTTTGAAAGATTCGACCACCCTAGTCTAATTCTTGACACTTATTTTTTATAGTGGTTTGATCACAAAGGTCTAATCCACTGTACAATGATAAATGAAATAAATAAAAAAGACTTTCCTTGGTTGTGCTCTGATCTTGAGTTGTGTTCTTCAAAGCAACCTTCATGCGTTAGTCTTGAACGATTTGATGATCTCCTATGATTGCAACCGTGGTAAAGGATAGGTCTAGGAATTGTTGGTGATTCTACAGTAATCCCTAGATGATTCAACTCTTAATCACTTCATGAAGAAGCTTAACACAACTTATAGAATCCCATAGAAACTTGGAGATGTGATTAGAGTGATTTGGAGAGGTTCGAAGGTGATTTCCAAGGGGGTGGAACCTCTCTGGAGAGTCTAGGATGCTTAGGCTTAATCTCACAATTGGCTTATTCTTCATTGAAAAGTGAGCCTTTATTTATAATATTATTGTCTAAAACAGCTAGTCTTCGAGTACTTGAGGAGTCTTCTTTGGGTACTCTATGTCTACAATGGCTGGTACAGCTAAGCCAATGGATAGTCATTGAGTACTCAAGGCACTGTAACTTAGAGTACTCGAGACATCCTCGAGGTCTCGAACTTGAGAGCATGTAGATTTTGACTGTAAACAGATTTGTTCTCAGAAGCTACAATGCTTCGAGTACTTGGGACAGGTCTCAAGTACTCGAGTGAACAGTGCCTCGAGTATTCAAGCCAGAGCTTCGAGTACTGTAAGCTACAACGACAGACACAGTCGCTTAATTGACTTTAATATTTTGGTTCCGCAAAAGATTCTACACTATGGTCCTCTTAGCCTAGAGTCCGCTATGGTCATATTACTTGCGTGGTTGCCAAACACTTGGAGAATCATCCGCAGCTTGCTTTTGGACTTTGATCAACTTGATTCTTCGAACTTCATGGTTCGACTTGATCATGGAATTGACAATATAGGGATTCGGTCAAATTGGGGCACTGACATCTTACACTACTAGAATCTCACATGATTTGAGTGCAATTGTAACATTGTCTTCACTTCTAAGCTCTTTTTCTTCATGGAGTTCATATTCTATTTGCTGCCATATGTTTGTGACGATGCCCACATCATGGGCTTAGTGAAACCTTCTTCGATTCAAGCCTCTGATGCTCACTAAAACTCTCTTAGGGAAAGTAAGTAAGCTTTCAAATAAGTTGGTCAATCTTTGGACAAAAGATAATCACATCAACCACAGACAAGTTGAACACAAGAATAAGAGAAAGTGGAATGCCATGATCAGAGAAGTTGAGACATTTTCCTTTTCTTCCAAAGAATTCATTTCCTATGAGGAGAGAGAAAAATTTAATGAGGAAAAGGAGATTTTCATTTTGGTGAGACAACATCTCCTTTGTTTTTTTTTTTTTTTGTTGAAATTAAGATCTTTATAAAAATAATAATATAAATACCAGGTTTTCATGGTCCAACATGATGCCAGAGTTTATGGCATATGTCGGATAACATGAATTGCATCTAATTTTTTTTTTCTTTTGGAATTAATTTCCTCAAGGAAATTGACAAACAACCCATTTGTGTTTGGATAGAACAAATATGTGGCTATTGCAGGTTAAGGAATTTCAAAGCTACTACATTAAACACAATGAGAAATACAAGAGACCTAGACATTCACAAGCGCTCGATCTCACTTGCCAAAACTCTTGCCTCCCTTGAGAGCAAATGAACTCCTCACCTCGTTATATATTGGATCACCAATTGTTAGGATTCCGCCATGTGACGAGAATCCAACGGTCAAATATTTTTTGAATTATCCATACAAAATATCTAAGAGATTTCTAGATCCTCCTGCAATCCTGAGTAAGAGTTAAGCAAGTCTGGCCCAAACTTGGTTCAAGTCGAGACTGAGTTTAGCGCTTGTAATCTCATGTTCTAAACCTGGGTATGCTGCACGCCGACCCAAATTGAGGCCCATAGGCTGCATAGACCATGGTCAACAAAATCATTGGAGCACAAGACGACCCAATCAGGCCCCACAGTTATCACAACCCCCTCTCACGCCCATGTACTGACCTACGAATTGGACCCCTACTAACTTTGAACTCATTATGAGTTGATCTAAGCATTGTATTAAAGCCAATCCAAATCTGGCTCTATTTTAATTGCTTATTTTTGGACCTCTGAAAATCATGGGTTTCAAATCTAGTGAATCTGATCTTTTGTGTACGGTCAACATCTATTGGAGCCCAGATGGGACCCAGAGGCCGGTCCATGGGCTGTGCTGCCCAGGTGAAAACCAGTCAGGTGTCTCTTTGTGACAAAGTTTAGAAAGTTAAGATGTTTTTATGTCCTTGTTTTGGTCGATACACACTTAAAAGTTCATGATTTGGTAAAATCACTTCCGTAATTATGATTTTTAGGACTCTATTGTTAATACTGATTAAATCCAATTTTTAGAACTCTAATATTGTCTTTGGCCATTTAAAAAAGAAAAACAAAATTAGGTTCATTCTGACTTCTGAGAAGCCAATGGGGCTTGGGCCTTCGAATTCATATCAGATTTGGCCCAAAACGAGTGTGAGGTGCTGAATACAAAAACCTGATTTAGGGCCTTACCTGACTTTAGCATATATCCCAAAAAAAGTACTACCAAATGCACAATTTTGAACCCAAAAAGATTGACTACCAAATGTAAAAATATCGGTTCAAATCTAAAACCCGAAATTTTGACAAATATTTTTCTAATTTATTTTGAGAAGGATCGATGTAAAAATATCAGGAAAAAAAAAAGGGCAGTCTAAAAGAGCCTAAATTTCCAAGATTTGAAAAAAAGAAGAAGACGAGGAAATGAGTTACACCCGTTATAGACGAAATGGGTGAAGAGTTTCAGAAAGGACAAAAAAATTTGTCATCCAAAGTTTTTAATTCAAAGTTGATGGTCCACTACCCATATGATATGTGCCTCTTGCCAAGTTGCCAACTTGTGCTAAAGGTAATGTTTGATGTACATATGATATTTATATTTTGGGTGGTATTAGAACTGAAGATTTGATATTTGACTGAGACACATCTCCTTGGTAAATAAATATTTATATATATTTTTTGAACGGTAACAAGTATAAATATATTAAAAGAACAAGAAAGAAGATAAAAAGGATGGCATCAATTGATATCTTCAAAAAAATGAATGTGATATAGGTTTTTGCGCTTAGTGTAGGAGTTTTTTCATATTAGTATTTCACCATATTATATACTTATTTAAGACTTAATGAGATTAATGATTTGCTCAATAGAGTACAAAAGGATGTGTTGAGTCAGACCATCTTAATTTAGTTGACCCGAATCAATATGAAACAGCTTGAAATTTCTTAGAGCATAGAGTTTAAAACCCCTTAAACACTTCGACTTTGGATTGCTTGTTCATTGGGCTCAAACTTAGCTTGACTCGGCTCAAGTTAGTTGAAACAAACAAACTTCAACATATGTACTTGAGTGAGAGATTGGACTCAGTTAATTTTTAAGCTAGTTTAATAAATGGGTGGACTTGGGGCTTTTATATAAAGCCCAAAATAGCCTATCAGTTTTTTTAGTTCATGAAGTAGAGGTGGTAGTGGGTCGGGTCCACTTGGTTTGTCTATAGATGATAACAAATTTTCTACCTCACCTAACCAAAATTTTCAATTACTAAATTGACTTGATTTGACTTGAAATTCATTTTGTTCAGCTCAACTTGATACAAATCTCTATATAAAATTGAAAAACTAAAAAATGAGTTGAAAATTATTTTTGATAGAAAATGAAAGATGAAATGACTTATGTTTTATGTGGGATCATTGAACTATGGAAAATGGAAGCAATGGGCTTGGGTAGATGGGCCTTATAAATTAAAAAAAAAAAGTGTTTAGAATATGTATAACCTAAACTCAGGTACAAGTCTAGGTCAATTTAAATTTATTTTAGAATATGTATGACCAAACTCAGATTTTTAGGTTAGGTTGGGTCGGGTCGAGTCCTTATGTTAGGTCAAAAACTACCGACCCCTCTTTATAAGTTTATATAAGGTCAAAAAAACACCTTATACAATGGGGTGTCATTTCATTTTTTTTTCTCTATCAAAAACTCTATGCAGACTCTCTAACAAGACTTTCTTTTCGAACAGTTTTTGGGGCCCATCTAATTGGTTGTGATATAAAGAAGATCATATGAATATATTATGTATGAAGTCTCACCTTCATCTGATCATCTGAACTCTTGATTTTAAATTTTTAAAAAATAATGGCTTATATTCATCAAAATTTAAAACCAAAGATTATATGATTTGGATTATCATAAGATAATGAAACTTTATATATTTCATATCCTTGCAATTATCTATGTAAAAGACTCAATTATATGAAACCCATAATCTATTTTATAGAAAGTTTTGTTAGAGAGTCTCCTTTATAAAGTCTCGCTGACCTTGTAAAACAGAGTTTTGCTCTTAAATATTAAAATATATATAGAAATATGTGTCTTTTCATTTTTTGTCTATTAGATGTTAAAATATAATAAAACAAAGTTTTCATATCCATATAAAAGTGCGCAATTTTTTAATGATGATATGATTATTGGAATAATAACATTTTTAAAAGATTTTGGCTTATTATTACTTAGTTTTATGTATTAGCTTCTTATATCATGCAATTGTACTTTTACATTCCATGCATTTTTTGAATAGGGAGCTTGAGTGTCTATACTGTACTTTTACATTCCATCCCGCTATGGGCACGTTAAAACTGATACAAACTCCTAAAAACCATTCAATACAATTTCAGATATATATTTTTTTTTTAAATGGGGGACACCGCTCCCGCAACCCACACTAACCATAGCAATCCACCAATAAACCAACAACCGTAAGCATCAATCATGATTACAAATTATAGCATCATCCCATGATTACATACATCTAACTTAATAAAATGTACACATATCTCAAATACATTAGCCAGTCTCCAATTATAAAATAAAACCATGACAAGTACAATGTTGCAGCTCTACGCCCAATGTTCGATTGAGGGTCTTGTCGACCCTTCCTCTATGGAGTACCTGTGAGGCAAAGGGTGAGCTCTACATGCCTAGTGAGGGTAACACACGCATCAAAAGTCACCCAGCATACACTGTATATAAGATCATATGAACACATCAATGTCTATGATGTCTACATGCATGACTATGCAAGCGGGTGCCCTACCCCTAACACACGGGCCTACATCAGTTAGGCCTCCAGTACATCCTCTAACCAACTCAATACAACTCTATGGCAACTCCCTCATGCGCCCATCAGCTGCGGTCCACCCACCCTCGGGTATACAGACTGATCTCCAACTGGATCAAGATCCATACTCCTCGACCAGACCTATGACTATCTCACGACAACCCGCACACATACCATGACGAACCCAAGAGTCAGACTCATTAGAGTCCTAAACCGACTACCACGCGGGAGTAACCACCTCACCAGTCCTCAACAGACTGCCAACCAGACTCGTCTATTGTCTACTCAACCAAGTACCAGAGTCTCGATAGTCAAACCTATAACCTTGGACCCCGTCTGTTGGTCTCCACACGACTGGCGTATCCACCCCTCACAAAATTCTATAGGTCTTCTACCGAGTGAGCCGGCCGAGGTCACTCGTTAGGCACGCATAAATTCCTGGTGAGTCAACACCCACAACACAGTTTCAACAATGAACCTCAAAGTCAACTGCGGGCAAACACACTATCACATCACACCGCATATTGTCCCCACCATACAGGTGTCCTAACCTGGAATACCATACCTAAGACTGTACCCACCCTGCAGGTGTCATAGCATGAACTACCCTACCTCAGACTGTACCCACCCTGCAGGTGTCATAGCCTGGAACATCATCTCACACTACACTACAGGCTGTCCCCACACTACAGGTGTCCTAGCCTGGAATATATCATCAGATCACATCGCAGGCTGTCTCCACCCTACACGTGTACTAGCCTGGAATATTTTATCGTACCATCCCTCGACCAATGAGCGGGTGAGCACATCCTCAGCCTACTCAGTCATCTGGGGAATCACAAGTCATATTAGCGGGAGCTGTCCCTCACCACATCATCCCTTGACCAATGACCAGGCGAGTACCTCTTCAACCTACTCGGCCATTCGAGGATCACAAGTCATACTAACGGGAGCTGTCCCTCACCACATCAGCCCTCGACCAATGACCAGGCGAGCACTTCCTCAGCCTACTCGGTCATTCGGGGATCACAAGTCATACTAGCGGGAGCTGTCCCTCACCGCATCATCCCTTGACCAATGACCAGGCAAGCACCTCCTCAGCCTACTCAGTCATTCGGGCATCACAAGTCATACTAGAGGGAGTTGTCCCTCACCGTATCATCCCTCGACCAATGACCAGGCAAGCACCTCCTCATCCTACTCGGTCATTCGGGGATCACAAGTCATACTAGTGGGAGCTGTCCCTCACAGCATCATCCCTCGACCAATGACCAGACGAGCACCTTCTCAGCCTACTCGGTCATTCGAGGGTCACAAGTCATACTAGCGGAAGCTATCCCTCACCGCATCATCCCTTGACCAATGACCAGGCGATCACCTCCTCAGCCTACTCGGTCATTCGGGGATGCCTCGTCCATCCTGCACATGGGTACCGTGACGGTAAGGACTTCCAAGACTACCCTGAGTGAACCAACATTCAA
Organism: Chimonanthus salicifolius; assembly: GCA_013350335.1. Classification (NCBI taxonomy): domain Eukaryota; kingdom Viridiplantae; phylum Streptophyta; class Magnoliopsida; order Laurales; family Calycanthaceae; genus Chimonanthus; species Chimonanthus salicifolius. The sequence continues at coordinate 27,013,845 of CM023541.1, read as the reverse complement.
TCCGATGGTCTCTCTCTAGGGCTAACATAACTACCTCCCAATTAGTCCTTAACTGGGACTCCCAGTTACATTGTTATCTAAATCAAATTACACATCTCTCATAGGTGTGTCTGAGAACCACAAGACGGACCGACCATTTGATTCATACAAGGGGGGGTACAACTACCCACTTTCAATCACAAGGGAGTTCCGCATCCCAATCTCGCGTCCACTGCGCTATCCCATATAACATCCTCACCCTAACCACCAGACAAACTATGGAGGAGTATCTAGATCCTGATGTGGCTTAGTACATATGCCCCACCGGCATCTCACATACGTTATTATATGTATGCACAATTACCTATGCGCCTACACATTATTAACATAGTTCATCACATGACAATCAGGTGTATACATCACTATTTATCACGGCTGGCATGTTAACATTCAAACATGTTATAATGTCTAGCAGTTCAAACTAACTATCACATAATCAAATAGTATTTTATCAACACGACATATCACACCATAATCAAGCATATATCACCACATATCACATGTTCGCATGTTGGCATCTTAACATAATATCATAAAAATAAACCCTAATCATGTCATCACACAACCAATCAATCGTGACATCAGATAATCAACTTGTATATACCTCTGCGGGTATCGAATACAAATACACTTGGATGGAGGCCCGCCACATAATGGTATCAACAGTTCCCTTGCCGAGTGGCTCATAATACAGAGGACCCCCATTCGCCTGTATTTCGTACCCGCACATTTGATAGAGAAGTAAGATGCATAGATGCATGCTAAAAGTGGTGATGAGTACCCTCACCTGTGTGTGTCCTTGAAATTCAATGCGATAAAATGAGTCCGGGTGTTGAAGGGGCTCAATCTGCTGCAACAAGAATAGGAGGGTAAGAAATTGGGATTGAAACGGGTCAAACTAGGCCTGGAATGCAATTGGGCCCGAGAATGGGTCGGATCCGAACCGGGCCTGGTTGGGCCGGGTCTAACTAGGTTGGGCTGAATCAGACAGGATCTAGCGAGCTGGGCCGAATCTGGCGGGCTGGGCCAGATCTGGCACGCTGGGCCGGATCTGGCGAACAGGGCCCGATCTGGCTGGCTCGGCCGAGCTACCGAGGTCCAAAATCGAGACCCGCCTGAGTCAACTCGCGGCTCTGAGTGACTCAGGCGAAGGGGAAGGGAAAAGAAGAGGGAAAGAGGGAAGGAGAAAGAGAATCGGTGAAGAAAGAAGAAGAATCGGAGAGGGAAGAGGGAAAATATCTGGTTTCGGCTAAGGAGAGAAGAGATTTGACTCGTCTGGGGCCGAAGAAGCTCGAACCAACGCCGGAGGACGAGGTGAGGGAGGTCGGCAGCAGGTCCAGACAAGGGAGAAGAAAGATCGAGAGAGAAAAGAGAGAAGAGGAGAGGGATTGAGAGGGGAAAGAGAGAATCGAGAGGGAGAGAGATGAGGACGGCAGCGGTGGCGGCAGAATTATGGTTAGGGTTTGATGGGAGAGGAAGAAGATGAAAAAAGGGGGAAAGAGAGGGTGAGCCGGCACTGTAGCGAGCTGCTACAGTGCCGCGCGGAAGGGGTGTAATAGTTTAGGGTTTTGGGGGAGGGGGTTTTTAAGATATGATTTTTTTTAAAAATAAAATCTTAAATTTTCCAAAAATAAATAAATAATTTAAAACTCAATAAAAAAAATCAAACGTCGAACATCTGGGAAGATAACGTGTGATTTTCAAACCTTTTACATGATAAAATATTCAATTATTCAAAATTACTAAAGTGCCCTTTGAGTCTCCGTACTCAAAACTGGGCAACCAGGACCCACAACGGGGCCCACACTCACCCCACCGCTACCAAAACCCTAAAACTCCAAAAAATCGAGTCGGACCATTACAGGCCCTGCCTATAGGTGAAATAGGTGGTCGCTTAGGGCCCCCAAATAGGCAGGGCCCTGAGTCCATTAAACTCTACTAAGAGCCATGTCCAAAAAGGGCCCAAATCCGCTTCCCACTTTCTGCACGCGCGCACGCTGCACGCGTACGACCCGAATACGGAATGCGGAATGCGTTCTGCTTCCCGCGTACGAGTCCCACCCCAGCGTCTGTGCTCGCACCAGAGTCCTGCTCCCGAGCCCGCGTAAGCGTCCCGCGCCAGCGCCCGCGTACCCGTCCAGTGCCCGCTTCCTGCGCCCATACTAGCGTCCTGCGCCAACGACCACGGCCTGCGTTCCGTGTTCGCGTACTGCATCCCGCTTCAGCGCTCGCGTCTGCGTTTACGTCTTGCGTCCCGCGCTTGCGTACTGCACCCTCGTCCTGCGTCCCGCCCCGCATTCGGAAGCGCAACTCCGTAGTCCAAGACCTCAACTGCAGCGGTCATTTCCACATCTGTTCTAGACGAAATCCCTAATTTTTACCATTGCCTCTTCGAACGGCAAAACCCTATCAAAATAAAATCCCAAATTACCGTTTCCTCTTCTCTCACTGCTCTACGACTCACTCTCACTGCTTCTCTCTCTGACTGCTCTCTCTCGTTGACTCGCACTCGCGCTGCTCTCCCTATCTCGTTGAGTTGCTGACCTACTCTCTCAGACTCTCACTGCTCTCTCTCTCTCGATCTCCTCTGAAGCTCTGACCTCTCCTTTTATACTCTCTTTCATTGCCGATCTACTCTTAATCATGTAAGTATTTCTTGAGACAGTCATTTACAAAGAATGATTTTGTGTTATTGTGTTAAAAATTTGGAAGGGCCGAGTTAAATATATTTTTACATAATATTAAAATAACACTAAGATTGCTGATTTTTCATTGATCTGTTTGGTTGCACAAATAGTTTTTTTTTTTTTTTTTAGAAGAAGCCATACATGTATGACAATGTTGCATGATTTCATACTTGAATATTTTACTGCTTGTCCTTGTTTTTTCTTTAATTTCTTCCTTTGTTGTTTTTGTAAAGCTAAGGGGAGTAATCCTTCATGATAAGTGCATTGTCATTATTATATATATAAATGTATATATTTCTATAAATATTATTATTTTTTGAATGATTGATAAGTAATTTCATATCATGTTTTTATATAATTATTATTGAGTCATGAGGTGGTCTCGTTTGGATTTGGGTCTAGTGATAATTAGGTATAAGGTTTAGTCTTCAATTCTTTCATCCATACCTATCTATATATAAGCGGGTCGAGTTTAAATTGATCTATTTGATAAATGGGTCTAAAAATTTAAACTCATGATGCTCTGATCTGTTAGGGTAGGATTAATGGTCTAGGTGAAATTTTTCTGCCAACGAAGCTTTTATTTTGGAATAAAAAATTGGAAAATTTATAGACATCTAATTTGTAACACCTCGAGTTTTTAGTTTATTATGTATTTAATTTTGATTATGAATTTTGGAATTAAATCTTATATGGATAAGGAATTGGGCCATGACCCAATTAGGACCTTAACCAATGTTGGAATTGGTTTTACTAAAATTTAAATGGGTGGGATTAAATTAGTGGTGAATCATACCCAATTTTGAATAAAGGATATTATGACCGAGTAGTGGATTTGAAATATCCAAGTATATGTTAAAAAAAAATCAAATAAAGATTATCTTGGCCGAATTTTAGATAGTGATTTATATTATGCACATGAGAGATATGTGGGATTTTTAAATCCACAATGATATGCTAAATATTTAAAAAGGGATGAAATATCTATGAATTAAATTAAAAGATTATTTGGATTATGATTAGGGTTATGCGCATAGTACTTACTAATAAGAATTAAAGGAAGTCTTAATAAGTTAAGGGAAAGTCGGATATGGCTAATTAAAGAGAGAAAGTCGGCCATGGTTAAATAAGGAAGGTTTGACATATGTCCAGTGTTTTGGTTATAAATTTTCACTCTGATATCCGATTACTTTGATTCTTTTTGCGTTGGAAAGAAGATGTCAAGAACTACAACTTTGTAGTTTATTACTTTTTCTGATTCGGAAGTTAACAATGTTAAAATTGTGCTACAATATAGTATACGTGTAAAAAAACAAAAAAAGGGGGAAACACAAGAGGGCAAGATTCTATTAAGAACATTCTAATATGGGATTAATGAGAGCTTAATAAAAGGAGAGATCCATAGGAGTGCACGTTTTTTACAACCCCATTACCAAGTTATATTCCTCTCTCTCTCCCTCTCTCAAGTCCTCTCTTACACGGCAAGAGCAAGAGAAGAAAGGGCAAGCAACTAGAAGGAGTTCTTGTTTGGAGAAAATCAAAGAGAAAGGAAGAGAAAGATTAGAAGAGCAAGGAAGAGGTTAGTATCTAAGTATTAATGTTATAATTTTATTTATGAAATCAAAAGAACCATAGGGTTCGGCCATGCTGGTTGGCCCAACCCCATGAAGAGAAAATTAGAGATGGGTAAATGGTTTTAAAAGAGAAGAAAGAACCATAGAGTTCGGCCATAGTGCATGGCCGAACCCCATGGAGAGATTTGCTTAATTAATTGGTTTTAAATATTGGAAATCATGGAGAGTGTTGATTTATTAATTGGGTTTATGTTCCTAGATCTTAAGTCATAGAAACCTTTAGTGATTGTATGTTTTAGATTCAAGAAAATTAATGAAAGAATATGGAATATGGGTCGGCCATGGCATGGCCGAACTATGGCTGTTTTATGGCTAATGGAGGGGATCTAAAATAATAAAAAGGAGGAGTGAGGTTCGGCCATGGTGTATGGCCGAACCCCACCAAACATTATATGGATTGATGATTAATTTTGGATTAGAGCTAAACCAAGGGCCAAGATCATGAACCATAGGGTTCGGCCAAGGGTTCGGTCCATGGGTTAAAATTGGAAAGAAAATGTAAAAGATGGACCTAAATCTAAAAGGTTGAGGTTCGGCCATAGTGCATGGCCGAACCCCACTAGAGTTATTTTTGGAAACCTTATTATGGAAAGTATTGCTAAATTTGGGAAGCAATCCACATATGGAAGGAGTGGTTAATTATGGAAAAACAATCTAATTTTGAAAGGTGTTTCCAAATATGTAAATGAGGTTACTTATTAAGGAAAGTTTCCATTCTTGGAAGTGGATATTAAAATTAGAAAGTATCTACTTAAAGACCATAAAAGTTATTTATGGAAACCATACCAAGAATGGAAGGTAAGGCTTGATTATGGAACCTAATTTAAATGAAGGGATTGGTTGTCATGAGTGAGGTTCGGCCATAGTTATGGCCGAACCCCACTAGGGTTAGTTTTTGGAAACCTTGTGAATTTTGGAATAAGATATTCAATCATAAAAGGGTTGTTGTTTAATTAAGAAACCTTCTAAATGTGGACCTTAGGTTAAAAATGGAAGGTAGAGTAATTTTTAGAAAACTTTCCATTTATGGAAGGAGGTTTATATTTTTAGTAAGTTAAATAGGGAAACCTTCTAATGATAGTAGGAGAGATTAATAAAGGGAAGTTCTATTCTTGGAAGGAAAAATCTAAATTTGGAGACCTTTCAATTATAGAAAGGTGGAGATTAATTGGAAATTATACACCATAGGGTTCGGCCATGGTGTATGGCCGAACCCCATGTTCTAAATTAAGGGATTAAAGGTGTCTTTAAATTATGGTTTAAGGGCTGATGTATGAATCAGATTATGAACCTACACTATGAGTTAGGTTATTTTAGTTTTAAATAAAATAAAGGGTACAATGTATGATACGAATTGATGGAGAAAGTAATGACAAAAATGTAATTAAAAAATACCAAAGAAGGAGAACCATGGGTTCGGCCATGATGTATGGCCGAACCCCATGAGATGTGATTGATGAACTTATTTGATTAGAGAAATTTTAAGGTCTAATTATGAAAGATTTAAAGGGAAGAGGAAGTCAATTGCATTTTGGTAAATATAAGAGAATGTTGGACATTGGGTTCGGCTATGGTGTATGGTCGAACCCCATGAGTTATTGTATGGTATGATGTATTTTGGAAGCATGAATGAATAACTTGGAACCTAAGCAAAGAGAAGGGGCTAGGGTTACCAACAGTAGCATTTTTGTAGATATGTATAAAAAATGGTAAACCATGCATGGCCGAACCCCATGGGGTTTTGTTTATGGACTTAGAACCTTGAAATTAGGTGAGACTTTGTGTTGATTTATCATTATATTATAAGGTAACGGGATCTCGCAAGCGGTGCGCGATCGGTGATCGAATCTTGGACGGAAACGCAAGGACTTGTGAATGGTCTTAGGCAGGATTCCACCTCTTTGAAACCATTGCTTATGTACCTTGTTTTTATATTATGTTTGATGAAAATATGTTTTCAAGAATATGTTTTATTATATTGAATATCGAATGCTATGTTTAATTGTTTAAAATAGCATGGGCCAATTATGTTTCAAAGGATGATTTTACATGCTAAGTTTATTTATATAAAGAGCATGTGTTGGATTTGTTTTCAAATGATGATTTTCAATGCTATGTCATGTTATAAAATAGCATGTGTTTCATTGGCATCTCATGCATGGCATGGGGTGGAGGATTTATAACCGAAGGGGTCACACTCCGTCGGGGCGTCCGAAAAACCTATGTGCAACACCTTGATGTGATTTCCATCAAGAAGATTTTCGAAGGGTCCACACTCCGTCGGGGCGACCGAAAGACCTATGTGGTAGGCACACTTTATGTACAGGTGATGGGTGGGACTCATTGCATATTTGTCATCATTGCATGACATGGATTTATATGGTTTTGATATCACTATGTTACATGATATGTTTGTACTAACCATGTGTTACCCGTAATTGGAATACCTACTGGGCGCGTTATACTAACGCCTTACTTCTACCCTTTAGTTGGTGATACAGGTAATCAGGGAAATGATGAACCCAAGACGGACCATGCATAGGAGCTTGGAAGATCTAGTTTATATGTTTTTGAAATAAATTACTCATGAACTTGTATTTGAGTATTTGGATTCCGGAATGTAATAACTTAGATAGTTGAATGTTTTGGTTTGATGATTATGACGTACTTTGCTATCTGAATGGATTAGAACGTGGTTCTAATATAATTCCGTATATTGGATGATTATGTTTCCGCGGTTATATGATTTTATTCCGCAAGTCGGTATGGCTATGTGTGAACCATTTTATTGGACTAAGTCCATACACACATAGGGTTGGCCAGTTAAGGGTCGGACTTTGGAAGTTCGGACTTAGCTCGCGTCATAACGTCCCGCGCTCTATCACTCTACTCTGTTATAAAAAAAAATATACACTGAATTTACGGGAACAAGCAAGTGAAAAAGGGTGGGGCGTTACATAATTTTTATTGAAAATTTTAGAGGGAAAATAAAAGGATATCGAATAAACTATTTGCAGCAAAATGTGTTATGTAGTTTTAGCGGTTTGCCCCTAGTGATCTAAAAGGGTTAATGTGATTTGCTCTTTCAATTAGATAATTAGTAAGTCTGCATCCAAATATGTGTATGAAAATTTGTATCACAATAAGTAGTAAGTGTTGATTCTTATAATTATAAATTTATTATATAAAAGTTTATAAAGATAATTGCAGGACTATATTTGAGTTTTCCACACATTAATCCAAAAAAAAAAGATAATTGTAATTTCAATTTTGAATTGATGAGGTGGTGACTTTAAAAAAAGAGAAGAAAAAAGATGATGGTGCAAGAAGGGTGCAAGAAGGGTTAAAAACTAATTTATTTATTTTGAAAATTTTAAATTTGGTACATCCATTTATATCCTTAATTGAGGAATTTTAAGCATTTTGTGCACCTTGAATATGTCACTTGTTCTATGATGGGTGCCGAAATCAGTAGCCTTACATAATTAGCTGAGATTAAATGTTAGATGATTGGGATTTTTCACTTCTTCAACAGATGAAAAAATATGAAATGTTAGAGTACAGATCAATATTTTTGAAATGGGCCAAAAGTGTTAATTGTTGGCAAACACAAACACCAAAAGGGTTAATTGTTGGGGAAAAAAAAAACGGAGTCTTCTTGGCAAATATTTTATATATTTTTAGAATTTTTTTAAGGAGAAATGTCTTTTTTTTAAAAAAAGAATTGATATACAGAAGTCAGTTTGGCATCTCTCTTTTAAAAATTGTTTTATGTTGACATTTTACAATGAAATTGATTTTGTGACTTTAATTGATCTTGTGTGGGGGGGCGGCGAGCATGTGACAATTTTTAACTAGTTCTGTTTTATTCGCAAATCAAATCAGGTTCTATTGTTCTTTAATTTTGATTATTTAGCTGTTAATTTTTTATTGGTTGTCATTATCAGTATGTCTACTAGAAAATATCCCTCCGGACATGAAAAAAGAAAAAAATAAAAACAAGGTCAAGAGTTGATTCAATCTCAAACAGGATCTCTTAATAAATATTTTAGCAAAAATAAACAAACAGAAAGTTCAATTGAAGATTTGATAAATGACGAACATAATAATAATTAAGAAACTATTAATGAACATAATGATATTAACTTGGTGAATGAAGAACAAATAGATGCGAGTGATAATGAAAATAAGAATGAGAATGAAGAAGATGAAAATTTCAATGAATATGTTTCTTTAAACATTTATGATCCGGGTAATTGAAAAAATATTGACCAAAATTTGAGAGATATATTGGTAAAAGAAGTCCCATTAGAGATGATGATATTAACTTTCCTAAATATTCAACCAATAGATATTTTTCTATTACACAATATATTCGATATTTACCAAATGGAGAAAAACTTGATTTAATATGGCTAGTGTACTCAATTATTTTGGATAAAGTATTTTGTTTTGCTTTAAGTTGTTTAATCAAGATGGAATCAAAACTTAATTGGCAAATGAAGGAATTAATGACTGGAAAAAATCTTAGTTGTAGACTTAATAGCCATGAAACTAATAATGACCATATTACTAATATGAGAAGATTGATGGAATTGAAAATAAGATTGAAAAAAAATGAAACAATTGATAAAATTAGGCAAGAACAAATTAATAAAGATAATGAACATTGGAGACAAGTACTATTAAGAATAATTAGTGTTGTAAAAGCTATTGCTAAAAACAATTTGACATTTCGTGGAGACAATGAAAAAAATTTATGAAGAAAGTAATGGAAATTTTTTAACTTTTATTGAAATGATCGTCGAAGTTAACCCTATAATGCAAGAACACATTCGACGTATTTAAGATAAATAAATTCATTATCACTATCTTGGTCATAAAATTCAAAATGAATTAATACTTTTGTTGGCGGGTGAGATAAAGAGTGTAATAATTTAGAGGATCAAAGAATCAAAATATTTTTCAATCATAGTTGATTGTACTCTAGATATAAGTCATGAAAAACAAATGTCTATCATGGTACGTTATGTGGATATTTCAATAAGTCCAATAAAAGTAGAAGAGTTTTTCTTAGGATTTTTAAAGGTGGATGATACATCGGGACAATGCTTTTTAATGAACTTATAAATGTTCTAAAAACTTTTGAAATTAATATTGATGATATGAGGGGAGAAGGATATGATAATGGTTCTAATATGAAAGAAAAATATAAAGGAGTACAAAATAGGGTACTACAAATAAATCCTAAAACATTCTATACGCCTTGTGGTTGTCATAGACTTAACTTAGCATTTTGTGATATGGTAAATTCTTGTTCTCAAGGTAAAACATTTTTTGGAATTGTATAACGTATATATAATGTATTTTCATCTTCTACAAAGCGGTGGACGGTTTTTAAAAATTATATTAAAGGTATCACACTTAAACCATTATCACAAACACATTGGAAAAGTCACATTGAAAGTGTAAAAGCAATTAGATTCCAAGTTCCACAAATTAGAGACGCTTTAATTGACTTAGCGAACACTTGTGAAGATCCTAAGACAAAAAATGATGCTGAAGATTTAGCAACATTAAAAATTGAAAGTTTTGAATTCTTATTTGGTATAATATATTGTTTGCAGTTAATACCACTAGTAAAATTTTATAATCAACAGACATGAACATTCAAGGTGCTTTAAATTCTTTAAAAGGCGTCATTTATTTTTTTGAAACTCAAAGAGAAAGTGGATTTGAATCTGCCATGATTGATGCTAAAGAAATTGCTAGAGAAATGGAAATTGAACCTATATTCCAAGAAAAATGTATTATTCCTAGAAAAAGACATTTTGATGAGAATGCTAGTGACGAGATAACACAATCACCTGAAGAGTCTTTCAGAGTTAATTACTTCTTACATATAATTGATCAATCTCTTATGACATTTAAGACTAGATTTGAACAATTTCAAATATATGAAGATATTTTTGGATTTTTTTTTATTTGAAAAAGTTAAATTCTTTAGATGATAATAGTTTGAAGAGTTCTTATAATAAACTTAAAGATTTTCTAAGACATGATATGGTTTCTGATATTGATGAAAGTAATTTATTTTCAAATTTTGAAAGATGGAATACCAAAAGAAGTAAAAGAATCAATTGAAGTGCTAAATTATATAAAAACAATGAATTGTTATTATCCATATGCATAGATTGCTTATAGAATAATGTTGACTATACCAGTAACAGTTGCCTTTGCAGAAAGAAGTTTTTAAAAGTTATAATTGATAAAATCTTATCTTCGGTCTACAATTTCATAAGAAATATTAAATGGATTAGCTATCTTATCTATTGAAAAAGATATGTTAAAAAAACTTAAATATAATAATTTAATTAGTAATTTTAAATCTCAAAACCCGACAAGAATAAATTTTACATAATACTTTGTTATAAATTTAATTATGATATTTTATTTTGGAGGTTTTACACTTTGTTAAAAAAAGTATGATTTTTTTTTAAGTGTAAAGGGCCCCATCTTGAAAGTTCGCGTAGGCCCCTGAAATCTCTGGGCCGGCCCTGTAGACAGTAAGTTGGAAAGTAATACATTTGCTATTAATATTTTAGAAATAGTTATAATAATTACATTATATTTATTTTGGTAAAAAATATACGTAACTAAACAAAAAACATGTTTAAAATTTTAAAAAAAATACGTCTAAATAAAAAAGCCCGCACTTGAAAGTGTGCTTTGCACCTAAGGCATTAGGACCCATTTGCACCTTAAATGCACCTTATGTCTTGAGTACTATGGATCTAAATCGATGAATTACCACCATTACATAAAAGGTGAAAATTTCATGGTGTTAAAAACTATGGCTTCTCTCGAATCAAGAAGAAAGCCATCCATCCATGTAGACCCATTCCATTTTATTCCATTTGTTTATAGTATGACAAGGATCTCTAACGAATGTTAAGATCAGTTTTATAACGTACCTATACTTCCATACTAAAAAAAGTAGAATTTCCCAAGATTCGGCTCAAGTTCGCTATAAAACTCGAAAGAATCCGACCTCAAAACATTCCGAAAGTCTAATAAGATTCTCATACCAACATCGACTCGAAACACCAATTGAATACTCATCCCGGTTTTACGAGCAAATAGAGCATCATTTGAATGAATTAAAACCCCAACTTCTTACCGAAAAATGGAATAAGGTCAAACACTCAAGGAAAAATCATTCGAAAATGTGAAATTCTCCGAGATGTGAAAATTCAATGCAAACCAAGTTCAGTTTCACTGGATTATTTCTATTTTCAAACTAAATTATTTGAATTTAGGTTTGAAATAATTTTAAGTTTCAGCCACCAACAATTAAAAACAGCTAAGAAAAATTTGAAGTGTTTGGCTGAAAACAAAACATTTAATCAGGTAAATTAAAATTGTAAAATTTGTTTAATTAAGTTCAATATTTTAGATCTTCCAATCTTGAAATATGAAGTATCTTTCAAATAGGAAGTGACCCAAAAAATTGAACAAAAATTAAACTGGTTTATAATCCGAAATCAAACTAAGATCATAAAACTAGAATTCAACCAATTTCAACTTGATTGAACTGAAATTTGATTTCAAATTTCTTTGGACGAATTTCAAATGATTGATTCAAATATAAAAAAAACAGTAATTTTTTTTAGAATTTGCAAAATAAAATTCAAACTAATTCAATATAAAATTAAGTTGAAATTCACAGAAAAATAAACAAAACTCACCACACTTAGAGAGACCCAAAAGCACTATTGATTTCAATTAGACTTCAGTCAAACTTATGTGTGGAACAATAGTCGTCTAGGCTGTAATACTTCATCATAATATTCGAGTTTATTGATTGAGAATCAATCATACATTATATTCATCATTAAACTTAATGTTCGACAAACCCGAACGACATAACCACATGATCTGAATCGATTAATGTTTGAAATACATATCAATCTTAAAGTGGAAATTATAAACATAATAATAATAATAAGACATACTCGGATCCGTTGATGAAAAAGATTGAGTTTTGATCTTCTCTTTGATATGCTAATGCTTCTTGAAGTCCAAAAAAGAGAGAAAACACACACCTTGGAGTTTTTATCTCTTTCCTCCTTAATGCCCTCTCCCAATTTCATGAATAGTGTTTTGAGACACTAGGGTTGACTTAAGTTGATGGATAATTATGGAGAGATAATATTTTATAGGTATAAGAAGGACTCCTAAGGCAATTAGAACTTTCATTTCGTACTTCCCATCAAATTAGGGAACTTACTACCTCTAGAACTCTTCTAAAATAGACATTCCTTATTTAAATACAGTTTCCCTGATTTAATATCCTCTATATGGAACCACCAAATTTAATGTGGGTCATGTTTAGTCTTACATTCTCTCACTTGACTCACATTTACATTTCGTGGGATTTAAAACAGGTATATCATAAGGTGTACACGTAAACTTTATTTAACAACATAATGCGGTCAACATCATAATGCTAATACTAAATAAATCACAAATGCGAGAAATGGCGGTTGCACATCATCTTATTCTAACATGGCCACTTCCACCACTACAACAAAAGTGACCTACCTAGCATAGCCCTTAAATGAGATTTTTTTTTCATGATAGTCCACATAAGTGTCATACTATAATCATTATTCCTGCTAATGTCAAAATAAATACACATAATTTATATACGTAACAATAATAAACAGGAACAATAATTAGAAACGCATACAAGAGTACTCAAATGTCAAATAGTGCACATTTATTCATAATACAGTCTAAAATTCATAATTACATCATAATAGATTACATTCAAGACACATTCTATTGGCATATTCTTTAAAGATCTTTATAGGTAGTCCTTCATCAACGGATATACCACCATAAGTAAAGTACTAATGTGCTCAATACACACCACCCATTTTTGAACTTCTTCTTTCACGACAAAGTACTTCAATTTCATGTGTTTCGATCCATTCGAATACTTGTCGTCCTTAGAGAAGAATACTGCTATAGAATTATCACAGTAAATTCTCAGCGGCTTAGCAATAATGTCGACAATTCCATGTCCTGAGATAAAGTTCCGCAGCCACTGTCCTTGAACAATGGCCTCATAGCACGTTACAAATTCTACTTCTATAGTTGATGTTGCAGTGATAGATTGTTTAGCGCTTTTTCATGATATTGCTCCGCCAACCATAATGAACAAATAGTCAAACGTTAGACTTTCTACTGTCAACGCAACCACCAAATCCGAATCTGAGTAGCCAATGACCTCGAGATTATCGGACCTCTTAAACGTAAGCATGAAGTCTTTAATACCCTATAAATACCTCATTACTTTTTTTACAGCTTTCCAGTGGTCCATTCCAAAGTTGCTTTGGTATCTTCCCAACATACTAACAATAAAACTAATGTCGGGTCTGATGCAGGTCTGGGCATACATCAGGCTACTTACAGCTGAGGCACAAGGGATTCCCTCCATTTGTTTTTTTTCAAGTTCATTATGTGAACATTGATTTAAACTAAATTTATCTTCCTTTTGAATAGGGGCATCTTGATAGGAACAACTTTGTATACCGAATCTCTCGAACATTTTTTCTATGTAGCGTTTCTGAGACAGCCCTCACATACCACGTGTTCTGTCACGGAATATTTCTATTCCAATCACGTAGGTTGCCTCTCCCATATCTTTCATTTCAAAATTATTGGAGAGCAACTTATTGGTTTTAAACAACATACCAAGATCAATAGTGACAAGTAAAATACCATCAACATATAATATTAGAAGGATAAACTTACTCCCACTGACCTTCATGTTTATACATACACCGATCAAATGTGTTTTCCTTAAAACTGAAGGAGGTAATTGTATCATTAAACTTAAGGTATCATTGCTTAGAGGCTTGCTTAAAGCCATAAATTAATTTCTTTAATTTGCATGCCATATGTTCCTTACCCTCTATGGAGAATCATTTAGGTTGTTCCATATAGACTTCTTCATCTAAACTACCATTCAAAAAATGCGGTTTTATTATCGATTTGGTGAAGCTCCAAATTTTAATGAGCCACCAAAGCCGTAATGGGTCTGAAAGAATTCTTTCTGGATACAGGAGAGAATGTTTCCTTATAATCAATGCCATCTTTCTGAGTAAACCATTTGACCACAAGTCTTGCTTTATATCGTTCGATATTATCCTTGGAGTCTTGTTTGGTTTTAAAGACCCACTTACATTCAACTTTCTTTTATTGATGAGGAAATTTTATAAGATCCCAGACTTCATTCTGAGCCATGGACTTTAACTCGTCTTTCATGGCGACTAACCACTTATTAGAATCATCACATTCTATGGCTTCTTCATGGTGACCGGATCTTTAATAGCCCCTAAATCATAATCCAATTCTTGTAGATATACTACATAGTCATCCGAAATAGCAGATGTCCTTTGTTTTTGGGACCTTCTTAATACTATTTTTTACGGTTGTTCTATAATCGGTTCATTATTTGTGATGGTTTCATCATGGAGTGATTCATCATTCAAGTATTGTTCATCAGGTTGTTCAGTGACATTAGGAAAAACAATTTCTGAAGTTACGTGTATAGGGACTTGTACCCTTACTTCTTGCACATCTACATTTCTCATTATGTTACTCCCACTAACCTCACCATTCTCAATAAATCTTGCATTACCAGTCTCCACAATTCTAATACTATGGTTCGGAGAATAAAACATGTACCTTTTGGACTTCTCAGGGTAACCTATGAAGTGACCATTGATTGTTCATTCATCAATTTTTCTTTCATATGGATTATAAATTCTTACTTCTACAGGACAACCGTTTACATGCAGGTGTCTCAAACTGGATTTTCTTCCCGTCCACAGTTTAAAAAGAGTCTTAGGAACTGACTTACTAGAAACCCGATTAAGCAAGTATATTGTGGTTCTTAATGCATACATCCACAACATAACGGGTACGGTACTATTACATAACATACTCCTAACCATGTCCATAAGTGTGCAGTTACGCCTTTCAGCAACACCATTCTGCTGAGGCGTACCAGGTATTGTGTATTGTGCAATTATACCACGACTTTCTAGGAGTTTAGCAAAAGGCACAGGGTGATGACCCGTTTCATAATACTTACCATAATATTCACCACCCTTATCTGACCTTATGACTTTCACCTTTCTATATAGTTGCCTTTCAACTTCAGTGATAAATATCTCTACGGTATTAATTGCTTGAGATTTATCATGCAACATATAAATATAACCATAACACAAAAAATATCAATAAAGGTGATAAAATAGATTTTTTCACCGAAATATGGAACGTCAAATGTGCCACAAATATCAGTATGGATCAACTCAAGTAGCCCTTTAGATCTTGTGGCTCCTTTCTTTGTGTGTTTGGTCTGCTTACCCTTAATACATTACACACAAATACACCTAAATCAGTAAAATCAAGATTCGGAAGAATCCCATCTTTTACCAATATTTCAATTCTTTCGTGGGATATATGTCCCAAATGTTTATGCCACAAAATAGAGAAATTTTCATTAATTAACTCACGTTTAATACCAACATTATGATGTAGGGTTAGGACCGAATTTGCAAAATAATGCTCAAGCTTTAAACAGTAAAGGGTATCAATCAACAATCTAGACCTAATAAAAGAAGAACTTTTAAACAAACTAAATGCATTATATCCAAATTTGCAATAAAAACCATTTACATAAGTTTGAAAATTGAAATAAGGTTTCTGGCAACAGAAGGAAAATAAAGACAATCAAATAAATCTAAGTAGTGGCCAGTGTTGAAGAAAAGACGGTAAATTCCGATGGCTTCAACTAGCACATTTTATCGGTTTCCCATGTAAATGAAGGCTTTAGTTGGGTTGATGGTCAGGGTCGTAAAAAATCCCTGGATCGTATTAGAAACATTAGTTATAGCCCCAGAATCAAACCACCAAGTATTAGAAAAAGCTTCAATGAGATTAGATTCGAAACTTACAGAAATGGAATTATTACATTTATTTTCGAACCACGCTTTCCTTTTATGGCAGTCTTTCTGGAAGTGCCCTTGTTTCTTTCAGAAGTGACACCTCACACTACCTATCCCTTGATTTTGAGTCCCTGAAAACGTACTGGGCTCCAATGATTTCTTTCCGGCTTTCTTAAATTTCTTGAGCTTCTATCCTCTTTTCTTACCGGGTTCTTAATGTGTTAGATGGAGTAAGTGATGTTCCATCTATTTAAGTCTACCCTCTTCTTGAATCAACAAACTTGATAATACATTTACTTGCTATTTATCTTTCATAGTATTGTAATTTATTTGAAATGGCCATACTGAGGAGGCAGAGAATTTAGAATGACTTGGACAAGAAAAGTATCATCAACACTCATCCCTATATTCTTCAGTTGAGCAGCAATATTTGCCATCTCCGTTATGTGCTCATACATGCCACGGCTTCCATCGAACTTAATAGGTAAGTTTGGCCATAAGTATCTCTGCTAAGGACTTATCCGCTGTTTTGAATTTATTTTCAATATTTTAAAGGTATTCCTTAGCACTTTCAGTTTTGGGTAGTAAAGTTTTGATATTATTTGCCACCGTCATACATATGAAGATAAGGCTGAATCTATTTGACTTGATCCATGCTTCATAAGACTTTTTCTTAAAAGTCGTACTTATGCCCATCGAAATTAATGCTTTATAAAGATTAAGCACATCGAGGTGAAACTTGACTTGTTCTTTCCATTCAGAGAAATTAAGTCCAGTCAACATTGGAACAACAAAAGCTTGTGAATGCAGTCTAATAGGGAGAGATGCTGCAAAAATTACATAATTTCATACTTACTAACATTATAGTATGAGTTAAACTTAATTGAAATATACAAACAATAAAAATTAGTAAACAGTATTAACGGATCTACCTTTGGGTAATATTATGTTATACTATTTGATTATGGTGATTCTCAGTCACCGATAAAATTGACCAAAAAAGTACAACTGATCAAATATCAAGGCTACCTTTGGGTGTCCGGACAAATACCAAACACAAGTACTTGCCAATCATCCTATCACAATCCGTTAAACGCTCGGAACGGTGTACCTTTTGGACAACCTAATATCTATATGATTATGGATCGCGATTAGCAAAGTCATTATTATCCAACACTTGAGAAGAGTATTAGACCACGGTTATATGACCTGATGTCCAGACACATTCCGATTGGACCACTTTGGTGACTAACCAAATCGTATCATAATATGGTATTAGGTCAAGAATAATGGTTTTGTTCATTATTGGTTTTCCAAAAACATAAGAGGAAAAACCCTAGTGTAATACTCTGACCCAGATTAGGCGTAGTTTAGCTTAATAAATCTTTTTTGACCGGTTAATCTCGAAGATTACGGTTAGGGCTTTGTGAAAATCCCAAGTGTGGCCCAATTCGAACTCGAAAGCTCAGTGATCCAGCTCGTCCAGCTGCAGGGGAAAAATGGTAATTTACCGCTTATTATTATTATTTTTATAAATTGTGTTATTATGTGACTATTATTGGATGATATTATTCTCCTTAGTCAAGGATTTCTATTTCTGATTTTAAAATAATTTTATTTTCAGAAAATGGTATTTAAAACCGCCCGTCAAAACCCCGAAAGAGAGAAATAAATATTTTTAAATGGTTTTGGAAATGAGATAAATTTTGAAACAAGTGTAGTATGTTAGATCATTTTTGTATGGTCTAGTTCATTCTTTCAAATTTCAAAAATGAGGAATTCAAATTATTTTATTTAATACAAGTTAAAACACGTAAATAGTGTTAAATTATGATTTTTATTTAAATATTTGGTTTTTGATGAGTGATAAATCTTCAAATTTTTATGGTGACTAGAGTTTTTAAAACCCAACCTATCTGTCCGGTTGGATTAAAATTTTCAGCTTTAAAAGCATTTTTTTGAGTTGAAAAATCAAGTTTTTATCAAACAAGGACTTATTTACAAAATTGGAATTTTGGAGGGGCTGTTATGCAACCAACGGTAACTTCTACAATTACTGTTTCGAACGTAAGCAACAACGGCATGCAGCTGCTCCGATTGATCGGTCACCTCTATATGACAATTCCCACCTGCATCTAATTTCACTCCTAGCAAACCTTCATCTCTTCTCCCTCTCTCAGTCTCAGTCCCAGCTGCTTTCTGTGGAAACCAAACCAAACCATCTCTCCCTTGCCTCTGTTTTCCCTGTTATTTCAACCGTAGCTTAAGAAGGAAGACTTTTTCAAAAGTCGAATTTTTAGCTCAGGAACTCCAGTGAAGGTAACCACTATGTTCCTCTTTAAATTCTAAGTGGTTTAGAATCAAGAAAAAGAAAATTTGATCAAGTTTTGAGTATGTAAAACCAGTTTGAAGCTTAAGGAAAAACCCATTTTTCTTGTATCACTATGTTTTCAGTGTCAAAATCCAGTGGCCTGTTAAGTTTTAAAGTTTCTAATCGCTCCCTATGGAAAGAGGACTCACTGAGGAGTCCATCGGACCGATTAGATGTGAAAATTGAATTTGGAAAACCCACTGTTTCTGGATTCGTATTTCATGTTGTGACTGCCCGTCACTGTCTGTTGTTGCAGACAGTGGAGGAAGACTGGCTCTCGGACGGATCCGAGAGTCGATCTTCGGACGGTCCGAGGGTCACATCCTTCGGACGGTCTAAGAGGAGCCCTTCGGACGTTCTGAGCTTCAGCCCGAAGTCCCGAATCATCCGAGGTTGGCCAGACTCGCCTGGATGTTCCGAGATGAGTTCGGACGGACCGAACCCCACTCGGACAATCCGGGCTTTACTCGGCATGTTCCGAGGCACACAGACCCACTGAGACTTGTTTTTCATATTTTTCGGTTCGGAAGAACCTTCGGATGATCCGAGACCCGATCTTCGGACGATCCGAAGCTAGACCCAAGGTCTGAAGTCAGTGACTAGTTTAGGCAGTGATTCGGATGATCCGAAGCCACAGTACCTAGTTCCGAGGCTTGTTCCGAGGGACCCAGTTTTTAAGTGTAAAATATTGCTTGGTTATAATGCATGTGATGTTATACCCCTTTAATAAATTAAAAATGTATTAACTTTCTTCTCTTAATACTATAGTGTATCTACTATTGTATTCACTTCCAGGCCGACTCTATTGGTCGGGCATTGAGTGACTTCACTTCCAGACCGACGCTATATTTGTCGGGTACTGAGTGACCTCGAGGCCTTACTCAATATGTCAAATCTGGTCCTATCCAGAAGACAACCGAGAAGTAACCTGAGCATCTATACCTAACTCAATAAGTTAATCTGGTCATGCCCAGAAGACAATATGAGTTTTGGACTGAGCACCTTATTATTTCTTTATTGTGGATTATTGTAACTTAAAACGATTAGAAATCAAATAGGAGGCTCAATTCCATTTACGTTGGATATTTTTTTGGGAAAACAAGTATGATTTCGAAATATTACTTGTATGTATGCAATTAATGCTACGTATGTTGACTTATGATTGATTATACACTTTTTTGCTTGTTGAACAGAGACCGCGACACCACACATTTACGGTGAGGGAACTTAACTTTTTAGTAGGTGTAAACAGGTTTATTGAAATGGATCTTGAGCAAGACTGGTTTCATGTTGATGAACCCACCCATGTGCCTAGATATAATGCACTATTGTAAGAAGTGCTTATGATGCTTATGAATGCTATGATGTTGATCATATGAGTTATGTAATACTACTTCCACGTGTTCTTGACTATTAAACCAATATCGGCCATGTGTGTGAGATGATTTACGTCTACTGGACCATGGGCGTGACAGTTGCTAACTTGAAGAGTGTCAGTATCGGCTATGTGAGAGCCAGAGATGTACTTGCAATGATGTATTTTGACCGTGTCGGGACTTAATACGATGGTCTCAGCATAGTATGTAGGCGTTACATTGGATGACAGCAGTATTGGAAGGAATGATAAATTATGGGAATGATGATGATATTACTTGATGTTGAGAATTTATTATCAAGCATGAGATATTATATTACAACTGTTGATTATTTGCTAACTTGATGTTTACTTAAACTGCACTGCTATATTTCATTACTGGGCTAGTTAGCTCACCCCACTCACCTTTCAGGAGATGAACTCGAGCAAGAGAACCCTCTGTTTGAAGCTTAGGGTGGATAAGCTGCGACGTTTCTTTGCGATTCCCACTGAGGGGAATTCCCTTATCTTTGCTTTCTGGTTCTTGGAACCATTTGCTTGTCTAAAGTACCGAGTGTAGTACTTAATTTGTTTAATTGTGATGTATTAAACTACCATGCGACTGTAGTTACTCTGATGTTGAAATAATAATTCAGTGTTGGAATTATGTGTTCATGTTTTGTGTTAATGATTGTGTTTATGTTGGGTAGGCTTATGGTATATGTTTGAGTCCACATGTTGAGATCATGTGTGACCTTTGGGCCTAACTGTTGATTCTGTCCAGTTAGAATTCTTGTGTTAGTTTAGTTTCAAAAAAAAAATCAGTTGCGTTGCGAGCCCACCTTTCGGGTCGGCGCGTGACACCTAGATTTTAAGTCCATAGATCCATTAACCATAATCCTAAAATCCATAAAATTTTAAACTTCATAATTTTAAAATCCATGATCCATAAAATTTTAAACTCTATAAATCATTAAGATTTGCCAAAAACATAAGAGGAAAATCCATGATTTTAAAATCCATAAGTCATCAAAATTTTAAAATCCATAAACTTTAAATCTATAAAGGTTGTCTTCTTCCTTGAGATCCAAAAATTTTCTTTCTCTAATTCTGTTTTATTTCAAGCAATAATCGATTCTATGAACCAGACTCTTGATGCCATATGTAATATTTCATCATAATATCAGAGCTTACTGATTGAGAATCAATCATACATTATATTCATCATTAAACTTAATGTTCGACAAACCCGAACGGCATAACCATATGATCTGAATAGATTAATGCTTGAAATACGAATCAATCTTAATGTGAAAATTATAAACATAATAATAATAAGACATACCCAGATCCATTGATAAAGAAGTTTGAGTTTTGATCTTCCCTTTAATATGCCAATACTTCCTGAAGTCTAAAAACAAGAGAAAACACTCACCTTGGAGTTTCTACTTCTTTCTTCCTTAATGCCCTCTCCCAATTTCATGAATAGTATTTTGAAACAATAGAGTTGGCTTAAGTTGATGGATAATTATGGAGAGAGAACATTTTATAGGCAGAGGGGGGACCCCTAAGACAATTAGAAGTTTCATTTCCTACTTCTCATCAAAATAGGAAACTTATTACCTTTAGAAGCTCTACTAAAATAAACCTTCCTTATTTAAACTCAGTTTTCCTGATTTAATATCCTCTATCTAGGTCCCAAATTTAATGTGGGTCATGTTTAATCTTACATAAGCATCCATTTTATAAAGGTTCATGGTTGAAAAAAATAGAAAGATTTCTAAATATTACAGTTTATCATCATTCTTCGACACTTGGTTAAAAAAATGGTATTAACTTCGTCTACAAATATCGAAATTGCGCAAATTTGAGTTTTTTGGAAAGGTAATTGAATAATTTTTCTAATGATTTCGATTTTATAAAAATCTGATATTGTTTGGTATCTTAGATCTTCTTGCAAACTCTGAACATGTTTTTTGTCAAATCCCTGAGTGACATATATCTTATGTAAAATAAAAAATAAAAAATACATATTTCTTTGCTGATATGCATGCCCAAAGACTTCTAAGTTTTCAAGAATCCATCCTACATGATATGTGATAGGACATCCAAGTAGGCAATATTGTGGAATTTGTAACTCCAACTTATATGCAATAAATGGACTTCAAAACTTGGTCTTTTGAGGCCCAAAACATCTCATAGCAAGCCTCGACCCATATCTCACTCATATGGCTCCAAATTTGATGAAACTAAGCCCATTAGAAAGCTTGTAAAACACTCTCTTCCCTCCATCGATTCTTGCCTGAATATGGGTTGAGAATTCTTCAATTAAGCTCAAATTGACCCCACCATCCTTTAATAAGTCTTCATTACTTGCAATTGGATCATTTGAGCTCTTGATGACCACATCCATCTCTCCAAATTTCATTTCCACCAAAGTTTGGTGCAAAGACTCAACTATCCCACTAGTGGCCCACATGTATGGGCAGGGTGAAATTGGATAAGAGAAGTAATATATCTTAATACCCTTACAATTTCATATTTATCTAATGGTGGAAATCCACAAAGTTAAATTAATGAGCTTTAAAAGTCAAATTATTGTCAAATTGAGTACGAGTGAAATTCACATATTGTTCCTCTCCCCTAAGAATGAGTTTACACTAAACTTGGTGCAAATGATCAACGGGTACCACTTCAGCTCACATGGTTCGATGTGTTTGAAAAAGCCTTAGCTTGTATATGATGCTCTGGGAAACTGCAGGAAGCTTATTGAGGCGGGAGATTACCAGTTGAGCTACACCCATGAGGAATAAGAGAAGCTATATTTTAATGACACTCAAAATTTAACATTTATCTAATAGTGGAAATTCATTAAGTTATATCAATGAGCTTTAAAAGTCAAATATGTGTCAAATTAGGTATGTGTACAATTCACAGGGATAGGTGGTGTGAATGGGGAAATTGATTCAGTAGGTCTATTGTAGGCCATACACACCAAAGTTTGCATAAAAATCATATGAGGGATTTTCGCTAGCACAATTAGAAAGATGTTTTTTGGATGATGCTACTTACAAAAAATTGGATTAATTGAATTTCAAAAGCCAAGTAGGTGGATGTGAGGTCTTGGCTTGTATACGTTGCCTATAAATTTCATCTCGACAAGATAAGAGAAGTCATGTTTTTTAAAGTCCTCAAAATTTCAGATAATGGAAATCTAAAAGTTTGCATGAAGTTTGGTGCAGACTTTGGATTATGGGGTCTATAGTGGATTCAATGTTTCCATTTCCTCCCTCATAATCACTTACCCTCTATGAATTGCACATGTACCCAGCTTAACATAAATTTGACTTTTAAAGGTCATTGATCTAACCCGATGAATTTCAATTGTTAGATAAATGTTAAATTTTGAATGCCTTAAAAAACATGGTTTGTGTCGTTTAATCAAGATGAAATTTTATAAGCAACATATACATGTCAAGGCTTTTCAAACCCATCCATCCATATGGGCTCAGGCAGAACCATTAGAGTATTTGCACCAAATTTTGATGTAAAATGCTCTTATAGATCCACTTGGGCAGGTTGGTTTGAAAGGTATTGACTTGCATACGTTGTCTATTTTCATCTTGATTGGATAAGAAAAGTCATTTTTTTAAGTCCTTCAATATTTCACATTTATTTAATAGTAGAAATTCATCAGGTTAGATTAATTATCTTTAAAAGTCAAATTGGTATTAGTACAAACTCTCCAATGGTGTCCTTGGGCCCACATAGATTGGTGGATTTTAAAGGCTTTGGCTTGTAAATGATGTCTTAAAATTTCATCTTGATTCGATAAAAGAATCAATGCTTTTTGGGCCCTCAAATTTGACATTTATCTGGTGAAAATTTATCAGGTTAGATCAATAGACTTTAAATATTAAATTGGTGTCAAATTGGACACGGATGCATTTCAAAGGGGTGAGTGTGAGGAAGGGAGTGGATCCATTAGATCCACGGTAAACCCCATAATCCAACGTTTGTACCAAACTTACATACAAACTCATTTATAGGTGATCATTGTCCATAAGGGACCTTTGAGCTTGTGTATATTGGTTTATTAGCCCTCATATGTATAATGTAATTCCCCAAGAAATTATCCAAGGTGAATCAATTTCCCAGACAACTCTTGGATTGAATAATTAGTTAAATTTCAAAAAGTGAGCTTTATATCCATCCAAACGTTTAGATTTAAAATTCACACCAGTTTTTGTGAACCGATTCACATAAGATAATTTCTAGTAATTCCCCCACTTGAAACCAATCATCTGATTGAACTTCCAAACAGAACCCTATATGGGTTTCAGATATTGTTCAATTGAAATGTGAGTTGGACCTTAAAGTGGGTTTTAGACTCATTCAGTCCAAGTATGTTAAATGTTTAAAGGGCAACAATGGGTCAGCTTAGGCTTTTCATGTATCTAAATGGTTGGACTTGGACTTTAGCCCAAGAACTCCAATGGGCTTTGGGTGGGGTTAGACTTTGAAAATTTGAACGAGTTTAGGTTTGAGCAGTTCTGTCCAACCTGAACTCAGCCTGTGAACAACCATACTTTATGGGCCGCCAACATTTCATGAACCATATTGATCAAATAGACTTCACCTAAACCTCACCATTGTTAGAGCCAGATTTTCAGACTCTTTTCGGTCAGGTCTCAACCCAAAATGAGTCTTTAATATTTTCATAAAATATCTACATTTCTCTCCAGATGTAGATATTTATTAGATCTGTATGTTAAATATATGAAGTATACAGATAACATATTAAAAATTAATTTAATATATATGATGTATGGACTATGGAGAATAGACATTGTATGAATTATGAATCAAATTTCAGTTGATATGTCCATAATATTGATCGAAATTTTTCGTAAACTCTAAAGGCATCAGCAGTTTTGGCCTAGATTAAAATCTACATTTAAGATTGACATTTAGGGACTTCGGCTAAACTGAACCCAGTTGTGAAAGCTCAACTTGAGCTCAAAACTAGTCTTGGGCTGAAATGAGCAAGCCCAAATATGTCTGACTCTTGGCTCAAACTCTGGTAACTAAAATCTAAAGCCCAGACCAAGTCTGGTCCAAATTGTATTTATTTATATTCAAGTCCATACTCAAGCCCAAATTTGTTTCAATCTCGACTAAAACTTCATCAACTAAAATCTAAAGCCTAGACTAAGTCTGGTGGTAGAACCCAAGAATCATTACACTTGGGATATGACATAGCTCAAGAAAACAACACAAGAAGTTTCGGTCACAAGTACAGCTTTGGCCAGTGGCTCTGATTTGTGAAAATTGGACATTGTCTAAAGATTCGAATCCACAAAATAATGAATTTGACTTCTCTAGAGAATCAAAGCTAGAGAAGGTATGTAATCGAGACCGATCACTCGAAACACTAATCTCAAATCAGCTCAATTTTCTATGGAAACCTAAAAATTGATTAGATGTGTAAAATACAAGAGATTTTACGTGGAAAAATCCAAAGGGAAAAAAACCAAGGGAAAATAAAGATATTATTCATTTGTTACAATGCCTATATATATACAAGAAGGAGTCCCAACTATCGAAGGTACTCTCTTTCCTCAATCAACACTCCCCCTCAAATTGGTGGGAAGATATCGATTGAGCCCAACTTAAATAATATCTCTTGAAATTTGATAGCAAGAAAACTTTTTGTGAAGATATCTATTAACTGTTGATCACTAGCGAACAAACGGAGTACAAATAACATTAGCTTGCGAATTATCTTGAACAAAGTGACAGTCCACCTCAATGTGTTTAGGTTGCTCATGAAATACTGGATTTAAGGCAATATAGATAGTAGCCTCATTATCACAAAACATCAGTGCTGATTGAGTAGACTCAAAGCCCAAATCAAGCAATAATGCTTGAAGCCAAAATAAAATATAGGAGTGCTGAGCGACACAAGACGAGATTTGTTGCTAGCGGATTTATGCAAACTTATGGAGAGGATTGTAAAGAGACTTTTGCACTAGTTGCAAAGATGAACATTTTCTGAATGCTTCTCTCTTTAGCAGTAAATCAAGGTTGGAAATTATATCAGATTGATCTTAAAAATGTGTTCCTACATGGTGATCTAGAATGAGGAGGTTTATATGAGTGTTCCACCCGGTCATTCATAATAATCCAAAGTTGGCTTTGTGTGCAAACTAAAAAAAACATATATGGGCTTAAGTAGTCTCCTGGTGCTGGGTATACTAAACTCAGTTCTGTTCTCATGAGTAATAGATTTAAAAGGAGTGTTGCTGACTCTTCTCTGTTTGACAAGAAAGGCATTTCTGGTACAATTATTGTTTTAATTTATGTTAATGATATAGTGATCACAGGCGATGATAAGAATGAAATTTCAAGGCTTAAGATTCTTCTGCACAAGAGATTTTCCATCAAAGACCTCAGAGTGTTAAAGTATTTTCTTATATTAGAAATTGCATACTTAAAAAAGAGGATATTTCTTAATCAATGAAAATACGTGTTGAACCTATTATAGGAAATTGAAAAATTGAGAGCAAAACTGTCAGATACTCCCACAGACAGTTGTGGTAAGCTTGGTGACGATGGTGAATTATGGTCTGATATCGATCAGTTTTAGAGATTGATTGGTATATTAATTTATCTAACCATTACTCGGCCAGACATCTCGTATGCAGTTAGCCTGGTTAGTAGACTTATGCATGAGCCAAAAGTTAGTCACATGAATGTGGTTCACAGAATTATGCAATAGTTAAAGGGCTCGTCAGGGAGAGGTATATGGATGTCCATGCATGGTCACTGTTCTATTACTGGTGTCATGCCCCGACCTGATATGTGGGCCCGGAACGAGATTAATTTTTTTTTTTTAAATTAAAACTAATCCCAAACTCAACATGTACATGGCCTCGGGTCTACCTAAGCTCATGAAGAGACCACACGTGTTCATAAAACCTAAACTATCACATAAAGTACTTATATTCACATAACAGTTCACACCATAATTATACACATACAAGTCTGAATGCTACAACTAGTAAACTTAGACAATATTTACATATTAAGCCATCTAAGTAAATTCTACTCCAAAACAACTTATTGGAATTCAGAGATTCCACAGCTTAGGCTATTGCAGGGGGGTCCTCCGCTGCCTCCAGACCTTGTTCTTCATTGAGGTACATGTGAGCTTTTAGCCCAGTGAACAGAACTAGAAATATCATAGATATAGCATGTGATAGAGAATTAGAGTCTACAATGCAGTTAAATAAATAACAGAACATGTGGCAATTGTTCTTTTCTTTCAATTCCTAATGTGTTTCATTGTTTCTTTGACTCACTGGGGTATCCCACTCAACCCCTTGAGATATCCCACTCAACCTCAACTGTATAGGTCTAGGGTATCACACTCAACTCTATTGCGGAATCCCACTCATCCTCAAATGTATTAAGTCAAGATAGACAGAATACAACATCTTGTAAGAGCTCGACCAGCTTCACAAGTGTGTGTGTGTGTGTGTATATTTAACATACACAATAAACAAAATTCCATAATCATGGAAAAAATTACTATCCACTGACATTAGATTTAGATTTACCAACCTAGAATCTTCATATTCACAACACCTACATAACCACCTTAGCACAAGTATATACAAATAATCATATGCATACTTCAACATATATCATGTATATATGATTTTTACATAGCACATGTGCACATTCACATACAACCATTCACTTGCAAATAAACCACAGTTGAGTCTCCTCATCTTTTCCAGCCTCGTTTTCACCACAAATCTGTAAAACATACTCCCTCTGTCCCAAATTATTTGTCCTATAGGAATTTGGAATTGTCCTAAAATAGTTGTCTCATTTATATTAGAGCAGTATAAAGTGTGTTAAAAATGGATGAGATCACAGAGTGCTAGCCTATATAGAGAGTTCCTTAAAAAATACAAACATTTCAAATGAGACAACTAAAATGGATAGGAGGGAGTATTATTTTTCATAAATACTTATTTTAACTCAAAAACACTAAAAATAATATCTTAAAATATAACATCCAAGAATTAGTTTGGGGTTAATCTTTCCCCTCTTTTAGCTTAAGATTACAAAAGCAAGGTTTTGAACATCATCAAAACCCAATTTGGAAGATGGAACTCAAAAATCAAAAGAAGTGGGTTATTTTCTCTAAACCTTAAAAATCCAACTTTAGAGCTTAAAATCAAACTATTTTTCAAAGAGAACAGTCCTGAAGTTCATGAAATTTTGAATAGATGGCTTTTGATATCTTGATAGTCGAAATCGATTGAGAAAGGGCTGCTGCTACTTGAACGTTGGAGGAAAGAGAAAAAGGAAACAAAGGGAAGAAAGGGACAGCTAAAAGAGGAAAAGATGGAATGGAAAAAAAAAAAAAAAAGGAGAAGGATGATGGAGAGAGGGATGAGAGCCCCTTTTGATTTTTTTTTTTCCTTTCCTTTCTTCCTTCGGCTCTCTCTCTCTTTTCTTAAACAAAACCACCGTAAGTAGGTGGCTTTTCCTCTCTCTTCCACGATGGTCTAGCTACATAGTAGCCTATTAGCCTTGATCTTATCTTCTTTTAAATAACTTAAAACTATATAACTTCTATAGTTTGAAAAATAATATAATCTCCATTTAGATTTCAAAATTATTTTTTTTATAAACTGTGTATTTCCAAATCTCTCCAAACCAAATCCTAACGAGTTAGATATTAAACATTTAATACTAAAATATCTAGAGAGAAAAATTCATTAAAATTTAAACAAAGTCATTTAAATATCAAAATTTCAAAACTTAATATTATTTTGTAAAATCTCAGAATTTTCAATCGAATCAAATAATTTAACTAATAAAAACACCTTTAAATTTCAAAACTATCTTGACACTTTCAAATATTTAAAATCTGACATTTTAAAACAAATTCCATACTTCTTAAATTCAGACGGATAAAATTCTTTGGACTTGAAATTTTAAAACTAAATAATTGAATCAAATTTAAGAAGGTAAATACCTCAATTGATTGATCTTCAAATATAGACAATTTTAAGATCTCGGCTGAAGAAAAGTTTGGATAAATTTCAACTTTGCCACTGCACTAACGAGTTGGATTCAAAGACTTTGAACTCGAGTCGAGTCAACTCTAACTCTATACAAAGCCCATTTGTTAATCTCTCATATTAACCGACACTAAACACAATCAACTATAATTAATCACATAATTATACGCTAATTTTGGTTGGGGTATTACAATCAGTTACACTGATGCTGATTAGGCAGGGTGCCCAGTTGACAGAAGATCTAGTAGAGGTTATTGTACCTTTGTTGGAGGTAATTTGGTAACATGGAAGGAGTTCAAATGTGAAAGGTACTCTCTTTCCTCAATCAACAAGTCGTAGCAATGAAATTTCACTCACCAAGAAATTTCAAAGGCCCTAAACTCACCTAAGTCACAATTAATTATGGAATAAACTTGACAAAGGCTTCAATTCAACTTGAATTTTACCCAAATAAAATGTGCAATAGTTAATTTTATATGCTGAGATAAATTTAAAATTAACAATTAAAGTCGAAAATTGAAAATGGGTTGGGTCGGGATGGCAATTCAGATCAAGTCGAATGAGCAACCAGTAACTCGGGTCAGGCTCAATAATAGTTTATATGACTTGAATTGGATTTATTAAAATAGGCTCAACCTGCTTGAGTTTGAGCCCCAGAAGAAAAAATATTTATAGTATTATGAATTGAGGTGCCAAGAAATGATATAATGAAAAATGAAAAATGGTCGAAACAAAAACTTTAAATAAGGTTGGATAGAGAAGTGGCACATAAAAAACCGAAAATAGATTGACAAGAGAAAAGATTAAACAGTGATAATATGA
This sequence comes from Chimonanthus salicifolius, assembly GCA_013350335.1. Taxonomy (NCBI): domain Eukaryota; kingdom Viridiplantae; phylum Streptophyta; class Magnoliopsida; order Laurales; family Calycanthaceae; genus Chimonanthus; species Chimonanthus salicifolius. The sequence continues at coordinate 26,983,808 of CM023541.1, read as the reverse complement.
TAAATAAAATGCTGATTGAAGTTCTTACACATTTTTATTGAGCAAGTTAATTCTGTATACATGAAATAATGAAAGAACCGAGTATTCAATAGAGAGGCCCATATTCTACAAAATAGCTAGAGTTATGAGATCACTCCATCGGCTATTCAATGTTTTAAAAACTCAACTTTTCAAGCGGTTGAACCGGTCCGTTCTTGATTTTCACCAAAGTGGTTCAATCATCTTGAAATCCTTTTCAAAAACTCTCAAAATCCTTAATGACTAATGGTTTGAAAGGTTATGACGGTTGACCATCAATAAATCTCCAAATACTTTGGAACTTATTATATTGAACTGTTAAACTACTTTGTGATTTATAATTGTAATTAGTATGAACAACATACGTTACAAAAATGTGATTATTAACTTTTTAATATTTATGTGTTTTGTATTTGAAATTTGACAATTTATAGTTACTTATAAACTTATTTATTTATTAATTGATTGATTAGTTGCTTAATATTATATGGGACACTATGTTGATGTCGTGGGTTTGTCTAAATTCAACCACAGTTGAATCGCAACTCTATTTAACTCAACTTTTTCTTAAGACGGTATATCCTAAGTGTCAATTATTTTTGACATTGGAGCTATTTTTCCTCCCCTTTCTTTTATCCACAATAAATCTAAATAAAGCATATATATATATTTTAATTAGGTGGCATCTTTTCATCGGTTTAGTAATGTAAGGACATGTGCCCATCAATGATTGGATGTGACGATGTGTCCACTAATGATTGGATGTGAGGATGTGTCCATCAATGATTGTTTTTTTTTAAGTCACACTATAAATATATATAATGGTTGACCCAATGGATTACCCAATTTTGAGTTCAACTTCTTCTGTATGGTTGGTCAACAATTTCTCTTATTTTTATGAATTTCTTGTTTAATTTAAAATTTACATTTTAATTTTATGAATTTATTTTTTCTAAAAATTTCATAAGTTGTTGTAGTTGAACTTCTTATTGAAATTAAGAGGTTTCCAAAACTTCAATTTCTATATTTGAGTGTGAGGAGATTCCAATGAGTGAATTCCACATTCAATTTTTTTTCTAAATGAGGTTTGAGTTTCTTTTTGAGAGAATTGAATTCTCTACCAAATCGGAATTTCCTTTAAGTTCAATCTTTTAGAGTTCAATTTTTGCACTGTATTTTCTGTATTAAATGTTCAAACAATGGGTTCATGAGTTGGTATGTGTCGGGTTAGGCTTTCAAATATATGATTTTAGCATGAATTCAATCCAAGAAATGGGCCTATCAGCACGAGGAAATGTGATGGGATTACAAATTCTCTCCTTATCTCCACCTCCTTAATATAAAAGATTCATATCCCAGCTTGGTAGATCCAAGTAAAAGGAAATAGAAGCAAGATCTCAGCAAGCTTTGAATGCCACCTTTCTTTTTAGTATTTTTCTATTTTTATTTTATTTTATTTTTATTTTAATTTTTATTTTTATTTTTAGATAAGATACATGTCACTCAGAAATTTGATAGAAAGCATAGTGTAACTTTGTAGAAATATTTGATATATAAAAAATTGTCATTTTTTTATAAAAGTAGATTTATTGGAAAGCTTATTCAATAACATTTCCAACAAATCTAAATTTATGCAACTCTGATACGCATAAATGAAGTTATGACCAATTTTGTAATAAGTGTCAAAGAATGACAGAGAAACTTATTATTGTTAATTTTTGTATTCTAAACACTATAAATAAGAGGGTTTGCATGCCCCAAGAAGTGTCCATTTTGAGAATTAATTGAAAAAACATTAGTTGCTTTGGTGATTTTCAAGTTTGGGTGAGTTTTAGGTAGATTTGTTTTTCAGCAAATTAATTTGTGTTTAATAAATTTTACGAGTTGCTAATCCAATGGCATAACCTTTTTTTAGCAAAAGTTTCAAGAAAAAAAATCAGCAACAACTTTTTTATATTTCTTGAAACTCGGATGAATTCAGTAAGATCGGGTTAATTTTAAATTTCTTAGTTATATCTAAATTCCATACAGTTTTTTTATTAATTCAACCCGACCTGAAATTTATAAATACAGAACCCAACCCACTTATTTGTCAAGTTAGGTCATGTGAGTCAAGTTAAAACCCTACCCAAATTTCACCTCTACCTTTTACTATCTATATTTGAATTATTTATAATCTTTTATAGATGTTCAAACTATTTGTATTGACATTTATTATTTTTCATATTAGAGTAACCTTCTCTCTAATGCTAATACATTTGACATAACTTTTGAAACTTTTTGGGCTTATTATTTACTGACATGCCACTGTGGATTCCCTGTCAATTTAACAAAGAAAAAAAAATTCAAATTATGCATATTATTCCATGGAGACCAAACTATGGTGTCATTCATTATTCAATCTCCAACTTGTAGTTCCAGGGCTGTGTAATTTGACTTTTGAGTGGGATTTATTTTTAAATGTGACGAATATTCGGATACAATGTAAGAAATATTTCAAACCATTCATCATTGAGGCGGCCCACACGAATCATCTTTGAATTTCTAGTCTAAAATTATAGACGGCCCAGAAACAACAATGACAGCTGTTCGTATCAATCAATGCTTCTTCTTTTTTTCTTTTAAAAAAATCAATGTCCAAAGACTATTTGATTTAAACTAGTATAGCGATAGTTTGGCTTCTCTGATGTCACCATGATGACTGAAGGGAAAGATGTGTGATGTCAGAGTGACGCCCAAAATAGAAAAAGTGAATTTACATTTATCCCAATTTTTAATTAGATTTAACTCCTGTCTAATTACGTTTTAAAGATGAAGTTCAAATCCACTGCTTAAAACTCGTTTATTTTGCATCTGACATTATTTTAAAAAAAATTGTAATTAAAAAATTTAAGTGTACAGATTAAAAGTATAGTTAAATACCTATAATCAATCAAAATTTTAGTCTAAAAATCAATTTTTAATCACTTGATCATGATAGTTAAAGTTGAGATGTGTCTTCTAAAAGATGACGTACAATGATTTTGAATTTTAAGATTGAGTGACCGAAAATTAATTTTTAAAATGAAATTTAATAGATGCCTGATTTTTAATTCTTCTTTTAATCTTTACGGTTATAAAATGATTTTTAAAATGAAATTTATTCCATTTCTCTGGTAATCTGTCAACCTTGCTTGTAATTCTTGTTTCGTTGAATGAAATTAAGCTTTAGCCTTTTCTTGCATCTGATTCCTCTTGTTAATTGCAAGCTTCTGTCCATGTTTTTTGTGAATCATTTGTAATTTATTGGTGAGTTCATTTCATTTCTGCACCAGGAGGAATTCCACTGGAATTCAGAGCTCAGTATTTTTTTTAAAAATGGTCGGAATCTTAACCTGATTAGCCAGTCGTTATGTGAGCCTTGATTTTATCCATTCTTGTGTTTTTTTTTTTCAGATTTATAATTGGATCTGGTCGGAGTTTGCTATTTATATTTGTTTTTTTGTTCCTTTTTCAGATTTACGAAAATAAGAATGATAACTACAAGTTTGACCTTGGAACAATAAAAAACTTTGAAGAGATTTCTAAATTCTCTCTATGCAAGTGGGCTATTCTTTAAAATTGAAAAGGGTCACGTATTTTCTGATAGAATCTGTATAGAAGGATTGGGACATTAATTGTGTAAAAGTTCAGACTCATCAAAGTCCTTGCAATTTTAGACTTCGAAACTTTGATTGTTACAAAACAATAATTTTTTTTATGCCTCATCTTACAAAGTTATAATAATTTCATGTAGGAATGGCTAGTGATCCTCCCATGGATATTTTGTATAACGAGACATAAAATTTAGGGTATTGCCCATTTTACCTTTCCACTGCTGTACGAAAATATTTAAAAAAAATTCAATGATCCGGTCAGTGATCTGATTTCAGTGATTCGATTTGGTATTTTATATAAAAAAAAACAGTCTGACTTAGATAAATTTCAGTACATTGACAATTTATTGACATTGAAATCTCACTTAAAAATAACATCTACATTGACATTTTGTTGCACATCATATAAAGGAAATATATATTAAATATACATTTTTATTAATATCATCATCATCGTCAACAATGTCAATTATCCCTTTGATCTAGAATTTGACAAAAAATTCAATGATGAACCATTTTTATATGATCAATAAAAAAGTTCTACAAAATAAATAAAAATGAAAAAAGAAAAAGCCCTTTTTTTCATAATTCTATTTTATAATATTGAACATTTTGGTGGAGTATCAAAATGTTGTGAGAAATAGCATGAAAAAATATGCGGAAAAAAGAGATAAATTAGATGAAATTGTGGAATTGACATTGAAGATTCACGAACATCTTGATCAATTTAAAATAATCCCATTTAATAAGAAGTAGGGTCAAAAGACAATTAAATAAAGCTTCAAATTACAGAGGATGGACTTAAGATCTTATTTTTGGTGTTTGAATATCCAAATATTACTTTGTTAATAAAGAATTGTGAAATTAATTTGACCAAAGTTAGACTAGCTAAAAAGTAGAAAGAAAAAAGGGAAAGCTCCATGGGTCATCACCTTGTGAGATTCACTTCATCTTTGTTGCTAACCTCAAGGATTCCTTTGTTCAATTTTAGTCTTTTGTTCATTTTAGTTCATTTCTTTCTTTTCTCTTTTAGACACTTGTAACATGAAAGATTTCTTTTCAAGTTCAGAAATGATATATTTGAAGCAGGGGTACAAAATTCGGCTTTGCTGAGATATCGGCTGATAAGTTTCTCTCTTCTCTTTTGTTTTCTTTTCTAAATATCGGTAGTTTTTATTATTTTATTTTATCTGAATTAAAAAATAAATAAATAACCCAAAAGGAAGCTGGATTTTTTAAAACAAAATTGAAAACATATCGGCCGATATTGGTCTGATATCGGCCGAGATATCGACTCAGGCCTACCACCATTTTTATTTTTATTTTTAAAAAAACCGATATTAATCATATCGGCCATATCAGCCGATAAATAGAGTGTACGGCCGATACAATACGTATCGGCCGATATAATACGGTGCTTAAAAACCGATATACATCTTCCGATATATTTACCTCTGATTTGAAGAAATTAGATAGTGAAAATTTATGTATTTATTGAAAATTTTCAAGTACAAATAAAAGTGGTAGTGGTCCACCAAGGCCATCTCAGTTTGTGTTTTGAGCTTTACTTCTCCCTGTTGGTGAGTTTAAGTTTTTTTTTTCTAGGTTTAAATAATTTTACATCTAATTAATTTTAATTATGTAATTTTAGTTTTCTAAAATCCATGATTTATTGATTGAATGTGTTGCACTTCATGTTGTAAATTCATATACTCAAAGTAAGTTTTTGGCCTTTTGCATAATTTCTTCGTGAGTGAAATCTCCCTTTGGACATTGCTGTAAGCCTTGTCACAAATATCGGCAATATTTTTAAATTTACCACGTTTTTATCGAAAAAATACCATTACCGTTTAAAAATGCATTTTTATCGACACGATAATAAATTCCTGAGAAAATTGCGTTAAAAACGCTATAAATGGTAATATCGAGATAATATCTCGGTAAATTGCTGGCAAATTTCCTGTAAATTCCTTATTACCATTTTCATTTTATTATTTTATTTATTTATTCTATTTTTATTATTTTTAAATATGATAATTTCCGCGAGATTTTCCCATTAAATTTCCAGTAAAAATCTGAGAATTTGAAAATATCCTGATATTACCAATTGCCGTTAATATCCTAAGAACGGTATTTATGACAATGGTTGTAAGGAATTGGATTTGCTCTTCATCAAGTCAATTTGTAAGGAATTAGGTGAATTTCTGCCTTTTTATCTTTCAAATTATTCGAAACTACTATCATTTTAGCCTAGGAGGAGTTTTGCAAGTTTTCCTCAAACTTAATTGCATCAATTTTAGCCTCAATATTAGACCCTTGTCAGTTAATTTGAGAATTAATAGGACACCAGTGTTTCTATAACAAAACACACCAGTATATACTTTCTTCACTCTTCAAATCTACCAGTATATACTTTCTTCACTCTTCAAATCTACTTAAAATTTCTTCGTACACTTCCACCTTCAAAGGTTCTAACCTCGGTTCCAGCTACGTGATCTCACAAGCAAATTATCTTCTACATACAAGCGTCATTCAGATTAACCTCTACAACCTCAAATGGTTAGTCTATTTGTATATAGGCCTTAACTTCATGTGTTATTTAAAACATACTTTAAAAAAACTTTAATTTTGTTAAATTCTTGCAAATATTAGTAAAAACAAATAAACATAATCCAAATTGTCCAAATCATTATATCACATGCCCATTAAAAAATTTAACCCTTTTTTTGAATTTACATGTGGGAAACTCCCACGGTCGGACCTCTACTCCTAATGTTCACTCAAAATATTAAAAAAAAAAAAAAAAAACCAAAATGGATATATCTTAGTGTAAATATCTCAATGTTGCCCAGAAATTGACCCTAGAGGGAGAGGGGGTGAATTCGGTCAATGCAAACTTTTTGGGTTTTCTTTGATTACACAATGTAGAAAGATAAGATGCAAACAAGTAGTAAATAAATGCCCGAACATAAAAGAGGAGATGAGAAGAGATGGAGAGATTGAACCCGAGATTTTTACGAGGTTTGGCATTCTTGCCTATGACCTCGCCTCAAGTACACCACTTGAAGATTGAATGCACTAAACTTCTCCTTCAAGGGTGGAGAAGAAACATATTACAATACTTGTAGAGAACACTCTCTGATTTGAAGGTGAAGACACCCTTCTCCTTCACAAGGGTTACACCAACCCTTCACCAACTTTATCTCTCAAGAAATATAGAAGATTATAATGTAAAGCTTAGGAGTAACTCTCAAATGTTTACAAATCTAGTTTACTAAGAGTTACTCAAAAAGTTGAACTGAAATGGCTCAAGGTAAAATTGCAAAAGATGAATTTTGAGCTAGAGTATGTTTGGGATTTGATTTCAATGGATTCCTCTTGATTTCAAATAAGTCAACACTTCTTATACCCATTGACGCTTGGTTTTATAAAAAAATTCATTGATTAAGACTGTTGCCAAGCATTAAATGAAACAAGGGACCGTTGGAGAGAGCATTTAATGTTCAAAAAATATTACCGTTTCGCGATTCAGTCGATTGAAATAAATATTCAATCGACTGAAAATTCCCCGAAACTCAAACAGTTTATCTGTGATAATTCAGTCGGCTGAATCTGAAGTTTCAGTCGACTGAAATCACATTCAATGAAAATCCAGCATTTCAGTCGGCTGAAATATGAATTCAGTCGACTGAAATCACACCCGACTAAAAAACCAGTATTTCAGTCGGCTGAATGATTGATTCAGTCAACTGAAAGCCCATCACTACTTAATCCATTGTCTCAGTCGACTGAAAATTCTAGTTTAGCCGACTGAAATGACCTTAATGATAATTTTTGCAATTTTGGTCATTTTCAAATACATTTGATAGGTCTTGGGGAGTAGATCTTATCCTAGGATTCCATTTGTATGCATAAGACAAAATTGGGTATCTTAGGGTCCACTAGAGGATGACTTGAGCCATGGTGTTCAAACACAATTGAGTAACTTTACATTTTGTTCCTAACACTCATGACCAATACTAAGAACACAAACTTGATCTTCAATCTTCAGTACTTGTATCATTTGCCATTTGATCTTCAAAGATTGATAAGTCATCCGATCTCTTTCATGATGATCATGATTGTATAAAAATCGATCTTTAATGATCTTGCCCTTCTTTCTTCTTTGACTATGTCTTTTTGTAAATGTGATACCTATCTCATAGAGTAATATCATTTTAAATGTTAAATGTCACAGTTTAATGGTTTGTGGTTATCAAAATACCCATATGTCTATGTCCTTGGGTTGAAACCTTGGGGATAACAATCTCCCCCTTTTTGATGATGACAAACCATTGCACACAAATCATAAATAAAGGATACACAATTTGTGATCCTCCCCCTTACTTGATGCATAGAAACAAATTTTTCATTTTCTTCAAGGTATATTTCAAATGATAAGTATTCTCCCCCTTTTTTCATGGATGTATTTCTAAATAAAATAAATGCATCATATCCATTTACACAATCAATAAGTGCATCATATCCATCATTACACAATCTACTTAACCATATTAAGATATGTAAATAAAAATCATAAAGACAACATTAGCACAAGTAATATGAACCCATTAAATTTGATTAAGTCAAGGACTTTACAAAGGTTAAAACTTAGTGGGTTATGTATATGCCCAAAAGGTTTTATAACAAATTCAAGGGAATATAGAAGAATTTCAAGTGCAACCATTGATATTTCTCCCCCTATGGCATCATAAAAAAGAGAAGAGGGCAAGTGTCACTCGAGGCCAAGATAGGCCATGAGACTACTTAACTGAAGGTGCACCTGATCAGTGTCATCACAAGAGGCGTCGAGTCTATCTTTAACAAATTCGCGAATACTCTCACATTGAGTGCAGAGAAGGTCGACATTTACCCCTATCACTGCAACATCGATTCAGAGAGATTCAATGGCAGCAAAAACACTCTGAATGCCCTCATTGGAGCTAAAGCGCCACTAGAGGGATGAGGAGAGTCAGGCATGCCGATATCCTGATCAAGATATGCTTTCTCCTCTGCGGCTTGCTCAGGCTGCTGGACTTTCTTCAACCTTGCAGGAGTGGGTTCCCAAGAATTACCAACAGGCCTATACCCATATTTTTAAGGGTATGATCATAATACATATCATTGGCAGCACCAATTTCTTCTAATTCTGGTGGGCAGCAAACGTTGAAATGTTCAAATAGGAATGAAAGGAGTTTTCCATAAGGTAAAGTCTTCTTGCACTTTTGGCAATCTCTCATGAAGCATATGATGAGGTAGGGAAGATTAACATGGTGGTGTTGAATAATGGCCCAGATGAGATAAACATCAAGATAAGTGACATGATTATAAGACCCAAATCTCGAAAGAATATTATAACAAATGATATGATGAATTAGCCGTGCTTCTAATGATAGTTGGGATGCAATCGGCTGGAAGGGTTCAACAATATCATTGCGTTCACAAATTAATTTGAGGGCATCCACGGCATCAAAACTGTCAATCCAAGTATTTGTTTTATACACTGTAGGACCATTGGAAAAAGGAGGGGGTGGGGGGGGGTGGGCTTGAATAAGAGTCCCTAAGTCCTCTCGATTGAAAGAAAAAGGAGTTCCATTCACTGAGGATTCAATACGAGGATTTGAGGGAGTTGCTTTGAGAGAGAAATTTGCATAAAATTGTTTTACTAGTGTAGGATAGGAGGGGCGAACGATCTCGATAAATAGGCCTCATCCTTGATAGTCAAAGTGTACCCTAAATGGAAATTGCCTTGCAAATTATCAAAAAAAGAGAGAGAAACGATTTTACCGAACACCACCTTGCGAAACATGAAATGAAGAGTTTAAGCGCTTTCCGTATCTTGTGAGACGAAGTGAAGACGAGCGTCACTCATTCTTTTCGACCGTCGTTTGGTCTCAGCTTGTTTTCCTTTATCATGGGACTGTTGTTTGGGGGCCATTGAGGAGATTGAGGGAGGAAGGAGTGAAAGAGGTGATGTGGAGACGGGGAGGAGAAGGCTAGGGAGGATTAGGGTTAAACGAAGGGAAGAGGAAGAAGAGAGCCGAACAAGGTAAAAAAAATGAAACTCGGACGGTAAAAAAATAGTGAAGGAGTGAAAAAGAAATGGAGAGAGGCAGGGAAGACGAGAGAGATCGAGCGAAAGAGGGAAAAGGAAAGGGGATTTTGTCAGAAAGAGGAAGAGGGAAAGAGATTTGATGAAAAAGAAGGAAAGAACGAGGGATAAAAGAACTTACCCCCGTGTTTCACTCGGCTGAAAAAGGGCAATGAGAGCAGACAGTGAATCAGAGAAAAACTCAGTCAGCTGAAAAATGGGTAGCCGTAGGGTTCAGTCGGCTGAAAGTTATTTTTAGTAGGCTGAAAAATAAGAACAACAATTAACCAGTGCATAAGAATATTTCAGTTGACTGAACTTTGAATATCAGTCGGCTGAACGTGTCCACCCCCTTTTTTCTTTTTCTTTTTTAATTCATCACACATCCCTACTGAGGTATATTCCCAAATCTTTTATGATTGTATGAGGAAGAGATTTTGTGAAAATATCGGCCAGTTGATGATCAGTGCTTACAAATTCTAATTGAACATCACCTCTTTGTACATAATCTCTAATGAAATGGTGTCTTGTTTCAATGTGCTTAGTTCTGGAGTATTGTATGGGATTTTTTGACAAATTTATAGCCTTGTATTGTCACACCTAATTGGAATGCGATCATAATTAAGTCCAAAATCTTCCAATTGTTGTTTCATGTAAAACACTTGTGCACAACAACTCCCGACAGCTACGTATTCTGCTTTAGCTGTGGATAAGGCCATTGAATTTTGCTTTTTACTAAACCAAGATATGAGGGAGAGTCCAAGGAAGTGATAAGTCCCACTCGTGCTTTCTCTATCAATTTTACAGCCGGCAAAGTCAGCATCCAAATAGCTTACTAATTCGAGTGAGGTGTGTTTAGGATACCATAAGCCCAAATCAATAGTGCCAATCAAATATCAGAAAATACGTTTTACGGCAAAAATGTGTGATTCTTTGGGGCAAGATTGAAAACGTGCACACAAATATACACTAAACATTATATCCGGTCTACTAGCGGTTAAGTACAACAAACTTCCTATCATTCCTCTTTAGAGCTTCATATCAATGGGTTTGCCACAATCATCCTTATCAAGCTTGGTAGATGGGCTCATAGGAGTCCCAATTGATTTAGCTTCATTCATTCCAAATTTCTTGAGGTCTTTAACATATTTTGATTGATTTATGAATATCCCTTCATAAGATTGCTTGATTTGTAAACCAAGGAAGAAGGTTAGTTCACCCATCATACTCATCTCGAATTCATCATGCATGATTTTCGCAAATTCTTTACAGAGTTGTTTATTTGTAGATCCAAAAATAATGTCGTCTACATATATTTGTATAATGAGCATGTTATTGTCTAGAGATTTAATAAATAAATTAGTATCAATTTTTCATCTTGTAAAGCCATTTTAGTGAGAAAATTACTAAGCCTATCATACCATGCTCTAGGTGCTTGCTTTAAACCATACAATGCTTTTGACAATTTGTAAACATGATTAGGAAATTCATGATTTTCAAATCCGGGTGGTTGTTTTACATAAACTTCTTCGGAGATGAAACCATTTAAAAAAGCACTTTTCACATCCATTTGAAATAATTTGAAAATTTTGAAACAAACATATGCAAGCAACATTCTTATGGCTTCTAGCCTAGCAACCGGGGCAAAGGATTCTTCATAATCTATCCCATCTTCTTGGTTGTAACCTTGGGCTACTAGTCTAGCTTTGTTTCTAGCAATATTTCCTTCCTCATCTTTTTATTTCTAAAAACCCACTTTGTGCCAATTATGGAGTGATCTTTAGGCATAGGCACAAGCTCACATACTTTGTTTCTTTCAAATTAATTTAGTTCTTCTTGCATGGCAATTATCCAAAACTCATCTATTTCGGCTTCTTGAATGTTCTTTGGTTCGATTGAAGACAAAAGCTATGTTGTTACAAGCGCTTCTAAGTTTAGATCTAGTGGTTATTCTTTGAGATAGTTTACCAATAATTTGATCTTTTGGGTGATCTCTTATAAAACTCCAAGCCTTAGGAAGATCATTATTTGGTTTGACGTACTCACTATCTTGTCTTCCACTACTATTTGAAGCATTTACTTCATTGTTAGGATTGTCTTAGATATCAAGTTGATTCATCTCTTTTTCCAAAATTACAACCTCATCAGCAAGATCCTTTTTTATTTCAAAAAGGTTGGCTTCATCAAAGACCACATGAATCGATTCCTCCACAATTGATGTTCTCTTATTATATACTCTATATGTTTTGCTAATGGGAGAATAGCCAACAAAGATTCCTTCATTTGATTTTGGATTGAATTTTCCTAATTGATCTTTGGTGTTTTGTATAAAACACTTGCATCCAAAAACTCTAAAGTATCCAATGTTTGGTTTTCTACCATTCCATATCTCATAAGGAGTCTTATCCAATCATTTTTCTAATTGTTACCCTATTTATAACATGGCAGCCGGTGCTTATGGCTTCGGCCCAAAAGTATGTTGGTAACTTATGTTCGTTGAGCATGGTCCTAGCTATTTCTTAAAGTGTTCTATTCTTTCTTTCAACAACTCCGTTTTGTTGGAGATTTCTAGGAGCGGAGAAATTGTGACCCAAACCATTTTCATCACAAAGTATTTCCATTTCTTGATTTTTGAATTCTCTACCCCTATCACTTCTAATGTTGTTGATTGCATATCCTTTTTTCATTTTGGACTCTTCTACAAAATTTTGCAAAAGCTTTAGGTGTATCATTTTTGTGAGCTAGATATAACACCCAAAAGAAGCGAGAATAATCATTAACAATTACAAATACATATGACTTACCACCCATACTTTGAACTTTGCTAGGACCAAACAAATCCAAATGCAATAGTTGAAGAGGTCTAGAGGTAAATATATGATTTTTGCTTTTAAAAGAACTTTTGATTTGTTTTCTAAATTGGCATGCATAAAAAATATATCCTTGCCAAATTTGTCCTTAGGCAAGCCATCAGCTAATTTAAATTTGGATAGATTTGAAATAAGTTCCATGTGAGCATGTCGTAGTCTCCTATGCCATAACCAACTATTTTCATTTATGACAGCAAGTCATTTAACATTTTGGTTAAGCATTTTATCGAAGTCAATGGTGTAACCATTTTCATCTCTATATGCTATGAACATTTCTTTATCATTGCTAGCATTTCTAACAGAACATTTGTTTGATTCAAATACTACATTATTGCCTTTATCACAAAGTTGACTTACATTAAGTAAATCATGTTTCAACCCATCTACCAATAGTACATCTTCAATGGAAAGTAAGGGATCATTACCAATTTTACCTTTACCGATGATCTCGCTCTTGGAGTTGTCACCAAAGGTAACAAATCCATCATCTTTAAGAGAGAGAGAGAGAGAGAGAGAGAGAGATGAATTTTGATTTATCTCCCGTCATGTGTCTTGAGCATCCACTATTAAGAAACTACTTGTCTTTTCTTGGCGTTGATTTCATGCATATCTACAAAACACATTTAAGTAATTCTTCTTGGTCCCCATGTAGAGTTGGGTCCATTTGGGTTAGATTATAAGGAAATGTTCCTTTTTGGAACCCAAATCATTTTTGTTAACCCTTTTGCTTTCTTAATTGAGCAAGAATAAGAAATATGTCCGTTCTTTCCACAAAAGTTGCAAGTAATGTGTGGAGAGGTAAGAGATGAAGTTTTGACAAAGAAGTTTTTGTAAAATGATTTATTTGTTTTGGAATTATATCCTAATCCTTCTTTGTTAAAAACACATCTTTGATTTCCCAATAACATATCTAAATTTTTCTTTCCCATGGTAAATTTCTCAAGAGATTTAGTTAAGTTATTCAATTTTTCTTCCAAGACAATATTTTCCTTTTTGTATGGACATGGAAATGAAGGTAGTCTTGAAATTTTATCAATCTTCTCTTTCAATTCTTTTTCAAGTTTTTCATGGGCAAGAACCTTTTTATTAAGCTCCTCATTTTCAAGTTCTTTTGAAAGTGAGGAGTTGTCTCTTCTAAGAGTGAAATTTTCTTTTCCTTGCTTTTTAAAATCCTTATACATTTCTTCTAGTGAGTCAACTAATTCTTCTACACTAGGTGCATCATTTTCTGAAGAGTCAAGTGTAGGATTTACCTCATCTTCATTTGCCATGAAACAAATATTTGCAGTGTGGTGTTTGGATGATTCACCATCCGATTCTCTATCAGACTCTAACCATGCGGCTTTGAATGCTTTCTTTTTTAACTTCTTATCATCTTTCTTCAATAGCTGACATTCGGCTTTGATGTGTCCCATTTTACCGCAATTAAAACAAGTGAGGGGCTCTTTCTTTCTTGAATCTCCCTTATAGCTATCTTTCTTGAATGGCTTCTTTCGAAATTGATTGCTTCTTCTCAAGAGACTCTTGAATTTACGGGATGATCAAGACCAAGTCTTCATTGTCATCTTCACTATCTTCTTCTTCTTCTTGATCAACATATGTCTCCTTTAGTGAGGCTTGAAATGCAAGAGACTTCTTTTCTTTGGCAATTTCCTTTCGACCATTCATGGAAATCTCATGGGTCATGAGAGATTCCAAGAGTTCATCAAGTCCCAATATGGAGACATCTTTTGCTTCTATTATCGCCGTTGACTTCGACTCCCAAGAATCTAGCAATGACTTAAGAATTTTGCTCACATTATCTTAGTTAGAATAAGTCTTTCCAAGGGTATTAAGTTCATTTATAATCTTTGTGAATCTAGTAAACATAGAAGAAATGGATTCATTTGGCTCCATAATGAATAGTTCATATGAGTGTACAAGCCTATGAATTTTTTATTTCTTCACTTGATTAGTGCCTTCATAGGTCACTAGAAGCTTATCCCAAATTTCCTTGGCCGATTTGCAAGATGAAACTCTATTAAATTCATTTCGGTCAAGAGCACAAAATAGAATGTTCATGGCTTGAGAGTTGTATTGATTAAGCCTATGATCATTCTCATCCCAAATCTCTCTAGGTTTAGGAGAAAGGTCAATTAGTCATTTTGGAACAAAGGGCCCAAATTCGATAGCTTCCCATATGTGATGGTCCATTGATTGTAAGAAAATTTGCATCCTAGTTCTCCAGAAATTGTAGTCACTTCCATTGAACAATAGAGGTTTATTAATTGAACAACCTTCACCATAAGAAGATCCCCCAAAGTTTGCCATTCGATCGATTTCTCAAACGGTTAAGTAATTCGGAGAATCTTGGCTCTGATACCAATTGTTACCTTTCTTTGATTAAATAATTTAGAAAGATAAGATGCAAACAAGTAGTAAATAAATACCATAACATAAAAAAGGAGATGAGAGGAGATGGAGAGATTGAACCCGAGATTTTTACTGAGGTTCGGCGTTGTTGCCTACATCCTCTCCTCAAGTACACCACTTGAGGATTGAATGCACTAAACTTCTTTTTCAAGGGTAGAAAAGAAACCTATTAAAATGCTTGTAGAGAACATTCTCTGATTTGAAGGTGAAGACACCCTTCTCCTTCACAAGGGTTACACCAACCCTTCACAAACTTTATCTCTCAAGGAAATGTAGAAGATTACAATGTAAAGCTTAGGAGTAACTCTCAAATGTTTACAAATCTAGTTTATTAAGAGTTACTCAAAGAGTTGAACTGAAATGGCTCAAGATAAGATTGCAAGAGATGGATTTTGAACTAGAGTATGCTTGGGATTTGATTTCAATGGATTCCTCTTGATTTCAAATAAGTCAACACTTCTTATGCCCATTGATGCTTGGTTTTATAAATTTTTCATTGATTAAGACCGTTGTCAAGCATTAAATGAAACAAGGGGCCGTTGGAGAAAGCATTTAATGTTAAAAAAAAATATTGCTGTTTCGCGATTCAGTCGACTGAAAATCCCTCGAAACTCAAACAGTTTATCTGTGAATAATTCAATCAGCTGAATCTGAAGTTTCAGTCGTCTGAAATCACATTGAATGAAAATCCAGCATTTCAGTCGGCTGAAATATGAATTCAGTCGACTGAAATCACACCCGACTAAAAAATCAGTATTTCAGTCGGCTGAATGATTGATTGAGTCGACTGAAAGCCCATCCTTACTTAATCCATTGTTTCAGTCGACTGAAATGACCTTAATGATAATTTTTGTAATTTTGGTCATTTTCAAATACATTTGATAGGTCTTGAGGAGTAGGTCTTATCCTAAGATTCCATTTGTATGCATAAGATAAAATTGGGTATCCTACTGTCCACTAGAGGGTGACTTGAGCCATGGTGTTCAAACACAATTGAGTAACTTTACAGTTTTATTCCTAACATCATGACCAATACTAAGAACACAAACTTGATCTTCAATCTTCAGTACTTGTATCATTTGCCATTTGATCTTTAAAGATTGATAAGCCATCCGATCTCTTCCATGATGATCATGATTGTATAAAAATTGATCTTTAATGATCTTGTCCTTCTTTCTTCTTTGACTATGTCTTTTTATAAATGTGATACCTGTCTCATAGAGTAATATCATTTGAAATGTTAAATGTCACTCTTCAATGGTTTGTAGTCATCAAAATACCCATATGTCCTTAGGTTGAAACCTTGGGGCTAGTACTCAAAAAATAAAAAATGAGTTCAATTGTTGGTTGAAAAAAAAAATTTGGACTATCCTTACAGAATTAGCTATTAGAAATGATAAGAAAAAAAAGGACTGTGAAAAGTAGTTTAAAAATCATGAAAAGATGAATTTAGACCATAATTGGGCCAAAGTAAAAATGCTAAAATGGTCAAAAGCAAGACCAAGATCTCAACCTATATTTGCAAAATAGGGATGATAAATGATTGTATTACCTCTCCTCAATATGTATAAACTACAAAATTTCATATTTTTTTTATGATCAAAGTTTCTCTGTTAGAACACCTGATTAATTCATGTACAAACCTTCCTAACTCTTCGAAAAATGATCTTTTAAAGTGAAGTCAAAATCAAATTTAAAACTCTTACTTTTTTAAACGAATTCGTGATCATCAGTCTGACCCTTCTAAATTTATAAAATTTCGTACCAGACCAGCTGCAATGAACACTTACCTCTTCATTTTGTATGGCTGCTGATCAAACTCATTGTTGTCTAATTTAATGGCTCTCTCTGTCTCTAATTTTTACCATGGCCTGCTAAGAAGACGTCAGCCAGCACTGAAGGGCAAAGAAAGTGAAAATTCAAGGACAAAAAAAGGTTAGTTAATATCAATGCAAAAAGAGTCTGTACTGCATGGAAGTGATGTCCATTTCTAAACACATGGGCTCTTCTGTACGATACCCGACCATATCTTCTTCCAAATCCAAGCACCCATGAACGATGGCCTGAAAATTACACCACTGGTCAGAAACCCCCAATAATTTCACTGGAGAAATCCAGGAGCATAGAAATGGATGGTCAAGAAAGAAGCTGCTGAGTGTGGGTTATCTCAACCAGCTGTGCAAATATCGATCGATATTAATTGTATCGTTTGATATATATTTAGTTTTGAAAATTTGATATATATCGGTTGATACCATATATTTTAAGTTGTACCGTAAAAATATCAAATGATATTGACCGATATATTGGCCAATATTCAAGATTATCAATTTTTTTTTTTTTAAAAAAAGCTCTATATCTACAGTGAGCTCAAGCCGATATTGGTCGACATTTTGATTTTTTAATTTTCAAAAATTAAAAAAAAAGTATGTTTTTGAATTCTTGAATTTTTTTTATTTAGAAAAAAAAAATACACAACAAATATCTTAAAAAAAAAGAAAAAGAGAGAGAAAGATATCAATCGATATCCGATATTGGGATATCAGCCGATATCTCTGCCAATCCAAATTTTAAACCCCTGATCTCAACACTCATCTGTCTAGAGCTGTGGATATATAAAAAAAAACCATTTAAAGTGCAAATGTCTACTGATGCAATACAAATCATATGTATTAATTGATATTTAACGGCTAAGTTTACACTATATTTATCAGCAATATGTGGGCTTCTACAGTAGTAGATTGGTCAATATTATCGACACATATATATCAATATGATAAGTGTGATGGTCAATAATCATTTTTAATAAGTCAGAGTTTTGAATTCGATTTTCACTTCACTCTAGAAAGGCACACCTTTTAGAATTACTCGATGCGTGGACATGAGACTTGTACATGTCACGAAAATTAGTAGAGTGCTTTAAGAGAATTGGACACGTTCATCATAAAAAAATAAAATATGATAGGCCTATCGGCCAATAGAGTTTGATATGAAGTGCATTTAATCATTTTCATAATTTAAAAAGTTAAAACAATTAGTGTACCATATCAGCCCATATAAGAGATACGATGATATTAAAAACCTTAAAATCCCAACTAAAAGTGTTGGAATTTTTCCAATCAAAGCACGGCTGCAAACTTATTACATAAACACATAATGAACTATGCCAAAACATTTTTGAGAGTAGGGAAACGAATTAAAAGCTTATTGGGTGGGATTTAGGTATAAATGACTGTAATTAATAACAAATTTCTAATTTATCTAAATTAATTTTGATTTTTTCGACACTTGATTCAACCAAATTTGTAGAAAAAATTAAGTCCTAAAGATTTCCTTCATATGAAGTTATTATGCTAGAGAGATAGAGAAAATGGACTAAAATTTTTTAAGTACATGGATTAAAAAGAGTTAAAACGGTATTTTAAATAAATTAAATTGAGTCTTTTTGGAGTCTCGGAATTCTAACCTAACTAAATCGAGATTTATTTTAGAGTTCATTTGTAACTTTTCAATTATAGAAAGTAAAGAGTAAAGAAATGAGAGATTTTTCTCTTCGTCTTTAAGTGTCTTAGCCAAGAGCATATTTAATGAGAAAAAGAGAAAAAATTCACCTAGCTGAAACATCTTGTTATTTTTTATATAAATAAAAATTTTAACATAAAAAATACAGACACAGTTTCATAATACAACATGATTTCTGAATCTATAATATATATCAGATAACCAGGCCCGGCCTTGCCTATAGACGAATTAGGCTCGAGCCTAGGGCCTCCAAATAGGCAGGCCTCCAAATATCTATATAACCCGTAAAGGGCCTCGGGGCTTGGCCCAATATTCCGCCCAACATCCCCCCCAAAATCCCTCTCGGTTTCGAGGACCGTGTTCCGCGTCCGAGTGCCGCCAGCGTTCCGCGTTCCCATGTGCGAAACGCAGTTCTGCGTTTCCTTACGGAAGCGAAACGTCTGTGTGTTCTGGCTTTTGCATTTCCGTTGCTTCGATTTCCGCATTTTCTTCCGCTCGTTCGTCTTCTTCCACGTTTTCTATCGGTTCGTATTCCTCTTCCAAATGGTCAAAATGTACGCCCTTTTTTAAACCCGAAAACACCAGCAGCATCTCTTCTTCTTCTCTCTCACTGATCTCTCACTCTCTCTCACTGTGCTCTCTCTCTCTCCTCTGATCTCTCTCTGACTCTCTGTGTGTTCTCTCTCTCTATTTTCTCTCGCCTTCAGCTTGCTAAGTTGTAGACTTCAGATTTGCAAGTATTTTTTTCATCTATCCCGTCATTTTGAATTCTTAATGGGTGTTTGAGATCTGTTTTGGGTGTTTAGTGTTTTATTTTATAAAAGATAATAAAAAGTAAAAAAGATAATAAAATATGAAACACTATAAATTTATAAAAAAAGAACTTATTAATTATTTATAAATTTATTGAAAAAGATATGTTAAAAGAACTTGAATATAGTAATTTAATTAGTAATTTTGCATGTCAAAATCCGAGAAGAATAAATTTTAAATAATACTTTGTTATAAATTTGATTTTTATATTTTATTTGGATATTTCACACTTTATAAAAAAATATATAATTTTTTTTTGAGTGTATATAAGGGCAAAAGGCCTCATTTTAAGAGTTCTCTTAGGACTTCTGAAATCTCAGGGCCGGTCCTGCAGATAACATATATTACATCTAAAGATAATTATTTTTTGTTTTGTCAAATTCCTAAAAAAAATTGATAAACATTTCCTCATAGTCAAGTATAGTTCAGTCATATTAAATTTTTCTAAAATACATTTAACTTCATCTTAGACTTTATTTTCAAATTCAATTTGTGAGGACACGGATCAAAATTACCAACCACTCACTTCTCACCCCAAGGCAATAATATCTTAGCCGTCAAGTTCATCATTTGGTCCATTGCCACAGCAAATGCAGACCCTTTCTACTCATTTTTATTGTCAGCCGCTGTCATCCTCCAGTACCAGTTGCCCAAGGCATCAAATTTAAGAGAAAGAGAGAGAGATACAGATAGAGAGAGAAACTGGTTTTAAGGCCTCAAATTAAGAAGGGGGAGATAGATTTCCACTCATTTTGTCAGTCTGTGCTAGAGGACACTAAGAGAGAGAGAGAGCTGGCAGGGAGGAAGATGAGATTGTTGACTTCAATAATGCCATTCTGATCATATTCTTCCTCCCTAATATAACAAATATCTAATGATATTTTCAATTTTATTATGAAAATAGCGACAAAATAATTTTTACACATTAAAAATACAAGTTTATCATATCTGTCCATTTTTAACAATAAATTCCTGTTAAAATACATTTTTATCACGAGAAACAATAAATTCTCGTTACAATCATGAGATTTTAACGTTAAATTTACGTTAAAAACACTTGGGCCAAATATACATTTTTTATTTCTAAAATATCATCTATATTTTCAAACTCTCTCTATATTATTTATTTATTATTTATATTAATTTTAAATATTATAGTTTCTAGGGAAATTTTTCCGTTAAATTTCTGATAAAAATCTGAGTTTGAAAATATCCAGCTATTAACAATTACTATTAATATTCTGAGAACAAGATTTGTGACAATGTTCCTTACCTCACACTCTATATCCATCTCAACTCAATGAATTCGAGTTTTAAATGGTTTCCAATAGTTAAATGCCTTAGCCTTGCACCTATATGACTTTCTATATAAGAGTTAAAGATAAGTCTAAATTATCTTACATGACTATTTTCCCATCAAGCACTTCATTTAGCTTAATTTGCATAAATATTAATGAAATGATTGTAAAAAAAAAATTAATAAGAACCTAAATTGAACCTATTTTTAGAAAATGAGAGTTCTGATTTTGATTCACACTCCACTCTAAAGGATTACTTTCTTTAAAATTATCTAGTGCACATGCCCTGATGATTAGTCAGATACTTTAAAAGGCCTAAACACTTTAATCATAAAAAATAGACTCATTCAAAGAAAATATTATTCTCCACTTATCTCCTTTCTCCAGCACAAATGAGCACATAATTAGAGTCATGATCTCCTTGAAGTAAAATCGGATAATGGATGGAATCAATGCTTTGATACTTTCATCCCTCTTAATCACCATTGGCGTAATATCTTTAAGTAGATCATATTATTATAATGGCCATTATTATTATTAGAGCAGTTGACCAATCTATCTCTGTCAATATTTAAATTTTTACTTTTCTTTTAAACTTTATTGTCAATTATGTTATTTCAAATATGTGAAACAGACCATTAACTCATAAAGAAATGCAATATGTTAATTCTAATTAAAAATAATGATTTTAAATTAATAACATAAATAATTTCAATAATCTTACCTTCTAAATAATTATGATAATCTTACCTTCTAATAAATTGATTTCAAAATATTAGATTCCAATAAAAGTAAAAGCCATAAAGAAAAAGTTGTACCTTCCATAAGGACCACCTTATGATGGAGTATCGGAATTTAGTGGGGGCAGACCTACCGTTCACAAGAACAGGTCATCTCATTTGTGTAGGTTAAAGGGCCCAGAACCAAAATTACAGTTTTCCAATAAAGTTTTTAAAAGAAAGAAATATCTAACTTGTTTTTTAATATATAAAAATTAAATGGTGCAACTGATATTTTTAGTGTTAGGAGTCATTGTCAAGAACTTGCCTCAGGAAATAGGAAGATCATAATTCGATTTCTACTCCATCTTCAAGGGTCACTTCCTATAGATTTACCTAACATGTATGGATAGGAAGACTTATACATGCTCCGAAGATTAGTCGAATATTCTAAGAGACCTAAATACTATGGTAAAAAAGAGTGATATTTCACTTCAAATTTTGAGGACAGCCTGGCCAATATATTTGGCCAAAATTTTGGACACTATTGCTTCAAGAATATTTTGGCCAAAATTTTGGACACTATTGCTTCAAGAATTTTTTTTTATTATTATTGATTATGCCTGAAACTTTTCAGTATATGGATTTAGACCCATTTCTGAAAGAGAAAAATTATTTCATGGAATTTGTATACTTCTATCCTCAAATTTTAAAAATATCAGTTGAATTTTTTTGTTTCATTTGATATCTTTTCTCAAGGTCCATGGTTGGTCACTTGTATACAGGCATTCACTACTTATGTATCTCAGAGTCAGTGTATTCCTGTAAACATACTTAGACACCATCGGTTTGACATGCATAGTTCAAACCCCTACTTTAACATTTTTCATGGATCAGGACTCAACATAGCATTTGTTAATTTCGGGGGATTGATCTGACGGTCAAGATGTTCACTTTAAGAAGAAGAGTTTTGAGTTTGATTCACTCTCAATCTCAAAGGGTCATTCTCCATTGTTGTGTATCCAGTGTGTTGGAATTAGGAGGTCTGCACAGTGCTCTAAGTATTAGTCAGATAAAATCTCCCACGGGTAAGATGCATGAACACCTTGGTTTTAAAAAAAAAAAACATGGCATTTGTTCAGATTTTCATGAGAATTCATTGAACTCACCTGCAGAATAAAACTTTAAATAATTATGAAACAATCTTTCAATGAGAAATGAAATAGATGCACCTCAAGATTGACATGCTCATTGGCATGTACTTCCTACAAAAGAGATTCAAAGCACAGTTCAGGTTAAAATGATTGAAAAATGTTTTTCTCACTAAGGTAAAAATGTAACTATGTTTTGAAAATTTGACACAAACATTAGATCACAATAACATTTAAGAATAGTATATGGTTGAAGTTCGCATTCTGACAGAAGATGTTTGAGAAGTAGAACACAAACTCAAATGAGGGATGATAAAAGGAAATGGTATCTCACACTTTTGACATTATCAGCTAATAAGATCTCTCCTCTGCAATTCTTGTCTAAGTTTGATGATTATAATTGAATTTGAAAAATATTTATTTTTTTAATAAATTGATGTGTATCTAATGCTCATGAAACCTTCTCTGTGCTTTTACCCAATTAAATAACTTTTATGTTCTAAGGGAGGATGTGAAGAGAATCATGAAGGACTAAATTGGAGAAGCAGCAGACGTTAAAGGTGTGATCCAATTTTAAAAGAAAAACTAAAAATTGGGTGAAGTTGGACAGAGTTTTGATTGCTTTCGCCATGTGATTAGGCAGTTCTTGCAGAAGGATAAAGACAATATTTCATCATTCAATGCAATAACTCTAAGCCTGATACTTCTACTGAGACAAAATGCTTGGGATGATTTCTGTGGTTAAGTTGTGGGAAGAACAAATCAATGGTTTTATTTTTTCAATGGAGCAAAACGCAAGCTGGTTATCTTCTGTCTTAAGAAGTGGGAGGTCATGGATTTAAGGTAGCGGTCCATCCATGGGGGTTTTACACTGGGTATTTCATGGTTTTCCATACGTAAATTCAAAAAAAAAAAAACAATTTATTTAGAATTAATAGAGAAAAGAGTAAGCGGCTATTGATGGATTTACTACTTAGATGTTAATATGTGCTCATGCTAAATGATTGTTTTAAGCAACTTTTTAAATTGTTACACGATTTGAATCTACAATTTTTTTTTTTTTTTATTACAATGAACAATTACCAAATATACTATAAGCTCTCATTGAAAATCAACTATAAATACTTTTGGACTGAAATCAGAGAGGAAACCATTGAAATCATAGCCTTTTTCATCTTCATCTGGTTCTTCTTCTGAATAGAGGAAACAGTGCCTTCAGAAGCAAAATGTGGAACTGGAACAATTTAGATCTGGGTAGGGATGTATCTTTCAAAATCTTGATGGTAAGTGGTCAAGGTATTTTCATTGAAAAATTACAGCTTACATACATTTTTCCCATGCATTTAGCCTTTCTTTGATTTATTGTTCAGTTTTTTTTTTATAACCGAGATGTACAAGTCTCTTAGAGCAGTTCACTAATCATCAGAGCATGTATAAATCCTCAGAGCATGTGTAAGCCTCTTTACTCACACACACAGGGTAACTCTACAGAGAGTGACTCTTTAGAATAGAATGAGAATCGAACTCAGGACTCTCACTTTATTAGTCGGGTTCCGAGCCATCACCCCTTTGTATATTGGAGTCGTCTAAAGCCATTGATTAAAGAAAATAATCAACTTTGTGATTGGAGAGTCATATTTATGAGCTATCTAAAAGCAGATAATACTAGGTATTTGCCTCTTTTCATTAAAGGCTCGACATACTTTATTGGGCTTGTGAATGTTGCTAGAATGAGTTGCATCTTTGAAACTTTAAATAGAAATCATGGGTACAACCAAACTTTAGATGGGTTATACTAAAATCTATTTTAGGTAAAGATGTAGTTGAGAAAAAAATAGATATGTACTAAATTTGTCTCAAGCGAAAAGTGGTAAAAGGGTGTATTTCAACAATCTCACCATTTCATAGTTTAAAAATATGAAAAAATTTACATGAATCAGTTTGGTTAACTTGATTGAAAGGATTATGAGTAAAGCAAGTCAAGAAACTGTTTTAAATTTATTTAAGTTGCGAGGAAAAACTCAATTAAATATTTGGTCGTGACTGAATTAAGAAATTTTAAACTGATTTCAACAGAAATGCACATTGAAGTTTGTTCTATCTTTATTTTATCCCATGGGAAATTTCACTTAAAAGATTTTAAGCTGTCAATGGTACAAAATTACACAATTTTCTATGTTACTTAATTTGAATCTTTTAAGTTTTTTTTAATAAGATAGGTATCTCTACCTCGAATTACAGGTGAGAGTAATGGCTGAGATACATGAAACCGACCCGCAAATTTTCATCGAGAAGAACGAACAACGAAAATAAGACATGTGAATGGCCGAACCAGGAATCAAAAGGAGCAAATTGTAAACATTAGACAACATGGTGAGAGAGAGAGAGATCATTGGTAAGTTTTATATACTCAAATGAAATCGTCTCATATGAATGTCAAGTCGAGCATGGCATTATATCGAAGTTCCAGTAGTAGTTTCAAGTTTCAAAAATCAATGCATCCAAATTCCAAACCAAGCATTTATAAGAAAGCCAATAAATAATAAACCCATACCAAATTTCTCTGCAACATGGTATAAAATAAACTTAGAAAGAAAAGCAGCAATTGCACAAGAAATAGAAGAGAATACACGAAAAATACCAAATTATCTGATATTTCCATCCCCATTCAGATCAGAATTCAAGAGATCATCTGTAGTAGCATCCTCCATTCACTACAACTGAAAACTCAAAAGCAGACCACTCAAAAGTTATGATCTCATCAAATAGATAGAAAAAAGAAAAAAAGAAAAAGAGAGAGAAGATAAGAGACATGAGCATAGAAGAAGAAAAGGTAATTCACCTTGGTTGAGAGTCATGTCGAAACAGATAAATAATAGTCGCTTATTGCCGATGCAGCATCATCAAGATTCTCACTCTAAGGCAAAGAAGTAAAAGGAAAATAATCTCCAGCATGCAATGCATGGGTGTGAATCTTGATGATGCTACATCCGCAAACAACGACTGTCAATGGAATCCATGCAATGATAACAAAATCGAATCCAAAGGAACAAACATTCCATAACCCTATTCTTATTCAAGACCAAAACAAGAACAATAGAAAGGAAGAAAAAACAGATAGTTTGTTCTCATTCAAAACCAAAAACAAGGGGGGAAAGAGAGACAGAATCAACAGGTAGAAAGAAGCCATAACATGTTCTATTAAAAAACCAAAAGCAATCAAGAGAGAGAGAGAATCTAAAGAAGAAAGAACAGATGATTTCCCCTTGAAACCCTGAGATAGAGAGAATCTAAAGAAGAAAAAACCAATGATTTCTCCTTAGAACCCTGAAAGAGAGAGAGAAGAGAAGGGAGAGAGACGAAGAGAGAGAGAGAGAGAGCGTCCATGGCATCTGCTTCTCATTCAAACCCCTGAACAAAAAAACAAGAGTGAGTGAGAAAGGAAGGGGACTAGGCTGATGAACATCTCCCCCATTCAACACCACGTGCACATGCTGACGCGTCAGCATGCTATTGGCCCATCAAAAATGACGTGTGGGGCCAGAAAAGGTGGAATCTAGGCCAGCGCTAAGCTAAGCACACCTTCCAACCTCAGAGAGGAAAAGAGAAGCAAACGGGCGTTTTGAGAAAGGAATTTTCAGTTCTCTTCTTTCCTCCTTTTTCTCACCGAATCTGAACACCAGAGAACCCATGAGTGTAGCCTTTTCAATAGCTCATGGCAGTCGATCATTCACCTTTTTATTGGATTCCGGTCAGTATCCGTCGGGATATGTCACTCGTGTCAGATTCCGATCATCCTACTGATCGATCTCCTTCGGGCAAGGGGCAGCAAACAACCAGATGGGCAATGAAAACGAATAAAGTAAGATTTAATCCTATAATCCAATGAGTCTGCAGAAACATCATGACCCTTTTATCTTAGCAATCAATCGAAAGAGAAGTGTGACACCCATGAAAATGAAATTTTTCTTAAAATTATTTTTTTTTTAAAAAAAAAAAAAACCTTGAATTCGCTCTCTAATAAGATTGATTTTCTTTTTAAAAAAAAATGAACCCTATTTTATCACGGGAGAAAAGGGAGACCCACAAAAGAGAGAGAGAGAGAGAAGTTTTTCTCGAAACACAAGAACTTGTGTATCAATGGCACACCGTCTCTTCCTCCCACCAATCAGAGATTGATTTCTCTGCCTAAGAATTTCCACAAACTGCAACTTTAAAGAAAGGCAAAAATCTTTAAATGAAATATTTTTTAAAATCGTAAAATCTAAATTCTCTGCATTTTAAGTTTCATCTCATTTAGACACAGTTTGAACGCAAAAAACAAAACCTAAAATCATAAAAAGGGTTGATTTTCTTTGCTATATGGACTCCAAATCTGTCTTTCCAACCAAGATCTAATCAAGGAGGCATGAATAATAGCCTATGTGACAAGGAAGAAAAGGAAAAGAAGAAAAGAGAGTGGATCAGAGAGAGGGAGATAGAGAGAGAAAGAGGAAGCAGCAACTCAAGGAAGGAAACGAAAGAAAAAGAAGAAACGGAGAGCGGATCAGAGAGCTTAGTGGTAGAGGTTCAGAGTTTAAACTTTAGGAGAGAGAGAGAGGGTGAGTGGTAGTTACACATCTCTATCCCTCGACCTGGCTAATGGATGATGGCACGGGTCGAATCATATTTGGATCGTATCTTATTCAATTCAAATATATTTAGGTTGAATTTATTTTTAAATTTTATTTACTAGTATAGTCTATTCTAATTCGAATATGTTTTCAAACGAGAGAAGAGTACCTCAGCACGGTTTCAGTTATACGCAGATCGGATCTTATTCAATTCAAATATATTTAGGTTGAAATTTTTCGCCACTTCACAACCACTTGCACCATGCGGCTATATACAAAACTTGCCATAATACCATATTGAAAAACTATGATTTTATAGGCCAGTGATCCTCCCACGGACATTTTGTGTATATAGGTACGGGTTTTACCGTAATATTTAATTTGCCTTCCACGTGTTCTACCGAAAAAAAAAGAATTTTCAGAAATTCATAAACAGTGCAAATCGGCTTTCCAAAATTCATGAACGGTGCAATCGGCTCGCCGAAATTGCAAATCGACTTACCGAACTGTAAATTGGCTCGCCAAAATTCATAAACAGTTTAAATCGGTTCGCCGAAATTCAACTGAACAGTAAAAATCAATCCGCCGAAATTTTACTGTTCATGCGAAAGGTAAAATCAGAAATACACTAAAACCCATATCGCTAAATACAAAATGCTCATAGGAGGATCGCTCTCCAATTTCATAACACTCTTAAGGTAAAAATCTCTCAAAAGTCAATTATTGAAAAAATGATGTCTCAAATGTTATATAGACTCATTCGTTTCATAAATTAATCGATATAAGACTTTTTATCACTTTATAAAATATATATTAAAACAATCTATATAATCAGTCTAAATCTGGTATAATTGTACATGCATGGTGATAATCAAGTCACTTGAGTCTATTTATTTATTTTTAAAGTTGAATTTAGTCTATTTATTTATAAATGAATTCTATAAGAATTTAATTATTTATTTTTAAATTTAAATTTAGTCTATTTATTTATAAATGAATTCTATAAGAATTTAATTATTTATTAAACAAATCAAATTACTTTAAATTATTTATCAAAATGGTTCAATTGAAATTATCTAATAAACGAGTCATGTCAATTTAAATCATTTATCAAAATGGATTATCAGTTAAGTCAATTCAAATCATTTATAGAAACAAATCGATTTGGATCAATTATAAGAAAAAAAAAAAACAAATGGCGCAGCTACCGCTCGGGTTTAGGGTAAAAAAATAAAAATGATTCTAAGGACTTTGCTACTTTTGTCAGCTGTTGAGGTTAGTGCCCTGCCCCGTACTCTGCCTCACCTGCGCCTTTGTTGCCCCCATTCTGAGTAACTTTCCAGTGGCTAACATAATTAAATTAAATTATGTCTTCCAGATGTCATATTAATATACTATTCAATATGGGAAAATTAGACGAGAACACAAAAGTGGAAATTATAAATTCATTTTATAAATAAAGATAGAATTGTTATTAGCAATAATAAAAAATAAAATAAAATAAAAAATAAAAATTAATTTTCTTAATTTACGTGTGGGAAACAAGAAGATACCCAATGTAAAACTCCCATAAATGAGCCCACTACCCGTAAAACATACCAAAGTTAGGCCATAAAGACATGAACCCACAATCTCCTGCTTTTTGAAGCAGGAGGCAACCAATTGAACTACACCCATGTAAATTAAAAATTAAAATTTTAATCAAAAGGAAAATAAAAATACAATAAGATTTCGAACTTCTATTGATTATTCATTATTTAAAATTTAAAGCCATTTTCATTTATGGTGCTTATAAAACCATGAATATGCAACAAATTCTTATTTTAAATAACAACATGAAAGTCCACTTGTAATATTTATTTGGCAATTACATCTGTCATGAACACTCATCACTTCCTTAGCACCATTGAGTCGTCGGTTCTATAATGTGCTAACGCTCAAACGTAAGGTTGAATAATAAATTCTAAACACAAACAATGAAGTTAATTGAGAAATTAATTGAGTTAGATGTCTCCAACAAATCATGGTGGGGTGGAATACTTGAAAACAGGGTCGAAAAATCGGTATCGGCCGATATATCGGCAGATATTTTTCTCTTTTATCTATTTTTTTGAAAATATCGATCGATATCGACCGATATCAAAATATCGGCCGATAACGATATATATCAGCTGATATTCACAATTTTAAAACTGCTACATATCGGCTGATATTTGTCCCCCTGCTTGAAAAAACTTAAGATAGATGGTAAAAAAATAATTTTAAATAATTAAATTTTAATTGAAGAATATGGGAATCATCCAATGTGGGAATCATTCGGACAATAGTTAAATTGAAGATTTAAAATTCACATCAAATAAAAAAAATATGTGCAGATTTAAATTATATAATGAAGAATATCTTTATTGGACAGCAACAGTATATCTCAATCAGGAGTTTTAAAATTTGGCTCCAATACGTATCAGTCGATACAATCATATTGTCGATATGAACCTGCAATGTTACATAGCCGATATGTTTTCTCTTTTATTTTTTGAAGTTTAAAATATATACCCAAAAAAATTAGAAAAACTAGTGTGAGCATATTTTTCTTAAAAATGGTCATTTTTATGGAGCATTAGGCCCTTGAGGGTCGAAATTTCAATACAAATAAAGTATCTTCTAAAATTTTAGAAAAGTCTAATTTTTTTAAAATAAGAGAGCAATATGAGGTAACACTTAATATGAAGTTCATATTATAAATGGTAATTTTTACGGAGCAATAGACCTTTGAGAGTCGAAATTTTAATACAAATAAAGTATCTTCTAAAATTTTAAAAATATCTAAAAATTTTAGAAATAAGAGACCAATATGAGGAAACACTTAATATGAAGTTCATATTCTCTAGTATCCCATGGTGATATGTATTTTCTAGTACAACTAATAAATTTTTTGTAAAAAAAATCTGAATGTCATAATAATGTTGAAATATTAGGAAAAAAAAATACAAACACTTTAAAAAATACTTCAATTATATTAAGGGATTTTCATTTAATTCTAAAAATATTTGTATATCATTTCACTTAGTTTTTCTACAAGAAATTTCAAATGGAAAGTTTCTTAAAAAACTCAACTTTCATTATTTTGTTAAAAAAAATGGAAAATCACACAAACATCCTACAAATATATCAATCACATTAAGACATATCCATTTAATTCCATAAACAGTTATTTTATTAAATTATTTTCACAAAAAAATCCAAAATCGAAATTAACTTAGAGAGATTTTTCAAAAAATTCATGAAAATAACTCAAAATAATCAAATTTTAACAGAAGAAGTTTAAAATTGCCAAATACGTTTGAGACTTAAAAAATTGCTTCTAAACTTTTTTAAAATCATACTCAATACAATAAACAACTCCGAAGATTGGGAAAACTACTCTTTTAAAATGAAAAAAAATAAAATTATATTAGCGGATAGTGTACAATATTGACCGATACTGAAGATAGGCCGAATTATCGCCTGTATAAACTTCAACAGATACTATACATTTCATACATATTGAGAGTTTATAAACCAATATGTATTTATAATGTGATTTCAATATTAATCTCTTTTTTTTTTTTTAATTTAGGCATGCACAGCGTAAAACCTCCACTGATGAGTCCACCATCCCTAAAGCACATCAAGGTTAGGCCATGGGGACTCAAACCTGCAACCTCTCACTTCCTAAGACGAAAGGTAACCAGTTGATCTACACCTTGAGATAAGTAAAATGATCTAAGTGGGGTCTGTTGGAATTAAATTGGTTGCAGAAGAAATAGAATAAATTTGGTTGTATATGCTCTGGCCAGTGGCTACCAGCAATGCCTGGTCACAATGACTAGCTGCTTTGAAAGGGTGGTTGTGATGTGTAAAGATTGTCACCCCTTTAGTATGCACTAAGAGCTTGGAATGTGTAAATCGTACACACCAATTTTCCTTTTTTCCTAATTCTAAGGGTATTGGGGGCCTAGGACAAAATTACTTTAGACCAATAGATTGGCCCATTTTAGTCTTTTCATAAAGTTCTAGTTTATATAAAAAAGAATAGAAATACTTCTAAAGGTTTTTAATTAAACTAAATGTATGAAATTTTTAGTCTTATTGAAACAAATGAGCTCACTACTTTTAGGACATATCAAGATTAGGCCATGGGGATTCGAATCTGCAACCTCTCGCTTCCTTAGATAGGAGGCAATCAGTTGAACTACACCTATATGAGTAATACTCCCTCCGTCTCAAATTAGTTGTCTTATATAGATTTTGAAATTGTCCCAAAATAGTTGTCTCATTTATATTAGAGTAGTATAAAATGTGTTAAAAATGAATGAAATCACATGGAGTGCTAGCCTTATATAGAGAGTTCTTTAAAAAATATAAATCTTTCAAATGAGACAACTAAAATGGGACGGAGGAAGTTGGCAACTATTTTCTTTTTCTCTTTTTTTTTTTTAAAGAAAAGGAAGAGAGTTTCACGTTGCAATATCTCTTGATTTAAACTAAGTTTTAAAATTATAATTTGCACAAATTTAAATAATTCATTCACTAGAATGTAAAATTTTAAAAAACTTGTACCTTCTAGTGTACTAAAGAGTATTCCCATGGTCTAAAAATCAATTCCCTAAGATAGAGAGGCCAATATTGCTACAGATGAATATTGGATAGTTTTGGATCTTCCTTCACAAGGTTCTAGAGCTCACTTTGTCCTCAATCCAAAATCGAGTCTGAAATTTAAAATGTTGTCGAGAAGTGATCATTTACTTTGACAACAGATGACTAGACAATTGAGTTGATAGACTGAAATTAAAATATAATTGAGCGAATTGGAGGTCAAAACTCAAAACTTGAGCTCGCATTTTGTAAATGTTGTTTGTTTTCATGAACTCAAAACATGTAAATTGATGAATGTGCAAATGATTTCCACGTTGGAAGCATTTTGTGCCAACAAGTGATGGATTGGAATGATTTAGTGACCGTTAATCTCTAGAATTACTCTATTTTAGAGTTGCAATTTGGGTTGGTTGAGTCGGATTTTTTAAAATTCAAATTAACCTGAGTTGATATATATAGAACCTGATCCAACTCGACTCGAATTCTGACTTAACCTGCATTATGAACCTATTTTAACAGGATTGAGTTGGGTCACGTTAACGTGTAAAATCCTCAACCCGATCAGATTAGAATTCCATATGGGTTTTTATCTTCTCAATCCGACCCGACCCACATAATTTCTCAGGTCGGGTCATGCAGGACCCGAGTTGCAGCCCTACCCTATTTACAAGTTTTTGTATAACAAACTTCATACTACATTTGGAAATGAGATACCACACTATCTCAAATCAAAGTTTTTTAATTTTTTTAATATGAATATATCCATTTTATATACATACCAAATCACCTCCAAATTTCATTTTGACAACACCAATTAAAAATTAAATATAACTTTCCTCATGAAAATGACATAGGTGAGCTATACAAATTATGAATTCCTCTTTTATTGTGCCATCATATTGCCTATATTTTACGTCGCATTATCCATGTTTTTATATTTCGCTTTCTACTTACTCTACATTTGGTAACTCATTGTGCTTTATTTGTTTTACACCTTGTTTTTTTACCTTATAGTGAGATATCTAGATGGTGTAATATACATCAGATTCAAATCCACGAGAGTAAAAATGTAATAAGTGCACACAGAAGTTACCATCAAGTGTCAATTTATATGGCTATAATCTACGGCCACACATGTGACAGCTGAAACATTGGACAAGACTAATTGTCCTACATCTTAACAACACAAAATCCAAATACTCTTATTTTATTAGACCATCATGTGGGCGCCGTTAAAATATTGTATTTATTAAAGATATAAAATCAATATTGTATTTATTAAAGAATATAAAATTCATTGATGTACATCGCATTAGTCGTACAATTACTGTATTTTCAATATATTTAATAATTCACCTGTATTGGCTGATACGGTATAATATTGGCTACTTTTATATATTTTTATTTTTAAAAAATGTTGTTCTCATTAGTTTATGAATTGAGTAATGCATTGTGTACAATCTTAAGAAGGTTTAAAAGTAAGTTCTTCAAGTATAAAAGATATTTGTCAATTTCAAACTTTTCCTCTTAAAATTTATCTGTTTTGAATTATTTTCATCACTTTTTTTTTTGCATTTTTGCTCTACGATAATCTTAATTTTGTTGTTTTCTTTTAAAAAATAATTTAATAAAATAATATTGAGTGTTTATAGATATAATGGATATATCTTAATGTAATTAATATAGTTTGTAAGATATCCATATGATTTTTAAGTTCTTTATTTGAAATATTCATGAAATCTGTTTTTTAAGATAAGTCCCTGTCACGCCCCGAACTTGGATGTGTGCTTGGAATTTTTTTTTTTAAAAAAACAAATCCAATTAGCAAGTCCATGGGCCTCTAAGTGAGCTCACTTAAGCCCATAGAAAATGTCACACATTCTCATGTGGACAACAGGGTGACTAAATCAAACCTTCAACGACCACCAATCGATACTACGATCATAGTCCTGGTCGAATCCTTCAACATTGACAGTATCGGTTCTCACAAATAATTTTCAAATTTTTCAATTTTCCCCATTTACTACACGTGGGTTTCACCAAACACACCATAATACAATCAATTATACATCATATTATCATATTACACATATATGACTTATACACAAGGTTTTTATGCCACAAGTGGCATAATCATCTAATATTTATATGATTTTAATATAAAACTAAACAAGTATAAATCCTACCCTCGATTAGTACTGGATTCCGACTACTAAGCATCGCAGATGGATTCTTCATTCACTCATCAAGTACATGACCTCCATTGTAAGGGACGTGAGCTCCAGCCCACCGAAGAGAACTCAATTTAACAAGTCCCTCCAAATTTTCAGAATATCAAATTTACAATGCAGTGTACGAGAAAAATACTTAGAACACCATCGCATACCTTTACCATTTGTTCTTTCCTATCCACACACACACACCCATGCATACTCACACATATACATATAAACCCACCCATGTATACACACAAATGCAGATGCCACCCACACATGCATTCTCACATTTGTACCTGCAAACTCACACATGTATTCATAATATCAATAACACAATGCATGTTTAATAACATGATAAGCAAATAAATCATATTTACCATTTATAAGGTTATAACGAAACTTATAATACATTGGGGTATCCCACTCAACCCCGTTGAGGTATCCCACTCAACCCCAACTGTACAGGTCCAGGGTATCCCACTCAATCCTGTCGAGGAATCCCACTCATCCTCGAATGCATTAAGTCAAGGCATACAGAATGCAGCATCTTGCAAGAGCTCGACAGAATGTACAAGTGTGTGCGTAGACATTAACATGTATATTAACTATCAACTATCCAGAAATATGGAAATAATATAAAATCACCATTCACATATGTTTTCTCCATATACCCTTTCCAGGAGGGTTTAACAATGGAGTTTCACTTACCATCCATTGGTTTCAATCTATGTTTAATAACCTAGAATGTTTTCATCTTATTATCTGCACAAACTTGTTAGCACAAGAATAATCACATACATGCAAAACTCTGTACATGATCGAACACCGCACCCACCAAATGCACCTATACTATGGTATCAACGACATGCATGCCCTAATATAACACATACTACATGCATCAAATACTATAGCATGAAGCCTAATAAGCGTTGAAATTTGACATATTTACCTTTCAATATTGGATTAGTTAGCTCTTGAATTTTGTTTATTTTGTATTATTAACGGGATTTTGTAGTGTTACATATTTAAAGAGAAAAATAGAGAGAATGTGATACCCTGCCCCTTTGGGTGTAAAACACACCAAAAACTGATGTGGGAAGTCCCACATCGGTTTGGGTGAAAGAGGTAGTGGGTTTATTTGAGGCCACCCACCTCTACTCTAGTGTGAGGCCTTTTGGGCCTGGCCATGTGGGCCAGGGCTCAGGAACAAAACTTTGCAGGCTCGCTTATGTGCAAGGCCTAGAGCTGACAATATCACATTGAGTTGGACCCTAAGCCCTGTTTTCGGGTCGGGTCGTTACAAATTGGTATCAGAGCCGAGTTCAACATTCGGACTGTGTGGGCTTTCCTCCTTCCCTAGTGTTGTTGAGCTAGGCCGAGTCGAGCCGAGGGCGGCTCGAGGCTTTAGGGGGGGTGATTGTGATACCCTGCCCCTTGGGTGTAAAACACACCAAAAACTAATGTGGGAAGTCCCACATCGGTTTGGGTGAAAGAGGTAGGTGGGTTTATTTGAGGCCACCCACCTCTACTCTAGTGTGAGGCCTTTTGGGCCTGGCCATGTGGGCCAGGGCTCAGGAACAAAACCGTGCGGGCTCGCTTATGTGCGAGGCCCAGAGCGGGCAATATCACATTGAGTTAGACCCTAAGCCCTGTTTTCGGGTCGGGTCATTACAGAGAATGTGTTTAAACGCAGGCCTAGAGCTAGATGAAGTGCAAGGATTGAAGAAAGAGGGACATGATGAGATGGAGATATCATCTTCCCTCCTCCATTCCATTCCTTTTCTTTCATTTCATTTCCTTTTTTGTCTGTAAAGAGTATTTATTCACATATAAACTGGTGCCCTCTTCTTCATCTTCTCCCATTACATCTCACGAGAGGAACATGATGGAAGCCATTAAAGGAGATTCCGCCATTGCTCCACCCCCTGCGCCAACGAAATCAAAGTTGCATTATCCCCTGCGATCGGCAAGTAAACCAAGGGATGAGAAGTAAGGAGCGGCAGAGTTGGAGAAACAAAGTTCTTCTGCATCCAAGAGGGGGAGGGTTGTATCAAATGTCAGAACAAGTGTTAGTGTTCTTGATCTCTCTGGGAAGGATAAATCTGCAAAACCACTAAGAAGGCTTTCAGTTCCCGCCAAGTCTAGCTTCAGCCCCGTGCTAAAACTAGAGAGGATTACTCCAATTTCAGGAACTAGAAAGAAGAAATCAACTACTGATCAAGGCAGAAGTGATACACCAATGTCAGAATTGTCAAAATCGACAGCCAGTCCCAAAATCTTATGAACTTCAGCCCCTGTAAACACCATCGTGTAACAGCCAGCAGAGATATCAAGAGAAAACTGCAAGCAATAAGCAGCCAGTCAGGAAAAAGGACATCACCGTTTAAGCAAAGCAATGAAAGAAATAAAGGGAAGATTAGAATAGAGAAAACAAGAACTGTTGCTGAGATTCAAGGAAACATGAAGAAGAAAATCAAACAGAAGCAGAACAGCAAAGGTCGACTGAAGAAGGCAGAGAAAAATCGGTGTGTAGAATTAGAAGTGATGCTAGCCGATTCAACATAGAAGATCTTGAACCGAGTAAGAAGATAAGAAAGAGATTGAGAGATAAGGATGAAGGTGTTGGCTGATTTGAGTTTGAACCGAGATAAGGAAGAAGGAATGGTGTTAGCCGATCCTAAGAGAAAAAAAAGGGATAAAATGAAAGCTGTCGTGTAGAAGGAAGGAAGGAAGAAAGATAAGGAGAAAAGAAGAACAGAGAAAGAGAGATAAGAAGGAATGTGTTAGCCGATGCTAACAGAGAGAAAAAAAAAAAGGGATAAAAAGGTTTTCCTGAATGAGATAAGGAAGAAGGGAAACAATCGGCTAAGGCTGGAAATTGAATGGGTCCCATGTGGCTTATCTTATCTCATTTCTTCTCACTCCTATAAATTGATGGCTTTGGGTCCATTGAACGGTGAACCAAGAAGGCATTGAAGGGGCTGACTTTGGACGGCTAAGGACAGAGAAAAATATTTGAATTTTTTGTAAGTCATTTATTTTAATTTTATGTAACGAGTTCGAAAGAATTGTAATTTTTTTATATTCCAATTTTTAAATGAAATTCATGGTAGATTCTTTAGATTTATGGTGTTCCCAATTATTAAATATTCTATGGTGATGGTCTTTAATTTTATTTTAATTCTCTTTCTGAATGTTATGAAACAAATTATTTTTAGAATTTTTCAATGAACAGTAGAACCCCTGTTAGGATCGGTGGGACTTGACTTTTTCACTCTAAGTTTATTTTCAAGAACAATTTATTTTAGATTTGGAAAATTTAAATTTAAATCCCGCTCAAACCTAAGGCTTGAATTGAAAAATTCTGATTTAACGGACGACGTAATTTTTTTAATTAGAATTTTAATAAATGATGAACTTGAATTTATATTTTATAATTCTAGAATATTTCATAGTCTAGGCCATGATTTTATATTTAAATGGGATAACGTGCCGCCTTAGATACTTGTCTCGATTCCATTGTAAACTATGTAAATAATTTATTATTATTGTTTTCATTTCATTCTTTTATTTATTCATAAAAAAATCCTTGAAATGATTTAACTATGTAAGAAATATTTTATTTGTTTCTTAAATTTGCATTTTAAATTAGATTGAGGTCATTTAAATTCACTCCACTATTTTAATCAAAATTTATAAATCAATGATAAAAGTAAATCTTATATTTTGTTAACTTCCAAACTTAGATAATTAATTAAATATTAGTTATCTAAATCTAGAATTTTGTTAAATTAAGATTATAACTCCATGTTTTAGAAAATTATTTTCTTAGACCACATTATTTTAGTGGTACCATTTTTATTTCATACATATATTTTGTTGATTTCCGTTCGGTACGACCTCGCACTCTTCACTACACTATTAATTGGTTCGTGCGCTTGCGAGTTAAATTAAAATCACAACAAACCCCATGCATATTCACCCAAGACAATGCACAATCAATGGACAATTCACACTAATGTCCTATTGAATCTATTATCCTCTAGACGTACAATGGGTCCCATATTGGGTTTTAGACCACTAGGCCTCAACTCCCTGACACTTTTTCACGCTTACGTTCTACATAGTGAGAACAAAATCACGTCCCTTACATGTAAGCAGTGTCAGGTCTCGCATTTTGGTCCCATTTGGTCTTTTCCATCCATAATTTCCATGGGTCTCATTTTCAATCTACACTATAACAAGTTTTACAATAACTATTATACATGTTAAGTTGGGTCTCCTCACCTTGATTGACGAAGTTACGTGTGTTTCTCGATTTACGTGAATGAGATAGAGAGCCGATTTAACCTTTTCAATTGGATAATTGACGGAGTTAGACACTATATTTATTGACCTAAGTTGATCCGACAGATAACTCGATGGGTCTCACTGACAGAACATAGTTCTATTGGGATATACTCTTGGAATGGATAAAGAGAAGTCATAAAATTTTAATAACTCTTTTAAAATGCCACCGTCTAAAAATAAGATAATAGTTTATCTTTTATTAACACAAACCAACTAAGGTAAGTAAGGAAATCAATTGAAAAACTTAAAATAAAAAGGTTTAACATTTGTTATGTGAAAAACCCAACTTTTGAAGTTAAACAGTAAGTCATTTAAAACTCATTCTACTAAGCCTTCAATTTAAAATCCAAAAATAAGAAACTCATCAATTAAGTAGATAAAGAAAATAAATAAATAAAGTTCTCTACTTAAACTCATCAAACCAAACTTACAATAAATATAATTCATTATTATTACTTATATATATATATATATATATATATATACATATATATATATATACATATATATACATATATATATATATACACATATATACATATATATATATATACACATATATATATATATATATATATACACATATATACATATATATATATATACATATATACATATATATATATATACATATATACATATATATATATATACATATATACATATATATATATATATACATATATACATATATATATATATATACATATATACATATATATATATATATATATATATATATATATATATATATATATTAACACAATCATCAGACACCCAAAGTGATGGATGATTTTAAGTATACACCACCTCGAGTATACTTAAGGTAGTGAGGAATGAATGTCAAAACATTCCCAACAAAGGGAGAGAGAGAGATCGAAAGTCCCTCTTAAAAAAATATATATTTGATTATAAAAAGAACCCACTAAATTAAACATAAAAACCTGTCAGTTAAAAATAGGATACAACTTTATCTAAAAAAGCACAACCTTATTATTTAAAGGTGTTAAAATCTCAACATAAATAATTAAACAACATAATAACTAAATTTTCTATCATTAAGATAGGATGTTAATTTAAACCCAAAATAAATAACATCTAATGTTATCTAAAATACCCATAAATAAAAGAAATAACTAAAATGATAAGACTTAATCTAATAGATAAATTATTAATTTCTAAAATAGTGGTGGTAACAAAATAAAACCCAAATGAATGCAGATTTGTGTAATGACCAGGCCCGATATTTCGGGATCTTAGATAGTTTTGTGGATCTCCAAGTTATTTTTGGTGTTTTGGTGGCAGTGAGGATTGTGTAGGCTCCATGGTGGGCCCCAGTTCACCCCGTTTCGAGCTTTGAATCTCAAAGGACATTTTGGTAATTTTAATGTTTTAATTATTTTTTTGTCATTTAAATTATTTGAAAATCACATTTTGGTTACCATTTTAAAATCACTTTGTGAAAGTGATGCTTTCCTTTTTTTGGTAAAAAAAAAAGAAAAAAAATAATAAAAATAAAAATACCTAAACCCTAAGACCCCCCATATTTAATCTCTCTTTCCCCTCCCCTTTGTAAACCCTAGCCGCCGCCCTTCCCATTCTCCCTCTTCTCTTCTCTCTTCCTCTCATTCCTCTTTCCCGAGCAAAACCCTAGCCGCCGTCCCTTCCCATTCTCCCTCTCCTCTTCTCTCTTCCTCTCCTTCATCTTTCCCGAGCAAACCCTAAAACCCCCCTTGTCACCGCCGCCTCCACCTTGCCCTTCTCCTTCTCTCTGA
The DNA here is from genome assembly GCA_013350335.1 of Chimonanthus salicifolius. Classification (NCBI taxonomy): domain Eukaryota; kingdom Viridiplantae; phylum Streptophyta; class Magnoliopsida; order Laurales; family Calycanthaceae; genus Chimonanthus; species Chimonanthus salicifolius. The sequence goes on along the minus strand of CM023541.1, from coordinate 26,943,651 downwards.
AACTCTAAATCTCTCTCAACCTACTCTCTCTTGTTACCGTCTCTGATTCCCCCTCCCTCCTACCGCCGCTGCCGCCCCTCTTCTCTCTTCTTCAGATCCCTCTTTTCCTTTCGGTTCTTCTTCCTCTACTGCAAACCCTAGCTCCGGCCCCCCCTTGTGTTGTGCCGCCGCCACCATTATCCTTTCTCTTTTATTTCCCTCCCTCCCCTTATTCTCTTCCGAAACCCTAAGTCTGTTACCGCCTCCGCCGTCCCTCATCGCCTCTCCCTTTGCCGGTTGCTTCTGCAACCGGGTCGAGCTTCCCAGGCCCAGTTGCAGCTCGGGTCTGACCCAACTGTTTCAGCCCGTTTGGCCTTTCAGGCCTCCAAGCTTTCTAGACCCAATTTGTGAGCCCAACGTCAGGCCCACGAGTTTTGGCCCAAGCCTTTTGAGCCTAGTTTTCCAAATCCCGCAAATCCAAGCCCAACTCTCTTTTGGCCCAGCAATTCAGCCCAGGTCCAATCCAGTAGCTCGGCCCGGCCCAGTTCTAGACCCGGTCCAGTTCTAGGCCCGGCCCAGGCCAGTTTCAGGTCCACTTCAGGCTCACTTCCAGCATGTTTTGGAGATCTTTTCTGGAGTGCTTCTGGATCTTCTTTCCCTCGTTCCAGCTCGTTCGCAGGATCGTTCTCAACCGTTTCAGCCAGTTTTGGGGGACCATCCTAGTTTTGCAGACCCGTCCCAGTTTCTCGAGCTCGATAGCCCGTGTATCGCCTCCTTCAATCCTTCGACCCGTTTTCTTCACTCGAATTTCAAAAGCGCACATAAGTGAGGGGATTTATCACGGTTTTAGCATGCATTGCATATACCAAATATGTAATTCCGGACATGGAGTGATTCGAATGGGACCCTCTATTTATTAAGCCACTCGGTAAGGGTGAACCGTTGAGAATGATTATGTGGAGAGGGTCTGTTCGATTGCACTCTTGTCCACTATACGTTATTATGAGAAACTTTAAGTGGATAAATTGATATCGAATCTGATACTTGCAAGATGTTGATGATACTTTGAGTGCTTATTTATAAGATGCAAATGCAATCATGTCGAACATAGAGAGGTGTGTTTAAGTAACTCGTTATGTGCTTTTGACTCGCATGATGATGCATGATGTTGATTTGGTTAGTTATGTTAGAACATGCTCATATAGTTATACACGCTTATGTCGTTTATATAGCTTTAACATTTGAATGAATTCATGATAAGAATAAGTTATGTGTTGGATGTCAAATATAATACTTGAGACTTAATGATAACGAGTTATGTGTCTATCCACAACATGCAAATGAATTTATGTTGAGCGCCTACTTATAATATGTGAATGAGACCATGATGAATTTTGGGTTTGTGCTTTGAGACCTTACTACATGCATATATTGTTACACATGCTTATGTTCTTATACATGATTATGAAATCATGTGCATACATAAGAGGTAACCCACAACGGATAGTGTACCCTTGGGTATTGAGATGGAGGATCTTTTTATGTGTATATGTTTATGAAGACGTGATGATGTTGGTTGTTGGGATGACTTCCCCGTTACGCTCCGGGCGGTTGAGACCCCCATAGGGGATGCGGGTCTCCCCATTACGTTCCGGTGATTGAGGTGCTTGCCCTAGAGTTTGGCTCCTCCGGGCGTGGTCGAGGTGGTTTCCGACAGGGCTCGTGTGGTTGAGGCAGTTGTGTGTTTTATCATCGGCGTTGTCGAGATGGTTTTTCGACATGGCTTATGTGGGTGAGGCAGTTACGTATTCTTTAGTCTCCCGATGGTATTGATAGGCAGACCGGAGTTGTTGGAGGACCTGATGTGGGCTATCGAGATGATGTCTCGATTTTGGTCGGTGGATTATTGGTTGTGGTCTATTTGGATTTCATGCATACGAGTACTCTTGTTATTATGATATTTTGCATTCGTACGTATAATATGCACTTATGTTATTGACTTGTGATAAGCATTATATCTTCATTGGGCTGGTTAATTCACCCCTTACCTTTCAGGTACCTCGATCGCGGAGGGGCCGTGCGGGCCCTTAGAGTAAGCACCAGGGGAGGAGCGATTTATGTTTTAAACTTGGAGACTCTAGTTTGTATGGGCTTATCACTATATGCTTGTTTGGATGACTGTATAATTATGTTCAATTAGTCAAATGTCGTTTGTTATGCTCCTTGATTTTTTGAGCTTGTGGTTTATGAACGGGAGGTAGTACCCGTTTTTTTTTTTAAAAAAAAATTAGACCCGATAACCGTCTTTTACGACTTTTGAGATGTTTCGGAGATAACGCGTCTGTAGCGGGACGGGGGGTTACAGTTGGTATCAGTGCACAGTTCAACTCTCTGACTGTGCATGGGTCAAAGTTAAAGGTGACGTTGATTGGATAATAGGTTCGTCCCCTATGTGATATGGTAGATGGAACCGGGTTATGGGGTAGTGCATAGGCACCACCCTAGGTTGTGTGGTGTGCTAGATGCGTTACTTTTCGGTCAGTATACTTGAGACGTGTCTTGTAGCGGATTCTCGCTTGGTGAGACTCCCTAGCGTTTGATTTGTGGATGAGTCAATGGTGAAATAAATCACTTGTTCGAGTGGGTGGAGTACTGTGACGTGGCCACGGGAACTGTGGGATACGAATCCTTAGGTTTGGAGTTATGTTGGTCTTACTCCCTAAAGTAATTAGAGGTGTTCCTCGGTGGGAGCCATGTTAGGAGGAGTCCTCACCTTTGAGGCGCGTTGGTGGTATTTTTAAAGTTGCTTGAGTACCGCGATGGAGTCGCGGGGGTTTCAGATTGTGATTGAGATGAGATTACTCGAGGTTCTAGCGTTATGAAGAGGCCGTGTTGTGGATCTACCCCTGTGTTCCTGGGGGGTTCATGTTTAGAGAGCGAGGACATCATTTGTTGGCCTCGCATTTAACTGTTTGGTATAGAAATAGATTTATTGGAAATCTATTGGCACCTACCAAGTGAGTCCGGCCGGCTAACTCGGTAGATAGCCGATGGAATTTCATGAGGGGTTGATGGGCTTGTTATGTTTGTGTTGTTCGTTAGGCTCATTTTTGCGCTTAGGACAGCGGGGAGTGCCGGGGTCTGAGCCAATGATTGTATACCTGGCTCTAGGATCCCCGTGGGTCCAGTTTAATGGCTAGATGAAGTTGTGGTTTTGCTAAGGGCTTGTTTAGGTCAGACTGGTAGGGTTTACCATTGAGACTCAGGTAGACCCGATGTACGGTCTGAATTCGATATATGAGTGAGTTGGAGGCAAAATGCTTTCAACTAATCACGTGGTTGTTTCTTAGCTCTTGATCAGTGTATTGCCCGTTTCCAGTGTTCCACTTCTTTTTGTCTTGAGTTTCGTTGGTTGTGGAATAGATCTGTGGTTCGTGCGTTTTGACCTTTGGAGTTAGCGTTGGAGGTCAGTTTACAAGTTTTGGAGATGTCAAAGTTTGACGTCATCTTAGGATGGATTGGTTGTCCTCCCTTCAGGTTATCTTGGACTGTTATTGCAGGTGAGTGACGGGTCAGTTCCTTACGGTGGATACATTCGTCGAGCGGCTTGCAACTTACAGCCTGAGCGTGGAAGAGTTGGGCAGCTTGGTGGCTAGCTTGAGTTAAGGGAGAGTTTGGGGTAGGCAAATGTTCAGATGCTTCACGTGGTCCGAGGGTTTCCGGATGTCCTTCGGGAGAAGCTCCTTCGATTGTCGTCACGTCATGAGGTAGGTTTGGTTGTGAATCTGCTCCCTCGGTATGACACCTATTTCGATTACTCATTAACGGGTGGTGCCAGTAGGGTATTGGAGCTGGGGAGTTAGTTCGGGGAGTTGGAGTCTCTTGGCTACAATTGACCTAGCGTCCTCCTTGGAGCGCACCGGCCTTGTTGACCAAGAAGGGGATGGCTTTACGAGTTTGTGCTTGATTATCGGCAGAGACTTTGGAGTTGGAGAAACAACTCAGTGAGTTAGAAACTCTTGGCTTCATTCGGCCTAACACTTCATCTTGGGGTGCACCGGCATTGTTTGCTAAGAAGAAAGATGACTCCATGAGACTATGCATAAACTATCAACAGTTGAACATGGTTACAGTGAAGAATGAGTATCCTTTGTCAAGGATTGATGATCTGTTTGACCACTTGAGATGATCCTAGTGCTTCACCAAAATAGATCTTCGTTCGGGTTACCATCAGGTGAGGGTACGGGAGTGTGATATTGAGAAGACTGCCTTCCGCACTCGTTTTGGACTATGTGAGTTTGAGGTAATGCCGTTTGGGGTGACTAATGCCCCAGCGACATTCATGGATCTAATTAAAATGATATTCAGACCATGCATGGATCGGTTGCAGTGGTGTTCATCGACATCTTGATATGTTCAGCATTAGAGGAGGATCATGAGTAGCATTTGAGGACCATGCTTCATGTCTTGAGGGATCACGAGCCTTATACGAAGCACAACAAGTGTGAATTTTGGTTGCCAGAGGTTCAGTTTCTTGGGCACATGATGTCATCTGGCGGTGTGGCTGTGGGTCCGGCTAAGGTGGAGGCTATTTTGAGTTGGGAGCGACCACGGAGTGTGCTTGAAATCCATAGCTTTTTGGGTCTTGCGGGTTACTATCGGCGGTTTATCAAGGATTCTCCAAGATCGCCACACCCATGACAAGGTTGACCTTTGAGAATGTGTCATTCGTTTGGGACGAAGCTTGTGAGACAGTTTCTCGGAGGTTGAATGAGAGTATGACCTCTGCTTCAGTGAGGATTGTACTAAAGAGAGGCCATGGCTATGCTGTTTTCTATGTTGCCTTGGAGTTGGTGATTGTGGTGTTGTACTCAAGAAGGAGCTGAATATGAGGCAGAGGCGGTGGATGGAATTACCTTGGTGACTATGACCTTGTGTTGTCTTACCACTCCTATAAGATAAAAGTAGTTGCAGATGCCTTGGGTCGCATGATGAGAGGGGCTTGTCAAATCTGATCGAAGGGTAGAGCATTCAGATTTTTACAGTACGGTTGTCCAGCTAGAGATTTATGATAGTGTTTGGGAGCTCAGCAGACGGATGAGAGGTACATCGCGCTGAGAGATACTGTGACCAGTGGCAGTGGACTGTTTAGATGGAATGTGAGATGAGACGATGGTTTGATCTTCCAAGACAGACTGTATATATTCTTGTCCGGGCAGTGCTACGAGGAGGTGTTACGGCACTTCCATCATTCTAGATTTGTAGTGCGTCTACGATGCACAAGATGTATCATGATTGCGTCAACAGTTCTAGTGGAGAAACATGAATACTGCAGTGACTGAGTTTGTGACCGGTCGTTTGACCTCTTACAGGTTGAGATAGAGCTTGAGACTCGCTGGCAGACTGCAGCCTCTTCTGGTTCCCTAGCGGAAGTGTGATAACTTTACTATGGACTTCGTGACTGGTTTACCGAAATCTCCTTTGAGACATGATGCAGTGTGGGTTATAGCGGAACGGTTGATTGAGTCAACCCATTTTGTTGGTATGAAGAAGATAGATCCTCTTAAGACCTTGAGTTGACTGTAGGCAGAGGTAGTTAGGCTACATGAGGTAACTAAGTTAATTGTTTTAATTTGGAGTCCGAGGTTTTCTCTCCGTTCTAGCGGAGCTTGCAGAGAGAGTTGGGCACACAGTTATGTTTAGTATGGCATTCCATCTGAAGGCAAATGGTCAGTCAGAGCAAACCATTTAGATCTTAGAAGATGTGCTCCAAGCTTGTGTTTTGGATCACAGTGGTGGTTGGAGAGTTAGTTACACTTGGTTGAGTTCGTTACAACAATAACTACCAGGTCAGTATCAAGGTGACTCCTTATGTGGACTTATAGGTCAGACCGTGCAGACCTCGCTTGAGTTTTCCGAGAGCACCGATATAATGATGTCAGGACCAGACGTGGTTAGGGAGACTACTGAGCTTGTGAGACTGATTAGTTAGAGGTTACTAACTGCCCATAGTTGGCAGGAGGGCTCTGCTGCCATCGGAAGAGGGACCAGTACAGATTGAGGATTCGAGGTAGCAAAGGCTTTGTGGCAAAGCTATCCGCTTGGTTTTGATGGTTTGGCAATGCAGGGATAGAGAGCCTTCTACTTGGGGTAATGGGGCAACGATACGGATGCAGTTTCTGGCCTTGTTTGAGAGTTGAGGTATAAGTTTAGTTTGAATTTCGAGGACGAAATTCCTAAAAGGGGGTAGTGTTGTAATGACCCGGCCCGATATTTCGGGATCTTAGAGAGTTTTGTGGATCTCCAAGTTGTTTTTGGTGTTTTGGTGGTAGTGAGGATTGTGTAGGCTCCATGGTGGGCCCCAGTTCGCCCGGTTTCGAGCTTTGAAGCTCAAAGGGCATTTTGGTAATTCTAATATTTTAATTATTTTTTTGTCATTTAAATTATTTGAAAATCACATTTTAGTTACCATTTTAAAAACACTTTGTGAAAGTGATGTTTTCCTTTTTTTTGTTAAAAAAAAATAATAAAAATAAAAATACCTAAACCATAAGACCCCCCATATTTAATATCTCTTTCCCCTCCCCTTTGCAAACCCTAGCGGCTGCCTCTTCCCATTCTCCCTCTCCTCTTCTCTCTTCCTCTCCTTCCTCTTTCCCGAGCAAAACCCTAGCTGCCGTCCCTTCCCATTCTCCCTCTCCTCTTCTCTCTTCCTCTCCTTCCTCTTTCCCGAGCAAACCCTAAAACCCCCCTTTGTCACCGTCGCCTCTACCTTGCCCTTCTCCTTCTCTCTGAAACCCTAAATCTCTCTCAACCTACTCTTACTTGTTACCGTCTCTGATTCCCCCTCCCTCCTACCGCCGCTGCCGCCCCTCTTCTCTCTTCTTCAGATCCCTCTTTTCCTTTCGGTTCTTCTTCCTCCACTACAAACCCTAGCTCCGGCCCCCCCTTGTGTTGTGCCGCTGCCACCATTATCTTTTCTCTTTTCTTTCCCTCCCTCCCCTTATTCTCTTCTAAAACCCTAAGTCTGTTACCGCCTCCGCCGTCCCTCATCGCCTCTCCCTTTGCCGGTTGCTTTTGCAACCGGGTCGAGCTTCCCAGGCCCAGTTGCAGCTCGGGTATGACCCAACTATTTCAGCCCGTTTGGCCTTTCAGGCCTCCAAGCTTTCTAGGCCCAATTCATGAGCCCAACGTCAGGCCCAAGAGTTTTGGCCCAAGCCTTTTGTTATTGGTTGTGGTGTATTTGGATTTCATGCATACGAGTACTCTTGTAATTATGATATTCTGCATTCGTACGTATAATATCCACTTATATTACTGACTTGTGATAAGCATTATATCTTCATTGGGCTGGTTAGCTCACCTCTTACCTTTCAGGTACACCGATCGCGGAGGGGCCGTGCGGACCCTTTGAGTAAGCACCAGGAGAGGAGCGATAGTAGTTAAGCATTTATGTTCATATTTATGTTTTAAACTTGGAGACTCTAGTTTGTATGGGCTTATCACTACATGCTTGCTTGGATGACTGTATAATTATGTTCAATTAGTTAAATGTCGTTTGTTATGCTCCTTGACTTTTTGAACTTGTGGTTTATGAACGGGAGGTAGTGCCCGTTTTCAAAAAAAAAATATTAGACTCGATAACCGTCTTTTACGACTTTTGAGATGTTTCGGAGATAACGCGTCCGTAGCGGGACGGGGCATTACAATTTGAGCATACACCACCAAGGTCCTAAACTGAGATGGGGCGGTGCCTCCTCAAGCAACACCTCAGAGAAGAAAAGACATAGAAGAGAGATAAGAGGAAGAGGAAAAAGAATAATGGGTTTTAAAATATCTCCAATCTAAATTGTAATCAAAGTTTAATATTAGAACTGAATTTAAAATAAAAGAAGAGAAAAGTACCTGAAACTTGTAGATAAAGGAAAAGAACAGTAGAAAAGAGAAAAAACTGCAAAATAGAAGGAGAGAGAAACGATGAAGGAGAGAGAGCCATTGTTTTTTTTTATTTCCTACCTACCTCACCTCCTCCCTTTACACAAAGTGTAAAACCACCGTAGGTAGCTTATGGAAGAGAAGCTCCCACCCCACTTACGCTAGTGGGTAATAGAGATGGTGAATAATCACCCATTTTTTATAAATGTTTTATTTATAAAAACTTTAATAATTATCCATTCATAAATAAATCCAAAACTATATAACCTCCATAGTTTAGATAAATAAATTAAAACTAAATAATTACTGTAGTTTTGGAAAATAAATTAAACCACTTTTTAGTTTTCAAAATTTAAATCACACCTTTAAAATACATTGAAAATCCAATGTTTTAATTAAAAATCACTTAAATACTAAATTTCAAAAATTAAAATAACATTTTGTAAAGCTTCTGTCTTTACATTCGGGTCAAACAATTTTAACTGATAAAAACACTCCAAAATTCTAGGATGTTTGACACTCTTAAACATTTAAAAATTATTTTTTTATAAAATAGGGACACCCCTGACAAATCAAAATCGACATTTCTACAAATCAAAATGTCAGCCGTGAAAATTTTTTAGACTTAGAATTTTAAAACTAATTTATTGAGTGAAATTTGAGAATTTAAATACCTCAAATAATTTATTTTCCAAACACAAATTATTATACGGGTCTCAACCAGAGAAAGTTTAGATAATTTCAACTTTCCCACTACACTTTACGAATCGGATCCACCGGGTCGAGTCAAACTTTGACTCTAAACAAAGTCCACTTGTTAATCTTTTAGATTAACGGGTCACTAATCACAATTAACAGCTAAATTCACATAATTAGGCACTAATTTGGGTCGGGGTATTACATTCCCATTTTAGCCTTTTTTATGAAAATTTAATGAAATAGTATATAAATGTTTATAAAATAAAAAGAAGATTGGTTGATATAGTTTTTAGGATGTTTATGTGATTTTTCTAATATTCCAACATTTTTATGAAATTCATATTTTTTTAAGACAAAAAATTATAAGAGAATATGAATTTTATATTAGGTTTTTTTCTCATATTAGTTTTCTATTTTTAAAAAATATTTAGGTATTTTATAAATTTTTTGAACATATTTTATTTCTATCGAAGCTTTGGCTCTCAATGGTCTAATATTTCATTAAAGGACTGCTTTTTAAACAAAAATATGGTCATACTAAGTTTTCCACTTTTTTTCTAATTTTACTTTTTCTTCTAAAAAAATTCAAAAAGAGAGAAAGAGTCCGTATCGGCGGTACATATCACCCTAGCATTGTTTTATCCCTACTTATTATTATATGTTTAAAACACATGAGTAGAATTATCCTTAAAAACCAATTATTAAAGAGACATTTATAAATCTCATAATCCACAAGCCTAAAGACGATGTGGGACATACTAACACTCCCCCTCAGTGCTAGGGCTAGAGACACTCGGTTCTCGCCCTCCATACAGAGTTGGAGGCAAGAACCAAACCCATCCCTATGGTATCTTTCTCTGATACCATGTTAAAACATATGAGTATAACTCATTTTAAAAATCTTGTTATTAAAGAGAGGGACATTTATAAATCCCATAATCCATAAGCCTATAGACGATATGGGATATGCTAACATTATGCACGTTGGTGTGCAACATATTGTTTGCCACACTTTGGTATGAATCTCACTAAATGAGATAGTGATGAGTTTATTAAATTTTTTTTTTTTATATATGACCCATCAAAAACCACTGAGTCAATCAAACCAAGTTTCTCTATGCCACAAAGACTAACAAATCATTTAAACTCAACTTTTGAAAAAGTTTAAAAGAATGATTTAATTGATTTAGTTATGGTAATTTTTTAATAAGTCAACATAATAAAAAAAAAAACCAGTTTTAACATACCCATCACTATCCTGTTTCATGAACTCTAGGCTTAAGAGTGAAAGATAATACACTGCACACTAGTGGGTCACGCGTAACTTATAATATAAATGGGTGAAATTATACTTAGTTTAGACGGGTTATTCATTCCTTGAGCCGTAGAACCTTGTATGAAGTCTATAATATTATAATATAAAGTGTTTAAAATATTAAAATCTACTTCTTTAAATATAAATTTAATTTTAATTGACATCCATTTTATTTATTTTTATATTTAATTAAAATTTTAAATAAAATTATTTATTCAATAGTTTTTTATTGATTTTAAAATATCAATTAACAATTTGATGAATTTTAATTTTACTACTCTGATAATTTTCATAAGAATATAATCAACAATTTATTTTTTTACTACAACATAATTTCAAACTTCTCAAGATCAATATTTGCTAGATGTACCCATTGTACATTTTTACTCAACGAGAAGTTGGACATAAATTTAACAAGTGTTTTAATAGAAATTTACCCTTTTGCCCTTTCATTTTTTTGAAAAAATGATTCCTCCTCATCATTCGAATTCCTCCGCATCATTCGAACGAATTTTTGGTTCGTTCGAACAAATCTTACAGTATCTGGGGCTGTAGAGTGAGATTTTCAAAGTAGGTTGTTTCTTGACCGATTTTTACAAACAAGTTATCAAAACTCAGCTAGTCTGTATTTAAGAACTCTGGATCTGATTTTAAGTGAAAATGGTATAGTTTTGGGCTTAAACAAGTGTACCTAAAGAATTAAAGAAAAATGATCTTCTCTTTTAGTTTTTTGGATATGATTTTTGAATTCCAAAACTATACCCTTTTCACTTAAAATCAGTCACAGAGTTTATAAAATTTAGAATAAATGAATTTTGATACTTTATTTGTAGAAATAGGTCGAAAAACCGCTGTCAACTGTAGCGTTTGTGCGTTTGACTCTGGTTTTCAAAAGAGGTGGTTTCTGACCTATTTATACAAACAAGATATCAAAATTTATTTATTCTAAATTTTATGAACTCCGAGACTAATTTCAAGTGAAAATGATATAGTTTTGGACTTAAAAAATCGTATCTGAAGAATTAAAAGGGAATACCATTTTTCTTTAATTCATTGTGTACAATTTTTGAAACTCAAAATTATATCATTATCACTTAAAATCGGTCTCGGATTTTATAAAATTCAGAATAGATGAATTTTGATACATTGTTTGTAAAATCGATCGAAATTAAATTAGTTTAAAAATTCTACTGCAAGGGGTTGGAGGAATTCGAATGATGTGAAAGAAATTTTTTTTAAAAAAATAAAAGTGCAAAATTATAATTTTACCCAATTTTTGTAAAACGGATATTTAGTGAAAGAAAACTCGAATGTCGCCGGCCTATGCTTAACATGGATTATAACAGTTCTTGAGGTAGCTTGAGGGAGACGGGAGGACAGAGTGACATTAATCGCGACTAACGGTTTACGTTTACATTGAATACAAAACCTACAAATATTTTATTACGGGGAGGATACCTTACATCATGTTCCCACCTGAAGTGGGCCCCACATCCGTACGTATGAAATGGTCCTGCTTCCAATTTTTTATAATAGTTTTTATCAGAAATCTCTAGCTCTCATTATATTTAGGTTTCCCAGAAAACAAAAAGAATCAGCACCCTATGAAGTCATATAAGCACGTGGTGTGGTGGGCCTCGCTGCGCCGACAGCATAATAAAAAAATGGGGAGTTCTGGTTGGCCTTTTTCTTAATTAAATCTTATTTTTTAAATATTTTATTTTTAATATTATTTTTTTATAATTAAAAGGTTCATACTTCTTACATCACTCTATTGATTTTTGAGATATGATTAAATCTCTCTTCTTACATATATTAAATAACGGTACCAAAAATGACTCTTTGAAATAAAATCGAATAGATTTCTACCGGCAACTCTTTTCATTAATTTATAAAAATATATTATCAATTACTATCTTTTTTATTTAAATTTTTGAAAAAGATTTATATATTATATTAATTTTTATTTAAAGCTATTTTTGACTCGTCAACTTACAAAAGTCAAATAATAATGATTAATTTTATTAAATTATTTTTTAAAATATATTGAAGGATCTTTTGAATATTATTTGACTAAATCTAGATTCTCTCCTTATGTAATAAATGTATGTCTTATTATTACATTTAAATATTATTAATTTACTATAACTAAAAGCATATTAAGAATAATTTATATACGTTGAGCTTAGCGAAATACTATCTACACCTGTATCAATCTGTCCATTTTTATTTTATTTTGAAGAAATAATCATGTTTAAGAAATTTGATAGGGTTGAGTGATAGTTAGAAATTTGTCTCAAAAAGTGAGAATCTTAAAATCGATTTTTACTCCATCTCAAAAGATAACTCTTCGTAAAATTATTCGATGTATATAGCTAGACAAGTTTACACACACCTCGAACACTTTGATCATTAGAAAAAGACATTTGATAATGGCCATCCATTCAGACACCCGGATTTTCTTTCTCTACACACCCGATTTAAAAAAACGGGTGAAATTACCATTTTGCCCTTCGTTTTTAAAGGAAAAAACAATTCTCCACATTATTTGAATGGATTCCTTCGAATGATGGCTGTGGAGTGAGATTTTCAAGCGAGCCCGTTTCTCGACCGATTTTTACAAACAATGTATCAAAATTCATCTACTCTGAATTTTATGAACTCTAAGACTGATTTTAAGTGAAAATGATATAGTTTTGGGATTCAAATATCGTACCCAAAGAATTAAGAGAGAATACCATTTTCCTTAATTATTTGGGTACAATTTTTGAAGCCCAAAACTATACCCTTTTTACTTAAAATCAGTTCATAAAATTCGGAGTAGATGAATTTTGATACCTTATTTGTAAAAATTGGTTGAGAAACGGCCTCGCTTGAAAATCCCACTCCACAGCCATCGTTCAAAGGAATCCATTTGAATTGTTCGTTCTAACGAACCAAACAGTCGTTCGGAGGATGAGCGGAATCATTTTTTTCTTTTAAAAATGAAGGGCAAAATGATAATTTCATCTAATGTTTTGAAATTAGGTGTGTAGAGAAAGAAAACCCAAGTGTCTGTATGGTTGGTCTTGATAATAATTGAATTCAGTTCTATATCTGTCATCTATTTTGTTAAATATCGATATTTTAAATATAAAATTTAATGACAATTTGTAAAATATGATGATCTGACCGTCAGATTTTATCCGTCTAATTATTTTAAAGTTTTTCTTGATGAGCCTTAGAAGTAGGCAGCTTCATGGGCTACCAGTTCTCCACACGTGAGAGTTAGTAACTGAACAAAATGATAGGCTGAATTTTTTTATGAAAACTTTGGTTGGATTCATAAATCATTTCTATAATAAAATTTTCGTCAAATTCCTTCCATATAAATTTTTATTTTTCAATTATTAAACAGATGGAATGATGGTTAGGAACCCTTAGGAAGCGAGAGCTCTGAATTTGTTTCCCACCTCACTTTAAAGGTCTGTTCCTTGTAGAACTACTTGGTGTGTGTGGGTAGGGAGGCTTGCACATGTCCTGAAGATTAGTCGAGTACCCTAAGAGGCCTAGACACATTGATAAAAAATTATTAAAAAACCTCAAAAGGTCGACCTAGTGGTTGAGACACAAGACTTCAGGTTTGAAGTCTTGGGTTCAATCCCTAGTAACTTCAATGAAGGGCCACTTTTCGTGGGACATATACCCGACATTTGCGTAGGGAGGAGTGCACATGCCCCAAATGACTAATTGGGTGAGACACTTGGACACTGTTGAGCACTGAAAATTACCGATTTTACCCTTTAATTTTGGATTAGTTAGCCTTTGATTTATGAATATTACACGCGTTTAATAGAGTTTTTAAGTTTTGCAGTGTATTTGTGAGAATAAAAGAAAAAGGAATTAAAATGGAGAAAAGTGGGGCTATAGTCCTATTTTTAGAAAGTTTATAATTTTTACCACCTAATTTGATTTGAAATTATTGTAAATTATTATAATTCAGATCCGGATATGAGAGTTTGAATTATAATAATATTTTTTAGACTGTGTTACATTGTAAAGGTGGTAGAAATTTATAAACACACAAATGGACTCACTGTTCGAATCTGAAGCCTGAAGACAAAGTCTGCAATTGGAAGCCAATGATCCAAAGTCAACCAATATTCCGGGCCAGATAAAAGTCCAAGTATGGGATCCAAGTCCAAAAGATCAAGTGAGACCAGTGAATTTCGTTTGAATGATGGTGTCTATTTGCAAAATTCGGCATTTGAAAAAGATAATGGACTTAGATAAAAGATAGTGGATTTGAATAAAAGACAGGGATAATGATAAAAGAGTTTGAATCTAAGGAGAGATAAGAAAGAAAGATATGAAAGAGAGGGATAAGGAGGAACAAAGATAAGGAGATGAAGGAGTTAGCCGATCTCAACAGAGAGAAATTTTGAATTTGAATGCGTCTCTTATCTTGGCTGAATTTGAAGGGTCCCTTATCTCATCTCTTCTGACTCCTATAAAGTGATGGCTGTGGGTTCATTGAAAGTTGAACCGGGTATGACATCGAAGGGACTGAACTTGGACGACCAAAAGACAGAAGAGAAAAATAAATAATTTCTTTTAAGTTATTTTATTTATTTTTATGTAAAGTCCAAAAGAATTGTATTTCAGTTCTGAATTTTTAAATAAAATTCATGGCGGTTTGTTTAGATGTATGCTATTTCCAATTATTAAATATTTAATAATGATGGTTTTTTTAATTTTATTTTAATTCTTTTTAAGAACTTTATGAAACAAATTAATTTGAGGATTTTTCAAGGAAAAGTGGAACCCCTTTTAGGATCAATGAGACTTGCCCTCTCTCCAGTCTAAGGTTCTTATCAAGAACGGTTGTTTTAGAATTGGGGAAACACAAGTTTAAAACCCGCTCAAGCCTAAGGCTTGATTTGAAAAATTCCGATTTAATGGAAGACATAATTATTCTAATTAGAATTTTATTAAATAAGAAACTTGAATTATATTTAATAATTCCAGAATATTTCATAGTCTAGGCCATGTTTTTGTTTTTAAATCGGATAACATGCCACTTCGATGTTTGACCCGATTCCATTGTAGATTATGTAAACAATTTATTTATTCTTGATTTATTTTTCTT
The DNA here is from genome assembly GCA_013350335.1 of Chimonanthus salicifolius. Classification (NCBI taxonomy): domain Eukaryota; kingdom Viridiplantae; phylum Streptophyta; class Magnoliopsida; order Laurales; family Calycanthaceae; genus Chimonanthus; species Chimonanthus salicifolius. Next base: position 26,928,595 of record CM023541.1, on the reverse strand, counting down.
TTTCTCAAAAATTCATCAAAACAATTTATTGTTCTAAATTAAGATCATAACTGTATGTTTTAGAAAACTATTTCCTTAAATCACATTTTTAATAGTGCCATTTTCTATTTCATACATATATTTTGTCGGTTTCCATTGGGTACAACCTCGCACTCATCCTCTATACTATAAATGGTTCATACGCTTGCGAGTAAATTAAAATTCATACCAAGTTTTTGGCACCGTTGCCAGAGAAATCTCGAAATAAATTGTGTGTTATTAGATTATGTGATTTTTGAAAATAAATCTAATACTGCAGATATATCTTAATTTAGAAAAATAAAAAATAACTAAAAAATAAAAAAAAATTGGAACAAAGTTTTGATTTAATGGGGTGGAGTACAATTTTCATAACCTTGACTTAATTTTAAAGTTTTTTTAGGTTACAAATATTATATTTCTTCAATTAGTTGTAACTTTAGGACAATTGCACTTAGATTAGTATTATTTATTTATTTATTTATTTATTATTTTTTATTTATTTGAATCAGAATCTTCACCAAAGCTTTTATTGTCTGTTTTGCAGGAATTTTAATTATGTCGCGCTTAAAAATCAATGGAGATATGCATAACACGCTAAGGAGCTTTAAACTGTTCATTTAAAAAAAAAATTTTTACTGAAAATACGCATAAAAGGCTAAGGTGAGTGCCTAATTTTTTCTTTTTATTTTTTATATCTGATGCATTCATATAGATTTATTTAGGGTGTTCTTTATTTTATTTATTGTTTGCATTTAATCTGTCTATGCATCTAGATTGTTAGTATTCATGCATTAATTTAGATTGTTTTATTAATGTTTGCATATTTATTTGAATGTTTTATGGTAATTTAGCACTGCATTTTCACAATACTTAGAAAAATAAGATTAGTAAAATTGGTTCATGCATCTCCCTAATAAAATCGATTAAGGAACCATTAGGCTAGATTTTAGGGTTTCATGCTCAATAGGAACCTTTTCAATTTAAATTGTAACCGGTGAATATTTTTTCTTCAATCATGGTGTAGGATTAGTTCTGTCATCAAGGTGTAAAGAGCCTAAGGATAAGTGGAAACTTAAGAAGATGCCGTGTGCTCCTCCACTTACCTGGAAACTTTCCTGGCCATGATTGTGGTTAAACTCTCATCGGAGACTTAGATTATTTGGAGAGAAAAGTAGGAGCCAGTCTAGAGACCTAGATTAGTTTAGGTTTTTAATTTTAGTTTTAGGTCATTTATTTTGTTTGAATTTGTTTTGGTCTTGTTTTGTCCTTATTGGTGAAAATGAGTGTTTGGAGACGCGATTCGACCAAGCGATTGGTTAGAATTGAGTCCCAAATTGTGAACATCCCGTCAGTCATCAATCCATTATTGGCGACAGTAGGGTCTGTGGGGTAATGGCAATTTCAACGTTAGAACCTACATTAGAACCCAATCGTTGTAACCATGGTGAGGAGAGTCTGACCAATGGGGAAGAACCTAATTCTTGAGGGAAATGATGAGGTAAATCCTATCTTTGAGGAGAATCCTATCCATGACTTTCCTCCGTATGACATGAACAATCCATTGGATTTTACCAGATATGTAGAACCGGGAGCGTACTTAAGAGCAAGATATTTTGCAAGTCCTCAATTTCAAAATGATCTACGTTCCATTATACCATTTCTTCCCTACATAGAGCCACCCAAGTCACCTAAATCACCATAATCACCATCTTAGGTCAATTGTTGCGTCCGCCAATCTAGAGTCAGTCTCGTTTAGGATTTTTGTTTTAGGTCCATTATGAGTGAACCCTTTTAAATACACTTGAACCTTAATTAACACTGTTCCAAAAAATTCTAATTTGCACCTGATCACTGTGGATTAATAAACATTGAGGACAATGTCAAATTTAAGTTTGGGATATCAAAATGGGATACACTAGTTGAGTCCAATAAAAACAAATTGAGTCCACTAAAAGATTTTGTGAGTCAAAATTTTTTTTTTAAAAATAACAAATAAAAAAATAAATCAAGGGAAGAGTAAGTGAACACTGAGACTAAGTGATTTTTCAGCATTAATAGGTAAATAAAATTTTTTATATCATACTTTTCCGATAATATTTTTATAGGATTTATATTCGGAATAAATTTACACAGCCATATTTAAATTGAGTTAGAAAAGAAAAATTTTCATGAGTCTAGTATTAAACAAAGGAATACTAGTGGAGACTTAACCCAGTAAGCTTTAGAGTCTTTCAATTTTTCTGAGGGATTTAAGTCAATCCATTTTTCTTTCTAAAGCGTATTAAGTCGTTGTGGATCTCATCATTCTTCAATTTTGGTCATATTACTGAGAACGCCATCATTCTTCAATTTTGGTCATATTATTGACCCTAGAGGGGTGAATAGGACAATCACCACTTTTTATGGTCTTCACAAAATTCTTGATTAATTAAAATGATTTGTAGTAGATTAAACAAATTAATTAAGATAAGTGTGTCAATATGAAGGAGCAATCACACAAATAAAAGCCAACACCCACAACAGAAGATGTATAGTGGTTCGGAGTAAACCCTGCTACATCCACTGATGGACTCACACAACCTTGGGTTATCCCAATTCACTATGTGGGGAATTACACCCTCATAAATAGATTAAGACTTCCACCAAACCAATTGGTTAAGAATTTCACCCAACTCCCTTAAGATTTTGAAAGATTCGACCTACCCTGGTCTACGTCCTTATCCCTTTATTTTTTATAGTGGTTCCAGAGTACACCTTTATAATCCACTATACAAGTGTTTTAAAAGAAAACTAAAACTCTAAGAAGCACTTGCCTTGTATAAGCTCACTTGTAGATGATGTTGTGCTTCTTCTTGCTCTGAGTATGAGCAATCACAACCCTTGGGAGGACCACTAGGAAATTGGAGGTCCAATTTCTATCCTATATTTCTTATCTCTCTCTCTATCTCAATCAAGGGCTATGATTGGATTTCTCAAATAGATTCACCTATGTGTAGTGCATGGAGAGAGGTTGGGATCCTCTGGGAATGCCTTTGTGATTTTCCTATTCAAGGTTCTAAGGTATCCACCCAAACTTATCAAAGTTTAGAGAATATATAGGCAAACATAAAAATCCCAACTCTCGGTCACTGATGGGTCGGTCTGGTCGATGCGTCAGTACAAGAAAAATGTCGTTGCAATATGACCATTAGAATTCCAACGGATATAAAACGGTCACTACCAATGTGTCGGTCTCCTCGATGGGTTGACATGACTTATAGTCGATTTGTCGGTCTTGTCGATTGCAACGACCTGAGGCAAAACTATGCAGATAGAGTTTCAAGTCCAAAAACTTGTCAAACCCAGGTCGGCATGTCTGTACCATCGATGGGTTGGTCTTGGTACTCTCGATGGGTCTATTACATCGATGTATCAGTTCCGAGAGTACCCTTGAGTCCTAAGTCCAGAACTCATACTTGACCCAGATCGATGTGTCGTGTGCACCGATGGGTCTATATTTTCTCATCGATGTGTCGGTACACCGATGGGTCTATCTCCCTTATGAGAGAGCACCCAGATTTTACAGTCTGTTCTTTCTAGAGACTGCAATGAACCAGTCGATGTATCAGTGACTTCGATTGGTCGGCCCTGTCATTCACCGAGGGGTCGATGAACTCGATACACTCGAATGGCAACCCCGAATGACAGTGTGTTCATTCCAAAACCTTTGTCAATCCGACCGATATGTCGAAGATCTTGACTGGCCTGTACTGTCTCACCGGTGGGTCAGTGTACTCAATGGATAGACCTGACAGTTTATCATTTTTTCAATGTTTATCCCATTTGGTTCTGTGATTGTCAAGGGTGCACTGAGGCTTGGTTATGTTATTACCAAGATGTTCCACTAAGTCTAGGCAAGGTCCACTAAGGGTTTGAGATCCACATAAAGTCATCTATGGCCAATTACCGTTTGTGATTGCCATATACTTGGTGATAATGAGTCTTGCACTTGATCTTCCATTTTCAAAGCTATTGATTCAATTTTCATCACATGAGTTTCATTAGCTTCAATCTTCTGAGGCAATGCTTCACCTAAGTTATGGAATTGACAAATAGGTGACTCGCCAAGCTAGGGCACTAACAATCTCCCCTTTTGTCAATTTCCATGACAAAACACTTAGAAGGTAATGAATACATACTCGATTACTTAGCTCAACCCAATATACATACATTTGAATACAAATGAAATAACCATTTAAAGTACATATTCAAATGACAAATAAATCTTAGACTCTATGCTTCAAGATGCGACCTTCATCTTGCTTAGTTTGCCATCTTCCTTGTGATCTTGCACATGTCCCTATACACACAAACAATACAAGTAATGGTGGAAACAAAGGTCTCCCCCTCAAATGTTAGTCCATAAGAACATAGCTCTCCCCCATAACTAATGGAATAAACCCTTTTGTAGTCTTGATTAAACTCCCCCTTAATAAAAGACAATCCTCATTTCTCGTTCTTATCTTAAGCGCTCTTTCAAGCTTCCAAAATCTCCCTCAAAGCTTACATCAAGCTTCGGATATTTCTCCCCCTTTTTGTCAAAAATTGACAAAGGGTGTTAACCACCAATATACCATATTAGTGTGCTTCAACAAGTCCCAATGGGTGGACTAAGAGGAGATGGAGAAAGAAGGGCTCATGCATTTGGTTTTCAAAAAATGCCAATATGAAACCAACTCATGCATGCAAAGAGGAGGGAATGACTCATACACATATTTAACATTAGAAGTGCATATGAGTGAAAAACATCATGAACTACACAAATATACCAATAAAGCACATGCTTCATGAAAACAAGGTGATACATATATATTTACCTATATGAGCACAATTCGTCAACCAACGTAAGCTAATTCATTCACAAAAAAAATATACCAATTAAGTACAATGAATGAATAAACATCCTATCCTTGGAATCCCATTACACACATGGAAGCTTGTTTCTTCTCTTAAACATTCCGACGTGTCCTTTCCTTTGCTCAATAATTTGAGAGCACAATGCACGAGTCCAATAACATTTGAACCACTTAATCATGTTGACTTTCATTACCAAAACCCATTTGGTTTTAAGATTCACCTTTAAAAGATGAAAGCCACAACATAGGTGCATTCACTAGGTTGCATTCAAACCTCATTTGACATTTTCCAAAACAATTAGAGGTTTAAACCATGAATGCAAACTAAATACATTTGGAGAAGAAAGGTCTTCCTTATTTAAGCATTTCTCCAAACAACTCATTTCCAATGTCTAATGATTTTCCAAGATAGTGCATATACAAGACATGGAAATAACATAATACATCCCTATAAGATTTGCCAATTTGAGGGAGAAGAGTGTGTGCTTGTGATGCATGTTGGTCCACAAGACAACAAGCTTTACAATCCACCTTTGAATGCCAATGAAAGTCCATACATTCACACACTAATTTGTGTCATTTGATGATTTAACCAAATTATAAACACTTGCACAAATTGATTGGGTTTTGGATCAAAGTACCTTTGAAAGTCGTAAATTGTGTTAGTGGCCCGGCTTGCCGAGTCACCTGTTTGTCAAGTTCATGACTTAGGAGAAGGTTTGCCTTGAAGAGAGAGCTTAAGACTCAAAACTCAAGTGTTGGTTGAAGAATAAAGATTCAACGGATCAACACATAGATGGCAATCACGGAATGTAATTGGCCATAGATGACCATAGGTGAAACTCAAACCCTAGGTGGACCATCCCTAGGCTTAGACATCATATATGGAAAAGTAACCAAGCCTAAAAAGTGTTTGACACCAAGAGGAACCCATCTTGGAAATGTGTAAACAAACTGTCAGGGATAACACATTGTCTAGGTGACCCGTCACCATTGACAGAATAGGACCGATCGTGGTCATACGACCCCTCGACTACATGTCCACCGACCCATCGGTTACAACGATTTATCGGCGGGACTTAGCCATGATCTGGATTGTCATTCACAGTCAGGCTCAAGACGATCAAATTGTTTGGCAGCAACCCTTTGTGTGGTATAGCACGAGCCGTCGGTCCTACTACCAATCGCCAGAACAGGGCAATATCACATCGGGCACACGACCTGTCGCCCTGGGTTTGGGTGAGGTCTGTTTTGACAAAGAACTGTCATGATAGGATAACCTCAGTCCGATTCGACCACAAACCCACGATCTGTTATCCGAAACACGGACAATCAGTCGTGTATGTGACCGTTTGCGTGGCTACCGTTATTGTGTCGTTGAAGTACATTTAATGCTCAATGGTCGGGTTGGTGAGCATGAATTTAAAAACGAATGATCGATTGTGTGGTTCTGCTATCCGAAAATTCTATATTTGCCTGTAAATACTTCATTTGTTGGTGAGTTTTGGTGAGGCCTTTTGACATAAAAATAACCACACTCTCAAGGTAAAACTCCCAAGGATCAAAGGCAAATCATCCAGGCTTATTCTCTTTTGGCAAATCATGAGCAAATCATTCAAGTTTCCAATCCATTTGAGATTGAGATTAAGAGAGAAGGATTAAACACATTTAACTAGGATAGATATTGGAGGACCCAATTTCCTACTCACTCAAGGACTGTGATTACTCTACCCGACTAGTCTATAAGACGGAACGTTGGGATTGTGTGAGCACACATTGGGTGGATCTTCAAGAAGCACACTTCATCGGAATCGAGCTTCAAAGCAAGTGCTTCTTGGTTTTAATTTTACTTTTAAAACCATATCAGTGTAAAGTGGATTAAGGAGGTTTGGCTCCAGAACTACTATAAAAAATCTAGAGCATTGTCTCTGGCACACATGGTAGGTGGAATTCCCAACCAATCGAGTAAGGTGGAATTCATAGTCTAGATGTGGTGGGTGAAATTCCCGACCAATTGAGTACGGGGTCCTACTCTAATAATGAGGCTGTAAGTCCCCACTTAGTGGATTTGAGGATAGCTCAAGGTTGAGCGAGTCCTAACAGTGGATGTAGGTTGATGAACTGAATCACTATACATCGTGCGCATTGTCTCTTTGTGTGATTGATTGATTATTATCTTTCACACCTCCAAAATCATAGACTTGATTAACTAAGATTTAATTCTGCATAATTTCACATTAATCAAGATTTTTTTTGAAAAGACTATTAACATTGGGATTGATCTATACCCCCTACTCTCCCCTCCCCCCCCCCCCCCCCCCCCCCCCCACTCCTCCTCTCCCTCTAGTCAATCCTTTCTAGAACACTAGGACTTTCAAAATGTTTGATCCAATACCTTGGGCATATTTAATATACCATTTGAAAGACCATTGCTCATGTGTGATGTCATGTGATAAGGCATTCAAGTTTAGCAAAAGCTTGGTGCTTATGGACATAGTTCATTCCTCATAACATAAACTAATGAAGAGAATATGAATGAAAACCAAAAGCACACAAGACATACATCAATTTAACATATAATATACCAATGAGAAGCATGAAAATGAAGTATGAGAGATATTGCATTAAAAAATGCAACATGATAAGAGCACATGACATGCCATATCCAACAAACACTTGTAAAAACATTTTCAAATGCACCAAGATATGCCAATTAAGGACTAGTTCATGAGAAATGATCTACATGTTGAGCATACAAGTGTTTGTCCAAAACCATTTTTGCTCCCATGCTTTTTACACACAATTACCATTAAAAAAAAATACTCCAATTAAGTTCAAAACTTTGAGTTGAAGGTACATGAATGGATTACTAATTTAAAATTTTGATTACATTTTGATCAATAAATACCATTCACAAGCATGGAGCAAATTTCATTCCAGAAAAGATTCACAAAATTGAGATCATGGAATGAAACAACATAATGTAGGTGCACAAGGTCATCTCAAAATCAAGTTTCTGCCAATATAGTATAGAGATGGAAACATATAATACAAGCACATACAAGAACAATACATGAGTGCATTCATGCACAATGTTCATTTACTCCCAAAAGATACACAAATTCTTTGATGAATGGAATGAAATGAAACAAGGTACAAACCAATATTAAAGCATAAAGTGCAAGCCTACATGTAAAGTACATATTCTAATAAAGTTACACCAATTTAAGATCATGGAATGCAACACAAAAATCAAAAGAGAGTTTTTTAACCAAAACCATTTTGTGAACACATGATACATCGACGAGGTCGATGGATCGAAACCTCGATACATCGACTCTGATGATGTGTTAAAAGAACAGAACAATAAATTTCCTTATAAATCCCTTTTCTTTTGAAATCTCCTTCTTGATTTTTTTTTTTTAAATGTGGCATATTGTAAACATGATTCTACCAATATGAGCATGTATGCCACACAAGTATCTTGTATAAATTTCAATCCAACAATGAAATAAGAACATGGAATGAAATGCAAGAAACCAATGGTGATTCTAAAACTTGCTTCACATGTGATACCAGCATTGGCAGCCCTTCACACATTTGAGCAAACACTGTAGGACTAAGAATCTAAGTCCATACATGTATGACTCATCAAGCATGATGTATACAATAGCCAGGAAATGTATAAAACAAGGCTTGCAAGAGTCAAGTGTGCCATGCCACAACTCATGGTTGTTTGAACTCACTTGAACAAATATTTGAGTTCAACTACAATGGTCTAGAGATACTCCAATTAAGCACAAGTCTTAGACCAATGTAGGGCATGAGTAAGGTCATATTCCTTGGGGATCCACATGAAATTTTGATCCGGACATTTGCTCTCAAATCCTTGAAAATTGGGCATTTTGATTCTACCATTATGAACATTTGCCCAATTCCGGAGGTTTGATAAAAAGACCCTCATCATCATATTCATATCCATGGTATGATGAGGTTCTAGCCTATCCATGTTAGATTTACCAATGAAGGGATGATGCATGGTGTGAGGTGCAATAAGTTTTCTAGGTACATTCAGAAATTGATTTATCTTATTCTTCTTTGCATGGTGTGAATGTCCAAACACCTCAATCTTTCTCTTCTTGCCACTTGGAGAAAGACCATTGGCCCTTTGATTTAACTTGAGTTCTCTTGCACTCATGCTTGAAATGCCTGTTCAGTCCACAATAAAAGCATTTTATATTTGAACTGTGTGTGGTGTGGCTTTTTCCTAATATGGATTGGTTCATGGGTCTCTTTAGGTTTGACTGAGAATGTCCAATATCATGTCAACCATGAGGTTTACCCAAAATATGTTCTTCCAATTTTACCTCATCTTGGTAACTATGTCTTGAGATTTATTTAGATTTTCCAAATTTGAGCTCAATTTCAAATTTTTATCTCTAAGACATTTTCCAACTTCATTCTTCAAGTTTTCATATTAAAAAACTCTTAGTTTTTCTTGAAGAAAATTTTGATTTTCTTTCAAATTCAAGCCTTCATCATTTTCCTTTTTCAAATTTGATGAGAGAAGATCATTTTCCATATTAGTACATTGAAGTTGGCTACAGAGTTTGGCATTCTTAATTTTTGCCTTATCAAGATCCTTTGCCAATCTCATACTCTCTAAATACAAGGCATCAAAGAATTCTTGGAGGTCATCTTCCTCTTCAATATCCACATCATTCTCTTCCTCACTTAAGGATCTCTCTTGGTCATTAACAATGTAGGCAATAAGACATTTGAAATTTTCACCTCTCTTATGATTCTCTATTTGATTTTGAGAGGTGGAGCCTTACAATGAGCTATCCAAGGATGCATCTTGGATAGAGGTCCAAACATCATTCTCCATTTTTTATTTCCAAGAAATCAAAAAGGCCAAAAATTGAGATTTTCCCCCCCTGAAGGAGACCTTCTTCACCCCCCACCTAAGCTGCGCAGGAAAGGCCCAAAGCCAATCCCAGGGAACAGTGAAGCTTCATAGGGTCTTTCTGTCCAGGTGCAGGTAGTCCGCATCTTCACAGACATGTCTATTTCACCGAGCCTCTCTCCGAGACAGTGCCCAGATCGTTACGCCTTTCGTGCGGGTCGGAACTTACCCGACAAGGAATTTCGCTACCTTAGGACCGTTATAGTTACGGCCGCCGTTCACCGGGTACTTCCATATTGATTCGAACCAATCCGTATTCTCCCATTTTTAATAAGATTCCAGTTAGAAGCATACATGTATTGTAATGTGCGTCTCCATATATGTAGGGGTATAATCGGCGATTTGACAGCACAAGTAATAAGGAAACCAAAATATATTATTTCCAGGGTCTTTGAAATAGTTCGATCGTTTCGATCATAATCAACTTGATTTGTTTTACTGAGAACGTCTACAGTTCGAGTCCGTAGAGCCATATACATTACATTTATTTTTGTACTCATTTCCTAGGCAGAACAACAAAACAACCCCAATTCATTGTTTACGAGACAATGAATTGGTCCTAAATGTATCAACGTTGCACCTTCTTCTATTTATGAGTTGGTTTGCGGAGATCTACTCGGATTGTTAGATCCTTTATAAAGAGCACAAGGCTCTAATACCAATTATAACTTCCTAAGGGTGTTAGAACATGGTCCACCAAAATTGACCCTAAGAGGGGAAAGAGAAGAAGAGAGAAGAAGGGGGGGGGGTGTCCCAATATGGCAATCATCACTTTTTATGGTCTTTACAAATTTCTCGATTAATTTAAATGATTTGCAGCAGATTAAACAAATTAATTAGGATAAGTCTGTTGTGTGATACAGGAGTATGCTAATAAGAAAGAGTAATCACACAAATACAGACCAATACCCACAACACAAGATGTATATTGGTTCAGAGTAAACCTCCTACATCCACTGATAGAGTCACCCAACCTTGGGTTATCCCAATTCACTATATGTGAATTTACACCCTCACAAATAGATTATGACTTCTACCTAATCAATTGGTTGGGAATTTCACCCAACTCCCCTATGATTTTGAAAGGTTTGACTTACCCCGATCTATATCCTTATCCCTCTATTTTTATAGTTGTTCCAGAGTACACCCTTTATAATCCACTGTACAAGGTGTTTTAAAAGAAAACTAAAACTCTAAGAAGTACTTGCCTTTGTATGAGCCAACTTGTAGATGATGTTGTGATTCTTGTAGAATCTTTCCCAATGTGATGTCCAATGACGTAGATTTGCCGAGTATGAGCAATCACAATCCTTGAGAGGGTCACTAGAAAATTGGAGATCCAATGTCTATCCTAGATTTCTTATCTCTCTCTCAATCTCAATCAAGGAATATGATTGGATTTCTCAAATGGATTCACCTATGTGTAGTGCATGGAGAGAGGTTAGGATCCTTTGGGAATGCCTTTGTGATTTTCCTATTCAAGGCTCTAAGGTGTCCACCCAAACTCATCAAAGTTTGGAGAACATAAAAATCCCGACTCTGGGTCACCGATGGGCCGGTCTGGTCGATGGGACAGTACAAGCAAAGTGTCGTTGAATATTTCTGTTAGACTTCCAACGGATATAAAACGGTCACTACCGATGGGTCGATCTCCTCGATGGGTCAACATGACTTATAGTCGATTTGTCAGTCTTGTTAATTACATCGACCTGAGGGAAAACCATGCAGACAAAGTTTCAAGTCCAGAAACTTGTCAAACCCAGGTCGACATGTCGGTACCATCGATGGGTCGGTCCTAGTACTCTCGATGGGTCTGTTACATCGATGTGTCGGTTCCAAAAGTACCCTAGAGTCCTAAGTCCAGAACTCATACTTGACCCAGATCGACGTGTCGTGTGCACCGATGGGTCTATATTTCCTCATCGATGTGTCGGTGCACCGATGGGTCTATCTCCCTTATCAGAGAGCACCCAGATTTTACAGTCGGTTCTTTCTAGAGACTGCAATGAACCAATCGATGTATCAGTGGAAATATTGGTCGGCCCTGTCATTCACTGAGGGGTCGGTAACTCGATACACTCGAACTGATGGCAAGCCCGAATGACAGTGTGTTCATTCCAGAACCTTTCTCAATCCAGTAGACATGTCGAAGATCTCGACTGGTCTGTCCTTTCTCACTGATGGGTCGGTGGACTCGATGGATCGACCTGACAATTTGTCATTTTTCCAATGTTTATCCCATTTGGTTATGTCGCTGTCAAGGGTACACTAAGGCTTGGTTATGTTATTACCAACATGTTCCACTAAGCCTAGGCAAGGTCCACTAAGGGTGTGGGTTCCACCCAAAGTCATCTATGACCAATTACCTTTTGTGAATGCCATACACTTGGTGATGATAAATCTTGCACTTGATCTTCCATCTTCAAAGCTCTTGATTCAATCTTCATCACATGAGTCTTGTTTCCTTCGCTTCAATCTTCCGAGGCAATGCTTCACCTAAGTCATGGAATTGACAAATAGGTAACTCGGCAAGCTGGGGCACCAACATATGTATTGTGTGGGTGTCAGTCGGTGCGACCAACGAACACCATCGGTTAGACCGACAGGATCGATGGGACTGAGAGTGGTGTCGGTCCAATGGGGACTTGATCCGAGGACTCAACCAAAAATTGAGGCTATGTCAATCCGATAGACAAAGAGCAATATATGAAGTAGTGTTGCACGCTGTCAATGCGACCGACACACGAATTATTCTAGGGTTATTTATGTGATGATCCGACCCGACCCGACCCGATCTCTATCACTATATTATCCGTTTTGGGCCCCACTTGGGTCCTCACGGTTTTGTTTTGGAACCGGCCCACTTGGGCAGGCCCAAAAAGCCTCGTGATGGGGAGGGGCTGCGCCCCCCCCCCCCCCCCGTTATAACTTCTATCCACCCAACAGCGCTGGGCAATGTGGGACTTTCCCACACACCAACTGTTGTTGCTGGGTGTTACAATCTACCCACTTTAGACCAGAGCCGTCCTCGGCTTTGTCATACCACACTGATAGAGGTCTACACACACAGCCAGGCAAGTCACACAAGTAGAGAGCCCCCACAGTTCGAGTGTTGAATGGTACTCTCATACCACTTGTGACGACACGACCTCACAACCATCATGATATTGTCTGCTTTGGGCACCACACGATTGTTCTTTGGGCCCAACCCTCCTCGCCAGGCCCAAAAGGCCTCATGATGGGGAGGGGCTGCCCCCCTCTTATAACCTCTCCCCATCCAGCATCACTGGGTGATGTGGGACTTTAGCACACACCAGTCGTTGTTGCTGGGTATTACAATTTAAACCCCTTTTGAACCAAAATTTCAATTTTACTCTCCCCTCCTCCTTCCAAATCCTATGAAAGCCCTCTCCTCACCAGACTAGGACCCAATTTCCCTGTTTCAAATGTTATTTTCTTTTTTAAATATAAATTTAATTTTAATTGATGTCCATTTTATTTATTTCTATATTTAATTAAAATTATAAATAAAATTATTTATTCAATATTTTTTATTGATTTTAAAAGATCAATTTAACAATTTGATGAATTTTAATTTTAATACTTAATTTTCATAATAATATAATCAACAATTTAAATTTTTACTGCAACATAATTTCGAACTTCTCAAGATCAATATTTGCTAGATGTACCCATTGTACATTTTCACTCAACGAGAAGTTGGACATCAAAATTTAACAAATGTTTTAAAATTTTTATAATGGATTTACATGCTTAACATGTAGTGAGGCAGGAACCTTTCGTTACTAATTCTTTCTTTATTTTTTTAATAACTGTTGCTCTTAAAGTAGCGTGTGGTGGACGGGAGGACAGACTACAGAGTGCCATTAATCGCGACTAACCGTTTATGTTTACATTTTAATACAAAAACTAAAAATATTTTATTACGGGGAGGATTCCTTACAACATGTTCCCACCTGAAGTGGGCCCCACATCCGTACCTATGAAATGGTCCTGCTCCAATTTTTTATAATAGTTTTTTTCAGAAATCTCCTGCTCTCATTATATTTAGGTTTCCTAAAAAACAAAAAAAATCAGCACCCTATGAAGTCATATAAGCACGTGGTGTGGTGGGCCTCGCTGCGCCGACAGCATAATAAAAAAATGGGGAGTTCTGATTTGGCCTTTTTTTATTATTAAATCTTACTTTTTAAATATTTTATTTTTAATATTCTTTTTACAATTAAAATGTTCATACTTCTTCTTAGATCACTCTATTAATTTTTGAGATATGAATAAATCTCTCTTCTTACACATATTGAATAACAGTACCAAAAATAATTTTTTGAAGTAAATTAAGAATCGAATAGATTTCTACCCTTCATGTAACTCTTTTCATTAATTTATAAAAATATATTATCAATTGCTATCTCTTTTATTTAAATTTTTAAAAAAGATTTATATATCATGTTAATTTTTATTTAAAGCTATTTTTGACTCGTCAACTTACAAAAGTCAAATAATAATGATTAGTTTTATTAAATGATTTTTTAAAATATATTGAAGGACCTTTTGAATATTTATTGACTAAATCTAGATTCCCTCCTTATGTAATAAATGTATGTCTTATTAGTACATTTAAATATTATTAATTTACTAAAACTAAAAGTGTATTAAGAATAATTTATGTAAGTTGAACTTAGCGAAATACTATCTACACCTGTATCAATCTAGCCATTTTTATTTTATTTTGAAGAAATAATCATGTTTAAGAAATTTGATAAGGTTGAGTGATGACTAGAAACTTTCTCAAGAACTGAGAATCTTAAGTTCGATTCTCACTCTATCTGAAAAGACAACTCCTTGTAAAATTATTTAATGTATGTAGGTAGACAAGTTTACATATACGTCGTACACTTTAATTCAGGGGTCGAGATATTAGCCTATACGTATCGTATCGGCCAATATATATATCGATTTTTAAAATCTATATATATCGGCTATATATATCGTCAATATCGGTCGATATTAGTGGATTTTTTTAAAAAAAAAATAAATAAGAGAGAGAAAAATATTGGCCAAAATATCAGCTGATATCTCATATCGACTGATATCTCAACCGATACCGAGATTTTGACCCCTGGTTTGATCATTAGAAAAACACATTTGATAATTGAATTGAGTTCTATATCTGTTATCTAGTTTGTTAACTCAATATTGATATTTTAAATATAATGTGTAAAATATGATGATTTAACTGTCAGATTTTATCCGTGTGAATTATTTTAAAGTTTTTCCCTGAAGAGCCTTGGAAATAGGCAACTTCATGGGCTACCAGTTCTCCACACGTGGGGGGCATCTGGGTTCTGTTGCTGACTAGAGAGTACCTGAACAAAAAGATAGGCTGGAAAATTATATGAAAACTTTGGTTGGATTCATAAATTATTTCTATAATAAAATTTTCGGCAAATTCCTTCCATATAAATATTATTTATGTTTCAATTATTAAATCGGTGGAATAATGGTTAGGAACCTTCAGGAAGAGAGAGTTCTGAATTTGATTTTCACTCCATTTTAAAGATCCACTCCTTGTAAAACTACTTGGTGTATATGGGTACTCCATTTTAAAGGTCCACTCCTTGTAAAACTACTTGGTATATATGGGTAGAGAGATTTGTAAATGTCCCGAGGATTAGTCGAGTATCGTAAGAAACCTAGACACCTTGAGATGAAAAATTATTAAGAAATCTCAACGGATCAACCTAGTGGTTGAGAAACAAGACTTCAAGATTAAGGTTTTGGGTTTAATCCCTATTAACTTCAATGAAGGACCACTTCGATTATCTTTAGAAACTGTTATTTTTAAAATTTTGAAAAGTTCAAATTCGCACAAATCTCGTTTTAATTAAAAAAATATGAATGATTTGTTGTAAAATGTAGTAACCCTGCTTGGAGTAGCGGGTGAATGTTAAATGGGTAGAGATAGATTAGAAAACAAATAATTGCATGTGCTTGTGTGACATTTTATTTTGTTAAAATTATTTTAGAGACACATAGACTTAGAATTTAATTACCTCTCTAAATTAGACACACCTTCTCCTCAAGAAGATTACTCGAATTAATATTTCTCTCTAATTTTAAAAAGAGTTGATTAAGAATTTAATTATCTAAGATTTGAAGGGTAATGTTAACTTTCTAAACTTTGAAAACACATTAAGAATTTAATCAAGAGACGCATTAAATAAATTGATCATGAAATAATTTAGTGTTTACATTTCAACTAAAATATAATTATGAAAAGACCAATTTGCCCATGTCGTAGGGCAAATTTTATAAAACAATAAATCAAAAAATCTAATTTTAAGTGTCACTCGAATATATATATCTTTCCCTATATCTTCTCTCTCTTTTGAAAAATCCCAAATCCTTATACACGTTGGAGCCTCATGGAATTCTTATCAAATTCGAAAATCAAACTTGTAATAACTTAATTTTAAAAATCCAATTTTAATTAGAGAAAAACCAACCCATGGCTGATCCCCTCTCCTTTTTTTTTTTTCCTCTCAAAATCGTTTGAAGCCCTGTTTTAATCCATTGCATGCCGAGCCAAGTACCACTTAATGTGTCCTGATTTTGATCAAGGCCAGAGACAAAAATATCCCTCCTAATTCCACGCCTGGCCGCCGCCTCCTTATTTATTTAATAGTGTTGGGCGCAGAGTCCTTCTCCTTGCACCAACGAAATCCTCCTCTCCTTTTCCTCTTTGGGTGAATAGAAGAAGCTCTTCTCCTCAATCGTATTCAATATGAACAAACGTCTTAAACGGTAAACTATTTAGCAGTTTGAAACCGTCTAAGTAAAACAACAATATCTCGGGGTTTGAGACTCGGTTTAGGCTAAATGAGATATTTCTAGAATTCTCATTCAGAGATCTATCTACAGTAAAAATATCAAAATTATTCGATGTTCGTACGAATTGAAAAAAATTCTATAATAATGGGTAGTTTACATGGTTTCCCTAAAGTAAGTTTAGATGCAATATTTGGTTTGTAACCTTAAGTTCTGGATTGATAGGTGACCAATTGTTAGACCAGCGACCATGAACCAGTAATAGATTACTTTCAATACATTAGAAGCCTTAAACCATAATTTAAAATTTTGAACCTGTGGGTTAGTTTAAAGTTGTTTTGGACTTTAGAGAAAAACTAATTGAAATAGACTTTTATTTGGATCTGTTTTCAAATTTAATTTGCAACAAACCTTGAGTGCTAAAATTTTAGATTTGTTAAAGGACGTTGGATTTCTCGGAACACTTTATGAAATTCTAAGTGAGGAGGACAATACATTACATATTTTGTTGTGCAAGCGAACAATTTACCTATAAACTTCTATTTGAATATTTTATGATTGAATGTTGCGTTGTATCTTGTGTGGTTGGAATATAAGTGTTAGACTTGAAAATAGATTGAGTACTTATTAGAATAACGGTTGGAATCTGGTACAAACTCACAGTAATGTAAGAGAAACTTGACTAAAATGTTCAAATAGCTGTGAGGAGACATAGTCCGTCCGGATTTGTGGAAACCAACTTTTAACCTCGTTGGAAGGTCCAGCACTCGTATTCAAATAGAAATTGTCTTGATGACCTTTGGTATAGAGTTTGTTGTGATAGATGAAATCGAGAGATACTGTGTGTTTAATGGAATTGTTGGATGGTATTTAGCGTTCTATGAAAATGTGAATTATGATGGCTTAATTGTGATAATAACATAATATGCAATTATGCTTATGATATTTTGTTGCTTCGTTATATAATGAGATGCATGCTACGGTGAAAAATATATGATATTCATATAATACCCCGACTCTAAATTAGGTTTAATTGTGTGATTTTGTGCAGTTAAACACGCTTTGTGTTCCATTAACTGTGAAGATAACTGAGTGGACTTTCCGAAAAGTTCAAGTTTGGCCCAATTTGAGCTCGATAGCTCATTGATTAGACTCGTTGAAGTTGAAAGAGCAAAATCATAAATATCTAAACTTCATTTATTTATTTTAATAAATGACCATAAAACTATTTTACTCTGGAAAACCACTCATTTGAAATATTTGATTTACCAAACTCGCACACACTATATAATTTCAAATTCTGAGTTCAATCGACTTTACCGAACAATTTATTGATTTCTCGATTTTCATTTATTTTAACCCTTTTAAAAGACCCACTCTATAAAACCATAATTTAAAAATAATTATGGAAGTCTAAAATTTACAGAAAAATATTGTGTGTTTAATCTCTATTTTGACCGAACATTTTGTGTTTCTGGATTTCTTTTTCAAGGTTTTAGACGCTCAATCCAAGTGATGGAGTACGAACTGTTGATTTAAGCAAATCGACGTTTTGCCTCCGATCGATTGGCTTTTGTCACTGCTTCTTTTCAAAAACAGTTGAGACTAATCTATATTTGATATCCCGGACTTATCTGCGGAGTCAGATTTACTCAAAGGTTTCCAGATTTTTCCACATTTTAAGTGAAGTTCTAATACCTAAAGTTTTTAATAAAAATAAATATAAGATTTAAATGATTGCTACCTACACTAGCATGGCCGGCTAATCTACGTAAAAACTATTCTATATAAACGGATGTAGTGTGATCGATCATCACCTTACTCTCTGGCACATTAGTCACTCTCCAGCTCACTCTCCCAATCTTCAGTTTTCCCTCTCAATCGTCTGTTCTCTTTTCCTTCTTCTTCAAGCACCTGTAACCAACGACAACAGCAGTGTCTTCTCCTTCGTCTGTTTCTTTCTTTACCTGAAAACTTCTGAAAGGGAAGCTCTCGGAGACTTTAATTTCAATAAAAAGGTACTCAATCTATCCATTTAACTTAATTAAGAGGTCTAGGAAAGATTAAAAATGAATTTGGTTAAAATTGGTTAAGAAAATGGAGTTTTGGAAAAACTAGAAAAAACTACGTTTTAACTATTGTACCCCTAAGATCAATGGATTTTATGGGTCAAATTTCATCCATTTGATTTCGAAAATGAAGTAAAACACAAATAGGAATCATTTGACCAGTTAGATTTTAAAATTGGACAAAAACTCCAATCCCTTTTCAAATTCGTAATATGTATTTTTCGTCCCGTCACTATTGCAATTGACTGTCTGAAGAAGACAGGTCTCGGAACCTAACTCAAAAGTTTCGAAATCCAGACTTTGAAAGTTTCGAAGCCCAGAATTCGGACGTTCCGAAGCCTCAAGAGGCCAACTGTTCCTTTACCACTGTTGGACATATTTCGAACGATTCTGAGAATGAATCTTAGACGGACTGAAGCCTACAAGGCTTTTAAATGTCCTATTGGACACACCCTCGGACGAACTGTCATGCCCCGCCCCTCCGAGACCTCTGAAGGTATGGACTGATTTTTTTTCTCTACACAGAGCATCTATGATTGCAGAATTAACAACTCAGCATGGACTTGATCTTTTATCTAATCAGAAGCTAGGACATAGTATTTGACCACCTCGGATCCAGCCATCACACGGCGGCTTGAGTTCGCAAGCAGATGGAGGGGTCACAATGGTCCCACTTAAAACCCAAATCCTTGGAGAATCCACCTAACACCGCAGTATGTGGACAAACTACTGGTCACAATGCATTCCAACACCTTGATTCCATTAATTGAAGTCCAAGTTATAAATGTCATACATGCTCTACCTAACATTCACCATCAACTAACATATACCCATCAGAATCAGACATAAGAAACGTTGAAGTTTTATTACTTGTCTACCGTGTCTCAACTGGACACAATAAATGGTTTATTACATACATGAGTTCATATAGACAGTATGTAAAAACAAACAATAGAGAATTCCCAACAACGGGGGAAAATAACTTAGAGGGCCTCCACCCCTACTACAGCTGTGGACCTTCTAGTCCTTTTTTATCCGGGTTCCTTATAACGTAAGGGATGTGAGGTAACGCAGCTAGTGAAGAGAAAGAAACAAATAATAAAGCATATTATCATTATGTTATCATACAACATTTTATACACTCAGAAATCATGTAATTTTTCTATGAGAATAACGTCTGACATAGTTAATCTACAATACATGCTCTTTCTTCTTCCAAAAACAATACCCCCATCAATTGACGTCTATGGTACACTAAGCCACGAATACGTGTCTACACTGCTGACAAATTCATGCTCAATGCTTCACGAAGTCCGTATATACACCTTACACTTTGACTTTTCACAAGCCAAGTGCTCACACCAAGCCGTGTGAGGTAATTTGATATACACATTACATCAGCCAAATGCACATCAATGTATGGATTAAATCTCCGTTTAACCCACAATATATCTCGTGTGATCATAATTAAACTCTCACTTAGTTAACATGGATTCCTAAGCCCTCCCGCATAGAATCACAATAAAGCATCAATTTGTATTTAACGATACTATGCTGAAAAATAAACATAGATTAAAACCCACCAACGAGTAATAAATCACCGTATATAATAACTAGAATTCAAAACAGATATAAGAGAATTGCATTTGTTACCGTCCTCTCTAGTCGGGTACGTCTACCCTTTACTCACCGCTTATCGTGTAAAGGTATATTTCCTACGACATACTGTTATATGCACAAAAATGTGTATTCCAAACGGAATCACGGCTGGAAATTGATCTGTTTCTACATCTCCAACTGATAAACCAATCAGCCTCTAGGCACATAAATGGATTCCGTACTTTGTTTCAAGATGGCTAGACCTCAACATCCCGTATACTCTCGTGTTCACTTTTCCTATATAGAAACATACAATCATCCCATTACGTGTGACCAATGTCGGTATCGCATTTTGGTCCCGTTCACATCCTTTCCGTCGGTATAATAACCAAAGACATCCACTCATTACCATGAGACTAATGGTAAGAGAATTCAGAATCTAAATGTAAAATGGAATGCATTTTAATAAACACAATCTGGTTGAATCTCCTCACCGTAAATTGGCAAGAGTTTTGGTTCAAATTGTGGAAAGGGTTAAAATTGAGTAAATAGAGCGTACAATAATACACCCTAAAGAATACTTGCATCCAAATGGTAGCAAAACTGACCAAAAATTAATAAAATAAAATAACACCAAATACATGGCGTTTTAAGAAGAGTCGGCATACAAAACACAAATAACCGAAATTTAGTGCTTGTCTCGTATTATCAACACGTGGTCGTTATCGCGACGTATTGAGACCAATGTTTTAAAAATCGACTCGTGGAGCGACCTGTCTTCGAAGAAGGGTGGGTTAAATAAGGTTCAACCGGGTTGACCTGTAGTCAAACCCGGTCAAACCTGCAACATTAATATAATATTATAAATAATATTAAATTATTAACTAAAGTTATACTTCATAAAAATATATTCTTCCCCTCACAAACACAATTATAAATACCAAAAGTTAATAATCCAAAATTAATGTCCTAATATCATTTGAACAAAATATCATCTACCAACTCATTGTTAATTAATATCCAAAACACTTCAAGAAGTCAATGTTTGTAAATATCAAAAGTTAATAATCCAAAATTAATGTCCTAATATCATTTGAACAAAATAGTATCTACCAACTCATTGTTAATTAATATCCAAAACATATCAAGAACTCAATGTTAGTTAATATCCAAAAAATAATATTTAAATTCTAAAGTCATCATCATTCTCAAAAGTACCAACATCTTCATCTTAATTTTGATCATGTAAAACAATCTAGTTTTCAGTTTCATCTCCATGATTCCTCTTTGTCAAATTCAATGAAATTGAAGAATATACATGTATGACAATACTATATGTACAACTTCATATTATATAATCTAAAATTCAAGTTCATAATATTAAAGAATATACATGTATAACAATTGTAGGTTGTGTCATTCCGTCCCAAGTTTGTAATTTCTCATCGTTTAATAGAGGTAAGAGACTCATCCCAGTTGTGAATCAATTTCAAAAATAATAAATTTAAATTTTGATTAAATAAATTGTTTTTTCTCAGTGATTTTATGTTTGTTGTATGATATTTGAGATTGAGTTAATTGGATATAAAATTGAGTTTTGATTCGGGCCCTGACTTTTATAACCAGTTAATTGATAAAATTAATTAGTCAAAATGAAAAAAAAAGAATGATAATAATTAAATAATTAAAGAAATAAAAAAAACTAAAATCCACTCAACCCAAATCCTTTCCACTCTTGTATTTCTCTCTTTTCCTAATCCCACTAAGAAAGCCAGCCGATCCCACATTAGAAACCATACTTTTATATTTCTCTTTCCTAATTCCACTCTTTTATCTCTCTCTTCTATTCCCAGTCTTATAATTATCGAGCAAACACTGCCTCCTCATGGTCTCTCTCTTGTTTTGTCCCTCTCTTTCCATTCCTTCACTTGTTGAGAGTAATGCCCTAGACCTCCACTGTCTCCAACTCACCTCATCCCGTGGGAAATGGAGGACTACAAAAATGCAAAGAGGGTAGAGGCAAAGCTGAGAGAGAGAAGAAGAAATCTCAAAATCCTTCTTCCAACTTCCAAGCCCCTTCTGCGATTTGACTCCTATCAGCACCTATTTGGACTCTCAACTCAAAACATGGCAAGTCTCATCCCACTGCAGTTGTTTATTTTTTTAAAAAAAAAATCTGAATTTTCAATCGAATGAGTCACGTTTATAAACCAGATTGACCCGTAGGTGGCAGAGAGTTTCTACGGGTTTTTAACCCAGACGGGTTTAAAAGCGACCCGACCCGTTATGTAGCCAGTCATGGTTGAACCTCCGGTTCAACTGCGGGCCGGGCCGAGTTTGATAACATTAATTGAGACTGGCCCAGCAAATAAAGGAGAAAAAGAAAACAGTAAACAATAAATAATAAACAGTAAACAATAAGCAATAAAAGGTCCCTAGTCTAAACCGAAAGCATAACACATAATTTGGAGCGGGATAATCTATTTGAAAACATTTTATGAAGTTACACTGTATTTAAACATAGGGCGGCAACTCGGGTCGGGCGGGCCGGGTTTTAATAAACCCAACCCTAACCCGACTCACACCACATTGAACCCGACCTGAATAAAAAACCTGATTTAGTGAATCCGACCCGACCCAAGATTGTAATACGCTTAACCTGACACCCGACCCGACTTGAGTTGCAGCCCATTGAACCCGACTCGAGATTAGTTTAGATGATAATTTGTTTTTTTTTTTAAAAAAAATGGGATAGAGGAAACCCTTTTCCAATAAAATTTAAAACGGGATAAAGGAAACCCTTTTCCAGTAAAATTTTGCAGAAATGACTGACGTGTATCTATTTAAAACAAAGAAGAAGAAGAAGATAATGGGCCTGACCCGAGATTAGTTTAGATGATAATTCGTTTTTTTTTTTTTTTTAAAAAAAAATTGGGATAGAGGAAACCCTTTTCCAGTAAAAATTAAAATGGGATAGAGGAGACCCTTTTCCAGTAAAATTTTGAAGAAATGACTGACGTGCATCTATTTAAAAAAAATATTTTTTTTTTGAAAAAGAAAATGGGATAGAGGAAACCCTTTTCCAGTAAGATTTAAAATGGGATAGAGGAAACCCTTTTCCAGTAAAATTTTGCAGAAATGACTGACGTGCATCTATTTAAAACAAGAAGAAGAAGAAGAAGAAGAGAGCTCTCCAAGGTGGCCAGAAAGGGGGAAGGTAAAAAGACAACCCGAGGGAAGGGAGGAAGAAAAAGCTGTGGCTAAGGCTAAAAATTGGAAATAAAAGTTAGGTTTTGAGGGGTCAGCAAGGTTTTTATATTAAGTTATAAAATTCGGTCGGATCGGGTCGGCTCGGGTCTTTTCAGGTCGGGCCTTCTCGGGTCGGGTCGGGTCGGGTTGAAATTTAAAAACCTCAGCCCAACCCGAGCCGAATTTCGATCGGGGTTTTCTCTTCTCAACCCGACCCGACCCTATAGCCAGACTATTGTAACCTGACCTGCATGATTTCTCGAGTCGGGTCATGCGGGTCGGGCCAAAACCCGACCCGAGTTGCAGCCCTATTTAAACATCACAAGGCTTAAAATAAACATGAAAGTGGTCAAATCCATGAATTTTATGTCAAAACAATATATTTTTCAGTTTTTGAAAATTTTGCAAAAACTACGATTTTGCCCTTGGCAGTATTAAAAAATACCTAGAAAATGACAGACTGGTCGAACAGTTTCACTAATTACATCGCTAGATTTCGATGGGTCGACGGTTTCTCCACCTAGTGGAGCAATTTTTCATATTTTATGCATTTTCTTGCATGATTTTTCCAGAGCAAACCAGAGAGTATTTTAAATTTGAATGAGAGCTTCCTCTTAATGAGGTCCACAAAATAAAAATATTAACCGGTGGAGTGGAAACCATACAGAAAGCTTGAGAAAAATCTGAGAAAATAAACGTTGAATGAGCCTTCAGTGATCGTTGCAGAAGCACAGAAAAGGGAATGAGATGATAACAGAGAATGAAATGAAGAAGGAATGAGGGCAGAAACTCGGACGGTGGAAATGGTGTTCTAAACTAACACCCCACCAGTCAAAAACATCTCCTGCAGCTCCCCAACTATTGGATTCGATCTGCAAGGTGTAGGGTGGATCCCTCATTTGCATACTCCAGATTTTCTTCCATTTTCTTTTACTCATTTTAATTATCGAAAATATCTAACAAAATATCTGAAACCAATTTCATCTATAAGTTCTAAAAAATTGACACGTCTAGAAAATCATCTGATAAAATCCGATACCGCAACTGCATTGTAGACATTTTTATTAGATCCATAAAAACAATAGCCAAAATGGACGCATATGGGAGAACACATGAAGTGTGTGGACTAAGCCTACATATAATTATTTTCTACTATGATATTTTTAAAATGTTCAAGGTGGTATTGGTCTCTTAAAGCACACCCCTATCAAGAGCCCACTAATAATGTTGGACATAGATATATTGATAATTATTATACCTAAATATGTTGCTTCGAACAATTTAGCTATATTTTGAGCCATAAAAGGTTATAATACAAAAAATAATTTTAAGTGATGAAAACTCATAGATCTAAAGCAAGGTATTATATTTGTCACGACCCACTCAGGCAATTGATACACATTTTTTTTTCAAGCCCTCATGAGCAGACCCACACGCGGGGACCTTCCGGTGCAGGGGATCTCTATGTGTTCTACATCCTCCGCAGTTCCCAAAAATCTTCTGAGATTTCTACATAGCCTCTTCTAAAAGTGGATTGTGGTGACAATCCTTGTCACAAATATCGGCGGTATTTTCAAATTTACCGTGTTTTTATCGGCAAAATACCATTACCGCGTTAAACATGCATTTTTGTCGCCACGATGATAAATTTTCGATAAATTCCCGATAAAATAGCGTTAAAAACGCGATAAACGTTAATAATGCGATAATATCCCTATAAATTGCCGGTAAATTCCCGGTAAATTCCCTATTCCATTTTTATTACATTAATTTTTTTATTTATTCTATTTTTTATTTTTTAAATATTATAATTTCCGCGAGATTTTCCCGTTAAATTCCCAGTAAAAATCCGAGAATTTAAAAATATTCCGTTATTACCAGTTGCCGTTAATATCCCGAGAACGGTATTTTTCACAATGGTGACAATAACTTCCTCCTATGATTTCACATTTTCCACCTACACACATAAATATAAAACATTCTTCCTACT
The DNA here is from genome assembly GCA_013350335.1 of Chimonanthus salicifolius. Lineage (NCBI taxonomy): Eukaryota > Viridiplantae > Streptophyta > Magnoliopsida > Laurales > Calycanthaceae > Chimonanthus > Chimonanthus salicifolius. The sequence continues at coordinate 26,902,957 of CM023541.1, read as the reverse complement.
TAACATCCTTCAAATCCATGTACATAGATTTCTAGGTTTATAGTTTATTTACAACTCCAAAATACATTAGTACCTCAAAAATGAGTTTTTAATAAATACATTCCATGCTCAAATCAACCCGTCATACACAAATACAACAATGTAACAAGTCTTCATGATATGGTCTTTGTAGCAGCCCGAGCCTTAAATTAATGGATCTGTGATGTAATATTTGATTAGTACGTGTGAAAGATGTTTGAGGGTCCCACCTGAACACATGTGTCCTCTGTAGACCACCCTTGACTGACTCGAACTGGAAATTAAGTCAAAAAGAGTATTTGTGGGTGTGTCGATTCGACCAGCCCAACTGTCGGATTGACCGATGGATGTCGGAGTGACCAAGGATGGGATTGGACTGAAAAGGACTTGATCCGATGAAAATGGCAGATTTGTTGGATTGATGAACACTTTCGTCGGTGCCTCCAACAGATAGCAGCTTTTCTCTGCGTGACCGACGCTAGGTAACTTGGGAGGTTTTCAGTGCGGTGTCGGTTTGACTGGCAGCACCCGTCGGTCTGATAGATGCGGGACTTAAAGGGGAGTATTTAAACCTTGTTTTAGGCGAGAAATATCATTTCTCACCTTCTTCCTCCCCTCTCCTCGAGCCTCTCATCCCTCCAGCCAAACCCCAGCGGTTTCCGTTGCATTTTCCCTCCATTTCTGCCCGTGAATGTGCTAGATTTGAAGAGACCTCGCCCCAAGCTTCATTTGAGCGGATTTTTCTGATGGAGGTATCAGGCCTAATGGACTAGACTTGATCGAGAAAATCACAGTGGACATCATGGACAACATTGATAGTAGACAATCTAATTGGGCCCGTCCAATTAGCCCAAATAAATGTCCAATTTAATTCTCTATTTAAAACCAAGCTCACATGCAAATGCATACAAGCTATGCATGTTGATTGCATGCAAAATCCACCAACTCATGGTCGTTGGTATGCATGGGGAGATTTGAGTGTGATAAATAAAGAAGGCATATCAAAGCATGAGGTGGAGCATATGTTTCAAGATTATCATATGGTGGAGTTAAAGGGCAAGTATATCAAATCCACAACCCAATCAACGTGTGAAGGTCTTCACAAGATTATTGCATTAAGGAATATGCCTTTTGAGTTGATTTTGGGATGAAGACAAATCCAACACCAACGTGGGAGTATCTTCATTAGCATTCTTTCCATTTTATTTTATTTCCAAAATAAATACACAAGCAAATTTGGATCGTTGGTTATGTTTAGGAATTAGGATTTTTATTCCTTTTATCATTTTATTTTAATAAATCCATTACCTCAAATCATGGGGTCGGCCATGAATTTTTGGAATGGTTTTGAAGCTTGTAAGTCTATTTAAAGACTATGTATTTTCAAATTTCCTATTGAATTGAATATTTTTGAAAAAGAAGACTTTTGGAGCTTTGTACGAGAATACGCTGGGCTGTGGCCCTTGACGCAAGCCAAAATTTCGGGAGGGTAAACCCGACTTTTCAAGTAAGTCTTGGTGATGATGGTTCAATTATGTATTGTGGGTTTTAGATTAAGAATATTATCGTATCTCTTTAATCTCTTCTAATCATTCGCTTCCGCATTTTTAAATTAATTGGATTAAAATAAACCTTAATCTAAATTCCATAAGGCATTGTTGAATTCCCGGACACTTGTTGTTAGTGCCCTGGCTTGCCGAGTCCTTATGTTTGTCAATTCCATGACTTGGGAAGAAGCATTTGCTAAGAAGCTTGAAGACTCAAGGTGATCAAGAGTGAAGATCATGCTCCACCGAATTGAAGCTTATCGTATATGGCAATCACAACAGGTATTTGGTCATAGATGACTTTACGTGGTACCTACACCTTAGGAGGATTATCTTTAAGCTTAATTGAACAAATGGTAAATCCATAAAGAAGCCTAAGAGAGGAAGTTGGACAGTGAACTTGAAGGGAACTTGGAAATATGAACTGTTAGCTCGACCAGTCGTTCTCACCGATCCCTCAGTGAAGACAGGATCGATCCATAGTGGTTGAAAGACTGGTCGGCCAGATTGACAAAGGTTTTGGAACGTAGAACTGTCATTCTTGTACGCCTCTAATTGAGAGTCTTGTATGAGCCGACCCCTCGGTGAAAGGTTGAAACGACGCCTCGTGGTTAACGACTCGTCGATGATAACTTATAAGTTCTGGAACTTAGAATTCAAGTGGACTCTCGAAGTCCGATCGAGAGTACTAGGATCGACCCCTAGGTAAAGGGTGACAGGTCGTTCTGGGCAGGACAAGTTTCGAGACGTGAAACTCTGTCTACATGGTGTTGCCCCAGATCGAGACCCTCGTATGGACCGACCTCTTAGTGCCATAAATGTCGACCCATCGGTGGCACCGACTTGTCAACTGGGAAGTAATCATGCCGTTGGGAGTGCATTTAATGTGCAATGGTCCGGTGGTTAAACGGTAATAAATATGAACACCGACCCATCGGTGCCACCAACCTGTCGGTACTGGATAGTTTGAAAAACTGTGAAAACTCCTCTATATATATAAGTGTTGTGTGATCATTTAAACCATCTTCCTTGAATTGAGAAGAGTCATACACTCTAAAGAACGATCAACACTCTTGTGCTGAGAATCATAAACAACCAATCTATTGATTGAGTTTGAAAGGGAGAAAGAGAGGAGGAAAGAAAAGATATAAACTATGAAAGTTTTGGTAAAACCAGTTTCCTTGTCATCTTGTGATTGTGATTGGTTTACGATGGCTACAAGGAGGAGCGTCGGCATACATTTGGTGGATTTTCAAGAAGCGCACATCAACAAGAAAGAGCTTCAAAGGCAAGTGCTTCTTGGTTTTAATTTTTATTTAAAACATTTGTCCTGGAAGTGGAATAAGGAGGATTGGCTCCGGAACCACTATAAAAAACTCTAGAGCGTCGTCTCTGGCATAAGTGGTGTATGGAATTCCCAGCCGATTGAGTGAGGTGGCATTCCTACTCTAATTGTGAGGTTGTAAGTCCCCACTTAGTGAATTTGGGGATAACTCAAGGTTGAGTGAGTCCTAACAGTGGATGTAGGTGGCGAACCGAACCACTATATATCTTGTGTCCTTGTGCTTGTGGTGTTAGAGCTATTATCTTGTGTTTATTGTTTAATCACATTTGCTAACACACACTCACTTGACTGTTGTATCCTCTGCACTAATCAATCAAGTAATATTTTAAAAGGACCAATGATTTTAGATTGACCTATTCACCCCCCCTCTAGGGTCAATTGTGTTCTAGCTTGCAAAGGGAACTTTTAATTGGTATCGGAGCCTAGTGCTAGTTAAAAGGATTTAACCATCCGAGTTGATCCAAGCTAGAACACTATGGGAGACTGTCACACAATATCCAAACCCCATTACTTCGATGGAACAAACTATGCCTTATGAAAGGTTAAAATGAGAAGTTTCTTTGTTTCCATAGACTCATCAGTATGGGATATTGTAAAATTTGGATGGCAGGAACCCATGGAAGAAAAAAAGGTAGCATCCACCACTGTGTTGATGACACCCAAACCTTTTGCATTTTGGACATCTACTGAAAAAGTTGTTCAGACAACAAATGACAAAGCCATGAATGCCCTGAATTGTGTAGTCTCTGACAATAAATACAGGCGAATCATGACCTATAAAACCACAAATGATGCATGGGAAGTTCTTGAGAGAACCCATGGTCAAGAGATCCAAATTTCTGATCCTCCAAAGTCAGTTTGATACTCTTAAAATGAGGGAGGATGAAGTCTTCATGGATTTTTACTCCAAGATACGCGACAATGTAAATCAAATGTTCGGTCTAGGTGAAGGAATACATGAGGACAAGATATGTACCAAAATTGTCCGGAATCTTATAGAAAGATCCAAGCCCAAGGTTGTGGCTATGGAGGAGAACAAAGATGTGTCCTTAATGAATATTGATGATTTGGTTGGTTCATTACAAACCTATGAAATACATTTTGAACAACCAAAAGATAAATCTATTGCCTTAAAATCTTCCCTAAAACAAAAGAAAAGTCATCGGAACATGAATTCTCAAGTGACAAAATGGCAATGATTACCAAAAGGTTTTACAATTTTTTTTTTAAAAAGAAATAGCTTGAGAAAAATGGGTTAGGGTGAAACGAGTAAAAAATACCCAAGAAGGAAAGAAGAAAACAGAGGAAAAGGGATGGAGAGAGAAGTCACCAAGGAGCATACTTGTTTTAATTGTAGAATGTCCCTCAGATAAAATAAAGAAGGCTATGAATGTGGGTATGTCCCATGTAGAAACCTCTGAATCAGAGAGTGATTCAGATGAAGAGACCCAACGAAAAGTTGATGCATCAAAAGGTCTCACAGCCTCGATCATATATGATAAGAAAACCCCACAATTGTAACAGAAGATGAGAGTGAAGACGATGAAAGTCTTCAAGCCTCTTACAGTGCCCTGTTCCTTGAGAGTGAGAGGCTGTCTAAAAAACTTAACAAGGTTAAAGATAAAAAACTGAACCTCTCCAGTCAGGTGGAAGATTTGAAAAATGAAAAATATTTTCTAATCTCTAAGCTTGAACTCTCAGATGTTAAAAACACTAAGCTTAAAGAGAATAATAAAAGACTTCAAGAAGAAATAATTATTCACAGTAAGGATGTCGAAAATCTATGGCATCACAACCTCCTTCTTGAAGAAGATGTCAAAAAACTGTTTTTGGAAGTTAGGGAATTAAAATTTCACAAATAAAAATATCAAGATAAGTTTACCCATGGAGAAGAAAGACTTAAGAGACTCATAGGGCAGGATAAAAAAATATGGTGATAGGTCTGGTCTTGGTGCCTCATCCACCAAAGAACTTGCACATCATGCTGTGTTTAGAAAAACAAATATCTCTCACCCTTCAACGGAGAAGTGCTTTTTTGTCACAAGGATGGGAATTTGAAAAGAAATTACTATCATTGGAAGATATACTTGGAAAGGAAAGCACTGTAATACCCTGCCCCAGATTAGGCGTGTTTTAGTTTAATAATTTTGTTTAACCGCTTAATCTTCAAGATTTCGGTTAGGACTTTAAGGAAAGCTCAGGAGTGGCCCAATCTGAGCTCGAAAGCTCAGTGATCTAGCTCGTCTAGTTGGAGGGGCATTTTGGTAATTTACCGCTTATTATTATTATTTTTATAAATTATGTTATTATGTGATTATTATTGGTTGATAATGTTGTCCTTAATCAAGGAATTGTATTTCTGATTTGAAGATAATTTTATTTTTAGAAAATGGTATTTAAAACCGCCCGTCAAAACCCCGAAAGGGAGAAATAATTATTTTAAATGATTTTCGAAGTGAGATAAATTTTGAAAAAAGTATTTTATATTAGACCATTTTAAATATGGTCTAGTTATTCCTTTACACTCCAAAATGAGGTTTCTAAATTGTTTTGCTAAACATTTGTTTAATTAAGTAAATAGTGTAAAATTATGATTTTTGTTTAAATCAATGATTTTTAGTGAGGTTTTAAATTCCAAAATTTTTATGGTGATTAAGGTTTTCAAAACCCAACATATCTGTGAGGTTGGATTAAGATTTTGAGTTCTTTAAAATCATACTTTTAGTTAAAATTTAAGTTTTTATCAAACCAGGGGCCTTTTTGCAAAATCAATTTTTCAGAGGGGCTGAATTGCAACCAATGCTTACTGTTTCAAGCGTCAACCGACGCTACATGCGCCTGCATGTAGTGGCCGGATGACTCCTTTTCCCGGCCAGATTTCTATAAATTAGGCTCCCTTCAACAGACCAAACTCCCTCAAATCTTCTTCTCCCTCTCAGCTGTGAAAACCAGCCGATCCTTTCTCTCCCAGCCTCTGTTTTTCTTTCTGTTTTTCACCCGTAGCTTAAGAAGGGAAAATTTTCAAAGTTCGGATTTTCAACCCAGGAACTCCAGTGAAGGTAACCACTGTATTCCTTTTCAAATCTAGGTGGTTTAGAATAAAGAAAAACTGATTTTGGTTTAGTTTTGAATAAGAAAAACCATTTCAAAGGTTAAAGAAAAACCATGGGTTCCTTGTACCCGTGAGCTTTCAGTATTAAAATTGGTTGGCCCAGTGAGCTTCAAAGCTCCAAACCTCTCCCTATGGAAAAATGACTCCCAGAGGAATCCATCGATCGGCTAGATATAAAAATCGAATCTGGGAAACCCACTGTTTCTGGATTCGTTTAGACAGTGAAGGAAGAAGAAGAAAAAAAAAATATTTTTATTGGATTATGTTGATGCTTGTGATGTTAGTACCCATTGAAAAAAAAAATATTATTGTTGGGAAAAAAATTATTTTTGTTGGATTATGTTTGATGCATGTGATGTGATGTTAGTACCCCTTTTTGTTAATTAAAATTGTACTAACCCTCTTCTCTTATTAGTATAGTGTAAATACTATTGTATTCACTTCCAGGCCGACCTTATTGGTAGGGCACTGAGTTATCTCACTTCCAGGCCGATGCTATATTTGTCGGGCACTGAGTGACCTCGAGGCCTAACTCAAAATGTCAGATCTGGTCCTATCCAGAAGACAACCAAAAAGTGGCCCGAGGATCTAGACCTAACTCAATAAATCAATCTGGTCAATGCCCAGAAGACAATATGAGTTTTGGACTAAGCACTATTTTTATTATATTGTGTATTATTATAATTTAAAAAGGATAGAAACCAAATAGGAGATTCAATTCCATATACCTTGGATATTTTTTGGAAAAAAACAAGTATGATTCTGAAATACTACTTGTGTGATGCTATGTCCATTGACGTGATAATGATTGTGCACTTGTTTGTTGTTTGAACAGAGACCGCGAAACCATATATATACGGTGAGGGAACTTACTTTGCAACTTGATGTAAACAGGTTTATTTGATATGGATATTGAGCAATGAGTGGTTTCAGATTTGATGAACCCACTCATGTGCCTAGACTTGACGCACTATGGTAAGAGTGCTTATAATGCTGATAAATGCTATGAGGTTGATCATATGAAATATTTAAGACTGCTTCCACGTGCCTTGACTATTGAACCAATATCGGCCATATGAGAGATGGTTTACGTCTACTGGACCACGGGTGTCGACAGTTGCTGACTTGAGGGTGTCAGTATCGGCTATGGGAGAGCTGGAGATGTACTTGCAAGGATGTATTTTGACCGTGTCGGGACTTAATACAATGGTCTCAGCGTAGTCGGTAGGCATTCCGTTGGATGATAGCAGTAATGGAAGACTGATGGAATGGTGGAAATAATGATGAGATTTTACTTGATAAATTTAATTTTTATTATCAAGCATGAGATATTATTGCAACTATTGATTATTGCTAACCTGTTGTTTACTTTAGAACTGCACTATTATATTTCCTTCACTGGGCTAGTTAGCTCACCCCACTCACCTTTCAGGAGATGAACCCGAGGAGGAGAACCCTCTATTTCAAGCTTAGGGTGAATAAACTAAAGCGGTGTTTCGGGATTCCTACTAAGGGGAATACCCTTATCTTTGCTTGTTGGTTCTTGTAACCATTTACTTTTGTAAAGTACCAGGTGTGGTACTTGATTTGTATAAATGTCATGTATTAAGCTACTACGTTTCTATAGTTACTCTGATGGTGTTGATGTTTTGAGATGATAAATCAATGGTTGGATTTATATGATCATATTATGTGTATTGATGTTGTTGTTTATGTCTATTTGTTGGGTTAGGCTTATGGTATTGTTTGAGTCCACATGTTGAGATCATGTGTGACCTTTGGGCCCAACTGTTGATCCGGCCCAATTAGAATGCTTGTGTTAGCTAAGTTTATCTTCAAAAAAAAAAATCAGTCGCGTTCCGGGCCCACCCTTTGGGTCGGGGTGTGACAAACACGTATGCACAATCTACTAAAGCCTATGCTTAAAAGACACCCACCAACACCTAACCTTAAAAGAAATCCAAGGAAGGTGGAGACAAGGCAAGACTCTTTGTTAAGACAACTGAATCATATCTTAAAAGAGTTGGACGATCCTAAAGTCGGTCATCAAAGGTACGATCATATGGGTGTATATACAACACCAAATGCCACAATCTTTGAACCTAGGAGATAGACCACCATTCATACTTTGTTTTGGTTTTTGATTCACTTCCATATCTTAGACAACTACAAATGGACTCACAAGAGACCATGTGAGTTCACATAGCAGAAACGTGTTGTGACATGAGGAGAGAGAGATTGGCTAACCATAAGTGTAGAATGTAATCTTCTGGCTATAGTACATATTCTACTTGGAAAGCCATACATTCCATTCAAAGTATTTTGAACTTTAGGTATCTTGGAATGTGATTTTTGATTGTGTGCATGTTTAATGACATGATGACTTATGTTTTACATATCTATGCATTGGAATAAAACTACGTGCTTAGAATAAGATTTCATCAAGTTACACAAATCAATGATGATTGCTCTGCAATCTGAATCTCTGGGGGTAGTCGACATGTCGGTGAATAGACTGGTCGGTGTGACAGACATATCGGTATTGTGCAAAATCGAGCACTGTTAAAAAGAGGGGAAATGTCAAAAGGATCGACCTATCGATGGAACCAAAATGTCAGTGAGACAAAAAGTTTAAATTAAAAGGGACCCTTTCTGCGAAAGTGACAATTCATTCAAATTTGTCGTCTCCTCTCCCGCAAAGGTCTGGTAGTCCCTCCTTCGCCTCCCGTTCCCTAGACCAGTCGATAGGACCTCTCAGAGTGATTTCCCGTCGGAAAACCATAGAGCTTTCGTTCCTCTAGTCTCTAGTAGCCTGAAAATCACGGTTTTTGTGATTTTCAAAGATCAGGTTAGGCTCAGTCATCACCTCATCCACCTTCAAGTTAGTGTTTGAGGATTTTCTCTTGGAAAAACCACGCCCCAAAAGATGGCAGCCCGGTCACGTCCTAAGCCATCTCGATTTTACCCTGGTTCTAGCTTTGGAAATCTTGCGTCTGGACCAAATTCTAGTGCTCACCATGAGACCCAACCAGAAGTTAAGGCAGACCGCATCATTGACTAAGGTGTCATCATCGTCAAAGAGCTACGTGAAGAAAGGAGAGAAGATACAGAAGAGGGGAATGGTCTTAGAACCGGTGATGAAGACCATGTCTTTATCCCTGACGGCACCAGTGAGGAGGAAAGTCACAGTTCTGATGAAGAAGAAGAATATCAGTATCCCCCTCAAGAGGACATCAATCTGGACAAGAGGGTCTTCAGACTTGAAAAAAGAATAGACTACCTTGAAAGAAGTCTAGATAGTATTGTGTTGACTGTCCAGGATCTAGTCTCTACTACCTCCCTCTCTGACAGAGCTCCAGATTCCCCATCTCCTTCTCCTCCAGCACCTCCTTAGGATGGCCCCGCTTAGGATAGTTCTTCATGGTTTTTGAAAAACTATACTTTTGATATTTTGACTAAGCATCCATGGTGTCCCTCCTAAACCATATGTACTGAATGCACATTTTGTTTTTCAATGAAATGATATGGTTTGTCTTAGTGTGTCTGCCAATTTGTGGAATGCCTTCTATCTCATGTCCATTGTTAACATGGATTTTGTTTAATAAACTAACATGCAGGTTGTTAGGGAGATAGGGATCGGGCTAAGGTAGCACACATCCTTGAAGTTTTGGGGAGCACAAAATATGTGCTGATTAATTGTTGTCACTGGTCATTATAGTTTATGAAGGAAGGTGAATGAAAGCTTGAGAAAAATAAACTTAGAGGAAGGTAAGTTTATGGGGGAGTTGAGTCAAGAAAGCTACAACAGATAACTTCGAGAATGGGGGAAAAGACTCTACGGAAGCTAGGTAAATGAGCTTGTCCCATGGAAGAAATCAACTAAGTTGGAACTTAGTTTGTGCAGGGGCGAATAAATTAGGAGTATGCTTCGAACTGTGGTGGGACCAGTCCATAGAGGAAGTGCTGCTGATGTTTGCCTACTAATTTTTGTCAATTGTAGGACAAAATGGGGGAGAAATTAGTAGAAGCTATAAAACATTAAAACCAATTAGGTGAAGTATTTGGTGAAGCCTAAGTGCTTGGGCCTCTAGAAAGAGAGATCCATGAAGGAATGAATATAAAGAAGCTGATGGACATGGTGAGAATGACTATGGTTGGAGTTTGGAAGATCAAACTAACGAAGATTAGGGAAGAAAATCTTCTCAACACTGATAGCTTGGATAAGCTATGGGAAGTGTTGGTTACTAGGAAATCATCGGTGTATAGGGGAGGATGGATACAAATATTGTTCAGTCCACTAATGCGTATTTATGTTTTGGACTAACCTCACTAATGATTTTTCTACTGTTGCTTGCTTATGTGCTTAAACAGGAAATCATGATTTGAAGCAAGTTAAACAAGAATATGTGAAGATCATAGTCTCGTTTTTCCATTTGAATATAGACATTTAATTAATGTAATATTTTGTATTCAAATGTGATGTAATAAAGGTGGGCTTGTAACTAAGTTAGCTTCTTGGTTTTGTCATGAAATTGACAAAAGGGAGATTGTTAGTACTCCAGTTTGCCGAGTCCCTATGTTTATCAATTCTATGACTTGAGAAAAAGCACTTGCTAAGAAACTTGAAGACTCAAGGTGATCAAGAGTGAAGATCATGCTCCACCTGATTGAAGTTCATTGTATATGTCAATCACAACATGTATTTGGTCATAAATGACTTTATGTGGTACTCACACCTTAGGAGGACTTTCTCTAGATTTAGTTGAACAAATGGTAAATCCATAAAGAAGCCTAAGAGAAGAAACTAGACAGTAAACTGGAAGTGAACTTGGAAATATGAATTAAGTTCATTGTCAGCTCGACCAGTCGTTCTCACCGATCCCTCGGTGAAGACATGATCGACCGATCGTGGTCGAAAGACTGGTCGGCTAGATTGACAAAGGTTTTGGAAGTAGAATTGTCATTCTGTGTATGCTTCTTATCGAGAGTCTTATATGCACCGAGCCTTTGGTGAAAGGTTGAAACAACCCCTTGTGGTCAACCACTCGTCGTTGATAACTTATGAGTTCTGGAACTTAGAACCCAAGTGGACTCTCGAAGAAATAAACATCTCGGTAATTCAAGATCAATCGAGAGTACCAGGACCGATCCCTCTGAGAAGGACGACATGTCGTTCTGAGTAGGACAAGTTTCAAGACATAAAACTCTGTTTGCATGTGTTGTCCTAGATCTAGACCCCTGTACGGACCGACCTCTCGGTGCCATAACTGTAGGCCCATTGGCGAGGTTGATCTATCGACCGGGAAGTAATAATGTCGTTGGGAGTGCATTTAATGTGCAACAGTCGGGTGGTCGAACGGTAATAAATATGAACACCGACCTGTCGGTAGTGGACGGTTTGAAAAACTATGAAAACTCCTCTATATATATGAGTGTTGTGTGATCATTTAAATCATCTTCCTTGAACTGAGAAGAGTCATACACTCTAAGGAACGATCAACACTCTTGTGCTGAGAATCATAAACAACCAACCTATTGATTGAGTTTGAAAGGGAGAAAGAAAGGAGGAAAGAAAAGATATAAACTATGAAAGTTTTGGTAAAACCAGTTTCCTTGTCACCTTGTGATTGTGATTGGTTTACAACGGCTACAAGGAGGAGCGTTGGCATACATTTGGTGGATTTTCAAGAAGCGCACATCAACAAGAAAGAGCTTCAAAGGCAAGTGCTTCTTGGTTTTAATTTTTATTTAAAACTTTTGTCCTGAAAATGGAATAAGGAAGATTGGCTCCGGAACCACTACAAAAAACTCTAGAGCGTCGTCTCTGGCATAGTGGTGTGTGAAATTCCCAGCCGATTGAGTGAGGTGGCATTCCTACTCTAATTGTGAGGGTGCAAGTCCCCACTCAGTGAATTTAGGGATAACTCAAGGTTGAGTGAGTCCTGAGAGTGGATGTAGGTTGACAAACCGAACACTATATATCTTGTGTCCTTATGCTTGTGGTGTTAGAGCTATTCTTTGTGTTGATTGCTTAATTACATTTGCTAACACACACTCACTTGATTGTTGTATCCGCTGCACTAATCAATCAAGTAATATTTTAAAAGGACCAACGATTTTAGATTGACCTATTCACCCCCCACCCTCCCGTCCCCTCCCCCTCCTCTAGGGTCAATTATGTTCTAACTTGCAAAGGGAACTTTCACTTGTGTTTTTGGTTTTGGATCTCTTTGACAAACCCCTAACCAAGGCAGAATCCATTCACGAACCGTGATTGGCTGCGTGGGTTCTCGGACGCCATAGATTTAAACCTTAATTGCACTGTGAATCTGCGAACTACTGGCGAATTCTTACGGATTCATCCATTGGCCTGCATCGGGTGGTATCAGAGCCACAAATCTTGGGAACTTGACTATTGTTTGTGGGCTTTTCTTTTGTGTGTGCAATCACATATATGTTGTAATAGTCCATTATTATTTTTCCATGTTACTTTCAATTTTTTTTTTTTGGGACTTTATTTATATTGCGACGTTGAATCTATGAGACCATGTATTTGAACTAAGATTTGCACTTTCTTCACCCTTTGCTTGCATTCTAGATCTGTTCTCAACTAGATCTTTGAGTAGAAGTTGTTGATGGTGTTTGACCATTAGTTGTAGCACTTCTTATGTTCACGAAGTTTGTACTGTAATCACCCAAACGGACATACAAATTGAACTGGACAAATTGATACAGTACCAACTGCACCAATTGGGATGACAGTTGGATATGATTTATTGTAGCAGGTGCAACACCTCGGCAGTTCTTTGATTTTATTATAGTACCCATTGCTTTTGTTATGACTAGAGTGATGCGGATATGTATTGCCTAAGTCGTAGGTGGACTCCTTTCGCTTCCCGTTACCATTGGTAGATCCGTGGTGGTGGGCCTCAATTCCACATCGCAAGAGAAGTTGTTCGGTGTTGTTCTTTAGATATTAAACTCGAGGATGAGTTTCTTCTGAGAGGGGGAGAATGATGGAGGTATCAGGTCTAATGGACCAGGCTTGATCGAGAAAATCACAGTGGACTTCATAGACAACATTGATAGTAGACTGTGAGACCCTGACCCGGCCCAGATGGCAGAGTCCAATAAGGGCCGGCCCAAATGAAGGTGTATGAGTGGGAAGAAAAGAGTCCCACATCGGAAGTGAGGGATTTATGCTTGGAGTTTATAAGTGGTAGCCCTTCCACACTCAGTAAGACACGTTTTGGGGCCTACCAGTTGGGCCAGGCGCCAATCCAAACCCATGCAGGCCCAAAGCGGACAATTTCTTGCTGAGCGAAGCCTTAAGCCCAGATTTTTCGGGTTGGGTCTTTACAAATGGTATCAGAACTGAGTTCAGCACTCGGACTGTGTGGGCTACTGCCTTCCATTGGATTCATTGGGTCGAGCCAGGGACGGCTCTAGGCTTTAGGGGGTGGATTGTGAGACCCTGACCCGGCCCAGACGGCCGAGTCCAATAAGGACCGGCCCAAGTGAAGGTGTGTGAGTGGGAATGCAGTAGAGTGGGAAGAAAAGAGTCCCACATCGGAAGTGAGGGATTTTTGCTTGGAGTTTATAAGTGGCAGCCATTCCTCACTCAGTAAGACACGTTTTGGGGCCTACTAGTTGGGCCAGGCCCCAATCCAAACCCGTGCGGGCTCGCGCATGTGGGCCCAAAGCAGACAATTTCTTACTGAGCCAAGCCCTAAGCCCAGATTTTTTGGGTCGGGTCTTTACATAGACAATCTAATCGGGCCCATCCAATTAGCCCAAATAAATGTCCAATTTAATTCTCCATTTAAAACCAAGCCCAGATGCAAATGCATACAACCTATGCATGTTAATTGCATGCAAAATCCACCCACTCATGGTCGTTGGTATGCATGGGAAGATTTTAGTGTGATAAATAAGGAAGGCATATCAAAGCATGAGGTGGAGCATATGTTACAAGATTATCATATGGTGGAGTTAAAGGGCAAGTATATCAAATCCACAACCCAATCAACGAGTGAAGGTCTTCACAAGATTTTGGCATTAAGGAATATGCCTTTTGAGTTGATTTTGGAATGAAGACAAATCCAACACCAACGTGGGAGTATCTTCATTAGCATTCTTTCCATTTTATTTTATTTCGAAAATAAATACACAAGCCAATTTGGATCGTTGGTTATGTTTAGGAATTAGGATTTTTATTCCTTTTATCATTTTATTTTGATAAATCCATTACCTCAAATCATAGGGTCAGCCATGAAATTTTGGAATGGTTTTGAAGCTTGTAAGTCTATTGAAAGACTGTATTTTCAAATTTCTTATTGAATTGAATATTTTTGGAAAGGAAGAATCTTGTAGCTTTGTGTGAGAGCACGTCGGGATGTGGCCCTTGGCTCAAGCCAAACCCTCGGCAGGGTAAACCCAACTTTTCAAATAAGCCTTGGTGATTATGGTTCAATTATGTGTTATGAGTTTCAAATTAAGAATATTATTGCATCTATTTAATCTCGTCCAATCATTCGCTTCTACATTATTAAATTAATTGGATTAAAAGAGACCTTAATCTAAATTCCATAAGGCATAGTTGAATTCCCGAACACTTGTGTTTTCAGTTTTGGATTTGTTTAACAGACTCCTAACCAAGACAGAATCCTTTCAGGAACCGTGACTGGTTGCATGGGTTCTCAAACGCCATAGATCTGAACCTTAATTTCACTTTGAATCTGCGACCTACTGGTGAATTCTTACAGATTCAACCCTAGACCTGCATCATTTTCTCCCCAAGAGGTAACTTCTTCATCTTCTAACCTCTCATTCTCCTTTATTTGGTGGGATTGGTGTAGGGTTTCATGAGACTGGACTAGAAACGACCATTTGGGCCTATTGTGGGGGTAGATTCCATGGAGATTTCGAGATGGAGCTTTGCATGGGTATGATTTGAGTTGGATTTGGGTTTAGGGACCCAAGTGGAGGTAGATAATTGGGGAAAAATGGTTGATATTCGATTTTGAGCTGGATCGTTAGAGAAATTTGGAGATTTCTCTAGGGTTGAGCTAGGTTGACCAAGATTAGGGTCAAACTTAGGGTTAAAATTTGGGAGTTTTTCTTCTAAGCTTGAAATTAACCTAATCAAAGAACTGATGTGAGTTTATTATGTTCTTACATGTGATTATAGCTTAATAACTCCGAATTCGGAGTTGTATGACCCGAGAATCCGCCCGAAGCTTTGTAAAATCTTAAGGTGTGGAACGCTACACAACTTCTATGGGTTGTTTTGACTGCAAATGCTATGTAGGGATTATTGACGTGTTGTATTGTCTTATAACATCGATGATATATGTTCCACGTTAGACTTACATGAGTATAATTTGGTATCCCTTGAATTCTTAAGTTGTTTGCATATGATGGATTGTGAAATAATGTATAAATGCTTTGAGATTGTGTACTCTTCAAGTTGATCAGATGACAAAATCGTGGGGGATGGGTTCGGATATCATAGGATGAGGGTGGTAGATTTCAATTATGATTAGTCATGGTGGGAAGGGGCTTGCATAGATATAAATTTGCAAAGAATGCGATGTGGATGCATAAGCAAGCCAGATTGAACATTCCAAGGCTAGAGGGGGGCCTACAGTCCGAAATCAACCCAATATATGAGATCGAGATGATGGTATAATTTGAATAGAAAATGCTATGCGTGCTATCTTTTACGTACATGTGATACTTGTGTGATAATGGTATGCTTGTACGCCCATTTCATTGTTATTGACATCCCATGTACATAGCTCACCATGTTGGACCAATGATAGGTTGACTAGAGAGTGAGTTGGTGGATGTGGGAAAAGGGATAATGAAACTATTTGACAATAGGATTGCGCTTGTGCCATAGGAGTAGAGAAGACTTGAATGATATACCTTCCCCAAACTGGGCCCCTAGTGTAGTTGACTAACTCCTTTGAGGAGGTTGGAATGACAACAAAGCCTCATGGGCTTCAACGGAACCCTAAGGAAACGGTGGCCTTGGACTACAGTGATTTGATCTTGTAGATGCCGTAGAGGAGTACGTTTTCCATATGTGTGAGGTGGAGGCGACGTCTCTCACAGATGTGTTAGGCACACTAGGTGTGAATTTTGCGCAGGGTCAAACACTTAGATATGCACTTACATATCTAAGTCGCTCTTTGATTATGCGCATGGCTATGCACTTACATACACCTTGAGTTTTGTGCTAGTCGAGTAAGTCGCTCTCCGATCACCTTGGAGCTGGACTATATCACCAAGGTGTGGTGAAGGGCACGTAGGACGAGGTGGACTAGAGCATGTTAGGCGTGAGTCACCCGCTTAGTAAGTTGTAGGTCCTAAGTCTTTTCAGGGGTCGTGATATGTTACTTGATGATTTATCGCTACGTTCCGTAGAGGTGTCCTTATGTGGGTTTAGATTCCCATTATCATAGATAGCATGATTTATATTCCATTTCATACATCACCATGTGGGTGCGTGAGTGTGTAGCATGCATTAATTTTCTCACTGAGGTTGTAGATGCTCACCTCCTTGCAATTTCAAGTAATATTGCACCGGCTAGGTCGGAGGGACCAAGAGGACGGGCTTAGGGTACATCTTGATGTTTCCACGCACTGCTTAACATGGATGAGGCACATTTTGATATTTTAATTGATATGGTTATGTTTATGATGTTGTATATTTAATAACCATGTATAACCATCTTTGAGAATTTGTATGTTGTGGCTGAGACCTTATAGACCGTATGAGTAATGTTGTAGTTTGGGGATGTAATATTATTTGCTATGATGGATATGATTGGTGGAGTATGAATAGGTGTTTTGTAGAGGCCAAGATTGGCCCATATGTCCAAGTTTTAGAGGAGACTCTGTCGATATTTCGATAGGGGCCCATACCCCAAATGATGGTCTAAGGTCCTTGTGAGTTACTTTGCATGTGTGCTTCCCATGTGTGGTATATTATGATAATTGTCAAAAAAAAAAAAAATCCTTTCCCCGTTGGGGTTGGGGCGTGACACTCTTCGTTCTTGCCTTTGGGGTCCATATGACCCAACCTCTACTAAATCTCCTGCAACTGAGAGGGGTCAATCTAGAAACAGACAATCACAACAAAAATGGAGATATAAATGTACATAATCTATATAATAACATTTGTCTAAGAAAGTATGTAACTTCCAATTATCCACCATTTTGTATCTCCAGTCATCACTACTCCCACTTCGTGAACGATGTCATTGCCGTATGCCATTACTCCCACTTCATGGTGGGTACCTGCTCGTTCATTGCCATTACTCCCACTTCATGGCTGTCATTGCTCCCACTTCGTAACCTATGCATCGAGTATTTCCACTACTATTGTCATGCCCTGACTCGTTGGGACACGACTAAGGGGATAATCTTTTTTTTTTTTTTGTTTTGTTTTAAAACTCTACAACACAAATGAAATAGAGTACATGAGAATCACATGTGCAGAGCTTTTTGGGGATTTGGGTTTCTACCAAAATTTCGGCAGATTTTTCCTTAAAAATGAGATGTTCGGACCATTCTTGGTCTCCAAATATACCTGCCCATTCAACATTCAACAATCCATGCACATATTTAAGCATTATCATTAAAACATCCCAAAAGAGTCTTAACATAGTGTACCTCAAGAGTTTAGCACAATTCTACAATCCACAAACTAGTAAAAGGCATGGTTTAACAATACGACAAATACATCAATACATGACCATGTCAGTGCGAGGAAAGCTCTAGTGTAGCCTATGCTCGTCCACAGGGTCTCTCAGACCTAGCTGGTGCAATATTACCTGAAATTGCAAGGATGAGCACATGTAAGCCCAGTGAGGAAATAAATCTATGCTACACACTCACGCACCCATATGGATATGTATGAAATGGAATATACAATGCTATGCAAATAATGCTATGCCATTAAGTCATGCTAGTGTGATTCTAACCCTTCACCATATCT
Source organism: Chimonanthus salicifolius (assembly GCA_013350335.1). Classification (NCBI taxonomy): domain Eukaryota; kingdom Viridiplantae; phylum Streptophyta; class Magnoliopsida; order Laurales; family Calycanthaceae; genus Chimonanthus; species Chimonanthus salicifolius. The sequence goes on along the minus strand of CM023541.1, from coordinate 26,884,928 downwards.
GACACGTAAAGTGGCAACCAAATCATCTTGGATCCCCGGGAATCCCTAAAGACCTACGTCTTACCCCGTTAGCCCGACATTTGTGGTATACATTAGAATATCTCGCCCAACGCGTTCCTCACCATATCATGTCGATGAGATCCTTGCACATAGGTGGTCAGACCACGACTTACCCGTCTATCTTAGCTCTTCATATTCCGCATGCCTGGCGTGCCTACGCACCGTGACGGACATCACCTTCGTGCAATAACAGGTGAGGGACATGCTCCTCTATGGTATCTATGTGACCCAGTCATCGTAGCTATTGCCACCATTCCCGTATGAGTCAATCAAAGTTTTCATTGTGTTATTGTCACTCCAACCTCCTTATTGGAGTTGGTTGTCTACACTAATGGGTTAACGAGGAAGGTACTGCACCCATGTATCATCTCTACCCCTTATATACATACCCGACCCTAGTGCCTGTAGATTACCATGACAATCTTGGGCCCAACATGTCTGGGTGATGCACATGGGATGCTTACGTCAATGAAAATAGGCATAGAGTTAGACAAATAACATAAATTACAATAGATGGAAACCATAGCAATTCCATTCAAGTTCATACAATCATTCCATTTTTCCACGTTGGGTGGACATTGAGGGATGGCCCACCGATTGCCTCGAGGATCTCAATCAAGGCTTGTCTTTGCACTCTCAATGCATTGCTTGCAAGTCTAATTCATACAAGCCTACCCCATGGTGTTATATCCATTTTTAGGCTCCACCTCACCCTTTTCAAATAGGTCCCAACCCATACTCATGGCCCATCTCCAACCATGCAAGGTTTTATAAATTAATTGAGTCACGGTGAGTTCCATGGGTTATCAAACACATTAAACATAGGAATTCAATAGAGCTTCATAAATTCAACACATCAAGCATGGTATTCAATAAACAACTCATCATGCTTTGAACACATTGTCAAACTAAGGATTCCTACATTGCATGTCATCAACAATCAATCAAATCGAGGTGCGTAGCGTTCCTCACCTTGAACTTACGCACTTCTGGGGTTTGTTTCTTGGGATGTATGACTACAGAATGGGGGGTGTTAGGTTCTAATCATACACAAGAACACATAAAGCATGTATAAGTTCCATGATTAGGCTAACTATACACTTGATTACAAAAACCCCCAAATTTCTCCGGGTTGACCCTAGTTTTGGTCATCCAAGCTCAACCCATGAGAGAACCTAACTTACCAACACTACCCAGCTCCATTTCCCTAATAAATCACTTCCCCCCAATAATTTACCTCCTATAGGGTTCGAAACATGAATGAAGCTCAAACTTACCCAAAGCATGGCTTCCAAATATAAAATCCTCACTGTTTTTCGTGGATTCTTCCCCAATCCAAGCCCACATGGCCATTCCAACTCTATTCCATGAAAATCCCGAAATAAAACCCAACATTGGAGAGAAAGAGAGGTGGAGGATTGAATAACTTACCCTAGGGGAGGGAAAATCCAATTGGAAGGGAGCTTGAGGTGAGTCCAACTCTAATCTCTTGCATACAGTGGGTGAAAGAGAGTGAAAGGAGGAAGGAAGAGGGTATGGTTCAGTTGGAAATGGGCTCTCTCGGTGAAGGGGAGAAGAAGGAAGGAGAAAAATGAGTTTTGGGAGTCACACTGGGTTTAAATACGCAAGGTTAAGTCACGAGTCGGTCGCACCGACGCCATTGTCAGTCGCCCTAAACATGCACAGAACTAGTCCATATACTGCTTGTCGGGCGCACTAATGATATTAGTTGTCACACCGACAGGGACCCAGTTCTCTGGTCTTCCAACTGTCCAAAACTCTGCTCTCTGACAGTTGCCGTGACGCCCAATGTTGGTCGGACTGACAAAGGCCTCATTTCTCTATTGACTCCCACTAGATCCCAGTTTGATGTCTGTTCACTAACAGTTTGACTGACTCCACCATCGGTCCCACCGATGATCTCGATCGCACCAGCAGGAATACCATTTTTATTATTTCTCTTATTTTTTACTAGGATTATTTCACTTTGGGCTTTTTAGGACACGTGTCCAACGGTGGGACCCCCAAGGGCCCTCAAGCACCTCTCACGTGTGAACTAATTTAATTCATTAAAATTAAAGAAAATTAAGGGTTGGGCCACTACAACCTACCTCCTTTAAAGAAATATCACCCACGAAATTTAAACAAATGCATACCTGGTGGAAGAAACAAGTTCGGGTGCATCTCCCAAATGGTAGACCTCCGTTCCCACGTGGCATTCTTAGCTCCGCGGTGTATCCACTCCACTTTCACTAGTGGAATTGTCATCATGCAGAGCCTTTTCACCTCGGTCCCTGAAATTCTGATAAGACCTTCGTCGTAGGTCTCATCTTCAGAATATGTACATCCTATCAATTCAACACATGGGAAGGGTCGAGTTGGTATTTTCTGAGCATTGACAAATGGAACACGTTGTGGATCCGGGCGAGCCGTGGCGGCAACGCCAACCGGTAAGGCACCTCGCCTATCTACTCCAATACCTCGAAAATGGCCAATATATCAAGGGGACAACTTCCCCTTGGGTCTAAATTGCCTTAACCCACGCCGAAGGGACGCCCGAAGGAATACATGATCGCCAATGACGAATTCCAAGGCCCGCCACTTACGGTCCACATTGCTCTTTTGATGACTTTGTGCCATCAGCAGACGCCGCTTAATCACTTCCATCTGCTTGGAAGTCTGTTGCATCATGTCAAGGCCCAAAAGAGTCTTCTCACCCACCTTTGTCTAATACAACGACGAACGGCATGACGTCCCATACAGAACCTCATATGGAGCCATCTAGATGCAAAATTGGTACTTCTTGTTATAAACGAACTCCACCAGAGGTAGATGATCCTCCCAACTCCCCCCAAGGTCATATCCTCCAATATCTGAATGGTCCTCTCGGACTACCCATTCGTTTGTGGGTAGAATGTTGTTCTAAAACATAATTGGGCCCCCAACTCTAACTATAAACTCTACCGAAACGTCGACACAAATCCTGGATCTCGATCGGAACACTGGACACTGGCACACCATGCTGTGCGATGATCTCTTTGATGTACAACCTGGCTCTTGGATTCCATCGAATTTGTCACCGTCATGGCTAAAAAGTTGGCTAGTTGGTCAATCTATCCACAATCACCTATATGGAGTCTCGGCCTTGGGGTATCCTCAGCAAACTCGTCACAAAGTCAATCGTGATATGTTCCCATTTCCACTCTGACACTAGAAGGTTCCGTAATTCCCCACCTGATCGTTGTGTTCAACCTTAAGTTGCTAACATGTAAGACAACGAGTCACAAACTTGGCCACATTCTGTTTCATGCCTTTCCACAAAAACAGCCGACACATGCCACGATACATTTTGGTACGGCTTGGGTGTTCGGAAAATCAGGAGTGATCAAACTGACAAAGCACCTCCTCTCTATATTGATCTAAGGTGGGCACAAACAATCTCCCCTGGAGAACCAGTCCACCACTTGCTGTAACTGTCCAGCCGACAGGACCTTGCTCTTGGAGCACCTGCTCCCTCAACTCGGTTTCCTTAGGGTCCACATGCTGCATCTTCAACACCTTGTTTACCAACACAAATTGCACTATCAAGTTTTGAACCCATAGAGTTCCACTACTCTCAAGTAGCTGTAAATTAGAACCGGCGGCCATCTCAAGCATCTGCCACTGATCTATCCCTACGTGAACCACAGTACTGTGGGATTTGCGGCTGAAAGCGTCGGCCACAACATCTGCCTTGCCTGGGTGATACGAGATTTAGAAATCATAATCTCTTAGAAATTCCATGCACAGCCGCAGTCTTAGGTACAAACCATTTTGAGTAAATAAGTACTTGAGAATCTTATGGTCGGAAAACACCTCAAACTGCTCTACATACAAGTAGTGTCGTCAAATTTTCAATGCATACACCACTGCATCCAATTCCAAATCATGAGTAGGGTAGTTTTTGTAATAGCCTGCCCCAGATTAGGCGTGTTTTAGCTTAATAATTCCTGTTTAGCCTGTTAATCTCGAGGATTACGGTTGGGGCCCAATTCGAGCTCGTGAGCTCAGTGATCCAGCTCGTTCAACTGGAGGGGCATTTTGGTAATTTACCGCTTGTTATGTTTATTTTATAAATTTTGTTGATATGTGATTATTATTAGTAAATAATGTTCTCCTAAATAAAGGATTTGTATTTCTGATTTTAAAATAATTTTATTTTCAGAAAATAGTATTTTAAATCCGTCCGTTAGAACCCAGAAAAGGGAGTTTTAATTATTTTAAATAATTTTGGAAATGAAATAAATTTTGAAACGAGTACCATGTGTTAGACCATTTTAAGAATGGTCTAGTTATTCTTTGGCACCCCAAAATGAGATCTCTAAATTGTTTATTTTAACAATTGTTTATTTAAGTAAATAGTGTAAATTTATGTTTTTTATTTAAATAAATGGTTTTTAGTGAGAGTTAAATTCTAAAATTTTTATGGTAACTAAGGTTTTTAAAACCCAACTTATGGGTAAGGTTGGATCAGAATTTTTGAGCTTTTAATATCTTGTTTTAGTTAAAAATCTAATTTTTTTTTTATTCAAACTGGACTAAACTGCAAAACTGGAAGTTTTGAGGGGCTGAATTGCAATGAGATTTTTTTTACTGTTGCAAGCGTCACCAGGCACCGTATGCCGCTGCATGCAGTGGCCGGGGGTGACGCCAAATTCCGGCCGAAGCTCTATTTAAGCAGCCCTTCCTCTCCTGATTTTCACTCCCAACAAGCCCGGGTGACCCCAAATTCCGACCAAAACTCTATTTAAGCAGCCCTTCCTCTCCTGATTTTCACTACCAGCAAGCCTCTCTCTCTGTTTCTCTCAGCCAGTTGAAACCCAGAGCACCCAACCCTATATGTTCCTTCTTTCTTTCCCAGTTCAGTACAGTTACCGTAGAAGGGATATTTTTTTCAAAATCGGATTTCTCAGCCCAGGAGCCCAAGTAAAGGTATCCATTGATTCCCCTTTCGATTTCAGTCGATTTTGAATCAAGAAAAACCAGTTTTGGCCCTGTTTTCAGTGAGAAAAACCAGTTTAAAGTTTAAGGAAAAACCATGGGTTTCTTGTACCCGTGAGCTTTCAAGTTTAAGATCGGATGGCCCGGTGAGCTTCAAAGCTCCAAACCTCTCCCTATGGAAAGAGGACTTCCGGAGGAATCCATCGGACCGGTCAGATATAAAAACAGAATCCTGGAAACCCCCCATTTCTAAATTCTTTTTTCACGTTTTCCGGCCGTTCACTGTCTGTTGCAGACAGTGAACGGAAGGAAGAAGAAGAGAAAAAAAAAAAAAAGGAAAAAAAAATATTTTTTTTTAGATTATGCTGATACTTGTGTTTGTGATGTTGGTTCCCTTTGAAAAAAATATATATAAATAAATAAATAATTAAATGATTGAATAAATAAATATTATTATTTTATTCAAAAAAAATTTAAAATTTTGTTAGATTATGTGATGTGATGTTAGTACCCCATTTTGTTAATTAAAATTGTACTAATCCTCTTCTCTTATTACTTATAGTGTAAATACTATTGTATCCGCTTCCACGCCGACCGTATTGGTCTGGCACTGAGTGATTCACTTTCAGGCCGACACTATATAGTCGGGCACTGGGTGACCTCGAGGCCTAACTCAAAATGTCAAATCTGATCCTATCCAGAAGACAACCGAGAAGTGACCTCAGGATCTAGGCCTAACTCAATAAGTCAATCTGGTCAATGCCCAGAAGACAATATAAGTTTTGGACTGAGCCCCTTTTTATTTATTATTATATTGTGGATTATGATAATTTAAAAATGATAGAAACCAAGTAGGAGACTCAATTCTATGAACCTTGATATTTTTGGGAAAACGTATGATTTCCAAATACTACGTATATGTACGTATTTGTTATGTATATTGATTGTGCACTTGTGTGTTGTTTGAACAAAAACCGCGTAAACCACACATCACGGTGAGGGAACTTAACTCTGCATATTTTGTAAACAGGTTTTATGATTAGATGAGTATTGAGCAATGAGTGGTTTCAGTTTTGATGAACCCACTCATGTGCCTAGACATGATGCACTATGGTAAGAGTGCTGATGATGATTGTGATATTACAATGTTTATCGTATGAGTATGTAAGACTGCTTCCACATACCTGGGCTATTGAACCAATATCGGCCATATGGGAGATGGTTTACGTCTGCTGGACCATGGGCAGACCATGATGTCGTCAGTTGCTGACTTGAGGGTGTCAGTATCGGCTAAGTCAGAGCCGGAGATGTACTTGCAAGGATGTATTTTGACTGTGTAGGGACTTAATACTGGTCTCAGCGTAGTCGGCGGGCGTTACGTCGGATGATAGCAGTAATTGATGATGTTGATGCTTTACATGAGATTATGCTTGTTGTTATCAAGCATGTGATATTAAACTGTTGCTAACCTGTTATGTTTTTACTTAAACTGCATTGTCATATTTCCTTCACTGGGCTAGTTAGCTCACCCCACTCACCTTTCAGGCGATGAACCCGAGGAGGAGGACCCTCTTTATCAAGCTTAGGGTGGATAAGCTGAAGCAATGTTTCGGGATTCCCCCGGAGGGGAATGCCCTAATCTTTTCTTGTTGGTTCTTGGAACCATTTACTTTTATTAAGTACTGGATGTGATACTTAATTTGTTTAAATTTGATGTACTGAACTATGATGCCTCTGTAATGGCTTGAATCGATGTTTGTAATAATCAATGGTTGGTTTTGATTTGATCATGCTATGTGTTGATATTATTATGTCTCTTTTGTGGGGTAGGCTTATGGTATATGTTTGAGTCCACATGTTGGGATCATATGTGACCTTTGAGCCTAACTGTTGATTTGGCCCAGTTAGAATGCTTGTGAGTTGGTTTAGTTTATCTTTCAAAAAAAAAAAAATCAGTCGCGTTCTGGGCCCACCCTTTGGGTCGGGGCATGACAGTTTTGTTCATGGGGTTTCAACTATCGAGATCCATAAGCCACAATGCAATCATCTTGTAGCAGTACACAGCCTAAACTGCTCCTGGAGGCATCACAATAAACTACATAGCCTCACATTCACTTTGGCACCACCAAAACTGGGGACATGGTCAATCTCTCCTTCAAGCTGATGAAGGCTTGCTGACAAGTCTCATCCCACTCAAAAGTGACTCCCTTTCGGGTCAGTCGTGTCATAGGTGCGGCGAGTCGGGCAAAATTCTTTACAAACTGGTGACAATAACCTGCCAACCCCAAGAAACTGTGGATCTCTGTTACATTCCATAGTCATTCCCAACTCACAACAGCATCAATCTTGGCGGGATCTACTGCCACGCCATCGGGTGAAATCATGTGGTCCAAAAACTACATCTCTTTCAGCCAAAACTCACATTTGATAAACTTAGCATACAACTTGTGATCTGACAAAGTCTGTAACACAATTCTAAGGTGTTGCTCATGCTCTACCTCTGAGGTGGAATACACTAAGATGTCATCAATAAAAACCTCTACAAAATGGTCCAAGTACGGTCGAAAGATGCGATTCATCAAATCAATAAAAGTAGCTGGTACATTCGTCAACCCAAATGGCATGGCCACAAACTCGTAGTGCCCAAATCGGGTGTGAAATGTTGTCTTCTGGATATCGCCCTCCCTCACCCTTAATTGGTGATATCGTGACTAGAGGTCTATCTTGGAGAAATACTTTGCTCCTCTCAACTGATCGAAGTGATCGTCAATCCTTGACAACAAATATTTATTTTTTATCGTGACCCAGTTCAACTTTCGGTAGTCAATACACATTCTCATGGAGCCATCTTTCTTCTTTACCAATAAAGTCAGTGCACCCCAAGGTGAAGTACTTGGACGTATAAACTCAACCGAAGAAATCTCTCTGATCTGAGTCTCTAACTCTCTCAGTTCCGCTAGTGCCATGCGATATGGTGTAATAGAAATGGACGAGGTGCTGACTAACAAATCAATCACAAACTCAACCTCTCGGTGTGGGCTTGTCAGACTCTCCAGGAACACCTTTGGAAACTCTCGCACTACCTGAGGCATCTCTGCAAGAGTATCCCTGACATCCTCCCAGCTCAAGCTGGCTACCATGCCCTGCAAAGCTGCCTCACCACAAATCATACTCGCAACCGAACTGAAGGTCAGACTCAATCTGTTGGCAAACTCAACACTCGTCAAAGATCGATCATATACTCTCCTCTCGTGGCAATCTATCACCATTATGTGGGCTGACAACCATTCTATGCCCAAAATCACATCAAATCTTGTCATGTCCATGACTAACAGGTCGAATTCCAACTCTAGGTTGCCTATAATCATGACACAAGTCCTACAAATTCTGTCCACAACAGTCTCCCGTCCCAGCGGGGGTCTAACATGTAAGGGGGTACGTACTGACTCTATCTCAAGTGCCAATAAATGTGCAAACAAAGATGCTACGAAGGAATGAGATGCACTAGAGTCAAATAAAACATGTGTCCAAGAGCTGTAAAATGGCAGGATACCTTGCATCATTGGATGCTCTGCTGTCTCTCCTATCTGGGGTATAACTGCATATACTTTGCCCTGCGGAGCCCATCCCTGGCACCTCCACCTCTGCCACAGCTGGACCTCCGTCTTAAGCAGACTATAGAAGTTTGTGGGGCCTGTGGGGCATACATAGGAGCAACCCTAGGAGCCTGCTGAGGTACCACCGCTCCACTCGCACCACTTCTCTGAGGACAATCTCTGGCAAAGTGTCCTTCCTGTTTGCAATTGAAGCAAGCTCTCTTGTTGATTTCCCTTGGCCACAATTCTAGGCAGAATGTCCCATTCGTCCACACAACTGGCACTCTGTCTGAGGTAATTCTGCATCATTATCCTACCCAGAAGTCTGGTATCAGTAATGTAAGCTCGCTGAAGAACATTTGCAGCATACTTAGATTGAGAGAGCAGATAACCTGTAGCGAAAATGCAACTTCTATCCCAAGAAAGTATCGTAAGGGCCCCAAGTCTTTCATTTAAAATTGTTTTTACAACTGTACCTTCAACTGGACAATGTCGTCAAGATCATCATCTGTCAAGATCATATCATCAACGTACACAAGCAGGATAATACGACCAGCGGAGGTGGATCGAACAAAGAGGGCTAAGTCATGAGCACTGGATTGAAATTCAAGAGAACCAATCACTGTGGAAAAGGGATGAGATGCTAAATCCTTGCTCACGATACCATGTCAATGACTTGATATTCCAATTAATCTCAATGTAAAAACAAGAAATAACATATATACATAACTTTAATGAGAACCCTATTTAGAAAAGATAAAAAGACAAAACTATCTAAACAATAAAATACAAAATACATGCTTAATAGGAAGGAATCCTGGATTGGGGAGGAAATTGTTTCCATCCATGGTGAAAGGGATGTATTAGTTAATCACCAAAATCAATTGAGGAGATTTATCTTTTTTCAGTAAAGTTTGAACCTGATGAGTTGTTCATAATCTCTCCAAGCACCATCTCTCAAATGATTAAAGTACCTATTTTTCTTGCTGGTGAGATCTAAGGGGTTTATAAAGGATTTGGGTCACTTCACCTAATAGGCTACTTTTTTGGTCTGGAAGCCCAGGTCCCAACAAGTAGTATCAAAGCCAGGTCTTAGGCTACCTCATGTGGGCTCAGGAGATCCCCCAAGCGAACGGGATGGCCAGCGTCGTTCTCTCCACTAGAGGGTCTCGCTCGAGGGGGATTGTTGGGGCTGCTGAGAACGAATGCCACATTGGAAGAGTAAAGGGAGATCTAAAGGATTTATAAAGGACTTGGGTCACTCCACCTAATAGGCTAGTCTTTTGGATTGGAAGCCCAGGTCCTAAACACTGTAACAAATATCGCTGATATTTTCATTTTTATCACGAAAATATCGCAAAATACGTTCTCTCGACAAAAAAATGATTTTATCGTGAATCCCGTTTTTAACGGGAATTTACCGTTAAAAATGCATTTTAACGCGATAAACGATAAAATGGCGTTAAAAACACATTTTTACCGGTTACATTTTTCTCCTACACGCATGAAGGAGTGAACGACGGAAATATAGAATGAGGCCTCATGTTCTGTCTTTGTGCTTTCCTTCACTATTGCTGCTTGAAGTGGAACCCAAATTCTACACCAAATTAATATTTTAAAGATTTTATTTTTTACATAAAAGTTTTTATTTAACATTTTTAACCATCCATTTTAAAAATTAAATAGTACCTGTAAATGGAACTCTTATGTAACATCCGTTTTAGGCTTTTATCTTGAGTTATTGAAAATGTTCAATGAAATTAATTTTTATTTATTTTATGTATTTGTAATTTTGAGAGATTTATTGTACAAAATTCTTAATACATCATTTAATTTTTTAAGATTTTATTTAAATAAAGAATCAATTAAATTATTTAAAAAATATATTAGTATATACTTTTGAATATAAACAACAAAATTATTCACAATATTTTTCTTTTATTTAATGAAAACTATTTAGTCATTTACATATTGTACAATTAAAAAATATATGCCACATTTTTAAAACAATTAGATAAATTTATTATTTAACAAAAATAATATAATATAAAATTATAAAAACAATTAAGTTCTCATAGCTATTACACTTTTATTCTCTAACAAACAATGATCTAATATGCACATTAATATGTATTATTACTCGACAAACTTAACCATGAGACTCAAATAATTCTGAGTTTGTTAGAGAGGTTTTTTCTTAAATATTTAGTCATAAAAACCATGTTAATTGTCAGTTGTTTCAATAATCATTATAATCATTAACATTGAATTCATGTATAATTGTATGATATTTTTCTACTCAAGAAATGTTAGATGTGAATTATTTATTTATTATATTATTTTTTAAATATTTAGATTTTCCGTAAGATTTTCTTGTTAAATTTCTGAGAATTTAAAAATATTTCGTTATTAACAATTGCCGTTAATATTCCGAAAACGAGATTTGTGACTATGTTCCTAACACCACTAACCTTCCTGATCTTGAGAAGAGCAAAGAGTACCTCCTACCTATGTGAACATCATGAGAAAAGAAATGGAAGAAGAGCTCGTTGTCTCTCGGTAAACTATTTCCAGAGTTTTGTCTTCCTCATTCAATTTTCACTACAAACGTTTATCCACGGAGTGGAAGCAAGGCCGAGCTTTCACTTGAAGATGCATTCACTTCAAGTCAAATGGAGCACTCTTTTGAGGTCTTTCGACGGCTGGATGAGTGACTCCCAGACCCATTGCAAGTTCAGACATCATATAATATTTTCTTTCTTCCAAGTCAGGGACCTTCTTAGACAAGGTTTTAGTGCCATCAGGGACAAGCCGTACCTCAATCACTTGGGAGATGGTTTCTTTAGAAATTATAACTTCTTCATCGGGCTCTAACTTTATCACAAATTACAATTCTTCCCGATTGATATCAGTTATTGATTGGTACATGCCTTGAACCAAGGAAGGATAGGCATCTTCTCCCCATTCCAGAATTTTCTCCCACTTAATCCTGCGCAAGATTACTACAACATTTTTATATTCTTCATGTTTTGAGGCACTGCAACCTCTTTCTACAAACAATCCTTTATTTACTCGTTTCATGGCCTTTCCAGAAGGTTTTGAAAAGAATTTCTCCTTTGGATTCTTTTTAGGAAGAGGGGAGTCGCATGGTGCTCTCGACAATGAAGCCTGATTCCTTCTGGACGGCTTCATTGCCATAGACTTGTATTTCACCATGCTGTGTATCAGAATTGATCGAAATATCAGATGATTTTTCAACTAACGCTTAGGAGTTGGAGCATAAGTTTTATGTTTATTTTTCCTTTGAATTTGAGAAACATTTATTTGAGAACAATGACTTTATTTGAGCTATGTGATTCGAGTTTATGTTCTAAAGTTCTGTCGTGTAATAGACGTTAAGACACTGATGATTTTAGAACTGGGACTATGTGACTGGAGTATATTTTTGAGTTTGATGATGTTTTACTCTAGATTATGAATTGATTTATGTTCCGCTTTCGAGAAAAAAAATGAGACTGGTTTTCTCACGCCGCGTTCTTCTCAGGGCAGAACGTGACGTGTCGGTGTCACGAGTTCATCGCGGGATGGAGTCTACCACGGGATAAAAGTTGGAAGTGAAAAAGTAGGAATAGGAAAAAAATAAAAAGTAAAAATAGATGTCGAAAGAGTTGAACTTAGAAAGGAATTGTGAAAAGGAAAATTGATATAGGTAGCATTATTCATTTACAAAGGTATTCCTTTAAAGATCAATAAAAGGAAGTGCCTCTATCATTTTCCTAATTAAAATTCTAAAGATTTTTCTACAATTATCTCAGCAATAAAGACCTGCGTACAAATTACCCTAAAAAATTCATGAATTTCATGGTTAAACCATCATTTCCAACTATATTCGAGTTGAATGAGACCTTGAGTCACTATACACATCCTTACACCAAATAACCATAATTTCGTCTCTAATTTTACCCTTTAATTTTATGAACTTATTCTTCTTGGTTACATTTTATCATTGGAACTTTATTTAACCAACCACTCCACCCCCCACCTCCCTCTTTTTTTGGGATAACATGAATATCTCCACCTCACATTAGAAGTGAGAATAATCCCACGGATAGACAAAATCACCCGTAAGCCTCGTGAATCAAGTACACTCCGGAGGGATTGAACCGAAGACTTTTAGTCTAATCCTAAAACTTTAGACCAACTAAACTATACGTGAGATTAAAAAGAAATCTTATTTACCTTTTTTTTCTTAACAAACATTGTACAACATACACATTGTTAATTTAAATGGCATATTGTGAGTTTGGCTATTCTAAATTCCTACATATTCGAGTTTTCACTTGCAAAAGCCACCCCACCCCACTCAATCCAACCCCTCCTCGTCCCTTTTTCTCATCTTCATAAGCCTACTCACCTCCAACAATGACCAATCTCTCCCTTAATTACAATTAAGCAGTTAAATATTAGTCTTGGTAAAAAAATTTCTACTAATCTCTTAAATTCAAAATTTCCAACTTTTATACCAATTGTCAAAGATACTTTAAAAGGTCTATGTACTATCCCACTGATTATGCCTAAATAAATATCTAAATCTTTCATAGTGTGCTACATTTTATCAATTTTAAAAGGTTGATCCTTCCAACTCTTAGAGCCACTAAAAAATTGTATTACATTTACTCCTAATTTAATTTGTTAATATTAAAGTCACTTTTCTGCAAATTTTCATATTTGTAATTTATTGTTTAATTGACTTCTCATGTCACTAATTAGTACTATATCCCGTTATATGTATTTTTTCAGTTGATAATACTTTGTGACGATTATAACTAAAAAATATTCATGAGTTAAACTAGCTTCATAATTGGTATTTCATATTTTCAAAGAAATAATATAATAATTATAATAAAATTTGTTAAATAAGGTAGTTTTTGTAATTCCCTAGATTTCTACCTACGAGTGATCTATTTCTCAATCCGCTTGATCACAGAGAATTAAAGTGACCCATGTAACCCTATTTAAATAATATCATCATTATAGTGAAATTCCACTAGAAGATAAAAATAGTAGATATGGCATGATAAAGTTAAATATCTATTGGAATCCAAAAAGCCCAAAGATTCGGGTTAAGAGAATCCAATGCCTGGATACACGCCAACAACTGACCCATATCCATATCCAACTAATATATTGTGATTGACTTTTGTAAGTTCGACCAATGATGGGCCCGCAAAAAATGATGATAATGATGACGATGAAAATCATTGCGAGAAATACAGGTATCCCAATATGGTTTAACAGAACTAATTCTTTAGACAATCCAAAAACCTCTCTATCCAAATACATTGAATAAAATTAAAGGAAGTGACATTTATGTGTTGAGAGTGACTTTAATTCAAGACTTCTGCATTTTGAACGGACTTTTGACCGTCAAATCTACCATCACCGTTGTTGATGTTAAAAATATTGCTAGAAGAACAACCTCAACATCATCACTCATTATTGGGTTTCACTGTTAACTGAATTTAGTAATATTTTTTATCGACTGATTGTCTCTATCTGTCGACACTCAAAACAAAGTCGGTCTCAAAAATTCACACAGAACATTATCTGACTTATTCGGCGGTACGATTGTACAACTTTCAACATCTGGGAACATATTCCTATTCATGGGCATTTCAGATGGTATTCCAACTGTGAGTTGTAAGCCATATGGAGATGAATATCATGAACATCATCACTATGACGTGAGTGATAAATGGACCAGAGAACCTGAGAAACAAACATAAGCCGAAATTATGTGCGGGAGTGCATGCCTAAACAAGGCATGGAAAGAGTAAACTTATGGCATAGGGAAATGGTTGAGATCCTTTCAAGGTCCAAATGATGGAGGATTGAATCAGCAAACTCGTTCACTGTTTTATTGACCAGCATAAGAACTGTAATAATATATGCCAAATAGACTTCCAAAGGATTTATGTGTGGGATGATGCCGGAGAGACGAGGGAATGCGTTGAGGCACTGAACAACAACACAACCACATTTTGGCTTTCCCTCCATGAGAAGAGCACCTATGAATTGAGCTGGCCCACAGGCAGACAATATCCCTAGAATCTCTGGTTGAGTCAAATGTGTTCTATAGAGCAAAGACGGGAAACAACCAAGAAGCCTTCATTCCACTTTGAATCTATTCCATCCGGGTTGAGTCAATTCGAGTAAAAGCAGCTTGTCTGTTTGGCACTATCATGATCCGAGACACTTCCATCCAGGGGTATAGATATCGGCTTTTAACAGTCGTGTAATATCGGCCGATACGTATTGTATAGGCCGTACAACCCATTTCTCGTCCGATATGGCCGATATATCGACGATATATATCAATTTGATATCGGCTGGGATAATTTATATCGGTATTTTTTTTAAAAAAAAAAATCAAAACGGTGATGGACCCGAGTCAAAATATCAGCCGATTTCAGCCCAATATCGGCCCACATATTGGCCAATATTTACGTTTTCAATTTTTTTTTTTTTTTTAAAACAGGTTCTTTTTCAGTTTTTTTAAATTTTCTAATTTAGAAAAAATAAAATAATAAAATAATACCGATATTTATGAAAAAAAAAAAACAAAAGAGGAGAGAGAATCATATCGGCCGAGGCGTTTTTTGCACCCCTGCTTCCATCCCTTTGTTCTGGCGTTCCTTCTTTGAAAACCTTTGACCGGACAGATAGTTTTCCCCAATCACTCAAGCCAATTACCCTTTTTCCGAATAAAAGATAAGCTCATTCCATTCCTTCTATTTCAAAACTATCGATTTCCTGTCTTAAAGACACAACGACCTTTTCAAGCAAGCTTAAATGGTGTCTCATAAATTGTCTAAAAAAAGACTTGAATTCCGATTTATTTGCGATCATTTCGATTGAAGAAAGATTTCCACTCACTCCTCCGTAGATCCAACTAAGCTTTTGGATCTGGATCCTATAAAGAATTCGGCTAGGTATCCAACGTCCGATTCATCAAAGTAGCTAAGAGTTCATCGATTCATTGATTGCCAGTTCCCAAGCTCGTCTTGCCATAGATAATTTTGTTAACAAGAAATACTTTAAAAAAAAATATGATGAAAACACCTATTGAGAACACTCACTGAAAGTGGGCAATGGTCTAAATGGTTGGTTATATTTGTAGGAGACCACATGGAGAGGAGTGGGAGACGTTGAACTTACATCCAGTTATCTTAGCCCTTGTTCAAATATTAAAGGGTTTATTTATTTATTTTAGCGTGGCTAGGGTTCAAATCAATAAGCAGTAGAATCCATATTCCAAATGAGGAAATTCGGAAAAATGCAAAGAACCCTTTTGATTCTCTCTAAGCACGAGGAAGTAACTTGTTCAATTATTTTCTAAGTTGGGTTTCATAACCCTACTACTGGGAGAGTTGATGATAAGCTGACAAATACTATTATGATCAGATCGGTGTGAATCTTCACCCACCTCATACATCTCCAGTGATCTACATATTTGACACAAGATGTGGGACCTTGTCCTCTAATGACAGGTCCCTCACAAACCCCTCTCTCTCTCTCTCTCTCTCTCTTCTGCTACATATCCGACGAATGATGAGTATCAATCAAAATATGAGGAATGTCAGATACAGTTCCCATATTAATCCACCAACTAAAACCTGCTGCACATCACATTGCACCTCCTTCATATCCATCACCAACATTTGGTCAACCATTCACCATTTGCTACTGGCAAAGAAAGCTCAAATCAACATTATCATCATTATCGAATCGAAGAATCGAAGACATTTATCCCATCAATTTGCATTTCAATTTGGCATGTTTATTTTTTCTATGAGCGCACTGCCTATTTGACGCCTAAGACTTGAACCACGACCTTGAGAAAAGATCAAATGACATTCAGATATAATGGATAGTTTAGTAGTGCAAATGCCCAATCTGGTGCCTTCCTCATAAATGACAATTTTCAACATAATGCTCTTTCACTGTACAAATTTGTCCTCCAGCCATGCTCCCGCCCCCATTCCCGAAAAATAAGGCCAAGACATCCTGTCTGAAGGTTTTTTCCCCACTTTTGATAAGGAGCATTCGAACCATTTCAACCATATGCCGGCCAAATGTATCAGTTGTAACTATAAGACATTTAAGAGTCTGTTTCCTAATTGACCCTAGCAGTTAGAGAAGAAAAGAAAAGAAAGGAAAACCTGACCTCAAAATATAATTGCTAACTTTGATATTAGATCAACACTCATTCTCAATCATTTCACGAACATCATTAACTACTAGCCATGCTTTGTGGCCTCCAATCACCTCAGCTTGTTTCTTGCAATCCTTCCACAACTGTAAAGGGTTGGTTGTTATTAGTTGGCAAAGGGAATTTGAGTGACAATAAAATGGCATTAGATCTTACCTGTATAGTTGGCATCTTCTGCTCTTGTTTTTGGAATCCACATTTGGGTACATGAAAAAGGCACAATCAATCATAAGTTAAATGACAAAATATTAAGTGAATATAGGACCAAAGTTGTTTTTAGAATGAAACATCAAAGTGGAACACGGAGAAATTGTTCAGTACAGTCACTCCATTAGACAACATGAGAACTGAGAGAGAGAGAGAGAGAGATGTAACATTTTCGGAGTAAAGAAAAGATTACCGTGATTCCTGCTCGATTCACAAGTCTCTGTGGGATTTTGTTAACATCAATACAGAAGAACCGTATTCTACATCAAAACAGAATAACAAATGGTCTCAAATGCTAGCACCACTTAAATATAGCTACTATATTTCTTAAAAAAAGAAGTGCATTAAAGAAATGGCAAAACAATAGAGCATTCAGATTACATAATGTAAATCAGTTTATAAAAAACCCATTCCTTAACATCAATGAAACAAAGTTCCCAACAAATGAGCACAATTTCAAGTTCAAAGATAAATTGTTAATACAGAGAATAAATCTGACCTTGGAAAATAATCTGCTGCCAGTTTTTCTAATTTGGGCTTCAAATAAATACATTTTCTGCACCATCCTGCCATCCTGCAGTTAGCACAAACCGTAACTAAAGTGTCCAAATTAATTCATGTGATAGCAACATCAATACCTATTTTGAAGATGTTTTAAAAAAAAAAATCTTCAACCAGACCAATCAAAAAATGTATTTCTTACTAAAGTCATTACTTAAAGATTCTCAGCTGTACAAGAAACCAGTAACAGCCAGAGCGCATATGCTGCTGAATGGTCCATGAATTTCAAAATCCATTAAAAGGACCAAACCAATAACACTAGATACAATCAAGATCATTTCAAAATAACAAACTGAATATACAATGAAAACGAAATATATATTTTTTGAATGGTTACATGAATTGAACCTGCAACAATGAACGATAACTGTGCTACAGGGTTCAACATACAATTGAAAAAAAAAACTAAATATCATTGAGGGCCTGTGTGACATGAGTTCACAATTGTTTTGGGATTAGGGTTTCCTGCAGGACTAAAAAGAACCATATACTACCTGAAAATTCGAAGACTGTAAAAATCAGATAAACGAAGAAAAACGCTCAAAACTTACTTCGATGCAAGTGATTTATAATCAAAATGAGTCAACAAAAAGCACATTCCATCAAATCAGGAGCAGCTAATTCTTCTAAAAAAGGGAACATGGGCCCAATAAACCTGCAACAGACAGGACCTTACGGCTATAGCCAGTAAATATCAAAAGACTGTAATTAAAAATACAAAAATAAGGAGGATAAGTAATGATAAATCATATTTCTTTTACTTTTATTAAAATGCTTGTAAGTAGAGGATGATCTAAATTTTACTGTCATACGCTAAATTGTGTGCAACTCAAATTGTCAACATTACCAGCAGTTTCAACATCATGTTTTGGACCATCTAACATTGACAAGAGATAAAGTTGAAGCCCAAATAGTGGAACAATTGAAAGTCTAAATCTGCCGCAAGCATTTAAATAAACCAAATGTGTACATGCACACAGGCAAAATAAACTGACCTGATCCTCACTGAATTGTAGTTCGAACAAAATCGGAACGATAAAGTTTGAGCTATACTAGTTAAAATTTGCAAATCAAGGTGCAAGTTTGATATGGGTTTAATTTTTTATAGGCACAAGACCTCTGAAATTTGAAAAAAAAAATCATAATTTTAATCCAAAATTAAGGGTACTAGGAAATTTATAAGATAGCAAACCAACTAAGGTACAGTTACAGACCCCATCACCTACAACTCATGAAAATCTTTTATAATAAACTAGAGAAAATTATAAAATGAAATTTTTACAGTATGGTCCTCTTCAAGGGGACACTATGTAGCTATGCTAAACCTTCAATAAAGATCAGTACTCCAAGAGAGCAAAGGAACAAAACTGCTGTTCTCTTATATCTTTCAAATCCAATGGTGACAACATCATGGTGATGTCAGAATGGAATATGAAATTTGTCAGTCACTGATCCCTTCTAATAATTTTTTTTCTTTTCCCAGTGGGTGATGATGCCCTTGGTTGAAACATCAAACAGATTCCTCTACACCGTTTTTGGCAAAGTAGTTCGTTACTCCATTTGTTGCATGCTTGATGTGAACAAAGGACACCTCATGGTCCCTAACTAGTGCCCTGATCTCCATAACTGTAGTAATCAATCTCCAAGGAGGACATTTCAAACCTATTGCCCATTTATAGCATTTAATGAATCTCCCTCAATAACTAGCTTCCCACCACCTAGACCTACCCACATGGAATAAGCTCTCCTGATACTAAAGAGTTCAGCCACATTAGAATCTCTAGTCCCTACTGACTCTATGAACACCACGGATGTCTGACCATTGATCTCTTAGTACGCCCCCAATACCCGCCGGTCCAGATTTTCCTCTAGAAGCTTTATCCACGTTAAATTTCATGACCCCAAATTGAGGGGGCAGTTCATCACGACCTTGGACTTCCCAGGTCCTCCTCTCATACAACCCTCCCATGAAGATAAAAGTTCAATGGCTTTGAAATCTTTGAATTCCTTGAAAGGAAGGAGCCAAACACAAAGCCTCCATTTGGCTATTTGAAATAGCTCACAACTCTCAGTTGACTTTCCTTCAAAAATTATTGAATTTCTTTCTTTCCAGATAGTCCCTGAAATAACAGCTGGAATTGTTAGCCATGCCATCTTCCACCACTTATTGGGATAAGGGAAAAACCAGGAGTCCAAAGTTCGTGCCCAAGTGTTAGCACCGACCCAAGAGACGCCCATTAAACTGAAGAAATTACCCCAAAGGTGCCAAGCTACCGGACAAGTAACAAAGAGATGATCAATGGTTTCTTCTCGAGTCCATTCTTGTGAGAATTTTTCTCTTCATCACGCACCAGGTAAAGGCCTGAACTCGAAGGGGTGTCTGATTTTTCCAAACTAGCCAAGGGGATGTCATTGAAAATACTTAATTGTTGTGTAGCTACATCCACCATAGATTTAACCGAATAAACCCCTGTAGAATCACATGTCCATACCATCTCATCGTCCTCCTCTAAAGCCACTGGAAACTCACCTAACTGTCCTAAAAGCTCATCTAGACAGACCCTCTTGATGGACCTCAAATCTCTCCTAAATTCAATGTTCCAAAGGATGATAGGACTTTCCACCCGATAATTGTCCTAAACTAGGGCTTGTTTGTTCTTAGCAGCTCTAAATAGTCTCGAGAAACCGTCTCGCAACGGTCTATCCCCTGACCATAAGTCATTCCAAAAAGAAATCTAGTCCCCTTTGCCCACTAGGAATCTAAGTTTTCATCTAAAAACGTTTCCCACAAAAGACCTGCCCTGAATGATCCTCCAACAGGCTCTCAAAGCAACTGAAGCAGTCTTCTCCACTTCTTCTCCAAGGTACCACCAATTTCTATTATTAGTTCCATATTTGGCAGTCAGAACCCTAACCCATTGGGCATCCCTCTCTCGACCAAAACACGAACCCCACTTACATAACAAAGCTTCATTTCTAATTTTCAACGGTATGATGCCGAGACCCCTTTCGATTTCAGATTAAAGACTTCTGACCAAGCAACAAGATGAACCTTCTTCTTCTTTTCTGGGTCTCCCCAAAGAAACTTTCTGAAAGCTATTTCCAATCTATTGGTAACTCCTCTCGGCATTTCGAATAAGGACAGTAGGTTGGAAGGTTCATTAACGCGGATTTAATAAGAATCTGTAATACCCTGCCCCAAAGGGGGCCCAAACTGTGACCGAGACGCCACAAGCAAAGTTAAATTTGACAGGATGAGGCACCTAGCTATGGGTGCATGTGGGAAGTCCCACATTGCCCAGCAGAGGCGCATTCCCTCTATATAGAAGCTTGGAATCCTCCTTAAAGCACAAGGCCTTTTGGGAGCATTCCTTGGGTCTGCTCGCCAGAAACAAAGTCAGTGCGGGCCTGGTTGCGGCCCCAAAGTAGACAATTTTGTGTTGGGTGAACTGGGGCGTTACAAATGGTATCAGAGCACGGTTAAACTCTCGAACTGAGGGTGTAGGCTGGTGCCATGTGTGGTCTGGTGGATGGAACCAGATCCAGTGGATAGAGCCGGGGACGGCTCTAGTACCCCGCCCTAAGGGGGCCCAGTGCCTTAGGCCAGATAGTGTCCCACCTAATAGAAAATCGCCAGGATGACAGCTCCTGGCGCTGGACATGCCTAGCAGAGTCCCACATCGCCATCTAGCAGTGGGATTCCCTGTTATTTAAGTGTGGACCTTCCTCCCCTCAGCACAAGGCCTTTGAAAATCCGTTACTAAAAGTATGCAAGACCGAGAGAGAGAGAGAGAGAGAGAGAGAGAGAGAGAGAGAGAGAGAGAGAGAGAAGGGGGGGTGTGAATAGGCATGATCTGATTTTATTTTCCTTTTTAAAATAAATCAACTTAACAATATGTACTGCGGAATAAACGTGTGTGCAAGTGATAAACAAATGAATCAAACCGTCAAAGGAAACCCTCAAAAGCACAACGATATAAAGTGGTTTGGTTCACCTGAACCTACATTCACTATCAGACTTCCCAATTCTCGGGTCGTCCCAATATACTATGAACGGGCTTCTCACCCAGATAGTACAATCTAATTTTTTATAGAGGTTCCCCCATAGTCTAATCCTCGACGCCTATATTTTTTTTGTGGTTCGAAAACAGTGTTCTAATTCACCTTACAACTTTTATCAAATAAAAGAGGAACACTTGCCTTGGGCCTTAACGAGTCTTCAAAAGTGTGTTCTTCGGAAGATGTCTCCGTGCTACTACCTTCAGATCTAGATCTTTCTTCAATCAGATTTGCCACAGTGGAAAATG
Organism: Chimonanthus salicifolius; assembly: GCA_013350335.1. Lineage (NCBI taxonomy): Eukaryota > Viridiplantae > Streptophyta > Magnoliopsida > Laurales > Calycanthaceae > Chimonanthus > Chimonanthus salicifolius. The sequence continues at coordinate 26,862,945 of CM023541.1, read as the reverse complement.
GGTTCTAGGACAAGAGTTCTACAGGTTGGTCCTAGAGTCAAGGTCTTAAGTCTTCTTCATGTGTATAAGCATGGGATGCTTTGATTCAACCTATGAGGATTGATGAAGAAGAGAGACGGGTAGGGAAAAAAGCCTCTGAAAGGTTAGGGTTTTTCTGGTGTGAAATTCTGTTTTAATTTCGAACAAGAGTTGTGTATTTATACAGTTTTTCCCAACAGCTAAGTCTCAAGGCCTCGAGGCGCGTCTTCGAGGCCTCGAGCTTGTATTTGGTAATACAGCTCATATGTTTTCCAAATTTCAAACTTTGATTCTAGTGATTTTAAATCACACGCCAGCTCACGGATTCTCAGAATATTTCCAGATTTTTGCGATTTCAAACCACAAGGTGGCTCATAGATTTTCCATAATCCTTGCGATTTCAAATCATGAGGTGGCTAATGGATTTTCCATAATCTTTGCGATTTCAAATCATGAGGTGGCTCAAGGATTTCCTGATTTTGTGTGATTTTAAGTCAAAGGACAGCAAGGCTTGAGAGCACATGTCACAGGCTGTCACGATTTTTCAGTCAGATATGAAGGGCCTCGAGGCCTCGAAAAAATGCTCGAGGTCTCGAGGCTGAGAGCCAAAGAAACTTACAGTTTTTGACAGACTTGCTCTCACCAGCTTCAGTCTCGAGGGCTCGAGACAGAGCTCGAGGCCAAATATTTTCCAGATTTACAAGTTTTAGCCTTTGTCTTCTTGGGTAATTTGGTTTAACCTTTACTCTACTAGAGTCCACTTACCTGCATGGCAATCTAGTACATGGTGTAGAGTCTTCTTTACAAAGTAGATCTTCATACGGTCTTTAGTGACTTTGACATCTTCTTAAATCTTCCAAGGCAAGTGCACACATTCGGTCACGGAATTGACAATACAAAGACTGAGCCCAACCGAGGCCCTAACAGCATTTTGGGGGCTCCTCTTTGAAGGGGTCCCCAGAAACAAAGTCGTGCGGGCCCGACTGCGAGCCCAAAGTGGACAATATTGTGCTGGGTGAACTAAGGCATTACAAATGGTATTAGATCACGGTTCAACACTCGGACTGATGGTGTGGGCGTGTGCAGTGTTTGGTCTAGTGAATGGAACCAGGACCGGTGGATAGAGCCGAGGGCGACCGTGGTCTTAAGGGGGGTAGGTTTTAATACCCCGCCCCCAAAGAGGGGCCAGCCTGTGACCAAGACGCCACAAGCATAGATAAATTCGCCAAGATGAGGTGAATAACACTGAGCGCCTGTGGGAAGTCCCACATCGCCCAGCAGGGGCACATTCCATATGTATAAAAGCTTGGAATCCTCCTCCTTCAAGCACAAGGCCTTTTGGGAGCATTCCTTGGGTTTGCTCGCCAGAAACAAAGTCGTGCGGGCCCGACTGTGGGCCCAAAGAGAACAATACTATGTTGAGTGAACTGGGGCGCTACAAATGGTATCAGAACACGATTCAACTCTTGGACTGAGGGTGTGGGTTGGTGCAATGTGTGGTCTGGTGGATGGAACAAGATCCGGTGAATAGAGTTGGGGACGGCTCTGGTCCTAAAGGGGTAAGTTGTAGTACCCCGCCCCAAGGGGGCCCAGTGCCTTAGGCCAGATAGCGTCCCACCTGAGAAAAAATCGCTAGGATGCCAGGGCCTAGCGCTGGGCAAGCCTGGCAGAGTCCCACATCACCATCTGGCAGTGGAATTCCCTGGTATTTAAGTGTGAAGCTTCCTCCCCTCAGCACAAGGCCTTTTGAGAGCATTCCTTGGGTCTGCTCGCCAAAAACAAAGCCATGCAAGCCCGGATGTGGGCCCAAAGCGGACAATATTGTGCTGTGGACTGGGGTGTTACAGAATTAACTTGCCACCCAAGGAGAGGTATTTCCTATTCCACCCAACTAACCTACTCTCCACTCTTTCAATCACCGGTGTCCAGAATTGTTTCCTTCTAGGGTTACCCCCAACCGGAAGCCAAGATATGTGAAAGGAAACCTCCCAACACTACAACCTACATCATCGGCCCATTCCTTAACCTCCTCCCCTTCCACATCTATGCCAATGTGGGTGCTTTTGCCCAAATTAATTCAAAGGCCTGAAACTAGCTCAAATCACCTAAGAACAACTCTAAAACCCTGGTTCTCTGATCTACTCGGGTAAAAAAAAAAATGTGGCATCCTCGAATTGAAGATGTGTGATACTCGGCCCATTCTGTGACAACGCAAAACCTTTCACCACTCCTAGCTCTCTAACCTTTTCCACCAACTTGTTAAGACTTTCCCCCACTAAAGTGAAAATGAAAGGGGATAATGGATCTCCTTGCCTAAGACCCCTCTTTGCTATGATTGGTGGTGTTGGAGACCCATTTACCAAAACAGAATAGGAGGTCTCTTCAACACAAGTTGTCATCCACTTTCTCCACCGTTGTCCAAAACCATCCTTTTGAATAAATACCCAACAAAAGACCAATCCACAAAATCGTACATTTTCTCCATATCTATCTTAAAGAGTACTCTTGGGTTCTTTTCTTTCTTCCTCACGTGGACCAGTTCATTGGCAATTAGTACACCATCTAAGATTTGTTTGTTTTCTACGAATGCCCCTTGCATATCACCTATCAATTCCAACAATGCTTTTTCAGTCTTTCTGCAAGCACCTTAGCCAACAATTTATACACACTGCCTACCAGACTAATGGGCCGGAAATGCAAGACTTCCGACGGTCCCTATCTTCTTATATTTTGTATTCCTGTACGGTTGTCTTGTATTTGTACTTTTTCCTTTTTCTTCTCGGGTTTAAGACTCCCAAACCTTAACCATGTACATGTAATGCTTTCTTTCTTTTAAAATATTTATCCATTGGTTACTGCTCAAAAGAAAAAAAAAATTCTCCAAAAGTAATCTACTGCAACTTTATAAGGGGGAATTAACAACCTATATAAAATGATTATTTAGACAAGAGATTGTAATTAGTAGGTGAATCCTACTAATGTCTATTCAGGTGAAGATACATAAAGTACCGCTTTTGCATAGAAAGCCAACCTGAATAAATGGTAAAATGGTTTTTGATGATGACGATGACGATGACGATTGGAATTAGTGGATGAATCCTAATGATCGTAGGTAAAAATGGCAGTTTGTATTAAAAAAGTTGCCAACACTGTGTCTGGGAAGTCCAAAGGAAAAGAGTCAACACACATAAAGAAACTTGATGATGGAACACAAAATTCTAAAACGCAATAGAAGTAACTTTTTCTAGTGCTCCTTTCATATGGTTTAGGCACACATGCAAAAGACTAGAAACCCATGAGAGTTACAAGTAGAAGTTACCAAGGAAACGAGAGACTATTAAAGGCTTGAACTTATTTGGTTGAGAAAGAAATGATAGGTTGTCAACTACCAGAGAACATGATTATTGACAAAGTTCAATGGACAAGTACACGTTCGAGTTCAAATCATGTGATATATTCTTTTGAAAAAAAAGTAACATATTTACTTATATTTTCTTCAAAAGAATGTCAGTTGTTTCCAAAATGGAACACCAAAATATTTCGATCTAGAGGCAAAATGAAATAATCAATTGAGCAGAAATGAAAACTATGGTTAGGAAGCATGAAAAAGGAAAATACTTCCCTCAATAATAAGCACTATTTGACTTAAAATAACCACTATATGAAATGGGTTCAACTCAAAGCGACAATTTTCTAGAAAAAAAAAAAATAACTTTTCTTTCCATGCATAGAAACAAACGAAAAAACCCAGCAATGTTTTGAAGGAAATTGTTTTCCCAAATTAAAATTGAAGATGCCCAAAAAGGTGAAGGGTATTTTGAATATAGGTCCCTACAGTTTAGATTAATTGTAAAAATATCCTTAGCTAGTTAATTATTGTATTTTCATCCTTAACATTTGAAAATAGATTACAAATAGGTCCCATAATGACAATACATGAATAGTTTCTTCTTTTTTCAAATGAAGGAACAATGACTTTCATAAGACTCATTGGGGCCAATACCAACACACTTAGATGTAAGAGACTTATAATAGAGATGCACATTAGATGAAGTTTCATCCTCATCTAGCAAGTCTAACCTTTCAAACAAAGGGTAAAAAATCACTGTTTTGCAAAAGTTAAAATTCTATATACCAAAATCACAAGGATAAAATGATCAATTACACTCGATCATTATACAAAAGTCAACTACATACCCCACCCATTGCGAACCTACAGAAGTCAATGCTTCATCATTCTTAAACAGCAGTTATGTATTGTCACAAAGGACCCTATTGCAAGTGTTTTTCAAATGTTAGGGTTAAAATTACAAATATTTAAGACTTACAGACTTATTTACGATTGGCTAAACACATATGAACGTATATGCAAATTACCCAAAGGAGTAAAGAGGAGGAAACGAACCAGACGACGACGATGGAGTCCTCGAGCTGCTGGGCTTCTGCAATGACACGATCAAATTGCTCTTCGCTCGAGATGGGTTGGAGCTCTATCGATGACGGGGCATCCAACTCCCCTTCTTCTTTGCTTTCGTATTGGTATTGGAATTGGAATTGGCCCTCAATGCTTCCAGAGAAACCCAGAGCCCGCTTTCGGTTTCGAATTCCAACCCAAGAAGATTCGGGTCGGCAACTGAAGAAGAAAGGGGAAAATGGGCGAAAATCTGATTGGTTTCTTGTCCATGCAAATTGGAGTTGGATGCTTGGAGCGAGCCAAATTGCGTCCGACATCGATATTTGCTCCAGATTTCTTCTGCTGCCGCTGCTGCTGCTTCTTTTTCTCGATCAGTATCTCTCTCTCAAATTGGAGAGGAGAAAAGACAACCTCGCACATTGCTCTCTTTGACGGGATGCATGCGCTCGTCGTGGGCCCAAATCCGACCCAACCCCGAGCCGAGCCCGTGCCGAATTTTGCTTTTAAGTCTATTTAATCAATTATAAATTTATATAAACTAGTGTACATATATACTTTACACACGATTATATAATAATAATGGATTTTATCTAGAAATAAATAAAATTATATTTTTAAAAGAGAAAAATAGGAAAAAAGATTAAAATTGAACTTTATGAGTTAAAAGAATCAAGCAAATTTTGGATATGTATATGTGTCTCACTATTATTTAATTTTTGTGATTTAATTATTTTTATTGTTTCTTTGTATTATACTCCATTCAAAGAAATTACAGAGCCACCTTACATGTAGCCTTATGAAAGTAACCGACCCTTCATGATCGCAACATAGATAATGCTTACCTCGTTCACCATCTACTTCACTTCTATTGACTATGGGCTAAAATCCCACTCATGCTTCCTTCAGCAATAGTGTCATGCCCTGCCTTGAGGGCATGTAATAAACTACTCAACATACAGCTCTAATATCTTATGTGATGCCTCAGTCCCACGGGCACGTGATAAACTACTCAACATTTAGGATTGATACAATTCTGCAAGCCCCATCACGCGACAGACACAATATCTCAAAAACACTCATTATATATTGCTCTGCTACCATTATGTCACGCTGTGTCCCAAATAACCTCAAGCACATGAACTAAACAAACCACAATAAATCAAATTGGGCTTCTGGCCTCAAATTCAAGAGAAATTAGACATATATCAATATCAAAGGATTACATCTCTAAATGATAATGTCCTTAAAAATGTATAATGCCAGATAAAGTCATTTAAACAAATTGAAGCCATCCATAACTCAACATCACCTCGCTAACTTTGAGAGTTCGATTAGCGACTCCTCAACAGGTAACTTGCAAATTGCTAGGGGTGAGTTTCACTAGCCCAGTAGGGGTATATAGTCAAAATAAAACATGCAAGAATTCAACATATTCCATGATCAGCATATACATACCATCACGCAATAATACCATACTGAAAGGTCCATCTACATCCTATGAACACACAATTGTCGCAAAACAGTTGACCAGGCATAATGTTATGCCAAGCATTAAATATCTCTAACTTGACATATATATATACCCTAGGTATGCATCATATGTTGGAAGGATATGAGTTAAGGAATGAGTAATCCCTCGAGTATATTTGGAAATGAATAAATAAATATATATATATATATATATATGTCACTGAGCCGTAAATGGTGTCGACCCACTATATACATCCTACAATACATTATTATCCTTTCAACATATGAGGTATACCAAGGGTCGAATTTGATATAATTTGATGTAGACTTGCAGTTTCAAAGTATGGTATCTGGAAGTCTCGCGTATCTAATTACAGTTCGTAAAGGATTTTTCCTTGATTAGAGTTTTGTTAAGCAATACCCGAATCGAAACACAAGTGTTTTGGGAATTCAATTAGTCCTTATGGAATTTAGATTAAGGTCTATTTTTTATCCAATTGATTTAAAAAAAAATGCATAAGCAAATAATTAAAAAAGATTAAAGAATATGCATGGATTTTCTTAATCTAAAGACCATAAAACTTAATTGAATTATGAGTCATTGGCACTTACTTGTATGAACAATTCCATCCTGGTCCAACGACCCAACTTGAGAAGAGAGAAAATTCTCAAAATAAATTTTATTCCGATATGTTAAAAACAATTACATATGTTGTCATTATATAGAATACCTAAGGCCATGGTCGGACATAAATTTCTAACAAGAAAGTAAAATAAAAGTAATAATTCCTAAATCCTAACATGTCCAACGAACCACATAAGTTGTGGATTTAATTTTGAAATAAAATAAAAACAAAAAAAAAAAATCTAAAAAAGGGTCCACCTATCTTGCAACTTGCTTTTAGCCATGATCCTTTCTTTAATCAAACTTCGAAATTAAGAACTTCGAAGCCAAATGGGATTTTGATGAAATTGGAAGGTGCTTGGAAAGAATTGGAGTTTTGGCTTTGCGGTGGGGTCGCCCGAGGGATACTTGCAAATGGGTAGTTTGGGTATTTGGGTAAATGGATATTGGATTTTTTTTTAATTGGATAATGGGTTGGCTAATTTAATTGGATAATTTAGGAATTTAGGAATTTTGTGAATTAATCCAGTCAATTTGAAGGATTTATTGGCTGGAATCCAATGATCATTGCCTCTGCAGATTCACTAATAAGCTAGTGCAATTTCAGCCTGGATGCATTCATCAGGTCCCCTCTTTCCACTATTGATTCTTTGGTGCTTTTGAAGTGCAATGAACAAATAAATTCATGTTCGGCCCACCATCCTCTAATGGGTTGTCATGAATTTCATTTAGTATGGTTGAGCTTTTGATGCCTGCATTATTCCCTCCTAGCTGGAAAGAACTCACCTCGAGTTTGATCGATTTGTGAAGGAGAAATCTTGTCGTGCTTTTGGCTACCAATTTCTTCTTTGCCACTTTGATTGACACTGTATAGATAGTTTACAGTTATGATTACCACCTCTAAACTCTTGGCCTATGTTTGTAGAATCCTGCTGGTTCCTGTCAAACATAATGTTAGTCAAACTAATTCTCATGTTATATGTTCTCTGTACAAAGTCCTCCCATACAGGATCTACATATGGTTTGAATACTTCCAATAATTTTTCTTAATTCACAACCGCTTTTGGATTTAGAACTGTAGTGATCACAATTGTTTCTGCATCATTTTTCCCTCCTTGAGAAACTTCGGCTCTGAATTTTGGTCTTCCAGGAGATGAATATCATCCAGTGTCTGTTCACCTAATGTCCTCATGGGATGAACATCGCCAGAAGCAAATTCAATATTGACCAAGATTTTTGTGCCATTGGGTTGCTTGTCTTCATTCAATTCTTCCTTTGGAGCTATGAGGGATTGTTGGATCATGAAATTCTCACAAAGAGTATCACCATAAATAATATCATCTCCACTGGAAGCCACGTCTCTCCGTCTCCTCCACTATCTACAGTCTCCCTGCAGTTTCCTCATGTGCTAAGGTCACACGATGATTAGGGCATTTAAAAGTCATGTGTCCTAAATTGTTGCACTTAAAGCACTTCACATGTGATTTCTGCAGTCGTTCCGCAGGTGGAACTTGAGGAGCTGTCTTCTGAGCCAACCTGGGTGAAGAACCCCCTGCTGAGGACTTGGGGCTTGTGGGCCTGCTCTGCACTGGTCCAATACGGTTGCGTCGACTCTCTACCTGTTCAAACTTCAAAGTTTTCTAATAAGCAATAGACATATGAACGATATTAAGGCTGACCATAAGATCACTGATGGAGGAACTGAGACCCTTCACGTATCACTGGGCCACAACCAGTTCGTACTCAGACAAATTATTGCGGGTAATTAGAACGTTGAACTCTTCTATATACTCAACAACGGATCTACTGCCTTGCCTGAGTTTCTGCAACTTAGAGAACAAGGTTTATACATGGTTAGGGGGCAAATATGTACTACACATGAGTTTCTTCAATTTTTTCTAGGATCGGATGGGACCCTTACTGTCACGCCCCGGCCCAATTGTGGGTCTAGAACGCGACTAATTTTTTACATAATAAAGCAGACTTAACAAAAATTCGTGGGCCTCTAGATGAGCTCATAGAAAATGTCACACATGCTCATGTGGACTCTAGGTATAGTCCATCACATCAGGTAAGCCAACCAAGCCCAAAGGAACCGAGAGTGCACCAATGAACAATATCAAGGTCAAGCCCCTCGACCTTAAAGCAACTCTGTACTTTTGTCTCACACCCAGGTCGAGCCCCTCAACATTTGTCGAGCCCCACGACAAGTCTCGAGGTCCTCGACCTGAGACCTCTCAGTCTGTGCCGCTCTCAGTTTGAGGCCCTCGAAAATGATAGCAAAAAACTGTCAAGTTTTCCATTTTTCATTCGACTTTCCAAATTTCTACACTAGGGTACCACCAAACACACCATTTTATAATATAATAGATTAGAGTGCCAATATGTTAGTCTACTAAAGATAGCTATGCACATACTTAATTATGATTCATTATTACCGTTTTGGTAACATGCTTATAAACGACTGTACATGCATGTAGCTAGTAACTGCGGGATGTCAGTGGGGTTGAAGGTAGTTGGGGTTGAAGATTGTGTGAAGCCGCGCAGTGGAAGCGTGGTTGAGCTATGGAATGCCCGGTGGTGGATCGTGGGTGGATTTACTTCCTAGTGTGGGTCAGCCTACCCTTGGTGGCGTTTTAATGCGCCTGTGGGAGAGCATTGTCTGGTTTGGAGGGCGAGGTACCTTGGAGTCTCAGTCGGGACAAGCAGTGAGGCAACCATGATAACCTAAGGGAAGTCCCTGGGTTGAATATTGATTCACCAAGGTAGACTTAGAGGTCATTACAGACACGGTACCTGAGCGCGTGATGGATGAGGTGATCTCTGAATGACTGAGTAGGCTGAGGAGGTGCTTGCCTGCTCATTGGTCGAGGGATGGTGTGGTGAGGGACAACTTTCGCTGGTATGGTTTGTGATTCCCAGATGACCGAGTAGGCTGAGGACGTGCTCGCCCGCTCATTGGTCGAGGGATGGTGTGATGAGATATTCCAGGCTAAGAAACCTGTAGGATGGGGACAGCTTGCGGTGTGATGTGATGAGATATTCCAAGCTAGGACACCAGTAGGGTGGGGATAGCCTACAATGTGATGTGAAGAGATATTCCAGGCTAGAACACCTACAGAGTGGGGACAACATGCGATGTGGTGTGAGATGATGTTCCAAGCTATGACACCTGTAGGATGAGTACAGTATGAGGTATGGTAGTTCAAGCTATGACACCTGCAGGGTGGGTACAGTCTGAGGTATGGCAGTCCAGACTATGACACTTGTAGGGTGGGTACAGTCTGAGGTATGGCATTCCAGGCTATGACACCTGCATGGTGGGTACAGTCTGAGGTATGGTATTCCAGGCTAGGACACATGTATGGTGGGGACAGCCCGTGGTGTGATGTGGTAGTGTGTTTACCCACGGTTATGACTTTGGGGTTCATTGTTGAGACTTGTGTTGTGGGTGTTGACTCACCGGGAATTTGTGGGCCTCTAACGAGTGAGTTCGGCCGGCTCACTCGGTTGAAGACCTATAAAACTCCGTTGGGGGTGTTTATGCTGGTTGTGTGGAGACCGGCGAGCGGGGCCCGAGGTCACAGGTGTGACTACCGGGGGTTTGGTACTCGGTCGAGGAGATCACGGATGAGTTTGGTTGGCGGTTCGTCGAGGACTAGCGCGGTAGTTACCCCCGTGTGATAGTCTGTTTGAGACTCTAGTGAGCCCGGCTTATGGGTTAGTCGTGGTATGTGTACGGGTTGTCCTGTGAGGGTCATAGGACTATAGTGGTTGGGCATATAAGGGAGTTACCTTAGAGTTGCATTGGGTTGGTTAAAGGATGTGCTGGAGGCCCGATTGATGTAGGCCCGTGTGCTAGGGGTAGGGCACACATTTGTACGGTTGTGCATGTAGATATCCTAGACATTGATGTGTCAATATGATTATTTGCAGTGTATGCTTGATGACATATGATGCATGTGTTACCCTCACTGGGCATGTAGAGCTCACCCTTGCCTCACAAGTACTTCATAGAGGAAGGGTTGGCTGGACCCTCAGTCAGACATTGGGCTTAGAGTTGCAGCTTTGTACTTTGTCATGGTTCTATTTTGTAATTGAGGACTTGCTAATGTATTTGAGATATGCGTACTTTTCATTAAGTTGGATGAATGTAATAATGGAATAAGGACATTGTTCACAATTATGATTAATACTTTATTGGTACTATTGGTTATTTGTTTAATTGTGGGTTGCCCGTGGTTATTTTGAATTGCGGGAGCAATGTCCCCATTTAAAAAAAATACCCTTAAAATAGTAACAAATCGGTTTCGGGACTTTGTATCAGTTTAACGTACTCGTAGTGGGATGGGTCATTACAGTTGGTATCAGAGCAAGGTTCAACTCTTGGACTGTGCATAGGTCAGAGATGTGTGAGATGATGACCAGAGATTAGGTTCATCCCCTGCGTGATAAGGTAGATGGAACCTATTTCCATGGTGGTGTTTGGACTTTCTTAAGTTGTTGTGGTAAGCCTGATGGAGTTGCCTTTGAGCTTGAGTATTGGAGATGTATTTTTGCTTTGGGTTCTCGTTTGGTATTGAGCTTGGTCAGACTTTTGTTTTGTGGATTGACTCGTGGTGAGAATGAGCACTTGTTAGAGTTGGGGAAACCGTACCGGGGATAGTAACCCAGAGACCTTAGGGATTCCTCGACCCGTGATAGAGACTTTGGAGAACTAAGTGTTGGTGAGCAGATTGTCTATCTCCGCTGTCAATGTGTGTATGCTGAGGAACCGAAGTATCTTGCTAGCAGGAAGTCAGGGTATTTGACCAAAGTACGATTTCAGTGCAGTAATCTGAGTGTGGCAGCAACACCCCATGTGGGTTGATACATCCTACTGATGCGAGTGGTGTGAAGGTGCCCCTTGGTTTTTTTGTTCTGAGACTTGAGCTGATTCAGATTCGTGACTCCCTTGAAGACTTTGAGCTTCGTCATGGTTTGAGTTTGGGAGTATAGGTGGTGGAGACGCCTTGTTTGTCATATCTCCATTGGAGTGATTGGCAGATATTGTATAGGATTACATGTAGCGTATTAGAGCTAAAGACAGATCTCTTAACCATTGGAGGTGCTCTATCTAGAGGTAGTGATTTACCATCAGGCAGGGTGTTGAGGGATCTGGTCACAGTGTGGCTTGTTAGTCAGTTTGAGTTGAGAGGGCACTGGGATGCCAGGCATTGGGATGACACCGACAGGGGCGTTGGGATGACACCGACAGGTTCTTCTACTGGAGATTGACAACTTGTTGAGACAGCTGAGAGGATCCCTGTTGCTTCTTGAGGATGTGTTTTCATTTAGGATCTTGTCGGATGCGAGTTTTGGCCCCATAGATGTAGCTGCCTGGCAATGTGGTTTCGACAGGTAGTGCGGCAGGTTTGTCAGGATGGAGCTGAGGTTGTGCCTGGCACTTTTTTCAGATTACTCTAGGTGACCATGCTTAGATTGGTCAGAGAGAACGGTTAGCTCTTGGTACGATGTTTTCATTGAGTGTAGGCAGACGACCATTACAGTGATGGTCGTACTGGAGGTAGACAAAAGGCCGTGGGCGTGCAACTTATTGTGATGTTCCCAGGGATGGTACTGGTTGCTTGCTGATACAAGATGGGTAATTGGTAGCTTCTGATTTGAGACGACTTGAGATTGATGAGTAAAAATTTTCTCTAATAGCTAGGGATGGACGTTGATAGTGTTGTGCTCAGGTTGGAGATATCCATTGTTGAGAGAGGTTCTGAGCGTCCTCCATCATTGTGGTTTTGAGTACTTGTTTATTCAGGAAGGGTCGAGCACGAAGTGGACATAACATATGAAGTTTCATGGAGTGATTGTTGATCAGGTGCAAAGACTAGAGCAACCAGACTATGCGAAGTGGTAGTTCTGCCAATGTTGAGTGGCAGAGCCAGGAGAATCAGCACCTAGGTATAAGGGCAGTTAGACTATGGGATTCTATGATGTGTGGTGGTGGGCCAGATGACTAAATAATGAGACCAAATGGTGACTTGACTCTCCAGGGCAGATTGTTGGCGCCTCCGCATGAGTGGTGCCCTGTGGAGATTCTTCAACTCCTTTTTCATCATGGATTAGTGGTACAGATGGTAGTGGATGGACTGGCAGAACTCATCTATCTCCTTGGGGTGAGGATGCCCGACTTCTTAGAGCTTTTTGGACCAGTTTGGGTTGAGCAGAAAGTTAGTCTATGCGAGATGCCGAGTCAACAGTGTCAGATCGAGGTTTAGGTCTTGCACATCATATCAAACATTGTTGCAAAGAGAGTTGCATTCTCCACCGTATTTTAGCTAGGCAGACTATTTGTGGACAGACAGCCGGTCGGGATAGACCATGCAGATTTCAAAGGATATGTCTTATGCTTTGTGCTCTTAGTTATGGGGTGAGTTAAGAGGATTGTTGACTCTTGGTAGGACTTGAGCATGGTGACAGCTACAGCTACATACAGACATTTTAACAGTTCTTTGCAAAGTGCTATGTGGTCGACTGTATAAATTTCCCTTGTATTAGGCGAAGATCTTGAAACAATTCTGTTGAGACTGGATATGGCCGGGGGGACCACTGAGCAGATGAGGCTGATCAGGTAGAAGTCATTAGTTTCGAAGGTGGTACAGACTGTTGTCCAAATTGTTCAACTGTTCGTGGTGCTTTGTGGCAAGGTTGTTTCAGTGGATCGGGTGTTGTGGCATTATCTTGTGATGAGAGGATCGATTTGAGGGTAGATTTCAGCTGTGTAGAGACAACTTTCACTCGAATTTTTCTTGTGAGGTTTGAGACTGAGGTTAAGAACATATGCCACACAATTATCTTGCACACATTCAATCCACAAAATATATACCAATAATCACCTAGAATGAAAACAAGATACCAACGGAGATTCCAAACATGTTTCAAATGTGTTAATCACTTTGGAACACATTAAGACATCTGATCAAGCACAGTAGGACTTGGAATCTAAAGTCCAACACTGTATGACTCATCAAACATGATAAATGCTATAGCCAGGAAAAGTACAACCAAGGCTTGCACAATTCTTAGACCAATGTAGGACATGAGCAAGGTCCTATCCCTTAGGGATCCATATGAAATTTTGATCCGAACCTTTCTTCTCAAATCTTCGAAAGTTGGGCATTTTTTATTTTCCATTTTGAACATTTGGACCAAGTTCGATAGATTGAGATAAGACCCTCTTAGGGATATTCTGATTAATAGTATGATAAGGTCTTGATATATCCCTATTAGATTTTACAATGTAGGGATGATGCATGTGGTGAGGTGCTTTGTGTTTCATAGGGAAATTCACATGAAAGTCCATTGGGTGCTAGAACACGATTGACCAGAGACGAGAGGGGGGGGGGGGGGGGGGGGGGGGGTGTGAATAGGTCAATCTTAAAAACGTTGGTCCTTTTAAAATTACTTGATTGATTAATTAAGTGCAGCGGATATAACAATCAAGTGTGTGTGTGTAAATAAATGTGATTAAGCAATCAACACAAGGAATTCGCTCTAACACCACAAGCACAAGGACACAAGATATATAATAGTTCTGTTAGCCAACCTACATCCACTGTTAGTACTAGCTCAACCTTGAGCTATCCTTAAATTTACTAAGTGGGGACTTACACCCTCACAATTAGAGTAGGAATTCCACCCAACTCAATCGATAGGGAATTTCATCCACCACATGTAAAATAGGAATTCCACCTATTTGAATTGGCTGGGAATTCCACCCACCACGTGTTCCAGAGACTACGCTCTAGATTTTTTATAGTGGTTTCGGAGCCAAGCCTCCTTAATCCACTTTCCTAGGACAAACCAAGAATCACTTGCCTTGTAGCTTTTTTTCGAAGATGTGTGCTTCTCAAAGATCCACCCAATGTGTGCCCGAGTTAATCCCGACGCTCTGTCTTCTAGCCGTCTTTGAGCGATCACAATCTCAGGGTGACTAGGAAATTGGTTCTACCAATATCTATCCTAGTTGTATATCTTTTCCGCTCTCTCTCTTTTCACAACCTCAATCATTATGATTGGTTGTATTAGATTTCCCAAGTGTAAGCACAAGAGAGAGAGTGATCCTTTTGTTGGACCTTATTTAAGCTCACTGATAATGATGAGGGCCCAATGGATTTGCCAAAGGATGTAAATTGTTGCACAAGGATTGGTATTTATAGAGAAGGCAACTTGTTTAAGAAACTGTCATGTACCGATAGTTCAGGGCGCACCGAGGGGTCGGTGACTAAGAATATTACCGTGCAACCACCCGACCGTTGCTCATTAAATGCACTCCCAACGACATAATTTATACCCGGCCGATATGTCTGTATCGTCGATGGGTCAACAGTCATGTCACCGAGAGGTCGGTCCATACGAGGGTCTCGATCTGGGGCAACACCATGCAGATAGAGTTTCATGTCCCGAAACTTGTCCTGCCCAGAACTACCTATCCCCTTTTACCGAGGGTTCGGTCCTGGTACTCTCGATCGGTCTTGAATTACCGAGATGTTTGGTTTCTCGAGAGTCCACATGAGTTATAGGTTCCAGAACTCATAAGTTATTATCGACGAGTCGTTGACCATGAGGGGTCGTTAAGTTCATCACCGAGGGTTCGATGCATAAGAGACTCTAGATCAGAGGTATACCCATAATGACAGTTCAATGTTTCAAAACCTTTGTCCATCTGACCGACTAGTCTTTGACCACAATGGGTTGATCCTGTCTCCATTGAGGGGTCGGTGAGAACGACTGGTCGGGCTGACAGTGAACTTAATTCATATTTCCAAGTTCACTTCCAATTCACTGTCAAACTTCCTTTCTAGGATTTTACCATTTGTTCAACTAAGCCTATGAATGGTCCTCCTAAGGAGTGGGTACCACGTAATGTTATCTATGGCTATAATACCTGTTTTGTGATTGCCATAACGATGAGCTTTGAACTTAGTGGAGTTGATCTTCATTTTTCGATCACTTGAGTCTTCAAGCTTCTAGCAAGTGCTTATTCTCGAGTCATGGAATTGACAAACTTAGGGATTCGGGAAGCCGGGGCACTAACATCACATATTCAAATTGATTTACCATTTTCTTCTTTGCAAGGTGTGAGTTCCATTCGACTCATTCTTTTTCTTCTTTGCACTTTGAGAAAGACCTTTAGCCACCAATTTTTCAAACTGCATCTTTCTTATTTTGTACTCATGTTTGAAGTTCCCGATTATGTCATAACAAAAACAATTTATAATTGAAGAATGTGTGGTGTGGCCATTACCTAATCTGGTTTGATTTTAGGGTCCCTTTCCATTTGACCTTACAAGCCCCATACCAGATTTAGTACCATGAGGTTTACCCAACTTGAGAGGTTTCTCAATTTTTTGATCACCTTGGGTAAACATGTCTTGAGATTTTTTCTTAAGGTTTTTCAATTCTGAGCACAATTTCATGTTTTCATCTCCAAGAAATTTTCCAACTTTATTTAGTTTCAAGATATCATCCTCATAAACTTTTAAAGTTTCTTGAAGCCCTTTTTTCAGATTCTCTCAACTTCATGATTTAATCATTTGAAATTTTCAAATTTGATGAGAGAAGGTCCAGCATAACAGCCTTGGGCGAAGGTCGTGCGCCCGATGCATAACAACCCTATCTCGACGATGGGTTGTGCGACCGATGCATCATGCTCTATACCACACGAGGGGTCCTCGCCAGACAGAAACCATCATCCTAAGCCTAACTGTGTCTTACAGTGGATGTTTATCCCAGGCTCAAGGGATACATCGTGAAGGGAGATCCGTCGGCCCTAAACTCAGACGAAGGATCGTCTACACGATATGATGACCGAGACTTGATTGTGAATGACAGTCCAAATTTGCCTAAGTCCAGGTGATGGATCGTATCTACGATTGGATCGGCCTTGTCCGAGTGATACATCGTGATGCACAAATGTATCGTCCTGGGACCTTAGGTTTTTAACTGACCATTTCCAATCAGGACCTTTGCCTTTCCTGACAATTGGTCGTATGACCACGATATATCCTCCTTCCCCAATGGCGATGGATTGCCAGACATGATATGTCGGTATACCAGTAAAATTAATGGTATTCATATTTCCAAGCTGGGTTCCATTGGTTTTGTTGGTTGTCAAAGACCACTAGACTTGATTTATAATTTACCAAGATGTTATCTAAGTCTAGTCCAGGTCAGTGGTGGGTTCCACCTGATGTCGTCTATGACCAATTTACCTTTGGGATTGCCATACACATAGTGATGTTTGAATCTTGCACGTGATCTTCTTTCTTTGAGCTCTGGATTCAATCTTCATCACTCCTTGAGTCTTGATCATAGCTTCAACCTTCTGAGCCAATGCTTTACCTAAGTCATGAAATTGACAAATAGGTTACTCGGTAAGCTGGGACACTAACAGTCATCAATAGTGGAGGCAATGGAACATTTTAAATTTGCATCTCTCTTGATTCTCCATTTGATTGTAAGAGGTGGAGCCTTCATTTAACTATCAATAGATTTGCAAATATTTTCAATAAAATCATCTTGGATAGAGGCCAATCAGTTTCATCAAAAGATGCTAAGATATTCTCTACTTTTGCTATCAATTAAATCAAAATAGAGTACACAAACAATAGAGATCTGTGATGATTTTTCTGGCATCCATACTTGATGTTCTAGCACGGATCAACTCGGATGGTTAGGTCCTTATGAAGATGAAAAATTTGATGACTCTAAAAGTGTTTCAGATGAAGATGTTGTCATACTTACTAAGAATTTATTAAAACATTTTAATATGAGGAAAGAGAGAAGAAGACTTAAAAAAGAAGACTCTAGAGAATTCAATAAAAATAAAATGCATTTTTCAAAAGAAAAGTCAAGAGATAAAATCCAAGAAAAATGCAAGCCCAAAGAAAACCAATGTTTCAATTGTGATGGATATGTGCACTTAGCTAATGGATGTTCTTCTAAGAGGAGATTTAAAAAGAAAGCCATGACCACTACGGTGAAAGAAGACACATCACAATCCGAAAGTGAATCCGATGTGTCAACTCATGAAGATGTTGTCAATTTGAAAGGTTTAATTGCTTCCATCTCTTATGATCCTCAAAATGTTTAAAGTGATAGTGAAGGAACAAAAAGTGAGGATGATGGCTTACAAAAAGTTTATGATGCATTGTTCTTAGAAAGCAAATATTTGGCTAAAAGACTCAGTAAATCTAAGAATGAAATAATTAAATTAGAAAATCAATTAATGTATGAAAAAGAAAGCTATGGAAAAGAATTAAAAAATATTTAAGAAGAAAATTTGAGTCTCAAAGAAAAACTTAAATTGGCTCATGAAGAAATTGTAAAACTTAAGAAAACTGAGTCTAAGATTAGAAGTGAAAAACAAAAACTTGAATTTGACTTAAACCACTTAAGAAGGCACAAAATAAAGTTTGAACATAAATTTACTCAAAGGGAAGAAAAACTCATAAAAATTGGAAAACAATTTGGAGATAAAACTGTTTAGGCTTTGATGGGAAAATGAATCAGAAACCCAACTCAAAAACTGTGCTTGTGAAAGGTAAGCATTCCTCTTCTAAATATTCTAGTGTGACATGCTACTACTGTGAAAAGTTGGGTACCTAAGGTTTAAATGTCCCCTACGAAAGAAGCATCACAAATAGAAGTTCACTTTTGTCCAACCAAAGGTACATCATAGAAGGGACAATGTTAGGTAAAATTTTCAAAGAAGAGATCAAAACCAACTCTTAAACCATATAGTAAATGATTTGCTAAAAGAGTTTCTCAAACATATAACTAGCTCCAAGAATTCCAGTTCAACCCTCCGACCATCTTCATTTAATGCACAATGGGTTCAGAAGGTGAGAGGGTTTGTTTAGGCCCTTTGATGTTTTCAGATCCTCCTTGTGCCTAATAGGAAAATATGTTTTTTAGGATCTGACAAATTGGTTGGGTGGTGGATCTTTCTTGGTTTCAAATATTGGAATAACTGTTTATTTAAAACTGATGTTTTTGTTGAATCTATATCTCCATGATATTATTGTGTAGTACTCTTTGTCAATTTATGACATAAAGGGGGAGAAAATGGTACTAATGTTGAGGGGGAGAAATTTCAACATCTCACCTAGTTGCCTATGTGATTTGCAGGAATATTTTTTTCTAGGTACCATTTCAGGGGGAGAAAAAAGAAAAAGGGGAGAAAAAAGATAGTGCAAGAAATTCAAGTCTTGATATGGTCTTTGTATGAGTTGTTTTCCTTTTTTTTTTTTTGTCAAGGACTTGTAATTCATTGTAAAAGGGTATAATGAGATGTATTTATTAGAGTCTAGGTTTTGTCATGAAATTTACAAAGGGGGAGATTGTTAGGGCCTCGGTTTGACCGAGTCTATGTTTTGTCAATTCTGTGACAGTGTGTGTGTCCTTGCCTCGGAAGAATTCGAAGATGTCAAAAATCTGTTGGAAGATCTAATGTGCATTGAAGTTTCTACACCGTATACTTGATTGGCATGCAAGTAAGTGGACCTTAGTGGACCTTAGGTAAAACCAAAATTACCCCAAGAAGATAAAGGCTAAAACTTATAAATCTGGAAAATGTTTGGTCTCAGCCTCGAGGCCTCAAGCTCGGTCTCGAGCTCTTGAGACTGAAGCTAGTGGGAGAAAATCTGTCTGAAACTGTAAAACTCTTTGGCTCTCATTCTCGAGCTCTTGAGTATTTTGTAGAAACCTCGAGACCCTCCGTATTTGAGAGAAAATCTTGACAGTCTGTATTTTGCATGTGCTCTCAGCTATGAGGCCTCGTGACTTAAAATCAGAAAAAATTAGGGTGTGTAATCTGGAGAATCTATGCGCTGCCTCGTCACTTAGAATCACAAAAATGAAGGCATATATGCTGGAGAACCTATGAGCCGCCTCGTGTCTTAAAATCACAGAAGATCAAGGTGTGTAATCTGATCTATGAGCTGTATACATGCTCGAGGCCTTGAAGACGCGCCTCAAGACCTCGAGATTGAGCTGTTGCAAAAACTCCCTATAAATACAAGAGTTTGCTCTGGATTTTTGGACAGACCTTGACATTGGGAAAAGCCCTAAACTTTCATAGACTCTTTTCCTCTAGTCGTCTCTTTTCTTCATCACAAGAAGATGAGAACGTTCCTCTCGGACCAAATTTGTAGCACACTCTTGTCCTCGACCCATATTCCGTTGTGCCAAAGCTCATTGAAGGAAGATCCAAATCTGAAGGTAGAAGGATGGAAAACATCATTAGAAAAACACACTTTTTGAAGATTGGTTAAGGCCCAAGGCAAGTGTTCCTCTTTTACTTTTTATTTGATAGAGATTTTAAGGAGGATTAAAACACTGTGTTCGAACCACCCTAAAAAATAGGAGTCAATGATTAGACCGTGGGGGTCGAACCTCTATAAAAAATTAGGTTATACTATCTGGGTGAGAATCCCATTCATTGGGATGAACCAAGAGTTGGAAAGTCTGACAGTGGATGTAGGTTTGATTAAACCGAATCACTATATATCGTTTTGCATATGTGGTGTTTGATGGATTGTTTATATTATTTGCACACACGTTCGATTATTTCTGCTACACATATTGTTAAATTGATTTTGTTTAAAAGGGGTAATAAATTTGGTTCAATCCTATTCACCCCCCTCTAGGTCTTGCATTATTATAGTAACGAACTTTATTCCATAACAACCACTTCTTTGGCCAACACATGGGCGAACAAACACTCAATCCACCTTACTGGACAACACTCAGATGTCATGTGGGCGAACAGACACTTAACCCATCTGGCGTCACAGGATCCTCTACCGCAATCCCGTCCCCTGGTCTATACATGGGCAAACAAACACTCAACCCATCTGACCATCAGGGACGCCTCATCCATCACACACTCGAGTACCATGACTAAATTGACCTCTAACCCTGTGCAAGGGAAAACCAACAATCAACCCAAACGACTACCGAATGGCTTTCCAAAACCACATCACATCTCGTCTTTACTAGTGCCTCCAAGGGTGTACCATCCAGCATCGGGCACCATCCATCCCATGGATACACCGAACGCCCTCTAGGGTAGACTCGGAAGCCTAACCCTCTCTAGGGACTATACCAACTCCCTCCTCGCACACCTAGAGGTCTACCGTCCATGTCCCTATGTCCGCACACTGGCAATCATATCTAACCCATACCATAAGTATCCACCCTGTACTAATGGGAATTTCACCCACCACTGTACCCTAGTATCTGTGTCCCATCAGCACCCCACAAGTGCTAGCTACATGCATGCCAAATTTACCTCTATGCATGTTATCAATCAAACCGACAACATGTTATTATATAAAACATATCATTTATCACCACATGTGACATATGTCATGATATCACACAAGATATCCAGCATATTATCACATTGCCAAAATCAACGTATTATAACATTTAGCAAACGAAACAGGTTATTACACAATCAAATAACATGTTATCACACAACGCATATCATCATTTTATCCAACGAACATGTTATCAGGATATCAAACCAACATGCTATCACAAGCATTCCGACATGAGTACGCCCGAATAGGTACCTTGCCACATCAATCATCATAATGGTTTCCCTTACTAGGTGGCTCAAATCACATAAGGGCCTCTATTTCTCGTACTCCGTATCCAAACATTTATAGGAAAATATATGCTTTTCATGTATATTAAACAAGTGTGAAGAGTTCCCTCACCTAGATGGAAGAAGCTGTGAAGTGCCACAGGGGAGAAAGCCTAAGCCCAAGCTTCCCTCCGCGAATCGACAAGACTGCAAGGAAATCAGCAGACATTAGAACGTCCATAGAGGAAAACTCAAAAAAGTGGCTAAGTCCACTACACCCTTCGGAAGATCTGGAGCAAAGGCTCGGAACGTCCGAAGGCTTAGACCTCGGAAGATCCTCATGGTTGGACCTTATTTAACCAAACCTTTCTCTGAGACAGTTCAGTAGACGATTCGATTTTTAAAACATTAGTTACTCCAAACACAAGAATCTATAAGGTTGATGACATGGAAAAAGAACCTCTAAAAGATGCACTTGGAGACTAGCATGCTATCTGACGATCTCATTTAGCAAATTCTTTTTAGAATGGAAAAGAGAAATTGACCAATTACTAATCAAAAAGTGTTTTATTTAAAATTTTACCATTAAAATGTTATTGTGACCCACGAAACGTATAGTATGTTGGGCTTACAAGTTCCATTTCTCTGTTATATGTTCCAAAGTAGGGTTGTCAATTGATAAAATATAAATAGATCATTAATGCATACAATAAGAGAAAGTTTGGGTGACAGATTATGTGAAAGATTACTGCTTCTATTATTTGTTTCATGTAACTATACACACACTCATTTCACAACTATAGTATATGATATATATAACAAATAGTTAACACAACGGGCACTCAACTAGAATGGTAAAATAAAGTTTGAGGTTTTTTTAGAGAGATGCGTTTTGAAATGCAATGTTGTAGAAAGGACATTCGTCTCTATGTGTAGCTGCAACCGTCGTTGGCATTTACTCATGATAAATCTGAATAGATCTATGTTTTACTGCTTACGACTTCATCAACAATTATAATATCTCACATTATTTGAAAAAAAAAGAAGTAATATGAATTGAAATTTAAGTTAGTAGTTTTTTATTTTAACATAAGTATCCCACTCTATATTGGAGGTGACACTAATCCAATGAGCATGTATAAACTTCTCAATCCGCACACACTCAGGGCCGGCCCTGCGATTTCAGGGGCCCTAGGCGAACTTTCAAGATGGGGCCCTTTACATTTAAAAAAAATAAAATTCATACTTTTTTAACAAAGTGTAAAACATCCAAAATAAAATATCATAATCAAATTTATAACACAGTATTATGTAAAATTTATTCTTCTCGGGTTTTGAGATGCAAATTACTAATTAAATTATTATATTTAAGTTGTTTTAACATATCTTTTTCAATAGATAAGATAATTAATCCATTTAATCTTTCTTATGACATTATATACCGAAGATAAGGTTTTATTAATTTTAACTTTGAAAAACTTGTTTCTGCAGAGGCAACTGTAACTGGTACAGTCAACATTATTTTATAAACAATGCATGCATTTAGATAACAACAATTCATTGTTTTTATATAATTTAGTACTTCAATTGATTCTTTTACTTCTTTTGGTATTCAATAAAAAATATTATCGCTCTCAAATCAGATTAATTTTCAACCTATGATTTATTGGAATAAAACATTCTATACATTAAAAAAAACATGAGTGCCCCAATTAATGGTATAAACTCTGAAAATATCTGCACTGTTTAGAAAAAGCTCAAGAATTTTCTCTATCAGAAAAAAAAAGAATACCCAAGATTTCACAAAATCATTCCAACTTTTTAACACAATAACACAAAATGATTATTTCTAAATGATTGTCTCAAGAAAAACTTACATTATTAAAAGTAGATAGGCGGTGAAAGAGAGCACGAAAAGGGAGGTCAGAGCTTTTGAGGAGAGCGAGAGAGAGAGAGAGCAGTGAGAGACTGAGAGTCTGAGAGAGCGAGTCAGTGACTCAGCGAGATAGGGAGAGTAATGAGAGAACGAGTCAGCGAGAGAGCAATGAGAGAGAGAGTCGTAGAGAAGTGAGAGAAGAGGAAACGGTAAATTTGGGATTTTATTTCAATAGGGTTTCGGAGAAGAGGCAACGGTAAAAATTGGAGATTTCGTGCGGAAGACATTTGGAAATGACCGTTGTACTTAATTTCGGAATTTGGAGTCACGCGCATGTGGAATCGGAATTCTGAGTCACGCGCATGCGGAATGTGAAAGCGGACTGGGGCGTTGGAGCGGGACGTAGGGCGCAGGCGCGGGCGCGGGCGCAGGATGCAGGCGCAGGTGCAGGAATCGGGAGCAGAATGCAGAACGCGTTCTGCATTCCACATTCGCAGCGTGCACCGTGCAGCGTGCACACGTGCAGAAAGTCCGCGGGAAGTGGATTTGAGCCCTTTTCGAACATGGCTTTAAGAGGAGCTTAATGGACTCAGGGCCCTACCTATTTGGGGGCTCCAGGCGACCGCCTATTTCGCCTATAAGAAGGGTCGGCCCTGCACACACTGATAAGTCAATGGAAATAATTCTATGAGAAGTAGTTCAGAGGGCCAAGACCTTCATTCATAAGAGGTGTTTCTTGACCGTTAGGCCAACTCCCTCTAAATTTAAGTTAGTAATTTTATATATGAAAAATATAGTTCAATTAACTCATTGATCTTATTTATATGCAGATTAGATTGATTAGAAATGAATTTCAAAATGAATGACACTGTTAGGAGTTGAAACTTGTAAAAGAATGTCCTCAACTAAAAAAAAGGTAAATAATCATTCTTATATAGAATTATTATCAATTTGATATTTATATATTGTTGTTATATTTACCCACTCTTGACTACAAAATATTTTGTAGTCATGATTGTGGGATATTCTTAATAAAATATATGTAGTGTTTGTCTCGTGGTGATGAATTCGATTTCACCCGGGTACGAAAACATAAATTTAATATTTTAATAAGTTTACTATTCTAGTATAAAATTTATTCTTTCTTTTTCACGTTTTACTTCCAATTCGATCCACATTATAAAAGACAATTGTAAACAGCACTCATACTTGGGCTTTATTAATATAGTAAGCTTTGTCAGTGTGCTTCTTCATTATTTTAATTTCTAATCTTTTTTTATTATTAATTTCGTTCTTCTTTCAAGCAGATTATACTCAAGAGGCCTTTTTGTGAATCAGATGGAATTAGTAAATGTTGCAAATGATGTTACAATTTTAGTGATCATCACTTCTTGTAAAATTTATACTTTCAAATTTTATGGCTATTGGATTGCTCTCTCTTTCAGAGCTAATTATTGCTAATTAATTGGAGACTTATTTTTAGTTTGTATTTGTTGATCTTGAGCATATGATGAATTATATTATTAAGAGAAAGATATGTAAATTGACAAAAGAGAGTAAGGATGGTAAGTGGTCAAGTTCGGTCTAGGCCCTTCCTAAGAACCCATAACCCCTTACGAATAAAAAAATAGTCTAGTCAAAATCCATTTACATTGTCCATCACATTCCCTTGGCACCATCCATTCTTTTTTTTTTGTGGGCTCATGCTTTTACAGTAAGCCTTTAAAGTCAATCACGCTTTTTGGCTCATCCTGGCGCTAAATTTGTATGTGTTCACTCCTAGTCTATTTTTGCTCTTTTATAATTATTTTAAAATTTATTAAAAACATTTAGATTGTAATTAGACTTAATAACCAAACAAGTTGCAGGCATCATCGTCTTAGTAATTTTAAAGGATGCCTAGTGACTAGAGGACCAAGATCAAGTGCCTTAAAAGTGATTTTTAGACTTAAATTAAGTTTACTTGTAACTCAACGAGTTTAGTTTCAATAAAAAAAAAATTAGTCAAGACACTAGATGCCATTTATAGGATTGGTTGCATCTGATCATTTCTCTATACATGTGTCATGTCATCACTTTCGAGACAAGTGATTTTTTTTTAAACACTCACACTACGCGTGCCACCAATCATACGTGTCATAGGAGTCTAGTACTCTAAGGTTTGGAGAGTTTAAGCCTCCATGGACTTCAGAATTCCACCGAAAGTTTAGCAAAGTATCCCCTGAACATCGAACATTTAGACAAATGTTCTCACCTGATATGATATTCACCATTCCATTCATGACATATACTACATCAACATTTCCAACACATACCATAGAAAGTTCGAACACATAAATGTATACAAGCTTACTAACATATATATATATATATATATATACATTCATTTATAACTGGAATTTCATACAACATAACCCATAGTTTCCCTTGAAACGAAACATGGAATGCAGGACAACTAATCGTGGAAAAGATCTCCTGCAACTGTAAGGGGTCAGTACACAAGCAGGCAAGAATGATAAAGACACTAAACACTCACATTGTACAGCTATGCTCATGTTACACGACACATCATGACTTCGGCAATCATATCACTATTAAGCCACTGCAAGCTTACACTCTTGCCCATTCCACTACAAGGCACTTTGCAGAGTGTCTTTCTACGAATAACATCCATCCTCGACAATGCTTTCTACGGTAGTCACCCGTGTCTCTACAAGCATCATCGATGGTGCTTCTCTACATATAGCATCTATTCCCCCACACTTCTTGCCACAGTAGACACCCGTTTCTCTACAAGTATCGTCTATGGTTTTTCCCTTCATATAGCATCCATCCCCCACAATGCTTGCCATGGCACATGTGTCTCTACAAGCATTGTCAATGGTGCTTCTCTACATATAGCATCCATCCCTGTCATACCGTCTCACTACGGGTGCGTTATCTCTAAAACAACTTGTAAAATTCCCAAGACGTTATCTCGAGTAAATTTTGTTTTTAAAAAAGGGCAACTCTCCTCCCAAACTCTTTAACAAACACAGCATGCAACATACACCATAGCATGATAAAGAAAACCCAAGACAACATGATCAATAATAATAACAGATAGTCTTAAAGTTATGACAATTAACTTACAAGTATGTGAAATAAAATCTCAAAATACAACATAGTGTTCTTTCAATACATAGCATGGAAACAACAATAACATAAACTATCAGCTACAACTCCACGCCTTAATACCTGATCCTGAGGTCCACCCAACCTCCACTCCATTGGAGCCCTTGCAAGGTAAAGGGTGAGAGAAACGCATACATCACATGCTATCAAAACATACACCACATAAAAATACATGGACACATCAAAATCTAGGATGTTTACTTGCATGGTTTCCCAATGTGTAGTCTAAACCTTAATACACAGACCAACCTCTACCGCACCTCTATCACATGCGCTGATCACCCCGAGACAACTCTAGGGCAACACACCTAGGTGTCCATACACCTCGGCTCCGCTACTCCACTAGTGTGACCAACACAACCTTAGGCCTCTAACGGAACTCACACTCGCAGACATGTAACAGTCCTCCAACAGGGGCCCGGTCAAAAAACACACCATACTTGGTGTAGATCCCAACACCTCACCAAGCCATAATTACACAGCGCGGAAGCCCCTGGGACTTCCACAAGACCACCCACACCTACATCAAAACCAATCCACGCATCGAGTTTGCTAGTCTCTTAAACGGCCGACCCTACTAGTCTGACTTATATATACCCCTAGCGACTCCACCATTTGCTAACCATATCAACACTAGGTCTACGGAATCCAACAGTCAGCCACATAGTCATGGGCCATACCCTCAGGCACCCCTTGCATCCCTAAGCCCAATAACGAGCCTACTAAACATCTCAACCATAAACGGGTCTGATGGGCATTCATGGAATTCCATTGGCCACTTGTAGAGTGAGCCATCCAAACTCACTCGTTAGACGCCCATAGACTTCCAGTGAATCTAAGCTCACGCCATCCACAACCACGAGCAAGGCCCACCAGTAGTGGCCTCACACTCCAAACACATGTCCCCCTTCGAATTCGTGGGAAAGGACTAACGACACAGCCTCCACCTCCCAATACACACTCGCACCAAGTGCAAACTGACCCCTACCGGGTCTAAAACACACCATCCAAATAAAGCTAGGCCTCATAGCAGTCTCAAAAACTCACCCAAGAACCTAACACCACGAAACCAATCTCCCATGCTCTATCTCCCCGGCAACTCCTAGACAGCCTCATGGGCTCCCAATCGTTTGGCAGTCGATAACTCAACTGCACGGTTGTACCGGGGAAGTCCAAAGCTAAGACATGGACCTTAATCACACGGACCACGCAAGGGAGTCAAACTTTAAAACTGTTATGTTTCCCCACCAACTCCTAAGTGGCCTCATGGGCTCCCACCCGTTTGGTAGACAGGAGATGACAACAACACAACTCAACAACATGGCTGTGCCGGGGAAGTCTAAAGAACCTCAACCACATGGACCACGCTGGGGAGTCAACTCCAAGGTAGGTAACTTGACCCACACGGAATGTAACAGGGAAGTTTCTTTCAATCACAAACAATCATAACCACCAAACACCCAAATCTAAAGGAACATAATCCGCAGCTCCCAAAGGGCTCAAACCATCCTAAGAACACCTCCAACACACCTATAAGGCGGGGGCTTCCTTTTACAGGGGTCCCATCGAGGAATACCTCTAATCACTCTAGGGAGTAAACCAACGAACACTCAAACACCTAGAGATCCATCACCCAACATATCTCATGGTCCACCCATGGTACACATCCCTCTTGTAATGACCCGACCCACATATAGGGCTTAGGGTTAACTCAGCAAGAAAATTGTCATCTCTGGGCCTCGCACACAGCTAGCCCGCAAGGTTTTGCCTTTGGGCCCGGGCCCACTTGGCCCAGCCCAAAACGCGTTTTGCTAGTTAAATGGGCTTTGGCCTCTTAAATACCCCCACCCCTCTCCCTTTCTAACCCATGTGGGACTCCCCACATCGGCTGGGCAAGGGTTTCACAATGACCCCCACTAAGCCTTGACCGCCCCCGGCTCGACCCGGCTTAGCTCAACAACACCAGGGAAGGAGGAAAGGCTCACACAGTCTGAGAGTTGAACTGAGGCTCTGATACCATTTGTAACGACCTGACCCACATACAGGGCTTAGGGCTCAACTCAGCAAGAAAATTGTCCGCTCTCAGGCCTCGTCCAGTTTTGCCTTTGGGCCCGGGCCCACCTGGCCCGGCCTAAAAAGAGTCTTGCTAGTTAAAAGGGCTTTGGCCTCTTATATACCCCCACCCCTCTCCCTTCCTAACCGATGTGGGACTCCCCACATCGGCTGGGCAAGGGTTTCACACCTCTCCACTCCCTAAATACTCAAACCGTACTAGGGGAGTCTCTATATCTTGATGTAGCCTAGTAACCATGCCCCATCGACAACCCACACCAGTACTAGCTACGTGCATGCAACCTACTTCTACGCATGTTATCGTATCAAACATAGATAATGTTCAGCATAACATAGTAGGAAAGAAGCATCTACTGTAATGCCCCAGTCCACAGAGCACAAAATTGTCCTCTTTGTGCCCGCACCCGGGCTACGAATTGGCATTGGAGGTCCCACTCAAGGAGACACCCAAAAGGTCTTGTGCTAGATGGAGGAGAGCCTCTAAGTAATATATTAGAGAGTATCCCTAGTACCAAGAGATGTGGGACTCGAGAATACGCCCAATGCTCCACACTGGGAGCCTGTTTGGCCAGGCTAGGCCTCACTCGGGGCAGCGTACTACAATCTACCCCCTTAAGACCAGAGTCGTCCTGGGCTCTACAGCTGCATCTTGTTCCATCTACCAGACCAGGCACTGCACCAACCCACAACCTTAGGCTGAGAGTTGAACCGTACTCTGATACCATTTGTAACACGCCAGTCCACCCTACACAATATTGTCCGCTTTGGGCTCGTACCCAGGCCCGCACGACTTTACATTAGATGTCCCACTCAAGGAGACACCCCAAAAGGCCTTGTGCTAGATGGATGAGAGCATCCAACTCATATACCAGCGAGTATCGCCGGTACTAGGCGATTTGGGACTATAGAACACACCCAACGCTTCACATTGGGAGCCTGGCGAAATTCTCTCCCCCTTTGTGGAGTGCTATCTGGCCAAGCAGGGCCCCACTCGCGGAAGGAGAGAGGAGGGGGGGGGGTGGTACTACATATACTATTTACCAAATGCTCCTACATAGCATGACAACATGTTATCACACAATTCACCCAACATATTATCATAATCCAACCAACATGTTATCACAAAATCAATTAACATGTTATCAC
Source organism: Chimonanthus salicifolius (assembly GCA_013350335.1). Taxonomy (NCBI): domain Eukaryota; kingdom Viridiplantae; phylum Streptophyta; class Magnoliopsida; order Laurales; family Calycanthaceae; genus Chimonanthus; species Chimonanthus salicifolius. Next base: position 26,833,499 of record CM023541.1, on the reverse strand, counting down.
AAAATCAACCAACCCGTTATCATATTCTCAAAACATGCTACCACAAGTATATGAACGAGTTCACCAGAATGAGTCCCCCGCCACATAGTCATCATAATGGTTCCCCTTAGTGAGTGGCTCACAACACGTAGGGACCTCCATTCACTGTTCTCCTGGTCCATTCAATTACAGGATAGTTATATGCAATCATGTATGCTGAAACGAGTGAGATGAGTCCCCCTCACCTAGATGTAGAAGTAGTGCAATGATTAGGGGGAAAGCTCTAAAAGTCCACGGAAAGTTCAGTCGGGGAAGAAGGCTATAAAAACAAGAGGAAACACCTCAAAAAGTGAAAACCAATAAGTACTGGCGACCTGCTTTAAAGGACCGGTGACCCGATCTAGGTGACCGGTGATCCGCTCGAGGGCAAAACAGTACGGACCATAGATTCGATCTAGGTGACCGACGAGCAAATCTTAATTGGGACTGAGTTTCTATTGACCGTCTTGCCGCTCCAAGGACAGTAGCGACCCGGTCTTAATAGAGACCAAAGTCGTTGTGATGCTACACAGACCGACGAGCCGCTCTGCGCAGATTGCGCCAATTTGGGGAAAATCTCCTGGAAAATCATGGGAAAATCTTTGAAAAAACATAGTGAAAATTAGGGATTTTTTTTTTTGGGGAAAATAAGGGACATTTTCCTTGAAAGTTTGGATGATTTTGCAGGAAAATTTATTTGAATCCATGAAATCCTAAAGAAAACCATCCAAAACCCAAAATTGAAAGAAGGGAAGGAAATATAAGAAACATACATGGAATTCACTGGTGAAATCCCTAGAATTCTAGCGCCCCTCCTTCTCCCCTTGATTATCAGAGTGTTTATTTAAAGAATAATTTTACAAGAAGATTCGACCCTCGACTGGCCCAACTAGTACGTGCACAAGGACAGAGTCCATGTATACTTGGAAACTCATTGACTTACAATTCTGCAGAATTATGTACATACATTTGATATTAAAAAATACAACCATTACAACCATCTTTAATCCAAAGCAAAGCATAATTATCCCATTAAATTATTTCTCAAATAAAAGGTTTAATAACATTATCTCAAAATTCTCAATCACTTAACTGCTACATAATTGCTTAGTTCTCTAATAATATTAAAATGCAAGACTCTACGAAATCCTTCGTCTTGCTTCCATCCTCGTCTACGCCTGACTTTGCTTGGTCTAACCTCGTCACCTTTCTCCCTTTCTTTATTAGTTTCTAAAAGAAGAGAGCATTGTGGGCTTAGTCAACGCCCAGTAGGAATTCCCGTCAAAGGTGATATCAATATGTGATAAATATATAAAAATCGGGGTAAAACATGTATAAGTTCTTTATATCAATAATTCATTTGTAAATCATCCCCATCCCATATTTCAAAATCAGTTCATATTTCGTACTCATAAAGCATTCAAAACAATTTCATAATCATTTCACAAATCAAATCATAATCATAATATTTTCAATATACTCATCAAAACAATACGATGCAAATGCCATGGTAGCATGAATTGATGCAAGCCCTTCTCATGCTCATGCATTTCTCCTTATCTTACTCTCATCAAATAGTTATAAACATTGGCCATTATGTCCGTAGCTTTCCTGGGGCACTAGTTGGGAGCTACTACCCAATACTAGCATTTAACCAGAATTACCAGGGGAGTGCTACACACCCATACTCCTGCGCAGGTTTCGAAACTTCTTCTGACCTTGGAGCTTTCTGCCCAATCAATATGCCATAATTTGTAACCCATGGACGCGGCCATAGATAATAGTTATTTCATTTCAAATATTTTAGGTTAGAGTTTATCATCTCTTAACCTTTGACTCATCTTTTCCCATCCCACATAAGATGCATGCTTTTCATGTCCTATGCATCGATAAATTACATAATAATGCATCAAAATCGATTAATAATTCAACATACATAAATAATCACTTGATAATTAAAGAAAGTAGGAAAACCTACTTGATCAATAAGATTCCGTGAAGGAGTGAACTACTTGGTACGTACAGCTCCTAGATCACCCTCCGATCCTCTGGTTATGTTCATGAATCAAAATAAACCGTATGATCAGTTCGTGTTCATGTTTTCCAAATCCAACACTTTGGTCTCGGAAATTCATTCATTACTTCTTTGGAACTTCCGAAGCTTGTTCCGAAGCTTCGGAACATCAGGGTCTCCTTCAGATCATTCCGAAGTATACTGGTTCACTGGTCTGCTCGGAACTTGCTTTCGGTACTTCCGAATCAAGTTCCGAGGGTTCGGAACTTCAGGTCCTCTCTCGGTACTTCCGAGAGACTTACTGATTCTATTCATATAATATTCTGCGCGGAACTTGCCTTTGACACTTCCGATTCAAGTTCCGAGAGTTCGGGATGTCAAGTTCTCTCTCTATATTTTCGAGAGACTTACTGGTTTCGGTTATGCAGTACAATGCTCGAAACTTGGCCTCGGTACTTCCGATCCAAGTTCCGAGACTTCGGAACTACAAACATTCCATCGGTACTTCCGAGGCTTTATATGTTTTAATTCTGTATTACGATGCTCGGAACTTGGCCTCGGTACTTCCGAGACTTTAGTTCTCATATGCACTTAACCAAATTTCCAAGTTCTGCTCCTGTATTCAACATCCTCGGAACTTCGCCTCGGAACGACTGAGCCAGGTTCCGAGACTTACTATCTCCCGAGGGTTCTCGGAACATCATTGTTCCCTCGGATTGTTCTGAGCCTTCGGAACTATTCCAAGACAGGTCTCGAAAACTGTCTTCTTCAGACTGTCACTCTGCAGAATCTGCAGAGAGCGAACCGAGTTCTCTGAACTCGGGAATTACAGTGGGGTGGGTCATTGATCTCTTTCTTTAAATCTAACCCCTTACATTTATTCCCTAAGAAATTTAACATGTCCTTAGAGATTAAAATTCATAAATTAACATATAATTTCACTGATTTGGATTAGATTCCTGAATTGGGGAGAATACCCGACATTCCCGAATCTCTCCTATTTTTACTCCCGTCAGTCCAAATCTGTCTAGGGTTGATTCTAAATCACCCTAAACTTTACCTTAAAACTAAATATTAAATTAAAAAGTGGAACCAACCTTAAATGGAGCTTTTCGAAATCCTTTCCCTCTTTCCTTTTTCTCTTTTCCTTCTTAGCTTTCATAGTAGGGAGATGAGATTCTCAGTGAAGAAGATGGTACTGTGGTGTGAGTGGAAAGGAGGAAAGGAGTACCATGTGGCAATGAAAAGGAAAGGGGAGAACTACCGTGCGCATGTGGTGGGGAGTGGGTGAGTGTCATGCGCATGGAATAGAGGAAACAGAGAGTGTCGTGCGCACAAGATAAGTGAAAATGCATTCTGCCATGTATGACTTATTCAAAACCGTGTGGCCTCTTTTCCATTCCCTTTTTGCCCTTAAGTCATTAAGGTGTGACATTTTGGTCCTCTTCCACGTGGCACACCACGTCATCGCCATGTGTGTGACGCCACGTCACCAATTCTTTTCCAAATAAATTTCATAAATTAATTCCACTTAATTTCTCAATTAAGTTCACCACATCTCTCTTAATTAATTGATTAAATCATATTAACCTCAATTAATTATTAAAAATCTACTATTTATCAATTCAAAAAATTTGGGGTGTCACAGGTATCATCGAAAAAAGCATTGGCAATGTATTATAGAGATCCTCTCTCGTCTAAAGCTAGAGGGAAGTGGGAGAAGGAGGAAAAAGGAAGAAGAAAACGAAGGGGAAGGGCCAACGACTGCATCCCTGTCTCTTTCTCCTTCTCTTAAAACAAAGACAATTGGAGTTTTGAGCAAACCCTAGGGCTAGGGGTTCCTTTTATACTGGCAAAACGGGTCAGGTCCTAGCAAGTTTAGAACGGGTTCTTTGGGACAACCTTGCTAAAACACATCAAAGGGTTTCTAAACATTTTTCATAAATCCACCACCAAAAACCAAGTTTGAAAGCCAAATCTCATCGAAAAGTAATTTTGGGAAATTATTTTAATAAATCCAATTCATTTTTATTTAAATCCCAAAATCATGTGAAAATACAAGACACTGACCTCTGTAGGGAACTTGTGTGGGTTTCTTTTTTTCTCATGTGTAACTACTTGAAGGGAAAGTGTGTGCAAAAAAACGGGGATCTCGGAGTTCAAATTTAATGTTCTGTGAATTTTCAAACATTTTATAATGATAATCGTGACGACCCAACCCTACACCATCACAATATTGTCCGCTTTGGGTCCCACAGGCCCGCACAACATGACTTTAGGCCCTAGCCCACCAGGCCATGCCCAAAATACATTGTGATGGGTTGAGGGTTTGCCCCTTTAAATAAAGCCACCACCACCCAAGTCCACAACCGATGTGGGACTTTTGGGTGGGTGGGTACTACAATCCACCCCGCTTAAGACCAGAGCTGTCACCGACTCTGTCATGTCACATTAATAGGGGACTACACTCATAGGCAGGCAACGTCACGCCAGTAGAGCCCATACAGTCTGAGTGTTGAACTGTACTCTTCTACCACTTGTGATGATCCGACCCTACCCAATCACAATATTGTTCGCTTTGGACCCCATGGGCCCACGCGACTTTGCTTTGGGCCTTGGCCCACTAGACCAGACCCCGAAGGCCTTGTGATGGGGTTTGTCCCCTCAAATAAAGCCCACACCACGCAAGTCCATAACCGATGTGGGACTTTTTTGTTGGTCGGTATTACAATCCACCAACCTTAAGACCTGAGCCGTCCTATGCTTCGTCATGCCACATTGACAGGGGCCACACACAGGCAGGCAACGTCATGCAAGTTGTATAATGACCCGGAGTTTTGACTCACTATTTTTGTATGTAATTTCTCTTTAAATGAACGAAATGAATGATGAGATTAATGGTCCAAAAATGATATGAATAAAATGTGGTGAATGTACATTAAAAGAAATGGGGTGAAACTAAATTTCCCTCAGACGATACGTCGACTGGGTCAATGTGTTGGTAAACTGTACTTGCTTGGGCGATGCATCAACTAGATCGATGTGTCGATGAAAGCTGAAATCCGGACCCGAAACTTAAATTGCCAGAGGGATGCATCTACATGGTCGATGTATCGGCGAAAGGCCAAAATTAGAATAAGCTAAGTACAAAACACCTAGAGGAACATATAGACCATCTCGATACATCGTGGAATCAAATTGTTGGACACATCGACAAGGTCAATGTGTCGGGGTAGTTCAAATGTCTCTAGCAGACACTTCTCGTTGTCGTTGCCCACACACTATTTTCCATGCGTGTTTATCCTCCCACACCGCTTCCACTTACCAACCACCCATTTAAAGGTCTCGGGAAACCAAAGGAGAAGGTAAAAAGGAGGAAAAGGAGAGAAATAAAGGAAGAGAAAAAAAATAAAGAAGAAGAAAGAAAGAAAAGAAAAAGAGGAAAGGAAAGAGGAAAATCAAATAAGTGAGGAGAGAAAAGGAGAGAAAACACCCCATTTCATTCACTAAATTCCGTCCCATCCACTCACCCCTTAACCCTAGCTCAGTAGTGAGCTCTTCCCCTCACTACTGATTTCGTCGACCTCGGAAAAGAAGGAGAAATAAAGCAAAGAGGAAGGAGAAACCAAGCTAGCAATGAGGGAAGGGAGCAAGGAACTCATCCTCCATCCGCTCGTGTACACCTGCAAATCCCTCGAGGTAGGTAAACTTTAATGTGATTTCAAGTGAAATAATCACACTAGGATGCTTAGAAAATATGTATGAATGGATTTAAGAGATAAATGACCAAGAATAATGGACATACAAGTAGAGGGAAACCATGGCAGACGAATCCATGGCTTTCGAACTCAACCAAATCGGCATATCGACTCTATCGATGTGTCTTTTGAAACAGGAGTCCAATAAACCAGAAATATCGAGGTATTAAACTAAAAGGACCCAATCCAGGACGACCTATCGACGAAGTCGATGTGTCGGTCTGGGTATGACAGAATTGAAAATGGAATAACAAAGGTGATGAACTGGTCCCAGGAAGTTGTATTGACCAAGTCGATGTATCGGCCTGGAAAGGACCAAAAATGAAAATGACAGTGACAAAGGATGGACGAATCTGTGGACACATCGACTGTGTCGATGTACCCATAGATCTCTGACAGATGTATCTACCAGGCCAACATATCGGCCTGGGAACAAAGGACGAATATTGATAGACCAAAAGCCCCGGAGGATATGTCGGCAAAGTCGGTACCTCGGGTATATGCACCTGTATATGTATCGACTAGATCAATATATATGGTTTGAGAGAAAAGAACAAAACTCAGAAGGAGGTGTCGACGTGCTCGAGACTTCGAACCAATGTACCCCTAGATGTATCGATTGGGTCTATACATGTGAACTAAGAACAACTGTAAAACACGAACATGAATAGACAGAGCCAGTTGACATGTCGAGATGATCGATGTGTCCAGGGGCGATGTATCGACAGTATCGATGTATCAGCCAGAGACATTGGCTGTTTTATGGGATTAATTTATCTAATGTTAAATTGTATGTGTTTCATGGAGCTATATGACCTTTAGACCTTAGTTTCACCTACATAGCTTGAATTAGAAGGAGTTCATATTTTGATGACATGGAATTATGATTTGAAACATTTATATGAACAAAGGAAATGAGGGTAGTCCCGACACCGTTCGAGAGACTAGGAGAGTAACCCCTATCGCTGATCATCTTAGATCAGGTAGGTTTTCCTACTTTAATGAGGCACTTAAGTGTGAAATGGTTATCATTATTATATTTGCCTTTTTCCTTTAAAAAAAATCATAAGTCTTGAATTATGGTACCATTATTTCAAATTGTGTTTCATGGAGCTATATGATTATGATGTTTTTATAAATTACCAAAGTATTGGAACTATATGATGCATGTTTTGTCATCATGATTGCATACATTACCTCATGCATGATTGCATGGGAGAGATTGCATTACCGAGCCAAGAATGAATTGTCCGGACATTGTTTGGTCTCGCGTACGAAAGCATTGATATGATATTAAAATGTTATACTTTGGCCACTGCCCATTGGTTGTGAATATTACAGCGTTAATAGGGCCAAAGAGCTCTTGGGCAGGTCTTGAAACCCTGTGCAAAGGGAGAAGTCCACACTCCACCGATAGTCTCGGTTAACTTGTGGATGGATAACAACACCCAGGTGGTTGCCGCCACGAATGCTGTTGGACATAACTGGCCATTGCGAAACTAGTTGGATGATATGACTAGTGTGATTTGATGCATGGGTATGGGATGGTATTTCATTGACGCATGACACCCATGGCGTATCATTATATAATAAGTATCAAGTATGATTTCTAGATCATGAGATTTTAATATACTTTGATTTCTTTTGAGAAATGGATATTTTGTCCTACCATGTGATTTCCCCAACATTGTTATAGTTATATGATACTATGTTCTCACACACATAGTACCTTTCCTCGATCAAAATTCCTACTGGGCAAGTTGACTAAGCCCGTACATTTTCCCCCTTTAGATGTTAATGCTTATCATGGCAAGGGAGAAGAGGCTGGACCTAGTGGTAACCAAGCCTAAGTAAAGTGAAGAAGGAGGATGCTTGGAGATATATATATATATGTATATCTATATATATATATATATATATATATATATGTATATCTATATATATATATATATATATGTATATATATATACATATATATATATATATATATATATACATATATATATATGTATATGTATATGTATATATATATATATACATATATATATATATACATATATATATATGTACTATGTATATATATATATATATGTATATATATATATATATATGTGTGTGTATATATATATATATATATGTGTGTATATATATATATATATTTTGAAATAAAAATTAGGAAAAGGACAGAGTACGCCACTATGCGAGTCAAGTCCGAGTCCGAAGACCCAACCCAACCTAACACACGCGTGAGACAACCCACTAAACGTTTATGCATGTGCTAGTACAATCTGTGGAAATAATTTATGGAAATAATAATTGCAGTAATATTTACAATTCAAAATTGATACCAATTCACTTCATTAGTAAATATAGGAAATTACTCAAACATAAGTCAAATTACCACAACCAAAACCAAAATTAGGAGTTATATCTAATTTATTACAATCCAACAAATACTCCTATGAAATTACATTGTTCTATCAAAAGATCAATATATATATATATATATATATACTCTGATTTGAAGCGTTGGAAAAGGGTAGGTCGTCACAAGTAGAGCCCACACAGTTCGGTGTTGAACCGTGCTCTAATACTATTTATGACGACTCGACCCTACCCCATCACAAATGGTATTACAGCACGGTTTAGCATCTGGACTGTCTGGGCTCTACTTGTGACGACTCACCTTTTTCCAACGCTCCAATACCATTTTTGACGACCCCACCCACCCAAAAGTCCCACATCGGTTGTGGACTTGGGTGGTGGGGGCTTTATTTGAAGGGGCAAACCCTCAACCCATCACAAGGCCTTTTGGGCCTGGCTTGGTGGGCTAGGGCCCAAAACAAAGCCGTACGGGTCCAAAGCAGACGATATTGTAATGGGGTAGGGTCAGCTCGTCACAATTCCACAATTTAGTCAAATTACGAGATGTCACTCGAGCTCCCGAGCTCGAAACTTGGTAAGCCAGGACTCACAGTGAGCCCACATGCTACCCATTGCTACCTAACCCTCGAAACCTAGTTAGAGATCCACAGATCTCTCTAAAATCCAGAAATATTGTAATGGGTCATTCAATTCCCCCACGATGCTTGCCACAGTAGTCACTGTTTCTCTACAAGCATCGTCGGTGGTGCTTCGCTACATATCATTATCACACCCTACCATTCTCAAATATAGAATTCAACCATCGCATATAAGATAATCACAAGGCTACTCACGAGTGGAGAATCCTCACCTAATGCTCCTATTGCGTGTTAGGGTCTCCCGCTAGACGATGGTCGTTTGTGCCTGAAGGATTAGACGCTGGTTACATCAGAATCCACACAAATAAACACACATAAGTCTTTAATCTCTATAATTGAGGTTTAGATTTCACATTAAGACAAAAGCCCCAAAATTCTCTCGAGGCTTCCTTGCCCAATTTGGGTAATTGAGCTTGGGTTTTCCTTCGAGTGAAAATTCCACAATTGAACTTTAGCTCAAGCCTCTCTTAAACCATATTGAGGTCATTTCCACTATCTCAATCTTAGCTTAGCACATGACCCAATCCCATCTCCCTTTCCACTGTGGTCAGTCACGTCATGGGACCCAAGCCTCCTCACATGCCCTAAACCAAACACATTTTCATTCTGCAAACCTCCCATTTATACATTAAACCTCCATTCTCATTTACCCCCATTTCCATAAGTTAAAACTCAGTTACCATCATATTTTAGCTCCTAAATTTCAAGTAATTTGGAAATCGTCAAGTGAGGAAAATGGGGGATTACCTTAGAGGAGGAAAATCCAAAGGAATTTGGAGTATGGAGGTGTCTTGGACCCTTCTTGATCACATGCACGAGGTATGGATGAAGAGGGGAAACAGGCTAGGAGCAGGGAACCCGGAGAGGAAAAAGGAAATAGATGTTATGAAATGGCCTAGGCCTTTCATACTGTTAGTGCGCCGGTTTGCTGAGTTTTTGTTTATCAATTCCATGACTCGGAAAAACGCTTACTAGAAGATTTGAAGACTCAAGATTGATCTAAAGAATGAAGATCATCGGTGTATGGCAATCACACATGTAAAATGGCCATTGATAACCTTAGGTGGAACCCACACCCATAGGTAGACCTTGCCTAGGCTTAGTTAAAAATGTTGGTAATAACATAACAAGCCTAAATGAACCCTGGATAGTCACAGAACTAGAGGGGACAAAACATGAAAATCTAGTAAATTGTCAGGACGACCAGTCGAGTCCACCGGCACCTCGGTGAGACAGAACATACCCGTTATGGTCTTTGACCAGTCGGCCAAATTGACAAAAGTTCTAGAACAGAAGAACTGTCATTTGGGGTTTCTCGCTGGTAGAGTGTCTTGTGCCACCAACGCATCGATATGGGCTGATCGACCCATCGGTGGCAACAACTTGTAGACCAGGCTCAAGTTTGAGTTCTGGAACTTAGAACTCGGGGTACTCTCGAACCAATCCGTCATGGAATAGTTCCAGCGAGAGTACTAGGACCAACCCATCGGTGTACCGACATGTCGGCCTGGGTTTGAGTAGTTTCTGGACTTGAAATTCTGTCAGCATGGTTTTGCCCCAGGACGAGAGGGTTGACAAAAACGACATATCAGTAATGAGATCGTCGACCCGTCGGTGCATTCGACCCATCAGTGACACCTGTTTCTGTACCGTTGGAGTGCAATAAATGACAACGGTCGAATGGTTGAACGGTAACATTTATATTCACCGACCCATTGGTAGGATTGACCAGCCGGTACTGGACAGTTTCGAAAAACTGGTTTGCCCTCTCTATAAATATGAAACTACTTGCTTGTGTAGAGAGGCCTTGGAAAAATATTTATGATCCTCATCTACCACACTCATCAGCGAAATCAATAGGCTCAAGGAAGGATCATCTTCTCTCTTGTACACAAATTGGTTAATCATTCAAATCAACCAATCTTCTTAGATTGAGTTTGAAAAGAGAGTTAGAGAGGCAAAGGCAAAACAGCTAGGACAGATATTAGTGACCCCAATTTCCTAGAGGTTTCCTATAGCTTGTGATTGCTCTACACTCGACTCATCATCGTCTACTTGCGAGATCACATTGGGAAGGAGACTTCAGAAGCACGCATCTATTGGGCGCGATCTACAAAGGCAAGTGCTTCAATATTTTTGATTTATTGTTTTAAATCATTATACTTGTGAAGTAGATTAAGGAGGGTGTACTCTGGAACCACTATAAAAAATAGAGGGTTTACTCTAGGATATGTGGTGGGTGAAATTCCCAACCAATTAGTTAGGTGGAATTCCTAATCTATTTAGTGTGGGTGCAATTCCTCACTTACTGAATTTGGGATAACCCAAGGTTGGGTGAGTCCTTAGAGTGGATGTAGGAGCGTTTACTCCGAACCACTATAAACATGGTCTTGTGGTGTTAGAGATATTCTCTGGTTGTGTTGACTCAATCACATTTGCTAACACACACATACTCGATTAATTGTTTTATCCACTGCAAATTATGTAATTAATCAAGTAATTTTTAAAGGACCAACGAATATGGTGATCGCCCTATTCACCCCCCTCTAAGGTCGATCGTGTTCTAGCTTCGTGAACTTTCATATATTAATCAAGTTCCACTTTCTCGGTCAATCGAGGGATCCTTCAATCCTCCGAGCTTAACTGGTCGAGCCATTGCTCGGTAGATTGAATCCGAGGTCCATTTTATTGCAAATTTCTTTGGTCTTTGATAAATTTCTCGAACCTCCGAGTAGTGCTCGATCCATAGAGCTCGATGGGTCCAGCCCATTCTCGACCCTCTAAACCTGAGAATGAATTTATGCATTTTCCCTATAAACTTTTACAGTCCTTGATATGTCATTCTCAACCCCAAGACTAGAGCTCAAGCCATCAAGCACGGTGAGCTAAACCACTCTCGACCCCTCGAACTCGAAACTCAGAATTTTTCAACAACTGAACTTCTCTGAAATTTCCAATCAAATCCTCTCCCTGGGTTGCCCCAGCTCATTCTTGGGATAGTTTTGGATAAAAAAAGGGAGTCTACTCACACTCATACACTCCGATACATTGTTCACATGCGCTCAACATCCCAATATTCTCAAAATCAATTTTTATTTAAGGTTCAGGTCATTACAACCTACTCTCGTTAAGAAAATTTTATCCTCGAAATTTAAAAGTAAACAAATACCTAGCGAGTCAAATAGATCTTGAAGTCGGTCCCACATCGTCGAATCATGCTCCTAGGTTGTTTTCTCCATGCCGTGATGCTACCACAATACCTTCACCAGTGGGATAGTCTTGCCGCGCAATGCATGTTCTCGCGAGTCCACAATTATAACCGATCCTTCCTCATACGCCACATCCTTAAAGATCTCCGCATCCTCTCAATTGAACATGTGAGAAGGGTTCGGATGATACTTTTAGAGCATGGAGACGTGGCATACATCATGAACTCGGTCGAGCCGTGGCGGTAGTGCTTGTTAGTGCCCTGACTTGTCGAGTCACCTGTTTGTCAATTCCATAATTCAGGTGAAGCATTGCCTTAGAGGATTGAAGCAATGAACAAGACTCAAGTGTGGCAATGAAGACGGAATCAAGCATTGAAGATGGAAGATCATAGTGCAAGATTCAAGATCACCATGTGTATGGCAATCACACAAAGGTAATTGGCCATAGATGACTTTAGGGTAAACCCAACACACGTAAGAAGACCTGGACTAGGATTAGAGATCATATATGGTAAATCCAATCAAGCCTAAGTGGACTTTGACATCCAACAGAACCAAGTGGACTTAACTTGGAAAACTGATGAACTGTCAGGACGACACATCGTGTTCGGTGATCCATCGCCTAGGACAGGGACAACCCTTCATGGTCTTACAATCCATCTTCCGGATTGACATTAGTTCTGGTTGGAAAAATACTTTTAAAGTGGTTCACTCTCAGGCTGTTACTATCGTGAGCCACCAACCCATAGTGGTCCACAACCTATCGGCTGGAATTTTCAAAGTTCTGGATAAAAAACACTCTGTAAAATTCAGTTGGCCTCAGGATGAGTCGTCAATTGGCGACCCATCGACACTTGGGCTCGATGACCTATTGTCAGTCACGACCCATCGTGGGTGATCATTATTGTACTGTTAGGGTGCATTTAATGTATAACGTTCATATTGTTGGTTGGCCAAACTTAAGGGCCACGATCCATTGCCATGCCACGACATCGTGGAGTATCCGTTGGGACTGGATGAAATGCATAACGATCATATTGCAATGACAACTTTTGTGTCACGATCCATCATGACCCACGACTGATCACCATATTTGTTCAGGAAATTTTTTCTGGGTGCTTATTTAAACTCCAGATTTTGGAGAAATGGTTTGGACATTGAGTGAAATTCTTAGAGCCTTCACATAGGTAAATCTTAGAATCATTTCCCAAAGATCCCAACCTCTCTCTATGCACTAAATATTGGTGAATCATATGAGATCCAATCAAACCCTTGATTGAGATTAAGAGAGAGAAAAGAATAGATCTAGGATCAATTGGCAAATCTTAAATCCTAGAACCCTCCCAAGCTTGTGATTGAGCATACATTGAGGTACATCTTCGTCATCTACGAAAGTCAAGTTGGGAGCATCTTCAAGAAGCACAACATCTATATCAAGAGAGCTTTCAAAAGGCAAATGCTTCTTAGTGTTTGATTTTATTTAAATCATCTTGTACAGTGGATTAAAGGAAGTGTTTGAACCACTATAAAAAAAATTGAGGGATACAAATGTAGATTGGGGTAGGTCGAACCCTTCAAAATCTTGGGCGAGTGGGTGAAATTCCCATTTAATTGTGTAGGTGGAATTCACACAACACACTTATCTTGATTAGTTTTGTTTATTCCACTACATTTAATTTTAATTAATCAAGAAATTTGTGAAGGCCACAAAAATTGGGATTGTCCTATTCACCCCTCTCTAAGAGAAATCGTGTTCTAGCACACCGAGAACTTTTAGTGCCAACCTGTAGGCCATCCGCTCTAGAATCTCAAAGGGGCCAATGAAGCGGGGAGTGAGCTTCCCCCTACGTCCAAACCTTCTAATACCATGCCGTGGAGTTACCTAGAGGAATACATGGTCTCCCACTATGAACTCTAAGGGTCTTTGCCTCTTGACAGCATAATTTTTCTGCCGGCTCTGGGCTGTAATTAACCACTGTCGAATTACTCTGAGCTTTTCTGACGTCTGTCTAACCATTTTTTGCCACAATAATGCAGTCCCTCCCACCTCAGTTCAACACAGCAGTGGTCGACACGATCTCCCATATAGGGCCTCATATGGCATCATGTGTGTACTCGATTGGTAGCTGTTATTATATACAACTCAACTAGGGGCAAGTGTTCTTTCCAACTCCCCTTGAGGTTAAGCACACAAACCTAAAGCATGTCCTCTAGAATTTGAATGACCCTTTTAGATTGTCCATTTGTCTGTGGGTGGAATGTCGTGCTACAAAGTAATTGGGTTCACAACGATTGTTGTAAACTCTACCAAAACTGCAACACGAACTGACCGCGGTCTGAAACAACAAAAACCGCCACTCCATACCGCTTAACCACCTCTTTGATGTCCAGTCGGATCAACGACTTGATAGAATCAGTGGTTTTTATAGCTAAAAAATTGGCCAATTTTGTGATCCAATTGACATTCACCCACACCGCATCCTTTCCCTCTCGCGACCTAGGTAGGCTTGTCACAAATTCCATTGTAATATGTTCCCACTTCCACTCAGACACTGGAAGGGGTTGTAATTTCCCATCAGGTTGTTGGTGCTCAACTTTCACTTGCTAACTGACGAGGCATGTTGAGACTTGAAATATTACATTTTTACCCTAGACATTTAGGTCTGCTAGACTTGATTTTATGTATATAAGATGCATTTAATGGTTTATTTTAGTTTTGTAGAAAAATTCAGGGTAAAATAGGAAATCAAGTTAAAACAATGGATAATTGTTGGAAGAGAGCTTAAAATGGAAGATTTAAAATTTTATAATTAAATCATGCCACTTTTAGGATTTCAAAATGTAAATTGGTTAATCTGGATCCATTTATGAGAGTCTGGATTAATTCAATATTTAGATTTTTAAGTGGTTTAATTAATTATTTAATTTTAAAGAAAGTCTACAATTAAAGAGGCCAAGAGGTTAAAATCAAGATCCATAGGCCAGATATCCACTGCAAATGGGCCAAGCTTTGCTCCAAATGCCTGACATTGGGCCAAGCCAGGCACTCCATGCGCATTCTCCAATGTGGGCTAGGCCAGTGTGAATTCAAGTCCAGTAAGCCCAAGTACATGCTCCATTCAAAGCCCAATTCAAGCTCAATGCTCCAAGTTCAAATTCAAATTCACAAACCCTAAATCCAAATCCACTCTAAGTCCAAATCCAAAAAGCCCAATTCCCGATCCATTCAATCTTAACCATTCAATCTTCAATCATTGATCCACACCAACCATTAACCCTATCATGTAATCCAAATCATTCATTTCATACATTTGATTCATACCAGTCATTTCATATCATAAAGCATAGGAAAACCTTAGAGCTTCCCATTAAATCCAATCCATTCATTCATCATGTTTAGATCTAGGACATCCAAACCATCCATCATGTAGATGACCTTAGGATTAAGACCATCCATGCATTATCTAACCATTCATCCATTTAGATCATCCATCATACATCAAATCCATTAGATCTATGCTAATCAATCATATCCATCGATAAATAAACCCTAAAACTCATACACAAATCCTACATTTTAGCACCTCATTGTTGGGATTTTAATCCCCAAGCCAAATCAATCAACGGAAGCGAAATCGAAATCGAAATCGAAATTAAACAACCCACACAATCAACACAAACACAAGATTTAACGTGGTTCGGCCGAAGCCTACATCCACCTGACGAAATCAAAACTTTCACGAATCAAAGTAGAGATTACAAAGTATTTTCTCACTCACGGATTTCTCTCCTTCTCTCTACAAATCTATCTCTCAAACTCACGCATGGCCATCTACCAACAATCGAGACCTCCCTTACTTATAGACCATATCAAGGAAAGTTTCCTTAAGCAAAAAATAGAAAGAGAAACAAAGAGGAAAGGAGAGCAACCAAGGAAAGTCCCAAAATAAGATGTTTCTAAATCTAAATCTGAAAATCCATTACTAAAATCTAGCCAAATCCTAACAATCTCCACCTTGGCGAGATTTGCAGATAGATCATCTTTGATAACTCCACTTTGGCAAGAAAATCTCATGCCAAGTCAAACGAAGCGATCAACTGATGCCGACTGCAACCGAATGCGCCCATAGGCTCCATGAACCCAAAGGTGCTCAAACCTGTCAAATGTTGATCAAGTCCAAACTATGCTTTGAACTTGATCCCTGAGTGCAACGAATATTTGTGTCAAATTTGTCTCTTCTCTGTTCAATGGCTGCTCCACCTACAATTGTACTTCCCTGCAAGAAATACATGCTCTTTTGTCGGGTAGCCTTCATCATAGCACGTGTACCTGAAGCAACTATCAAAACTCCACCTGTCATAGTAATCGTGAAGCCTTTTGCTTCCAATGCACCCAAAGAAATGAGATTCTTCTTTAAATCTGGCACATATCTAACATCAGACAAAACTTTAACAGAACCATTATGCAATTTCAAATGAATGTTACCTATCCCGTTTGTTTTACATGTACTATTATTGCCCATACACACAGAGCCACCATCCAACCCCTTAAAACTGGTGAACCAATCCCTGTTGGGACACACATGATAGACACATCCTGAATCTAATGATCAATCATCACAATGAGGTGCAAATGATGAACAAACTAGTAAAACTTCAACATCACCATCTTTAGCATGTGTTACATTTGCATTCGAAACCACTTAACTTTCCAATGCCCTCTTTCATGACAAAAAACACACTCATCCTTTGCAAGATTTTTTCTATCAGATGATGGTGATTTTCTCGTCTTAGAACGAGACTTACTAGATTTCCATTTTTCTGTCGCAACCAACCCTTCTGACATAGAGTCGTTATTGTCCTATTTATCCTTCAAACGAATTTCATTATTCATCAATGCATTTGATACATCTTTATAAATAAACTCCTTTTTGGCATACCATAAGGTGGTAATCAATTGCTCATAACTATTAGGCAATGACTCAACAATATCACTGCTTCGTCTTCGTCTGAGATTTCAACATCTAAATTTTGCAAATCAGCCAGAATTTTATTATATTCATTCAAATGCTCAATCATAGAAGTACCTGATTTATACTGGAACTGAAAGAGCTTCTTCTTCAAATAGAGACGATTTTCAACGCTCTTAGTCATGTACTTGGTTTCCAGTTTCTGCCACAAATTCTTTACCAAGGTTTCCTTCATAACAAAATATTTTTTATCTCTAACAAGACAAAGCCGTATGGTACTACAAGCCATACGATTGATTTTCTCCCATTCATTAGCATTCACACATGCCGGTTTATCTTTCAAGGTAATATCTAAATCTTGTGAAAACAACAAATCCTTAACTTCGCATTGCCACATGCCGAAGTTATTTGCCCCATTAAAATTTTCAATTTCAAATTTTGTATTCAGAGCCATGGGCATTGGCACAGGATTAGTGGTCTTTGACGATGACCCTGATTCAGACATATTTTCTTCCAAAAATAACCTCTAAACGACAAAAAAAACTTCAAAAACTACTCAAAACACCTTCAATAAAACACTACAAACCACTTCCAAAAATTTCAATTTTTTTTGAAGGTGTACCTGAAATTGTGGTCCCTCGGGAACTGTGAAGATAGTAGTCCTGCAGATCACCGAACAAATGATACCGTAGTCTAGCGGACCACCAAATGCAGAAAATTTTGTAGTCCTGCAAAACTACCCAAAATAGTAGTCACACAGGAGCACATTGTAGTCCTTCAAACCACCAAACTATACTTTAATGAGAGAGAAAAGAGACTCCACCTTTTGACCTTTCTCGATTTCCAAGTTTCAATTGTTCTGACATCACCACAAGCCAAGCTAAAACTCCCATCCGAGCAAATCCATCTCCAGTTGCATATAGATCAAAGAATTTTCTTTTGCTCTGTCTTCTTCTTCCAAAAAACGATAATGGTAGAACGAGGCTTTTTTTTTTTTGCAAAGGAGTTTCAAAAAATCAAACAGAGTGAGGCGACGATTCCGACTGAGGATGGGCAGCACAAACAGTTCCTCCCTCTCTCGGCCTCGACTCTCTCTCGTCTCCAACGCAAGAGAGGCGAGTAGATGCAGAGTCGAAATCGCGAACGGAGAAGTTCTGTTTCTCAAAAAATAAAGTCAGGTGCGCTTTATCTTCCAAAGCCAACAAACAAATTTTCTTATCAGATTTGCCCTTGTATGCTTCTTCCTTTTTTTAAACACCAATCCAAACTCCACCGAGAACCCAAATCAGTCCCAATCAGAGCCCACGAAGTCTGAATCAATAACTGAAGCTACTGATACCATTTGTTGGGATTTTTAATCCCCTGATCCAAACACAGTGGAAACAAAAATCAAACTAAACACACGAACACAAGATTTAACGTGGTTCGGTCGAAGCCTTCATCCACCAAACGAAATCAAAACTTTCACTAATCAAAGTAGAGATTACAAAGTATTTTCTCACTCACGGATTTCTCTTTTCCTCTCTACAAATCTCTCTCTCAAACTCACGTATGGCCATCTTACCAACAATGGAGACCTCCCTTACTTACAGACAAAATCAAGGAAAGTTTCCTTAAACAAAAAATAGAAAGAGAAACAAAGAGGAAAGGAGAGCAACAAAGGAAAATCCCAAAATAAGATGTTTCCAAATCTAAATCCGAAAATCCATTACTAAAATCTAGCCAAATTCTAACACTCATGTGCATATCACATTACATCACACGACACACACGCTCCATGCGCATATCACATTACATCACACGACATACACACTCCATGCGCATAACACATAATGGAAAATCCCTATTCTCTCTCCAATCCCTCCACCTCACCTAGATCCTATCTTATCTTCCAATCCAATCAAACATGGCCATACATGATTTTTCCATATCTCCTCTCCACTCCATTCGAATGTCACCTCCATATCTTTCCACATCATCTCATCATCTCATCCATCCACCCATCCATCCTAACATTTAATCCTAGCCATTCATATCATTGCACAGATCATGAAACCCTAAACCACATAGCCATTTTCGAAAATCACAAAGCCAAATCCAATCCCTAATTTTTCTCCAATTCCTTTTCTTTCTCACAAAGTTACATTGCGTTCCAAGTCACCCATTGCCCAAGCAATCCAAATTCATGTGTAGCACTGTACAACCCTAGTTTTGCAACTTAAAATCCCAACCACCCATATTCCATAATCCCATCCTTTCATCCATTGACTTAAACTTAGATTTAATCTCCATCGTCCATCCATTCCTTGAGCCTATAAATACCCCATTTGACCATGGTGAAAATTGAATTATACCTAGAGCTCAAGAGGACCTGAGATTGGAGAACTCACCTTAAAGAGCAAAAGACACAGAGTTTCATGTGAATTTCACAAGTGAGCTATCAATGTAAATTCGATTTTTAGTTATCTTTTAATTGTTTTTTTTTTTTCCATGTCTTGTATATAATTTTTTCATTAAATAAATAAGAGATGTCCATTTTAGAATCCTGAAAAGTCCGATTATTCAAAGTTTCCTTTATGCTTTCTTTTAATTTTAAATTTACATTATTTTATTAATTAAAGTGTTTAGGTTATAAATGTTAAATCTAAGAACTAGACTTTAATTAAATTAAAGTTTATGAATTTTAATTAAATGGTGTAAATTGATTTTTGAATTCTATGTGTTAAATTTTAGATCTAGATTTCTTATTTATTTATTTTGGGCGATGAGAGAATAATCCCATAATCACCTTTAAATTATGCATTTTTATATTATGTCATTTATTTTATTTGCAAATTTAATTCTTGTCTTTAGTTGTGTTAAAACTTTTGCTTGTATGTTGTATTTTAATAATTTAATTTCTATTAAATTCTTTAATTTATTTGTCATGTAATTTAATACTCATGTATTTTATTTTGTGTATACAAATCACTCATTCAATACGTGTTAACTAGTTTGAGATCTAATTTAAATAAACTTTAAGTTTGCTTTCTTGAATTTAGGTGTGAGATTAACCATAAATTCTACATTAACCCATTGATTTAATCTGATTCAATTACGGTTCTAACTTTTGGGATTTGAATCTTAAATTAGAGATTTTATTAATTTAGACATAAACTTATGAAAATAGGATTGATATTTATGTTTTTATTTATTTTGAATCTCTATTTTCTAGGAAACATAATAATTTAAGCATTAGATTTCAAATATATACTTTGGTGCATATATTTTTCTTGTTCTCTGTGGGATCGACCTCGCACTCATAACGTTGTACTATAAATGGTTCGTGCACTTTCGAGATTTATAAATTTAAAATTTGCACATCAACAAGACATCATGTCACAAAGTCTGCTACTGCTATTTTCATGCCATTCCACCAATATTGTCGCCTCAAATTATGGTGCATCTTGGTGCAGCCAGGGTGCACTGAAAATCGAGAACAATAAAAATGGTGGAGTATCTCTTCCCGACCTTGATCCGTCAAAGGAACAAATAACTGATCCTGAAAAGTGAATCCAACATCTACCGTTATTGCCCATTCATCGAGGCCTTGCCCATTAATAATCTGCTCTTTGAGCCCAGCTACCTCTGTATTGACCTATTGTACTGACAACACTCTGTCCACTAAGGCGGGCTGAGCCACTATACTCTGAATCCACACCGATCCATCGTCCTCAACCATCTAAAGCTCAAACTCAACTGTTATTTCCATTGCTCGCCGTTCACTCATTGCCACACTGGCGATGGTGCTACGAGACTTTCGGCTTAAGGCATCTGATACCACCTTCGCCTCCTGAGATGATAGGAGAACTGGAAATCATAATCCTTTAGGAACTCCATCCATCGTCGTTGTCTCAAAATTAAGTCCTTTTGTGTGAATAAGTACTTGAGAGTTTGATGGTCGTTAAATACCTCAGTGCTCTCCATACAAGTAGTGCCACACAACTTAAAATCATACACCGTTACGGCCGACTTTATCTCATGTGTAGGATAGTTCTATTCTGATCCATAAGGCACCACTTTGCCTTCCTGCATCAAAATACAATCTAAACCGTCTTTGAATGCATCACAATATAGCACATATCCTTTGCCTTGCTCCGGCACCACCAATATGGGTGTGGTGGTCAAAGAAATATAAGAGAGACTCAAATCCATGTATAGGGACTCGCAGTCTGAAAATGGTTCTTGGAGCAACAAGCTCATTCATAGTTATAAGCATTTTAAGTTGCTCTAAAATGAATCTTTTATTCTCATGCTTAATCGGTTTACCCGCATCACTAACAATCTGAAATCTTTGGGTAAATACATTTCCAATCAGAAACTCGTCAAAAAGATTCTTGGGTCTTTACCCAAACAGTGGGTATCAATTGTCAAAGGTCAAAAACATACAAAATCAGAAAATTATCATGACCTTTGGTACACTTTCGAGATTACTTTTCATTCATGAAAATGAAACAAGAAAAGAGGAAGATGAGAACAGGCTAATGTTAAAGTATCCAACAGTCAGCATGAAATAGAACTTGTCTGAATTTCTCGATAGCTTCAACAAATATATTGAGAAGGAACTATCAAGTATGAGTGCAGACAAAATGAACATCTTGGTATGCTTCAACAGTCATAAAGATACTTATTTCAAGGAATATGGATGAATTTGATTGAGATCTGGGAAAGGCATATATGTCACAGTTTAGAAAGATCCTCTCTTGAGACATATATTGTCACACTGTTTTGTCCATTTTTAAATAATCTTTATTTTTTTTAATTTACGTCTGAAAAACCCTAGGATATCTAGCGTAAAATCTCCATATGAGTGTAGTTCAACTGATTACTTCCCACTTTAGAAAGTAGAAGGTTGTGGAGTTAAGGTCCATGCCCTAACCTTGGTTTAAATAAATATTTGAGAAGAGCAAAACAAAATGAAATCACTTCCTCACAACTGATGATCATTCTCAAAGGACCCAACCACACAAATCACAATCAATGGACAACCAAAGATAATCTATTTTGACATCCTTCCTCATTCATATAGAGCTCCTTCTTTGTCCCTGCTTGTGAACCATTATAAAACTCAGTCAACTGACACAACTAAAGATAAGACCCCTTTCCTAACAAACCGTCGACGGCTTACTCTAACTGTAGACAATTGCTTTGGGTCTATAAAGCTTTTATGTCTCATCTTCCTCCAAAGTCTACTCCAACTCTCAATCTCCCAAATCCTTATGGCCTCATCTAGCAGAACTCATCACTTCCCCGACAAAGGAAAAAGGATTACTCCAGAGTGCTCCCAGCCCACTAATGATCTCTATGATAAAATGATAAGGGCCAACTTGGGCTTCTACACTTCGACTAGTCAGAACCTGTCATCAGTTCTTCAGCTGAGACACCCTTTCCCTACATTAATGCATCCCGCATTTCAAATATTTCATCCGCTGAGTTGCACAGCAAACTCAATCATCTCTTCTGAAATTAAAAGTCTGCACTATGAAATCGAAGAAGCCTTGGGACAACTGACCATCACTGGTCAGCATGCAGAAAAGTTCTGAACAAAATTGAAGATGTGGAGGTACACATGAATCATCTCACCAAGGATATCTGAAGGACATGCTCCATGATTTTGTTTATATATAGGCCTTTCTTTTTGTACTCTCTCTACTTTTATCCATGGCCTATATAAATCTTTTGTGTTACTTCAACATTGAAAATCTCTGTTTCCCTTACTCTCAAACTCGAAAGCTCCTAATGATATATTCCCCTGCCTTAAATGATAGAATTGATGTGTATTCCTGATGACACGTATTTATGAAAAATTGCTTATATGACCCTGACTAAGAAAATCTGCATCTTATAATGAAACCCTATTAAAGATCAAATCTCTTTAATGTTCATCCTGCCGTAATTTTGTGCATTTATCTCTGTAGGTACACATGATATTTCTAATCAATGCCAAAATAATGAACATATGATTTTAATATATGTGATCCAAGTGAATCCATCAGTAAGAATGATTATCAAATGAATATCTTCTCTGCTTGATTATTGATTGAACTCATCGAATATCTTAACTGCTTGACTTATGTATGCGATGGTTTACACTAATGTCTGGTAGATAAGAGGACAGAAGAAAGGAGAGGGGATATAACAGGAAGACAAGATCAATAGAGCTGAACTAAAACTTTAGCACTTACGGAAGAAATCATTTTTTTCATATTTCTGGACTCTGATGTCCTTTTATAATTGCTCTTTACATTCTTGATTCACTAATGTGCTTAAATGAAAAGTATTAATGTATCTCATCTGCTTTTTTTTTTAAGCGGTTAAGATGAAGTTTTCATCAAGAGAAGGTGGTAGCCTAAGAGAATTAGGCCCCCACCCAGAAACAAGAAAAACAACAAAAAACTGCAAAACAAGCAAAGGGTCGCCAGCGGAAGAAGCCGCTATCCACTCGGGGTATGAAAAGTGCCACGAATAGCCCCGTCGATGCCATTTTTTTCAAGGAAATTCGTCACCCCATTTGTTGTCCTACTTATTTGAAAAAGGGATACCTCCAAACCCGCCATTAATTCATTAATATTCCTAACTAAGGTGATTAATCTCCAAGGGGGGCGCTTCAGACCCTTGGCCCATTTGATAGCATTAAATGAGTAACTTTTAATGATTAATTTTCTCCTCCTAATTCCACCCCTAAGGATAAAGCCCTCTAAATACTAAGAAGTTCCGCCTCACTAGACTCTTTGATCGCGACAAACTCAGAGAACGTGATACAAGTGTAACCCAAATGATTCTTAAGCGCACCTCCAATCCTAGCCGGTCCATTTTTACCTTTGGATGCTCCATCAATATTAAACATCCACGACCCCGCAGGTGGAGGGACCCAAGCAACCGGAGGCTTACCCCTCTTGAGAGAGTGTCCCAGACAACCTTCCAAAGACATGCATAGGTCCCCAGCTTTGAAATCCTTGAATTCCTTTTTATCACAAAGCCACGAGCACAATTTCTACTTGGCAATTTCAAAAATCTCTCCAAACTCTAAACTACTCCCCTCAAAGATCCTAAAGTTCATCTCTCTCCAAATAGACCACAGGACCACGGCTGGAATGATATTCCATACAAACTTCTTCCGGAGTCGTAGACGGACCAACGTCCAAGACTCCAAAATGTATCTCATCTGCTTTACTCCACAAGTCTCACCAACCATCTGGTTGATGATGACAAAACGGGGAAAAATATGGAATTGCTTGAAATCTATCGAGTCACATTGATGTGATCCAAACTTCCATATGATATACATTAAATGTACGAAACCATGTGTGCTGTCATAATCACACACTGAAGTATCAAATCATTTGAATATGAGATGCATGGAATAAGGGGAAGAGTTGAAAATAAGAAGAGAGATTAGCTGAGAGAGGAAAAACACTAAAAGATGCTTGTACTATATCTAAATATATGAAAGCATTAATTAAGTGAGAGCTGACATATTGAGAAATGCACAACGCTTAAACTGTCGTATTTGTGTGCATAATCTTAGGGGGAGCTTTTTGTCTTGTTTGTTTATCTTTTCTTATTGCATATCTGTTTATGTTTTTATTTATATTACTTTTTATGTACAAGCAATATTTTGTTATCAATAAAAAGGGGGAGATTGTTAGCCTCAAGTGGTCAAAGATATATTTTGATGATGACTAAATCATTGACTTGGTACTAATGTTTGTATGGAGTTTTTGTTAGACATATAATACACTTTGTCTCCATACATCATTTGTACCAAAAGGCCAAGAGCTGAGTCAAGCACAGACATGTATGACTCATTTGCACTGTTGCTCTTGGAAAATGAGCCAGTGAAAGACCAAGCTGAATGAACACCAAATGGCTCATGAACGATGTCTGATAAGCCAGTGCATGATCAAGCTTCAAGAACAAAACAAATGGCTTATCAAGACCATGAAGATCTGGAGAGCAGAAGCAAAAACTAATCTGTAGAACCATGGGCTGCTGCTCTCATTCAAAAGCATGTGCAGGATCGAGGCATCAAGAACAAATGAAAAGGTTGTGAAGAAGAAGAAGAGAAAGAAAAGCCCGTGCAACACCGTGCATCATCGCATATCAAAAGGCTTTCTTTCTAAAAACAGAATGGCCCAGTGAAAGATCAACCGCAACTCAAATCAAATGGCCAAATCTGATGAAACACTTGCAGCTTGGAGCAGATGAAGAATATTGAAGATTGATGCTTCGCAACCTAGAAGTTGTTTTGTCTTTTCTGTTTTGAGTAGGTTTTTATTTGAGTATTTAGGATACATTGTAAAGTGCTTCATATGCTTGAACACTTGCCTCGACTCATACCTACCTTAGATCTCTAGGATGCTGACCAACACTAATAGATTATATGGATCCTAAACAAACATTGATATTAATAGTTCTAAAACATTAAATATCACAAAGAACTATATAGAACATTGAATGGGTTTTCTCTCACATTCAAGTAAGTTATTTATTTATTTATTAAGTTTATTTTCTTCCTTTCTTCTCTTTAATTATTAATTATTCTCTTCAATTCTGAGATTTATTAATTCCTCCATCTCTCTCAAAAAAAAAATCGATCAACATGGAGGAATTTTTTTTGATGAAATTCGACTATGATGGAGAGATGGAGAGAAGATGAAGAACGAAGGAAAAAAAAAAATCAAATTTCACCATGGAAATTCTTTGAATTTTTATAACCATGGATTAGATATGAAATTCGACCATAGAAGATTGAATTTTTTAATTTTAAAATTGGGATTTTTTACAACTGATTTCGATTATGTGGAAATTAAATTAAAATCATGGAGATCCATGTGCAGTTGAGGATTTTCATGGATTTAAATTAGAGAATTTAATTATCTATCTATGGAAATTTTATTATGGAATTCCCCACCATCCAAACTCTCCATGAACAAGTTCTACATGATTGTAAATTGATTGTAAGGTGAAGGAATTGAAATTTATAAATTGATTTGGATTTTTGGAGAAATCAGCCATGAAATTGGATTGATTCCAATAATTGTGTTTCATGGATCAATACTTGTAAAATTTATTTCCTAGGATGGAAATATATTTTTTCTGATTCCTTTACCATCCAATGTTGTTATAAATTAATCGCACATCTCTGAGAATTGCTTCTATAATTTTTAGATCATGGTGTTAAGTGAAAAAAGTTATAAATTATTTGTAAGAACAAAATTTTCTTTTTTTGTGCACTGCCGCGAGAAAAATCATATTGGTGGATTTCAGTCGAATTTTACAGTGAAACTTGGTTTGCTGGAATCTAGAATATTAGAGCTAGTTTTCATTCGAATTTCAGATCGAAAGAATATTACTTGATGCCTCAAAATAGGCCTGCAAGTTGGACCAAAATTCTGGCCTAGGTAAGTTACACAATTTCGCGGAGATAAAAAAAAAATTCATAACTCGATCTCAGGTTATCGAAACAATGTTAAATTTGTGTCTATTTCCATCTAGACAAGGAGACCTATCTCTAGTAAAAATTTGGGAATTTTTGGATATGAATTGATCTACAAGTCGGACTTAGTTACAGATTTCGAATTTCAGACAGTTTTGCAAAAATTAATTAAATTTTTTTTATCTTGGTCTCTGAAGATCAGAATGGCGCAAAATTTGTGCCTAAATTCAACCGATGAAAAGATATATCTTCAATAAAAATTATAGAGGGAAACTCATTGATTTGAAAGGTCAAATCTAGTATGTAAACAAGAATTTCGATTAAGACTGCAAACTATTGATCAGTGGACATGTTTGAGTAATTTGGCCACAACTCGGGCTAGGAAAATCCGTTTGGGTTGAACCAATTATTGTGGGAATCCTCATTCAGAGACCTGTCCACTGTATGAATGTGAGACTCTAATAAAGTGTGGATTGATACCTATCCACTGTCTGAGGATAATTTTTGCACTGTTTTGACTCTTTTAAACCGTAAACCAATTGTGGAATATTTTGTGTTTTGAGGCTTGGTTTGTTGGGACAGAACCCCTGAGGTTATCTGATAGGTTCATCTAGTCTAAAAAGAGATTAGATAGATTAAAATTGTGATGGTTGAAACTTTAATAAAATTGCAAATTTGGGAACTTAAAGCTTTAATTGGAGCTTGGAATTGGTGATAATTTGTGCTTGGTAAATTTGCATTTTTTATATGAGAGAGACAATTCACTTGTATGTTGCTTTATTACGTTCCAATTGTTGTTCTAAATTGATTGTTTGAAGATTGAATTGAATGCAAGGGTTTTGGGTTTATTAGTAAACTGAAAATTTTCTAGTTGATGGATAAATTCCGGTTCAAACTCATTAAATGTAAGGGAAATATTTTGGCTAAACGTTTGACGCCATGAGCATCTCAGTCTGCTATGACACTTGGTTTATTACTCGTCTACTTTGTTGAAAAATCCAAGCTAAGTATTCTAGAATGGAATTGTGAAATTTTGAAATTTTGGTTATATTTGTTGAAAATTTATTCATGCTTGATTTATGAAATTGGTGTGTTTCCTAATTTATTTGTTGGATGGTTTAGCATGAATATTTTCATGATGCTTTTGTTAGAATCATATATGAATCTAATTTGTTGTTATTAGAACATGCTATATTTATTTGAGAAAATATTTCATTTCTATTTTGAGCATATTATCATTATACATGACATGTCATTCATGCATGAGTTATTTTGTCGATTATTCATGTATGAGCGTCCACGTTTTGGTCGGTGTGAGATTCAGATATGGCTATGGACCGTTGGGTCATAATTAACATTTATTTGTTGATGTGGTTCATTAGCCTTGCACTCCCTAGGGGATAATCGTTGTGCAAACTCGTTTGGGATTTTGAACGATTGCAGTTGCCTTCCACTCTTTTGGGGATACTCATTGTGCAGACTTGTTTAGATTTTTGAACGATTGCAGTTGCCTTATGTGATGCCCCACCCTCTCATGACTTTTTAAATCACAGTGCCACGACGAGAGCCGATTCCAAGTCCGAAGACTCGGACATCGACTGGCTCGACCTAGTGTTTGCATGGATTGATGTCCATGATATAATATTTACACACACTAGAATAATCAGCGAAAATTTAAAACATTCACAAAAGAATATAGGATCATACATGAAAGCAAGTTAAGGATCCTCCAAAGTCAAATACATCAAACCAAAACATAAGGTAAAAGATCTAGGAGTTACATTATTACAATTCCAAACTGATTACTCCTACAAATACATTTCTTCAAATCAAAACTCTACTAATTCTATTCATGCTTTCTTTCAGTCTCACTCATGCTCTGTTGCCGCTCAGTCCAGCCTCATCTTTGTTTCCTTCTACTTCATTTGGCATCTAAAGGGGGAAAATATTATAGGCTTAGTCAACGCGCCTAGTAGGAATTCCGATCATAGGAGAAATGCACAAGGAGTATTATAATAAGATAAGAAAATACGTACAATTTCATAGTTAGAAAAACCCTATGTTATAAACATAATACACTTCTCAAATCATATCCATATCACACAAAAAATCTCATATTCAATTCATAATCATTTGATTATGAAAATCTTATACTCAAGTTACTATCAATGTTTTTCATGAAATGCCATGTCATAGGTGCTATGAAGAATGAATGCTCTTCCATGTCTCATGATATGCATCCAACAATTTAACTCGAATCCCCGGTGGAGTGTTGCCTCCAACACCCAATCTTTCCAATGGCAACCGACAAGAGATTGTTCCCTATACCAACACCTTAACCGGACTTACCGAGGGAGTGTAGTCTCCTTCCCTACTCAGGTTTCAAGACTTCTTTCTGACCCTAGAGCTCTTCCTTGCCCAATTCAATGCCATTTCTGTTTTTCAGCACTACTCTAACCCAAGAGCACTATGGCCCAATTCATTCAATTTATCCACATTACCAAAGTATGTCAAACAATTCGACTTTCGTTCATCAAATGTAATTCTCATCCCATGCAATGTGCATGAGGTACATGAATGCAAAATAATGCTAATGTATCATATGATTTCAATCATCTCAAATGTGAAAGTCTCTTCTCATTCTATTTATAACATACATTTCAAACCATCTCAAATATCACATAACTAAAATCAAATCATAATTTTCATAATAAGAAAGTATTTAGAGTCACATCCTATGCTTCAATAATGTAGGAAAACCTATCTAATCGAAGGTGATCAGCAGAGGGGAATGAATCACGAAGTAGCGCGAACGATGTCGGAGTTACTCTTGATTCTTTGTTCATTTTCACTTATGACAAAATACAACAGTCACATCGTTAAGACTAAATCAAATGATTGTTTTTATTTTCTAATCTTTATTTTGTAATTTTAATATGCTTAAGCATCAAGTTTTAAGCCATCAGATTGGATATTAAGCTATCTGAACTTAATCTAGAAAAAGGGTGTTGAATAGAGTCGATGTGACACATCGGCTCTATCGGTACATCAGTCAGGACAGAATCGACACATCAGCATATTCGATGTGTCAAATCACAAGGCAAAGGTTCTATTTACAAAACACTGTATTTTTATTTTTACTCTCAGCTCGATATTATCGTCCTCAACGATGTATCGACTGGGTTCGCTTGATGCATTGTCAGACACGATGTGTCGGCCTAGGTTTCTGTCGACACATCGTGTAATACGATATGTCGTCTTGGGAATTCAGGTCTCTAGTTTAGAGAGTCAATATCAAATTATCTTACTCTCAAATCGATAGTATCGTGTTCGTCGATACATCGATAAGGACATGGTCAACACATAGGTAAATTCAACATGTTGGCCTGGGTTCCTTCCAGTACTGTTCGAGAGAACTCTGTACTTTTTCGTGGCTCCCAGATCAATACTATCGATTCTGTCGACATATCGTGAGCAGGGGTTTTTGCGACACATTGGGGTCATCGATATATCGAACAAATTCGATTATTTTCTTTACATTAAAACTTCCCTATTTATTTCATTCTCCGACTGATACATCGGCTCGGTCGACACATTGATCGGACATGCTCAACACATCGGTTAGCTTGACATGTCGACCTAGGTTGGTCTGAGTTTTGTTCTTTTCTGTATAAGTCTCAGGTCAATACTATCAAGTTTATCGACCGATCGAACAAGGGTTCATCGACATATCAACAATGCCGATGTTTCGACCTAGGGAACTTAAAACCCATCGATTCCCATTTTGCATGCTTCCTATTTTGTATTATTTTAACTCACATTTGTATCTACACTACTTCTAAACATCCTAATGGGTTTCTTTTACCCTAAATCACAATGAAAATCGACATACCTCGAGAGATTTGGGGAAATCCTATGTTTTGTTTGAATTTGACTCGGGAAGTTTCCTAAATTTGCTCTTCATGCACCATTGCTCTGATACCAACTGTGACGCCCTGCCCTCTCACGACTTTTTAAATTACTGAAATATGGTAATAAAAAGATAGAGAGAGACGAAGTGACACGACACGAACTGATTACGAGTCCGAAGACTCGGACCTCGATTGGCCCAACCTAGTGTGTGCATGGATTGATGTCCATGATAATATTTACACATACTAGAATAATTAGTGGAAATTTGAAACATTCGGTAAAGAATATAGGATCGTATATGAAAGCAAGTTTAGGATCCTCTAAAATTAAATATATCAAACCAAATACATAAGGTAAAAGATTTAGGAGTTACATTATTACAATTCCAAACTGAATACTCATACAAATACATTTCTTCAAATCACAACTCTACTAATTCTATTCATGCTTTCTTTCAGTCTCGCTCATGCTCTGCTTCCGCTCAGTCCAGCCTCATCTTCGTTTCCTTGTACTTCATTTGCATCTAAAGGGGTAAAATATTATGTGCTTAGTCAACACGCCCAGTAGGAATTCCGATCATAGGGGGAATGCACAAGGAGTATTATAATAAGATAAGAAAATACTTACAATTTCATGATTAGAAAAACCCTATATTATATATATAATACACTTCTATAATCATATCAATATCATACTAAAAATCTCATATTCACTTCATAGTCATTTCATTATGAAAATCTCATACTCAAATTACTATCAATGTTTCTCATGAAATTCCATGTCATGGGTGCTATGAAGAATGAATGCTCTTCCATGTCACATGATATGCATCCAACAATTTAACCGGAATCCCCGGTGGAGTGTTGCCTCCAATGCCCAGTCTTTCTGGTGGAAACCGACATGTGAATGTTGCCTATACCAATACCTTAACCGGAACTACTGGGGGAGTGTTGTCTCTCAACCTAAGCAGGTTTCGGGACTTCTTCCTGACCTTGGAGCTCTTCCTGGCCCAATACAATGCCATTTCTGTTCTTCGAGACTTCTCTGACCCAAGAGCAATATGGCCCAATTCATTCAATTCATCCATGACACCAAAGTATGTTCGAGCATTCGGCTTTGGTTCGTCAAATGCAATTCTCATCCCATGCAATGTGCATGAGGTACATGATTGTAAAATGATGTTAATGTATCATATGATTTCAATCATCTCAAATGTGAAAGTCTTTTCTCATTCCATGTATAACATACATTCCAAACCAACTCAAAATATCACATAACTGAAATCAAATCATAATTTTCATAATAATAACAAAGTATTTAGGGTCACATCCTAGTGCTTCAATAATATAGGAAACCTACCCGATCGAACATGATCAGCGGAGGGGAATGGATCACGAAGTAGCACGAATGATGTTGGGGTTAGTCTCGGTTCTTTCTTCATTTTCATATATGACAAAATACAAAAATCACAGCGTTAAAACTGCATCAAATGATTGTCTTTAGTTTCTAATATTTATTTATAATTTTAATATGCTTAGGAATCAAGTTTTAAACCATAGGACTGGATATTGAGCTATCTGAACTTAATATGAAAAAAAAAAGGTGTTGAACAGAGTCGATACATCGGTCATGACATAATCGACACATCAGCGTACTCGATGTGCCGAATCGCAAGGCAAAGTTCTTTTTATAAAACACTGTATTTTTATTTTTACTCTCAGGTCGATACTACAGTCCCGACGATGTATCGACTGGGTTAGCTTGACACATCGTCAGACACAATATCTCGGCCTAGGTTCATTCAACATATCGTATAATACGATATGTCGTCCTGGGAATTCAAGTCTTTGGTTTAGAGAGTCACTGTCAAATTAGCTTACTCTCAAAACGATAGTATCGTGGTCGTTAATACATCGATAAGGACAGGGTTGACACATCGGTGAAATCGACGTGTCGACCTGGGTTCCTTCGAGTTCTATACGAAAGAACTCTATAATTTTTCATGGCTCCCAGCTCGATACTATCAATTCTATCCACACACCATGAGGAGAGGTTTGTCGACACATCTGGGATTCTGTTAGTGCTCCAGCTTGCCGAGTCCCTTGTTTGTCAAATCCATGACTCGTGTGAAGAATTGCCTTGAAGATAGAAGCTCAAGAATCAAGTCTCAAGTGTTGGTTGAATCAAGTCCAAAAATGGAAGATCATTGAATATTCAGCGAATCAACATGTGTAAGGCAATCACTCAATGTAAATTGGCCATAGAAGACTCTAGGGTAGACCCCATGCCTTAAGATGACTATACTTAGGCTTAATAATCACATCTGGTTAATCTAAGAAAGCCTAGTGGTTGTTTGACGCCAAAATCAAAACATGGACTTAAATTGAAACCATTGATTTTACTGTCATGACGACACATCGTGTCGGTGATCTATCACCAATGACAGAGGATGATACTATCATGATATAGCGATCAATCGTCTGGAAAAGCAAAGGTTCTAGTTTGGAATGTCTGTTAAACAACTACTGTACAGGGCAATACAATCCTGGTCACGATCTATCGCTAGGACAGAGCCTATCAATCAGGCATTCGATCAATCCAGTACTTATCCAAAACTGTGGTCTGCGAAAACCTTGTCAAAATAGGTTTGCCTCAGGAAGATATATTCGTGTGTCGACGACCCATTATGTGGAACATATCACGATTCATCGGGCGCACGACCCATCGTCTGAGACAGAGTTGATTCATCAGGTGCACAATCCATCGGCCTGGGTTGGAATTCTGGTTTGGACAAACACTGTTAAACTTAGTTGGTCACATGACGATCCCATCATCAGTGAACGATCCATCGCCTCAAATTTGCACGATACATCGTGGATCCAATCAATCGTTGGGTAACCATTTTTGAAACGTTGGAATGCATTTAATGCACAACGGTTATATTGGTGGAGAACAATTTTGAACCACCACGATCCACCGTGAGAACGATCGATTGTCCGCGTCGAAAATTTTGGATGTGCTTATTTAAGCTCTGGATTTTCTTTGAAGGAGTAGAGTTTGTTGAATTGGAAGAATCAGAGGCAAATATCTGAGACTCATACACTCCCTCACTCTCTCTCTCTAAACATCTTATGTGGTAAATCATTTTGAAGATCCAATCATTATTGATTGAGATTAAGAGAGAAAAGAAAACTAGTACTAGGATTCAACTTGCACATCTACTTTCCTAGAATCGATCTCCCAAACTTGTGATTGCTTATACAAGGTACGTCTTCATCATCAACAAGATCACATTGGGAAAGCTATTCGAGAAATAGATCTACATTAAGCTTGACCTTAAAAAACAAGTGTTTCTTTGTATTTTTAATTTCATCATCTTGTGAAGTGGACTAAAGCAAGGAAACTTGAACCAGTATAAAAAATAAAGGGATAAGGAAGTAGACCGGGGTTGGTCGAACCTTTCAAAATTAGGAGTGTGAAGGTGAAATTCCTACACTTTTCGTGAGGATGTAATTTCTCACTTAGTACATTTAGGATAGCCCAAGATAGGGTGAGTGGATGTAGGTTTGCCACTATATGTGTTTGACAAAATGCCTGTGTGAATTCTAAATTAATTGGCACATCTAATGTTTACACAACACCATTTAATCTTGATTAACATTGCCATTCCACTTCATTAATTTGTGTTAATCAAGAAATTTCGCAAAGGATCGAAAAATTTGGGGATTGCTCTATTCACCGATAAGTCTCAGTTCGATATTATCGTGTCTGTCGACCGATCGAACAAGGGTTCATCGACAATGCCGATATATCAACCTGGGGAACTCGAAACCCATCGATTCCACATGCTTCCCATTTTTTATTATTTTCCCCCAGATTTGTATCTACACTACTTCTAAACATCGTAATGGGTTGCTTTTACCCTAACTCACAATAAAAATTGACATACCTCGAGATATTTGGGGAATTTGTTGGTAAATAGACGATGAACTCTGATTGAGTTTCTCCTTTCTATGGAGGGAGTGTTTAGCTCGTGGAGATGTGTTTTTCTTCAAATGTTTAGAGAGGGAGGAGTAGAAGAGAGAGAAAGTAGCTCAGCCCTTCTCATCTTGCTTCAGATTTTCTTCTTCCTCTTTGCTTTCTCCTCCCTTTGCTTTCTTCTTTGGAGTAATGGAGATGGAAAATAAATAAGAGAGAATAGGAAGAGGCACCGATTGAGAGAGGAGAAGAGAGGAATGAGCATCAGCTCTTTTTTCTCTTCTTTGTTTCCCTCCTCTACTTTAGCCAACAACCACCATTAAGGTGGAGTGTAGGTTTGCCTCATGTATTTAATGCATGATGTGACACATGAGGTGGTAGTTGTGTGCATCAGATTGTCAGACGCTGGACAGAGTCGATAGATCGACTCTTTCGATACATCGAGCGATGAGTTCGTCGACACATCGGTGGTGTCGATGTATCGACCTGGGCAAACTCTGTATTTTCATACATTACTCTTAGACCGATACCATCAGTCCTGTCGACATATCGTTCATCAACATATCGAGCGTGGTTCCATCAACTGGTGAATTCAGAATTTTTCTTATTTTATTTTATAAACATTAAAAACTCTGATCTACTTCTAACTTGGAGTTTAAAACTCCACATTTCATTCAACTCATTCCGAGGAAAATTACCTTGAGTTACAGAGTTCAAATTCCAGGTCGTTACACCATGAAGTCCACTGTGGATGCTCATTTGTGCAGATTCATTTGGGCTTTTGACCATTTGGTGCACATGTGCTATGTTAGTTAAGTTGAGCTTTGCATGACCGAAAGTTCCATTAGTGCTTAGAACAAGATTATCCCTAGAGGGGGA
Source organism: Chimonanthus salicifolius (assembly GCA_013350335.1). Taxonomy (NCBI): domain Eukaryota; kingdom Viridiplantae; phylum Streptophyta; class Magnoliopsida; order Laurales; family Calycanthaceae; genus Chimonanthus; species Chimonanthus salicifolius. Next base: position 26,798,260 of record CM023541.1, on the reverse strand, counting down.
AGTGAATAAGGTAATAAAAAATTTAATGCCTCTATAAATTATCATGATTAATAGAGTGTGGAATTAAAACAATTAAATCAAGTGTGTGTGTGTGTAATATGCAATGTGTACAAGATAATCAATCACGCAAAGAGACAATGCACACGATTTATACTTTATACTAGTTCGGTTAAACAACATACATCCACTATTGAGACTCAGCCAACCTTCGGCTATCTCCAAATTCACTATGTGTTGGAATTACACCAACATAATATAATAGGACTTCCACCTATCTAATTGATTGAGACTTTCACCCAATTCCTATCCCACTATTTTTTATAGTGGTTCAAGAGAAAAACTATCTCTTTAATCCATTTCACAATAATATGATTTTTAAAGTAAAAATAAAAACCTATGAAGCACGAGCCTTTGAAGACCTTTGCAAATGATGATGTGCTCCTTGAATTGATCCACCAAATGTGAGATCGTACAATCTCGACGTAGATGAGGACCTGCCGGGTAGAGTAACCACAATCCTTGGGAGGTCCTTCTAGAAAACTGAGTTCCATTTTTTATCCTAAAAGCTTTGACTTAATCCTTCTCTTTTAATCACAATCTTTACCAATTTGATACTTGAATGATTTCACACTTGATTTTCCATGAGAGAATAAGCCTATGAGCTTGCCTTTAGTGGGTGAGGATTAACTTGGATAGATGACTCTTTGAATGCTCATAAATTCGACCAACCTCACCTCAAAACAATGAACATATTCATAGGCAAACATAAAAATTTCGTAACACAGACCCACACGATTGATCGTGTATAGGGGATCAATCGTCCGTGTTTAAATTTCTTTCCACCAACCCGACCGTTGAGCATTTAATGCACAATAACGGCTCTAAAACAGTAACCTCACGATACACTGTGCCACACGACAAATAGTCCGTGTATCTGGGCGATAGATCATGGGTTTACGAATGTATCGGCCAGAGACTGCCTGTATTTTCCAGAATCAAGTCTCATCCAGGCCCAAGGCGATTGATTGTGATGCCGATTTGTTCCTGCCCTATATTACGATTGACCGCAGGCCCGATTGATCGTATGATCCCAAGTTTTCCAGGCTTTGTTTAAGTCCAACCTATATCCTGTCTCAGCGATACATCACCCATACGATTGATTTATCAAGGTTCCAAACGATCGATCTTGGGCTCCCAATTGTATCGTTCTAAGACCACATGGGTTTGACAGTCTTATTCAACCAGAACCTCCAACTTTCCACACGACATACCATAAGACCTCGATTGGGTTCCAATTCATTGTTAAACATATGTCAGGCTTGATTAATTATGCAGATGTGATCTCTAAGCCTAGGCATGGTCCACCTAAGGTCTGAGTACCACCTAAGGTCATCTATGGCCACTTACCACTTGTGATTGCCATACACTATTGATCCGTTGAGTCTCCCCACTTCAACCAACGCTTGAGATCTTGAGTCTTGAGCTTCTCTCTTAAATGCATTGCTTCACCTAACTCACGAACTTGACAAACAAGTGACTCAGCAAGACGGGGTACAAACATTCTCCTCATTTGTCAATTCGTGATAAAACCTAGAAGCTAATCAAATACAAACTCAATGGACAACCCCGACCCAATTTTACATCATTTGAATAAAAATTATACTAATTTTACAAAATTATATTCAAATGACACGGGGCCTTGGTCTAGCTCATATTCTTGCTCAACTTGCTCTATTTTAAAAAATACCTGCAAATGTACATGAGCAAGCAAAACCACAAAAGCTAGAGAAAACATCAGTAATGTTAGTCCAAACATAAAACTTGTATCCATGGACTAAACAAACAATCACATTCATACTCATACTCTCTCCCATACTTCGATGAGTATTTTCAAATGATTCTCCCCCATACTTCAAGATATACCAAGCTTGCAATTTCTCAATTAACAAACGAATCCACGTTTGCAATTTCTCCATTTCACAAGCTAATCGAAAATTTCAATTTCTCCATTAACAAACTAATCCAAGTTTGCAATTTCTCCACCATTATACTCCAAGCTTTCTTCCAAGCTTCTAAGAGTTTCTACTTTCTCCTTTTTCAGGGTTTTTTCTTTCTCCTTTCTCCCCCAAAGATTTTCAAAGAATTTTAGCTTCTACTCATTTCTCCCCCATTTTGTCACTAACTGACAAAGGGCTAATAAACACATATTTTGTAGTTCCCCGATCTTCAACATGCCATTCAAACATTTATGCATCCATATTGAAACATATTCATTCAAAAAACATGAATAATGCATCATATGAGACATTCATCATGGCATACATGGAGAGATATTATCAACTCATGACAAACCATAGCAACATGAAAGGAAACATCATTCATTGCATACTCATATGAGACATTCATCACGGCATACATGGAGAGACGTGTCATCCTTTTTGCAGGAGATGGCGGAGAGTATGCTCTAAAATGATTCTCTCACAGAGCTTGTTAGAGCTTCAAATTTTCTTTCTAAAACAGTGAACTTCTCATTTTTCTGAGTTTCAAAAATTTGAAGGAGCTCTTCGAGAAACCGTTGACTAGAAGAGATTCAGATGTTTCAGCGGTGTCTTCATCTTTACTCTTTTCACTTTCACTATCTCCCTTACTCTTTTGATTTTCCTTATCTCCTTCTTTTGCAATTTCTTCCTCTTTCTCATTATCCTCTTGGGAAAAGATCTTAGGTCTCTTAATTGGAGGAGAGGAACCAATGGGGTCTTCCTCTGAAACGGGGGTTTCCATAGTTTGCAGACATCTTAGTCCTAACCTTTTTCTTTGATTTTCTCAAATACCTTTCACAGCTGAAACAAAATGAGATGGATAAAGATTTACCCAACCCGAGACAACTCACAAATCCGTGGGACAGAGGGTTACTGAAAGGAGTACGGAGCTTTACTCCAGTGAAAATCTAGCGAGAACACGACGAAAGGTCGATTTTGGGAAGCTAGGGCAAGACCATTCGTCGGTTGCAAAGAGGGGTTTTGGAGAAGAACGATCGTAAGAGGAGGAATGGGTTCTGAAAATCATAGCCAGGGTTTTAACTAAAAAACACCTGCTCGAAATGAACGATCATTGTCTTGCATGATAGGTCGTCCTGCCGATACAAGTCTCCTGGCGATTTGTCACCATGACTTGAACCTGGATTTTCTGCCAAAGTCCATAACAAACTATGGTCGATGCATCGTCACTTGATGATTGATCATTCTGCCAAAGCATCGACACTGGATATATGTCGCCATATCAGAAATTGATTTTTCCCAAAAATTTGAATTTGTTTTTAAAAAATCCGAATCAGTTTTTCAACACAAAACATGGTATACACAAATCATATATCACATAATGAGTATCACATATACCATAAAATCATCTTGCAATTGATTAAATTGAAATCCACATACCAAAACTAAGCATATTTGATCAAGTCCATGCAAGAACAAAGCATCAAACCACACACATTCAACTATGCAAACAGTTGCCCATGTTTAACATATTGAACAGAATTATACCACTTGAAACAAAGAATTTTCAAGGAATGTATGGTTTTTCAAGAAAGACTAGTGCAATAGCCAGGAAATACATAGTCTAAGCTTGTAGTCACCAATTTCCTATCACATGTCATAGCACTTGGAATATTTGAACTCACTTGCAATAGAGTTCAATTTGCAATGGTTTAATATATGAAACTGAATCATAAACCAAAACAAAACATGATTAGTTGGTGGTCTATCTCCTATGTATCCAAATGGTTGAGTTTGGTCTCTTATATACATTCCTATGGGCATACCTTGGGGATCCAAACATAGGATGCCTCAACTCCTTCGAGACATGATCCAATTGTCTTAGTATGGAGTCTTGCCTTGGGTCCACCTTCCTTGGGGGTACATACCTTGGAACCTTAGGCCTTGGTGGATGCATTTTAGGCTTTCCATTAAAATTTGGTTTGTGTCTTTTAACCTTAACATTTGGAGGGTGATTAATGGTCTTTTCTTGAAGGTGTCTCTTCCAAAGGTTACAGTCTATCTTGTAGTGTCTAACCTTATGACAATAAAGTCATTTCCTCATGGGGTTCTTAGGCACACTACCCTTCACAAACACCCTTTGGACAATAGATCCATTGGTTTCCAATGAGGAACCAAGACCCGATCTATCGCCAAACTTTTTACCCTAACCTAAGAGCCTTTGTGCACCTTCGGTAAACTTATCATGGAACTTCTCTGTGTGTCTTTTAAGTTCCGTTAATTCATGAGTTAATTTCCTAACTTCCACTTCAAGATTACCTTTTATTTTCCACAAGTTTTCTACATATTTACAATGTATTTCCACTTCTTCTTTAAGAGCCTTCTCATTATACTTTAGATTAATTTTTTCATCTATTAGTGCCACGGCTTTGCCGAGTCTCTAAGTTTGTCAATTCCATGACTCGGGAATAAGCACTTGCTAGAAGTTTAAAGACTCAAGATGATCAAGATTGAAGATCAACTCCACCAGGTTCAAAGCTCATCTTTATGGCAATCACAAAACATATATTATCGCCATAGATGACTTTAGGTGGAACCCACACCTTGGGAGGACCATCCCTAGGCTTAGTTGCATATGTTGGTGATGGACATAATAAGCCTAGATAGGAAGCTTGAAAGTGAATTTGAAGTGAACTTGGAAATACGAATTAAGTTCAATGTCAGCTCGACCAGTCGTTCTCACCGACCTATCGGTGGAGACAAGATCGACCCATCGTGGTCAAAGACTTGTCGGTCAGATTGACAAGGGTTCAGGAACATTGAACTTTCATTCTGGGTATGCTTTTGATCGAGAGTCTCGAATGCACCGACCCCTCGGTGATGAAATTAACGACCCCTCGTGGTCAACTATTCGTCGATGATAATTTATGAGTTCTGGAACCTAGAACTCAAGCGTGCTCTCGAGAAAACAGACATCTCGGTATTTCAAGACCGATCGAGAGTACGATGACTGACCCGTTGGTAAAGGGTGACAGGTCGTTCTAGGCAGGAAAATTTTCGGGACATGAAACTCTGTCTACATGGTGTTACCCCTGATCGAGACCCTCGTATGGACTGACCTCTCGGTGCCATGACTATCGACCCATTGGCGACACCGACCTAACGACTGGGAAATAATTATACCGATGGGCGTGCATTTAATGTGCAATGATCGGGTAGTTGAACGGTAATATTCTTAGTCATTGACCACTCGGTACGCCCGACCTGTCCGTAAATGACAGATTTTGCAACTAGATGCCTTTTCTATAAATATCAATATTTGTGCAACCAGTTGATATCCTTTGGTAAATCCGTTGGTCCCTCGTCATTATCAGTGAGCTTAAACAAGGGCCAACAAAGTGATCCACTCTCCCTCTTGTGCTTAAACCTTGGAAATCTAATACAACCAATCATAGTGATTGAGGTTGTGAAAAGAGAAGAGGGGAAATGATATACAAATAGGATAGATATTGGTAGAACCAATTTCCTAGTCACCCTGAGATTATGATTGCTCAACGACGGCTACAAGGGGGAACGTCGGGATTAACTCGGGCACCCATTTGGTGGATCTTGGAGAAGTACACATCAACGAGATAGATCTACAAAGACAAGTGTTTCTTGGTTTTAATTTTATTTAAAACCTTTATCCTGTGAAAGTAGATTAAGGAGGCTTGGCTCCGGAACCACTACAAAAAATCTAAAGCGTCGTCTCTGGCACAGTGATGGGTGGAATTCTCAGCCAAATCAAATAGGTGAAATTCCTATTTTACATGTGGTGAGTGAAATTCATAGCCAAATGAGTGAGGTGAAATTCCTACTCTTAATGTGAAGGTGTAAGTCCTCACTTAGTGGATTTGGGGATAGCTTAAGGTTGAGCTAGTTCTAACAGTGGACGTAGGTTGGCTAACTGAACCACTATAAATTTGGTCTTATGGTGTTTAATCATTGTATGTCTGTGTTTTAGTATTTAAGCACTCTTCTCAACACACATCACTTTTCATTTGATTATCCTTATTTATACATTGTGTACAAGCATTGATAATCAAGCAATATGCAAAGGATTCTAAACGTAGTGTGATTATTTAAGTAATTAAAAATAATTTATCATACTAAACAAATCTCTTGATTAATATTGTCATTCCGCTACACTTAAACTTTAAACAATGAAGAAATTTGTGACCACCATAGAAACTGTGATTGAACACCCCCCCCCCCCCCCCCCTTTAGGGTCAATCGTGTTCTAGCACCAAGGGAGAACTTTCAATTAGCATTAGACCCTCGTGCTCTTCGTAAAGGATCTAACCATCCGAGTTGATCCGTGCTAGAACAATGGCTATGAAAGGAAACCATGATATTTCCAAACCTCCATTTGTGATGAAAAATGGAATGAAAAACTTTAATCGTTTTCATCCATAAGTATGTTTGAAAATAGGTCAATAGAAAGTGGTCTAAGCCTATGGAAGAGGTATTTTGATAAACCTTCAATTTTCATGACCACTCAACCCAAAGACCAAATACCTTGAACTAGTGATGAAATGCACTATGCACTTTAATAAAAAAACTAGTAGCGTTCATCAGTGATGTTTCATAATATGTTTTTAAGATATTCAAAAAGATATGAAGCAGTAAAAGAGGCTGAAAGAATCCACGAAAAATTGCCACTTCTAGCCCAATGGATGACATCACCTATCATGATCAATTTGTGTACTGAGAGAATAGGTGACTGACTACAATTCATCCATTGAAAAAGCCCAAGCTAAATCCTCTAGAGAAGAAAATGATGGAGTAAAGCAATTGATGAAGGTAGTGACCTCCAAGTATCCTATAAGGCCATGTACCAAAATGTTTGCCTCTTTTGTTAAGTCAACATCATGGTACAAAATCTGGAGTTTTGATTCACAAAGTCAAATGGAAAGATACCCAAGATTAAAACCAGATTTGATAAAACACCATCACTAGATTGTAGACTTAGATTCCAAGTCTCACAATGTTATGTTCAAATGTGTGAAGGGATACCACTGTGAGTATCACATTTGAAACATGCTTTTGGAATCACATGTGTATCTTACCTTCAATCCATGTTCTTGTTTGATTGTTGGATTGATCTAGTGATATTTGTATGTACATGTAGGTTTGCACTCTAGTATTGGAACATACTTATCTCATTTCATTTCATTTTCCATGTGATTTGTGCATCTTTAGGAAATGAATGTAATTTGTGCATTACCTCATGTATAGGGTGTGTACACACATACACAATGTCGTTTCATTCCAAGTTCTTAAACTTGTGAATCTCTTGTGGAATGAAACATGTTTCATGCCTTTAAATGGATTTTTGGTTTGGTATGACTTACCAAAGGTGTTGATCAAAATGATCAAATATGTTTATCTATAATCCATTTATGAACCAGCTCTTTCTAAGGAATGAACCTCACTGGAGTGTTTTTGAAAGAATGGTAAAATTGCTTATGATGTTTGAGTAATTACATGATAATAGGCATGAGAGGTGAGTGGGTAGTGTCATATTTCATTTCCATATGCATGTTAATTGTATTCAAAATGTGAAATGAATGTATGGTCTGTGTGCTTCGTGTTTATTCCAATATTCGTTATTTTATACATTATGTGGAATGATTTATGTTCATAGACACCTTGTCTTTGTTAAAACTTGGAGATGCCTCATCTAATGACATCACACACTTGGACAATATGTTTGAATTGGTAAATTAAATGTGCCCAAGGTACTTGGATTGGATCAAGGAAAAGAGATCCGTTATCCATGTTTTGCGCCTACCTTCAGAAGAATGTGTTGAATCTTCTAATAGCATAAAACTTGTGTGAATGTATGTATCAACACTGGCATTGAAAGGTGTATAAGCAAAGATTGATGAACTATGAACATCGCAAGCACAGATACACACACCCAGTCATCCTTCAATTTTAAAACCCAGGTCGAAGGATAGACTAGTTAGAGGAATAGACATGTTCGTACTGTTGGAAATCAGAACACAGACAAAAAGGGGGAAAATCGAAAGGAGAGACAGGTCGATACTTATCGACATGTCGACACAGACCAGTCGTTCGTCACGACCTGTCGAAGAGTCAGAAAGGTCTTTTTCTGCGAAAATGACAGATTATTTCAAAATCGTCGCTCATTCTCTCACTGAGCTTTGGCGATTTCCCTTTTGCCTCCCGTGCCCTAGGCCAGTCGATAGGACCTCTCAGAGCGAATCATCACCGGAAAATCAGAGGGTTTCTGGTTCTCCCACCTCTAGTAGCTTGAAAATCAAGGATTTTGTGATTCCCATTGGTTGGGTAAACTCTGTGCATTCTTCTCACCTCCAGTGGTTTTGTTGTTTTGAAATTAAAGCATAGTGGAAAATGACAAGGAACAAGTCCCCATTCATCATTGTGTCCTCTAATTTTGAGAATGATCATGCCACCTTGTCTAAGAAACCCAAATCTCAGTGGTATCAAGGAGAATCTTCGTCTCTCCTGAATACTATAGGTCGTCGAGTCAAGACCCTTTCAAGGAGATCCCACAAGAAGAGCTCACCACCACCCATACCTCGAAAGAAAATTGCTATTACCAATAGAGAACCTACCTCTCCTTCCCTCCCAGCATCACCCCCTCTGGATGGCTCTGCTAAGGATAGTTTTTCATGCTTTAAGTTTAGTATTTTTGAAAAACTATATTTCTGGTATTTTGTGTAAGCATCCATGATGCCCTCTCCAAAACCATATGTACTGAATGGACATTTTGATTATCAATGATATGATATCATTCACTATGGTTTGATGTGTGTGTTGATTAATATGTGTGTCTTATATCTCACTTCTATGGTTAACATGGTGTTTATGTTAAATAGACTGCAGGATCTGATGAGTTGGTTTCATATTGGCATGTTAGGGAGACAGGATTTGGCACATGATGATTGCACATCAATGGAGTTTAGGGGAGCACAAAATACGTGTTGTTTAGCACCTGTCACTGGTTATGACAGTATAGGGAGGAAGGATGATGTAAGCTTGAAAGAAAGCTTGGAGAAAAATAAACTTAGAGGCAACTAAGTTTATGGGGCGAGTTAATTCAAAGAAGCTAGAAAAGATAGCTTGGAGAATAGGGGAGACGACTCTAAAAAAAGAAGCTAGGTAAGTTAGCTTGACCCCATGGAGAACAAACCTTTAAGCTTGCATAGCTCTTAAAGGGGAAGAAGAAAAAAAAAAAAAAGTAATGCATGAGAAGTATGCATTGGACTGTAGGGGAGAGTTAATGAGTTTGGACATGAACTCATAGAAGTATTAAATGCAAGAAGCATGGGGGAGTGCTTCAAATCCAAATCCTTCAAAATGAAGGGGAACTAGATGTTTGCCTACTAATCTTTACCAATTGTATGACAAAATGGGGGAGAAATTAGTAGAAGCTATTAGACATCAAAGCCAATTATGGGGGAATAATTGATAATATTGGAAGAAGCATAAGTGCTTGGACCCCTTGGAGAATAGATGAGGAATATTCAAAAGCAATGGCCATAAGAGAATGTCTATTCTTGGAGTTCGGACTTCAAACTCAAAGAAGATTGGGGGAGAAAATCTTCTCAACACTGTTAGCTTGGATAAGCTTAAGCTATGGGTAGTGTTGGTTTCTAGGAAATCATTGATGTATGGGGGAGTATGAATACTAATCTTGTTTAGTCCATGAATACATATTTATATTTTGGACTAACCCCTCTAATGATTTTTCTAGTTTTGCTTGCTTATATGATTGAACAGGAAAACATGATTTGAAGCAAGCTGCACAAGAATATGAGAAGATCATAGTCTTGTTGCTTTCCATTTGAATATGTACATGTCATTGATGTAATTTTTGTATTAAATGTGATGTAATAAGGGTGGGCTTGTACTCCCTTTGTCCCAAATTAGTTATCATATATGGATTTTGGAATTGTCCCAAAATAGTTGTCTCATTTGTATTTGAGTAGTATAAAATGTATTTGGATCCAGCCAGTGGACTATCCGGCCCAGATCTAGGAGTCCATTTGTGAGATGGATCCTAGAGTCCAATAAGGACTCTCGGATCCGATCCAGATATCCATTAAGATAATGGGCCGGTCGCGGACCGTCCATGGACGGTCCAATGGACTGTCCGAAAGATTGAATAAGTTGAAGAATTCTCTGCTAGGGCATGAAATCGAAGGATTTCGAAATAGGAACCTCTCGTTGCTGCTCTCTCTCGATCGTCTCTCTCTCGCCTCTGTTGCTGCTCTTTCTTTATCTTTGCTCTCTTCTCTGAGACTCTCTCTTTCTGGGTCTTTTTTTCTTTCTCGATCTCTCCCTTGTCTCTCTGGCCTCGTTCGTTGTCATCTCTCTCGCTGCTCTCTCTCGATCTCTGCTCTCTTCTTCAAGGCTCTCTCTTTCTGGGTCTTTTTCTCTCTTTCGGTCTCTCTCTATTAAGATAGAAAGCTCAAGCTCTGCTCCTTCAACGACAGAACCCCACCAAAACGCTCAATCCCTTCCGTTCTGCAAGGCCCAGAGAAATTGTCTTCGAAGAAAAAGGCATCGACTGGAGGATTCTGTAGAGGAGAACATCAAGTACTCGATCCAGCCGTTCTGTGACCACTGCCGCTGTGTTGGTATGCAATATCTTGTTTATAGTTCTTCCTGAATTCCATTGAAGTTGGGGTTTTGTTTTCTTATTGGTGTTGGAGATTTGAGTTCATTTCTATTGGTTTTGATGCTGCCATTAATACTAATTTAAATAGGTTTTAGGTAGATTTTTCAACCGGATGTTGAACCTGATCTGGTTCTTGTTATAATTTTTATTTAATTTATTTTTCTATTATTCTCCTTCGCTCTAAATGCAGTCTTTCGTCTTTTGGGTTTTGGGTTCTTTTGCTTCTTTTCTTGTTATGATTGGAAAAGAGAAAGGAGAAAGGGCCATTTTTTAGCAGTGCTTTGCTTTTGAGGACTGTTTAGGTACAGGGATGTACTTCTCAGAAAATTAGAAAAACAAGAGAATCTGTTTTCTTAGAAACACTTTCCTGAGAAACTAAGTACTGTATGTGGTGTCTTTTTGATATCTAGATGCTATTTTATAGCAAATTAATCTTTGTTCTCTAGGTGACACAGGTCATATAAAAGCTAATCACATAGAATAATTTCTCATTGTTCTTCTCTCTTAAAGATTTTAAGAAATTTGAATTGAGGTATCATACCCATCTCGCAGCAGAAGCCAACAGATGCTTATTAAGCATGCATGGAAATTATTTTTTTTCCTTCTACATAAGAAACCCAACTTAATCGGCTCTAGTTCTAACTAAAAATCAAATGCCTCTATATCCTTACCTCTCTACCATTCGGTGTCCAAGTTCCTTAATTTCTGGTCTAAAATGAACAGCATGGAAGGCCACCCTGCATCGTAGTCTCTGATACTCGACCATGCTTGGGGGCAAAATGGACTACAAGGGAGAGCAATGTATCATCAGTAGTTAATAGTACAAACTTCTACCAAAATACCTTTCAAAAAAATACAATGAAAGGAAAATTCTGAATCCAATTAGACTAATATCCAGAAAGCCAGTGCACAACATAATACAATCAAGGCATCTACAACTTCAGCAACACTTTCATCTACAAGCCAGTGCCAATGAATGCATTTTTTTAAAAGTTTAGGTTCTGTTTGCATAATTTTTTACTAAAGATCTGAAACACATGAAATATGTATTTTTACTGTACTTCACTGTCTGTGGACATATTTTGTTGAAAAATGTGTGCATAATTTAAAGGTGTGTGTTTACTGCCAAATTTTCAACTGTATTGTAATGTAGAAACTGAACTACTCATGAACTCTCTTAAAATAATATTCCACTACTGGGCTAACTAGGGTTGAAAACATAGTAGTCAGGATGGAAGGGGATTCTGGAGCTAATCGCTCAGAGCTGGTTACAAATCTTAATTTTTGCTTGGCACAATTCTTTAGATATTTTAAAAAATGTAAGTAAATATTGTTTATTTTTTGTCTTAATGACACCAATGTTTAGAAGTATACTTCAATCATCTGAAACAAGGAAATATTTATAATAACTCATGGAATCAAAAGTAAAAGTAAGTGATCAGCCTAACTGCAAACCTTTGGCTACTATTATACAAATTAAGTGAATCAAAGAAGATAATAGAAGTATCACTAAAAAAAGGAAGTAATAAAAGTTTGCTAGTTTATGGGTCATGGTTACAATCCTTAAAGAAGGGTTCATGTTCTTTAACCACTAGGAATACCACAGTGTGTCACATTTTTGGTGTATGAGTTGCATAGAGTTCTGTTCTTTGAAAGTCAAGTCCTGTATCACATTTAGTGTAGTGCAATCTCTGAAGTAACTCTGTGAAAAACCCAATGGTTGTATTTCAATATGGAATGCTTTGAACAGCAAGAGAAACAATGACCTTATAATCATGATTTCTTGGGATGCTTTTAAGCTGTGTTTGGCTTCTTGTTATTTTATACCTTGAGAAAGATTCTCTATTGGTTGTGATGAAAATGATTTCTTGTATCCGAAAGTGGCATAGAGCCAAAAATGGGCTAAAAGCTTCAGAGAGGAGTGAGGAGGCTACTGTCATGAGGGTCATTTTCATATTAAATCATTTAAAATGGGCTCTCACCTAAATAGATGGAGCTACAATTCATTTTTGTGCTCTGTTTTTTTTTTTTTCCTATTTTTGATTTCTTGCTTAATTATATTCTTTGAGTATTAAATTATTAGATTATTATATGTAGTCTGTCAAGTGTCAAGTCTCTCCCTTTCTTGTGAGTTAGTATATAGTCTAAAAATGGGTAAATGTGATAAACTCATTGATATTTCCCATATCATCTATCATCCTCCTTATTCTTCGTATGGATAACTCTATTCTTAAGTGAGATTAGAACATAAATGAAATTTATTAAGTTACTACTTTTTATGCAGTAAAATGTCTACTTCTAATGAGAGGAATGACTTCATTGAAGAGAATGAGATAGATGTGGCATCAAATGCTTCTAGACCAAAACATGTTGTACATAGGAGGAAGACATCTACTATTTGGAAGGATTTTCATTATGCAGAGATAGATGGAGTTAGAAATGCAATATGTAATCATTGTGGTAAACTATTTACTGGATCGAGTACTAGTGGAACTTCCCACTTGTGGCGCCACTTACCTTTTTGTAAAAAATATGATCCAACACAATCTGGTAGCCTCAATGAAGTAGTGTGTGGTGATTTTGAATTTGATCAACAACGTAGTGTAGAGGATCTTGCAAAGATGATAATTTTGCATGAGTATCCTTTTTCAATCGTTGAACACAAAGGGTTTATAAACTTTGTGAAGAATCTTCAACCCCAATTTAAGCTTGTCTCAAGGACTACCATCCAGGGAATTTGTACGGGTTTGTATGAAGAAATGAAAAGAAAGTTATGTAGTGAGTTGGATTCCCTCACTAGTCGTATTAGCCTTACCACTGATATGTGGACATCGATCCAAACTCTAGGCTATAGTTGTTTGACGGCACACTACATAGATGCCGAATGGAATTTGCAAAAAAGAATACTCAATTTCAAAGTTGAACAAGTTCCTCATAGTGGAGATAACTTGTTCAGTTCTTTTCAAGAGTATGTTAGACTGGAAAATCGACAGGAAAGTATTTGCAGTAACAGTCGATAACCATAGAGTAAATGATTCTTTGGTTACAAAGCTTGTTCAAAAGGTGAGAGGGAGCTTAGTGCTTGATGGTAGATTATTTCATGTGCGTTGTTGTGCACATATCTTAAATTTAATAGTCCAAGAAGGCATGCGGATAATAAATAAGGATGTTGATATGATTCGTGAAAGCGTCAAATATGTCAATGGATCACAATCAAGGTTGAAAACATTCGATGACATTTGTAGCCATGATAAAATAAACTCTAAAAGGAAGTTGATCATGGATGTCCCTACAAGGTGGAACTCCACATATAAAATGTTAGTTGTGGCCTTGCAGTACAAAGATGCATTCCAACGTTTGGAACATTATGATGTCAACTATAAAGAGAAAGTGGGAGCGTCATCTTGGAGTGAGTGGGAGAAAGCTGAAAAAATTTGTAAGCTTTTAGAACCATTTTATCAAGCTACAAATGTGTTTTCTGGTTCTAAATATCCCACCTCGAATTTATTTTTTGAAGAAGTTTGTGATATTCGGTTACATTTATATGAAAATTCTATGGTTGATGATGATGTTGTTGCCCCTACAGTGGATAAGATGATGGGCAAGTTTGAAAAATATTGGGACATTTGTAGTCTAGCTCTTGCGATTGCACAATTCTTGGATCCTCGATATAAGCTGAAATTGTTGGAATTTTATTATCCAAAGATTTTTAGGGCTGATTATGCGAAGGATCAAATAAGTCAGATTTTATGTGATATTAAGAATCTTCATAAAGAGTATGAGGCTCAATCACCAGATAGTAGTGCAAAAAGACAATGCATTAGGCAAGATGTTAGTAGTGGATCACCAACATTAGATGGAACAAAACGGGTGAAAAGGTTTGAGAAGTTTCTTGCTGAAAGCTCAAGTTCTGCTCATAAATCAGATCTAGATCTATATTTGGAGGAACCCAACTTTCCGAGTTCCGATGAATTTGATGTGCTTCAATGGTGGAAAAGTAATGCTCCCAAGTACCCTATTCTTGCAAAGATGGCCCGTGATATTCTAGCAATTCCAATATCGACTGTTGCATCAGAATCTGCTTTTAGTGCTGGAGGTAGATTTCTTGACCAGTATCGCAGCTCTATGTGTCCAAAAACTGTTGAATCGTTAGTGTGTGGCCAAGATTGGTTGCGGAATACCATGCAAGGTATTTTTATTGCTTATTGTAATTTGTTTCCTTGCTTTCAATTTATTTCATAGGAGCATGTGACATCATTTATATTTCTTATGTTATATTAGGTGAAAGGGAGTTGGGCTCGCTTGAAGTTGATGATAGTAATTTGAGTTCGGGTTCTACATGGACTACCAATGATGAGTGGTAATCCTTTAAGTTTTAAATAAATTTTACCGATCAATGTCAATTCATTTTATAGTTTTTCTTATGTTTGACTTACACGATCTTTTTTGATATTGCAGTGCTGTGGATGACATTGATTTCTCTACTTTTGCGTCTCAACAATAACTGATGTTAAGATAGTGGACTGCTGTTATATTAAGCCAGATTATGTTATAGCATGCTAGAGTTATTCTTGGACTGCTGTTATATTGGCCACTAACTAGAAGTCCATTCATTTTTATATCTAGTGCTGGAAATGCTGTCATCAGTCTCATGGGGAGAGAGAGCTTTATATTTGGCATCCTGCCAATAAGTAATTACAGCTTCTTTTAACTAATAAAGTTCTTTTACTCATGGGGGGTGGAGAGAGAGAGATGATATGCTGCTCCTCTCTTCTTTCCTCATTATTCTGCCTGACAATGTATAGGTTATTACTGAAAAACTGCCAGAACTTCTTGATTTTGATAAGGACCTTGTCAGCCTGGAAGCTGCATCAAAGGTATTTCTCACTTTGTACTACTACTTAGGTTTATAATTTTTTTCAAGAAATGTCCAGTTCCATCCAATTAACTGATGTCCATATAGATACAATTGAAAATTTTGGCAGAAGAAATGCAAGCAATAAGCAAAGGATTGGAGAAAGTGGAGCAGGAACTAACAGAAGCAGAAAATGATGGTCCTATATCTGATTTTTCCATAAGGTAAATATACAACAAAGGCTAATTATGTTTTACTTCTTGGGAAAACTCTTCATTTTAATCATCCTTTAGTTTATATTTACTCTTGTAAGTCTTTCTATTCTCTAGTTAACACAGCCTGCCTTCTTCCCTTTCAAAGCCATTTGGAAACTCTTCATGACATAGTTTTTTTTATCCCAAATGCATTTAGTTGAGAGGCTGTAGATTGAAAACGTAGAGAGGAGATAAAAAGGACATGTTAGGTAGTGGAGTGACCAACAATATAATTTATGATAGAGTTAAATAGGAAAGTAAAACCCGTACAATCGACTCTAGACAGAGGAGATTGTGGCTGTTGCTCGATAACTTGTTTTACAGATATTTCATGTTGGGTTCCTTCTCTTTAAGTTCACAATGTGTATCTGTTGGCCATATCTCTGTTCACTGCAAAAGTCTAAATGCGGGGTTTTAACTTTGAAGAGTTTTTTTGTTCTGTACTACAGGCTTATACATGGAATTTAGTAAATCACCTGTACATGTTTATAATCATGAAAAGGCTAAGTTACACCATCACTTGATTTGCTTCTGGACCAAATGTTTTCTAAATTTCACTGTTCATTTCAGAAATTGGGTTTTATTTTCTTCTTTTCTTCTTTTGTGAAACTGATGTTTTTTTTCCTTTCTTTTCTCATTCCTCTAGTCATCAAAGTCTCAATTTCATCTCAACTCATTTTTCACATTTTTAAACGAAAAAGTATACAACATGGAAGTTTTGAGTTTAATTCTCACTCTATTTCTAAAGAGCATTCCCTTTTTAATTCTATCATTTTGATTCTACTGCAGCAAAAGATCATTCTCTTTTTTGCAGGTTTAAGTGCGTCATATACCTTTCATTGTCTTCACTGTTAGAGTTCCTCTTGGGATTGAATTATGTGGAAACTAGCATTAGCATTCTCCTTTTGTTCCTCTTTCCTGATAATGTGTTCATGTATCCAAGTCTCAAGCAGTTCGAAGATTTTTGCAGTAACACACAACTTAATCTTTGTTAGGTATAAAATCAACATTAGCTGAGTACTATTTTATAGAATACTCAGGAAAATGAAGGAAGCTGGGGATCGGTGCTGGAAACTCTCTGGTTGAATACTTTTAGCGACCTCCTCCTCCTTTTTAAAATATTTTATTTTTATTTCCCAATAGCATTCATGAGTTAGTGAATTATTTGTCGAAATGTTTGAATAGAAACAAGGAATATGAATTTCCAATATTTTGTTAATGCACTTTCTCACTTTTGCTTTCTCAGGTCTGATTTTGGAACTCCACGAAAGAGATCACCAACAAGTGGACCACATATGAAATTTTATTTTAAATGTATTTTTTTTATTTGTTTGTATTAAGGGTATTTAGCCCTATTTATTTTGTTTTAGTGTTTCGGACTCTAAGATGATCTTGACCGTTGATGTGGTCATTATATTAGTCTCTCACCAGTGGATTTATTATTTTTAAGTTTTATAATGATAAATGATATTGTACTAGTTTTACAATTTTTAATGTCAAAGACAAATACTCAATAAGAAAAAAAATAATAAAGGAATTAATTTTAATTACTCATGTGGATGTTGATGGATATATTAAAAATGTCAATTTTTTAATACATAGTTCATAAAAAATGTTTTTGTCAAATTAATTAATATTTTTTAGCTATTATAAAGTTTAAAGATTATTACACAGTCAAATTAGGCTCAATAAGCTTATTGGACCCTTAATGGGCCGCGGACTGTCCAATAAGCCTATTGGACTGTCCAGATCCATATCTTAAGGATCCTGTGTAAATGGGCTGGATTTGGACAGTCCAATAATGTAATGGGCTGGATCCGGATCCTGGCAAAATGGGCCGGATCTGGATCCATTTACACCCCTATGTATAAGCAAAGATTGATGAACTATGAACATCGCAAGCACAGATACACACACCCAGTCATCCTTCAATTTTAAAACCCAGGTCGAAGGATAGACTAGTTAGAGGAATAGTCATGTTCGTACTGTTGGAAATCAGAACACAGACAAAAAGGGGGAAAATCGAAAGGAGAGACAGATCGATACTTATCGACATGTCGACACAGACCAGTCGTTCGTCACGACCTGTCGAAGAGTCAGAAAGGTCTTTTTCTGTGAAAATGACAGATTATTTCAAAATCGTCGCTCATTCTCCCACTGAGCTTTGGCGATTTCCCTTTTGCCTCCCGTGCCCTAGGCAAGTCGATAGGACCTCTCAGAGCGAATCCTCACCGGAAAATCAGAGGGCTTCTGGTTCTCCCACCTCTAGTAGCTTGAAAATCAAGGATTTTGTGATTCCCATTGGTTGGGTAAACTCTGTGCATTCTTCTCACCTCCAGTGGTTTTGTTGTTTTGAAATTAAAGAAAAACATAGTGGAAAATGACAAGGAACAAGTCCCCATTCATCATTGTGTCCTCTAATTTTGAGAATGATCATACCACCTTGTCTAAGAAACCCAAATCTCAGTGGTATCAAGGAGAATCTTCGTCTCTCCTTAATACTATAGGTCGTCGAGTCAAGACCCTTTCAAGGAGATCCCACAAGAAGAGCTCACCACCACCCATACCTCGAAAGAAAATTGCTATTACCAGTAGAGAACCTACCTCTCCTTCCCTCCCAGCATCACCCCCTCTGGATGGCTCTGCTAAGGATAGTTTTTCATGCTTTAAGTTTAGTATTTTTGAAAAACTATATTTCTGGTATTTTGTGTAAGCATCCATGATGCCCTCTCCAAAACCATATGTACTGAATGGACATTTTGATTATCAATGAAATGATATCATTCGCTATGGTTTGATGTGTGTGTTGATTAATATGTGTGTCTTATATCTCACTTCTATGGTTAACATGGTGTTTATGTTAAATAGACTGCAGGATCTGACGAGTTGGTTTCATATTGGCATGCTAGGGAGACAGGATTTGGCACATGATGATTGCACATCAATGGAGTTTAGGGGAGCACAAAATACGTGTTGTTTAGCACCTGTCACTGGTTATGACAGTATAGGGAGGAAGGATGATGTAAGCTTGAAAGAAAGCTTGGAGAAAAATAA
Source organism: Chimonanthus salicifolius (assembly GCA_013350335.1). Classification (NCBI taxonomy): domain Eukaryota; kingdom Viridiplantae; phylum Streptophyta; class Magnoliopsida; order Laurales; family Calycanthaceae; genus Chimonanthus; species Chimonanthus salicifolius. The sequence continues at coordinate 26,779,387 of CM023541.1, read as the reverse complement.
ACTTAGAGGCAACTAAGTTTATGGGGGGAGTTAATTCAAAGAAGCTAGAAAAGATAGCTTGGAGAATAGGGGAGACGACTCTAAAAAAAGAAGCTAGGTAAGTTAGCTTGACCCCATGGAGAACAAACCTTTAAGCTTGCATAGCTCTTAAAGGGGAAGAAGAAAAAAAAAAAAGTAATGCATGAGAAGTATGCATTGGACTGTAGGGGAGAGTTAATGAGTTTGGACATGAACTCATAGAAGTATTAAATGCAAGAAGCATGGGGGAGTGCTTCAAATCCAAATCCTTCAAAATGAAGGGGAACTAGATGTTTGCCTACTAATCTTTACCAATTGTATGACAAAATGGGGGAGAAATTAGTAGAAGCTATTAGACATCAAAGCCAATTATGGGGGAATAATTGGTAATATTGGAAGAAGCATAAGTGCTTGGACCCCTTGGAGAATAGATGAGGAATATTCAAAAGCCAATGGCCATAAGAGAATGTCTATTCTTGGAGTTCGGACTTCAAACTCAAAGAAGATTGGGGGAGAAAATCTTCTCAACACTGTTAGCTTGGATAAGCTTAAGCTATGGGTAGTGTTGGTTTCTAGGAAATCATTGGTGTATGGGGGAGTATGAATACTAATCTTGTTTAGTCCATGAATACATATTTATATTTTGGACTAACCCCTCTAATGATTTTTCTAGTTTTGCTTGCTTATATGATTGAACAGGAAAACATGATTTGAAGCAAGCTGCACAAGAATATGAGAAGATCATAGTCTTGTTGCTTTCCATTTGAATATGTACATGTCATTGATGTAATTTTTGTATTAAATGTGATGTAATAAGGGTGGGCTTGTACTCCCTTTGTCCCAAATTAGTTGTCATATATGGATTTTGGAATTGTCCCAAAATAGTTGTCTCATTTGTATTTGAGTAGTATAACATGTGTTGAAAATAGATGAGATCACATGAGTGCTAGCCTTATATACAGATTTTCTTAAAACATACAAATACTTCAAATGAGACAACTAAAATGGGACGGAGGGAATATTTGGGTTAACTTCTAGGTTTCATCATGAAATTGACAAAGGGGGAGATTGTCAGTGTCCCGGCTTTGCCGAGTCCCAGTGTTTGTCAATTCCATGACTTGAGAAGAAGCACTTGCTAGAAGCTTGAAGACTTAAGATGATCAAGATTGAAGATTGTTAGTGCCCTGGGTTGGCCGAGTCCCTGTTTATCAATTTCATGACTCGGGAAGAAGCACTTGCTAAGAAGCTTGAAGACGCAAGATCTTCAAAAGTGAAGATCATGCTCTAGTAAGTTCAAAGCTCATCTATATGGCAATCATGAAAACAGGTATTTCGCCATAGATGACCTTAGGTGGTACCCACACCTGAGAGAGGACTATTCCTAGGCTTAGTTGAACAAATAGTAAAACCATAAAAAAGCCTAAAGAGGAAGCTGAATAGTGAACTTGGAAATTTGAATTATGTTCATTGTCAACTCGACCAGTCGTTCTCACCGACCCCTCAATGGAGACAGGATGGACCCATCGTGGTCAAGGATTGGTCGGCCAGATTGACAGAGGTTCTAGATCAAAGAACTATCATTCTAGGTATGCCTCTAACCGAGAGTCTAGTATGTACTGACCCCTCGGTGGTGAACTTATATGACACCTCGTGGTCGACTACTCATCGGTATAAAACTTGTGAGTTCTGGACTGTGAACTCATGAGGGCTCTCGATAAAACATACATGTCGGTATTTCAAGACCGATCAAAAGTAACAGGGCTGACCCATCGGTAAAGGGAGAAAGGTCGTTCTGGGTAACAGGTTTCTAAATTAGAAACTACTGTCAACATTTCTTTGCCCCAAACTGAGCCTCTTGTATAGACCGATCTATCGGTGCCATAACTGTCGACCCATCGGCAACACCGACATGTCGACCAGGAAGCAATTATGTCGTTGGGAGTGCATTTAATGCGCAACGATCGGGTGGTTGAATGGTAATAAATATGAACATCGACCTATCGGTGCCACCGACCCGTCGGTCTTGGATAGTCAGAAAAATGGTTAAGACTCCTCTATAAATATGAGTGTTGGGTGATCGTTTTACTATCTTTCTTAAGCTGAAAGAGTTATACACTCTAAGGAATGATCAACACTGTTGTGAGAAAGAGAGAAGGAAAGAAAAGCATTCATCAACCAATCTATTGATTGAGTATGTCAGTGAGGAAAAGAGGAAGAAAATGACTAATCTAGGAAAGATTTGGTTCAGCCAAGTTTCCTTGTCACCCTGAATTAGTGATTGCTATACGACGGCTACAAGGAGGGCTGTCGGCACTCAGTGGGTGGAATCTTCAAGAAGCACACATCAGCGTGAAAGAGCTTCAAGGCAAGTGCTTCTTGTTTTTATTTTATTTTAAAACCTTTGAAGCGAAAGCGGATTAAGGGGGATTTGCTCTAGAACCACTACAAAAAACTCTAGAGCGTCGTCTCTAGCACAATGGTGGGTGGAATTCCTACTCTAATTGTGAGAGTGTAAGTCCCCACATAGTGAATTTGGAGATAGCTTAAGGTTGAGCAAGTCCTAACAGTGGATGTAGGTTGGCGAACCGAGCCACTTTATATTTTGTGTCCTTTTGTTTGTGGTGTTAGAGCTATTTTCTTATGTTGATTGTTTAATCACATTTGGTAACACACACTCACTTGATTGGTGTATCTGTTGCACTTAATTAATCCATCAAGATAACTTTAAAAAGGACCAACGATATTAGATTGACCTATTCACTTCCCTCTAGGGTCAATCGCGTTGTTTTAGGTCCCAAGGGAACTTTCAAAGATCAACTCCACTAGGTTCAAACTCATCGTTATGGCAATCACAAAACAGGTAGTATGGCCATAGATGACTTTAGGTGGAACCCACACCTTAGGAGGACCATCCCTAGGCATAGTTGCATATGTTGGTAATGGATATAATAAGCCTAGAGAGGAAACTTGACAGTGAATTGGAAGCGAACTTGGAAATATGAATTAAGTTCACTGTCAACTCGACAAGTCATTCTCACCGACCCCTTGGTGGAGACAGGATCGACCCATCGTAGTCAAAGACTGGTCGGCCAGATTGAGAAAGGTTCAGGAACATTGAACTTTCATTCTGGGTATACCTCTCATCGAGAGTCTCGAATGCACCGACCCCTCGGTGATGAACTTAACGACCCCTCGTGGTCAACGACTCATCAATGATAACTTATGAATTCTGGAACCTAGAACTCAAATGGGCTCTCGAGAAAATAGACATCTCGGTATTTCAAGACCTATTGAGAGTACCAGGATTGACCCCTCAGTAAAGGGCGATAGGTCGTTCTGGGCAGGACAAGTTTTGAGACATGAAATTTTGTCTATAAGGTGTTACCCCAGATCGAGACCCTCATATGGACCGACCTCTTGGTGCCATGACTGTCAACCCATCGGCGACACTGACCTGTCGACCAACAAATAATTATACCGTTGGGAGTGCATTTAATGTGCAACGGTCGGGTAGTTGAACGGTAATATTCTTAGTCACCGACCCCTCGGTGCACCCGACATGCTTATACATGACAGGTTCTGCAACTGGTTGCCTTTTCTATAAATACCATTATTTGTTCAACCAGTTGATATCCTTTGGCAAATCTGTTGGGCCCTCATCTTTATCAGTGAGCTTAAACAATGGCCAACAAAAAGATCACTCTCTCTCTTGTGCTTACACTTTGGAAATATAATACAACCAAACATAGTGATTGAGGTTGTGAAAAGAAGAGATGGGAAATGATATACAACTAGGATAGATATTGGTAGAACCAATTTCCTAGTCACCCTGAGATTGTGATTGCTCAAAGAAGGCTACAAGGCGGAACGTCGGGATTAACTCGGGTACACATTAGGTGGATCTTGGAGAAGCACACATCAACGAGATAGAGCTAGAAAGGCAAGTGCTTCTTCTTTTTAATTTTATTTAAAACCTTTATCCTGTGAAAGTGGATTAAGGAGGTTTGGTTCCGGAACCACTCTAAAAAATCTAAAGCGTCGTCTCTGGCACATGTGGTGGGTGGAATTTCTTGTCAAATCAAATAGGTGGAATTCCTATTTTATATGTGGTGAGTGAAATTCCCAACCAAATGAGTAAGGTGGAATTCCTGATCTAAATGTGAGGGTGTAAATCCTCATTTAGTGGATTTGGGGATAGCTCAAGGTTGAGCTAGTCCTAACAGTGGATGTGAGTTGGTTAACCGACCTACTATAAATTTGGTCATATGGTATTTGATCATTGTGTGTTTGCATTTTAGTATTTAAACACTCTTCTCAATGCACATCACTTTTCATTTGATTATCTTTATTTATACATTGTGCACAAACATTGATAATCAAGCAATATACAAAGGATTCTAAACTTAGTGTGATCATTTAAGAAATTAAAAATAATTTATCACACCAAACAAATCTCTTGATTAATATTGTCATTCCGCTACACTTAAATTTTAAACAATCAAGAAATTTTTGAACACCATGGAAACTGTACTGGGATTGACCTATTCCCTCTCCCCCCCTTTCCCCCTCCGCTCTAGGGTCAACCGTGTTCTAGCACCAAGGGAGAACTTTCATCATCATTAGAGGCTTTTAATATAGAAGTGAGTGAAGTGTTTTCATATTTTAAATTTGAAGTTGGCTTGATAAATGTAGATTTTCAGTTTTAACCTTATCAAGTTTCTTAGCTAACTTCTCACTCTCAAGGTAAAAGGTGTTGAGCACGGTAAAATGACTATTTTACCCCTGAATTTTGACTAGTTAGCCTTTGATTTTGTGTATGTTAGATATTTTTAATGTTATTTTTAAGTTTTGTAGGAAAATTTTGAAAATACAAGAATTCATAAGAAAACCAGGAAGAATGCAAGTTTTGTGCTGAAAATGCTGAATTTAGAAAGTCTAGATTTTTAGTAATTAGTTTGCCACACTTTACGATTTTATTGTAAATTGAATAATCCAAATCCATTTATGAGTTTTCACTCTGATGGAAAAGAGAGTCCCATGGAAAATCCAATTAAATGGATTTGATTTGTTTCAATACATTTTCGAATTTAATGTAAGTGGTGAAATAATTATTTAAAATCCCATGGAAAAGAGTGTTCGATGCAGACCATGGAGATTTGAGGTCCATCAAAGGCCCAAGCACACTCTCACAAGGCCATAATCATTAAGTTTAGAAGGACTTTTGACACAGCCTCTATATTTTGGACATAACTTTTCACTCCAATGTCCGATTGCAGTTATTATTTTTGCATTTGAAAGAAGACTTCAAGGGATATGAAGTGTATCTATGATATTTTCGATATTCGAACGTTTACTAGGTCAAAACGGAGCTGCAAGATGGGGCATGTGTGGAAAAACGGGATTTCCACCTACCTACTTCCCCATTGAATATTGGCCTTCCATTATACCTTTGCCTCCTCAAATGTCACCCCTCCAATTCAAAACCCTAGCCTCCATTGTTTTTCTTCAAATCTACCCCCCCCCCCCCCCCCCCGCCCCCGCCCCGTAAAGTCCTAATCAATCTTGGTCCTCCATTCCTCAATTTTTCTAAAGTGTTTTTTGAAAAAGAAAACGCAAAAGTGCTTTTTGGAAAAGAAAAAACAAAAGTGTTTTTTGAGAAAGTAAAATCCTAGCCCTCTGTTCCATAAAACCCTAATCGATCCTCACCGTCCATTATAACCCCTTTATCCTATAAATTGAGGCCATGGGCACACATCAAAATTCGAATTTGACCGGGAGATTCAAGGCTTGGGCGTGGAAGGAAGGATGGAAATGAAGAGTAGATGAAGGAAACACATTGTCGAATGTCGATTTCCACAATGGATTTCAGGTCAGTGTTCTGAATTCTTTTTGTAATTTCTTTTCCAAATTCCATTGTTTTGTAATTCGAATTCGATGTTTATTAATGAGATTCAAAGTGCAATGAAATATTTAGTTTCCGGTTTTCCAATTAGATGATATCTGTGTTATGATTGTTTTCCATTTTATTTTATTTTTAATATAATACCATGTTCGAATTTTATTGTGTATACTTTGAGATTAGATGTGATGAAAATTTAGGCTTGAATGGGCCTTTCGTTTCAGGTGTCTAAGGCATTTGTTTACAAGAGTGCGATGAAAATTTTGAACCTAGAACCGAACGCCTGTTCAGACTAAGGTCTAATTTTTTGGTATTTATTTGGGATTCATGGATTAATTTTTAAATAATTTTAAATGGACAATATGAATGCAGTGTTATTTAGTTTATGTGAGCTTTGGATTAAGGCTTTAATCTTGTTACTAAAATATGGAACGACAATGTCATCTTGATTTTCTGAGATCAATTCCAATGTATTATATGTATTTTATTTGATTTGTTTAATTTTTTATTCTTTATCAAATTTATGTTTCTTCTCCAATCCCGATTTAAATGGTGAACTAGGTTGAGATAAAAAGGACAATTTTTTTATTAAATCTATGTTAGATCTAACTTGTTTTTGGTTTTCTATTTAATTCACCAATGCAAGTTGCAAATTAGATTTTTAAATTAAATATTTGGTTAATAATTGTAAGTACTTAAGATATACTATCATATGGTTCGTACGCTTGCAAGTATAAATGTAAAACTTTTATGACACAAAACAAAGTATTGGAAGATAATTGAAGATCATCATCTTCATCACTACCACTTTCAATATCCGCCATTGTATCAATTGTTGAAGCATCCTTATGTTCAACAATTGAGGCCACAAAACCCTTGGGTTTCCTCATTCACTTGAGTCTCCTCATCCGAATCACTTTAGAATTCCGAGGTATCCTCATATGTGGCATTCATAGCCTTCTTGGGCTTTTTCGATGGACACACATTAGAGTAGTGCCCTTTTCCACCACAATTGAAACATTCTTGCTCTTCACCATGAGGTTCATGTTTTTTAGAGGCTTTATCACTAGAGTCTCCTTTTCTAAATTCTCATCTTATTTAGTCTTTTAAATTTTTTTAAATATTTCTTAGCAATTGTAGCCATTTCTTTACTTGGGTTCTTTTTCTTTAGTTGATGAGGGTTTAATGGAAGACTTCAAGGCAATTGGCTTTTCCTTTTGAGGTTCAAAGTTGAGTTCAATGGTTTGCAATGATGCCACCAAGTCAACAATTTTCATTTGGGCAAAATTACGGTATTCCTCAATTGCCACCATTTTAGAGTCAAACCTCTTGGCAAGATTTCTTAGGATTTTTGTGCACACTTTGGCATTGGCAATCTTCTCACCAAAAGCCCACATAGAGTTGACTATGTCACTAACTCTAGAGTATAAATCCATGAAGGTTTCTTCTTCCCTCATTTTCAAGGCATCAAATTGAGTTTCCAAAAGTTGGAGCTTTGATATTTAACAACGGATGTGCCTTCGTGGGTTCTCTCGAGAATTTCCCATGCCTTTTGTGTGGTCTCACACAACATTATTCTTTTGTGTTCATTCGGTGATAGTGCACAATTTAATGCATTTAGTGCTCTACCATTTGCCATGCATGAGGCCTTTTCATCCCTAGTCCATGAGGAGTAAGCTTTTAGCTCAACGGATGTGGACGTAGTGGTTGTATCCATTTTCTTAATCACCGGGTATGTCCATCAAGTACACATAGAAGCCCATATTGATGCATCGATGGAGATAAACAAAAAAATTCATATTTGCTTTGAAAGAAGTATAGTTAGTTCCATCGAAATGGGGCGTTTAGAGATGGCATAGCTTTCACCCATAGTCATGGTTCTAGCACTTTATCACTCAGACAATTAAGTCTATAAAATGAGAATGAGGCTTTGATACCAATTAAAAGTTCCCTTAGTGCTTAAAACAAGATTATCCCTATAGAGGGGGTGAAAAGGGTAATCACAAATTTTAATGCCTCTTTCGATTATCTTGATTAATAGGGTGTCGAATTAAAATAATTAATCAAGTGTGTAATGTGATATGCAATGTATACAAGAAAATCAATCACACAAAGAGACAACGCACACGATTTATAGTCGTTCGATTAAACAACTTACATCCACTATTGAGACTCACCCAACCTTCGGCTATCCCCAAATTCACTAAGCGTTGGAATTACACCAACAAAATTGAATATGACTTCCACCTATCCAATTGATTGAGACTTTCACCTAATTCCTATCCCACTATTTTTTATAGTGGTTTAAGAGAAAAATCATCTCTTTATTCCACTTCACAATAATATGATTTTTAAAGTACAAATCAAAACCTACAAAGCACTAGCCTTTGAAACCTTTGCAAATGATGATGTGCTCCTTGAATCGATCCACCCAATGTGAACTCGTACAATCCCGACATTGATGAAAACCCGTCGTGTAGAGAAAACACAATCCTTGGGAGGTCCTTCTAGAAAATTGAGTTTCAATTTCTATCCTAGAAGCTTTGGCGTAATCCTTCTCTCTTAATCACAATCTTTACCGATTGGATACTTGAATGATTTCACATTTGATTTTCCAAGAAAGAATAAGACTACGAGTTTGCCTTTAGTGGGTGAGGATTAACTTGGCTATATGGATCTTTGAATGCTCATACATTCGACCAACCTCACCTCCAAACAATGAACATATTTATAGGCAAACATAAAAAATTTCGTAACACAGACCTATACGATTGATCGTGTACAGGGGATCAATTGTCCGTGTTTAAATTCCTTTCCACCAACCCGACCGTTGATCATTTAAGGCACAGTAACGGCTCTAAAACAGTAACCTCATGATACATTGTGCCACACGACAGATTGTTTGTGTATCTTGGAGACAGATCGCGGGTTGGTGAATGTATCTACCTAAGACTGATTGTATTTTCTAGTGTCAAGTCTCATCCAGGCCCAGGGCGATTGATCGTGATACCAATTTGTTCCAGCCATGTACTCATGATCGATCGCATGACTGATTGATCGTATGATCCCAAGTTTTTCAGGCTTTTTTAAGTCCAGCCTATGTCCTGTCTCAGCGATACATCGCCCACATGATTGATTCTTCAAGGTTCTAGACGATCGATCGTGGGCTCTCGATTGCATCGTCTTGAGACTACATGGGTTTGATAGTCTTGTTCAACCAGAACCTCCAACTTTCCACACGACATATTGCAAGACCATGATTAGTCTGTGCTGTCTTTAGTGAATGATCGCCCAACATGATGTGTCGCCCTGCATTGAATTCATTGTCAAACACATATTACGCTTGATTAATTATACAGATGTGATCTTTAAGCCTAGGTATGGTCCACCTAAGGTCTTGGTAGCACCTAAGGTAATCTATGGCCACTTCCCACTTGTTATTGCCATACAATGTTGATCCGTTGAGTCTCCCCACTTCAATCAACGCTTGAGATCTTGAGTCTTGAGATTCTCTCTTCAAGGTATTGCTTAACCTAAGTCACGAACTTGACAAACAAGTGACTTGGCAAACCGGGGCACTAACGATGACTCGTTTGATCGTTGAGATGCATGGGATGGAGCATGCATCATATTTTGCATTATGGCATATCATGAATTTATTAATGCAATTTATAATTAACTGTTGGATTGTACTCTAAATGCCTAGTTGTTATATTTATTGTTAGTTGTATGGTTGTTTTCTTCACTGGGCATGGAGTTCATTCCCTTACATTTCACGAAATCTCTTAGAGAAAAGGATCGGTCAGGCTCAACCATAGGATTCAGAATTGTTTTGAGCTCTTGGACTGTATCTTAGTTTCTTTATTTTTTTCTTAGGATTTTCTAGACATCATATTGAGATTTGGTTGATGTAAGACACAATAAGTGTCACTTGATTTAGTTAGATTTAATATTATTTGGATTGTGTTGATGTGCAAATTTAACATTTATAATTTAGCAAGCGCATGGACCATGTAAAGTATAGCGTTATGATTGCGAGGTCGAAACCAAAGGAAATCACAAAATATATGTTTAAATTAAATTGGTACCTTTTAAAAATATGTAATCTTTAAAAAATCTAACACATGGAACAACAATTTTAATTTAGATCTTAGAAAGTCAAAGTTAACACCATTATTATCTAACTTAGAAATGTAACAAGGTGAGAATCAAATCCTTTTTCTTTTGTAATAAATTGGTGACACATGATTAATGGTAGTCTCATCTTAATTTAAAATAACATGTTTTAAGATCAAAATATCATGACTCCAGCCCTCATTAAAGAATCTTGAGATAGAGTTTGAATACAAAGAATTAAAAATTAAATATACAAGATTTATAACAAAAACATATATTGAACAATTTTTATACAACAAACATACAAAGTAACTAATGTAACTAAAGACAAGAAATAAATTGGCAAATAATGTAAATGACAGAATAAATAAATGCATAATTTAAAGGTGGTTATGGAATTTTTCTCTCATCACCCAAAATAAATAAACAAATAAGAGATTTAGATCTGAAATTCATGCTTAGAATTCAAATATCAAGTTACACCATTTAATTAAAATTCATAATCTTTAATCTAATTAAAGCCTAGTTCTTAGATTTAACACTTATACCTTAAGTCCTTTAATCAAACAAAGAATACAAAATTAAAATTAAAAGAGAATATAAAAAGAAGTCTAAATAATCGGACCTTTCAGGATTCTAAAAGAACATCTCTTATTTATTTCATGGAAGAATTCAAGTATAGGCATTCATAAAATTAAGTACAAGGAAAGAAAATGTTGACGTCAATTTACAACTCTCACTGGTAAAATCGGGTGGGACCTCCTGTCATCTTGCCTCTTGATCTTTTATCCTCAGCCTTTAGTCCTCTTGAGCTCCAGGTCAAATTTGAATTTTACTGTTAGCTCAATGCTCTATTTATAGGCTCAGGGTTGGAATGGATGGCTAGGATTTAATCTGGGTGTAAGTTATGAATGAAAGGCTTGGATTAGATCTCATGGAATTTGGATGGATGGGATTTAAAGATAGAAAAGATTAGGGTTACACTAGGCTTGGGCGAATTTTGGTTGCTTGGAGAGTGGGTGACGTGGAGATCAAGTTGGAGTGGAGTGCAAGAAAAGAATGAAAGGAAATAGGAATTGCTAGGGCTATGGGCGAATTTCACTGTGTAAGATTAGGATTTGTGCATGAATGATATGAATACTTGAGATTAAAAGTTAGGATGAATGGATGGTTGGATGATAGGAAGATGATGTGGCTTAGGATATGGACTCGTGAAATTCGCATGGAGTATGTTGGGATTGTGCAAAATCGTGTGGAAGGATTGTGTGGATGAGATGATGAGTTGTAGGTGATGTGGCATGAACCTAGATAAGATTTTGGCTTTATTCTTAATCCTAGGGTTTTTATGGATGAATTACTTAGATTACTTTGGGTTAAGATCTAATGGCTCTAAGGTTAATTGGATGAAATAAAATATAGGAATAATGAGGTACCTAATGGAGGGTTATGATTTAAAGGTTGAGATGGATAGATGCTGTGATGAATGGCCTAGATTTAATGCAAAGTATGTTATGAGATGGATTAGCATGGAGGCTCTAGGATTTTATCTAATATGTATGCATGAAGTGGATGGCTGTGATGAAATGTCCTCAGATCGAATGGCTTTAATGAGTGATGGTTGATCTAAATGGATGGATGATGAGATGATGCATGGATGGTCATGATCTTAAGGTTAATCTAGATGATGGATAGGTTGGATGGCCTAGATCTAATTTCATGGATGTATAGGTTGGATTTGATAGGTGGCTCTAGGTTTTGACCTAATTTTGATACATGCGATGAATGGTCTTGATTAAGGGATGAATATGAGTGGTTAACATTGCATTGGAGAGGAGATTGGGTGGCATGGATTGATCAGAAAATGGAAAAGGTTTGGGCGTGTTTCTGGGTTTTGGACTTGGGTTTTGGAAATTTAAATGAGCACATGGGCCTTCAGTGGACCTTGGACTTGAGCTTGAGGACTTGGGCCTTTGTTGGACTTGAAGTGCACATTGGCCTAGCCCATCTTGTAATATGAGCATGAACTCCTTGTGGCCTGGCCCAATGATATCCTGTGGAGCTTAGCTTAGCCCAATTTAAGTGGATATCTAGCCCATTAATCTTGAAATTTAGCCTTTGCCTCTTGGATTGCAGGTTTTCTCTTCTAGCATTAAATAATTAACTTCACCACTTTAAAATTTAAAATATTAACTTAATCTAAACTCTCATAACTAGATCTAGACTAACCAATTTATATGAAAATCTTAAAAGTGGAGTGAAATTAATCATAAAAATTCAGGTCTTCCATTTTAAGTACCAAACTTGCAATTATCCACTGTTTTAAGACTATTTTCCTGAACTCTCTATTTTTATCTAGAAAACTAGAAAATGACATTAAACGCATGTGACATATGCAAAATCAAGACTAACTAGTCCAATAATCAGGGGTAAAAATGTAATATTTCAGTGATCCACAGGTTGTGCTTCTTTTTCCAACTTTATGTTAGGGAAGCTTTTAATTTAGATTTAGATTATAGTTATACAATTATTAGATTAGACATCCTATTCATTATAGATATTATTATTGGTTTAGTTTGTTTAATGCTATACTTAATGAGGACTAATCCTACATGGGAATGATATTCTTTTGACGTCGCAAATTTATTGAAATATACTACACTCTGATTATATTAGACTTTATTATTTGAATTATCAAGAGAAAAAATGAGCCATGGTTTTCGTTATTCCCAGTATTGGATTTTGTTCGATTCGTGTAAGACTATGTTTGTTGCTATTGAACGGTCGGGTCCTTACAAGACTAAAACATCTCTGCATAGTTACAGACCAGCGCGCTGCTCAAGGGGGAGAGGTGGGCTGCTCTTAATTGAGACCAGTGTAGTGCAGTTTCTCACAGACTAGTGAGCCACTCGAAAGCAGAAACACACGATATTGGAGAAAAATCTGAGAAACCAAGAGGAAAATCTAGGAAATCCTTTGGGAAAACAAAGTGGATTGGTTTTTTTTTTTTTGGTCAAATCCAAAACGTTTTCCTTGAAAAATTAGGACGTTTTTGGGGAAAAACACTTTGAATCCATGAAAACCTTTCGGAAAAACCATTAAAATAATTTCAAAACCCAAAACTGAGAGAAAGGATGAAGGGGAAGAGAAATACCTGGAAAATAGTCAGTGAAAACTTTGAAATCTCCAAAGGGAAAGTGAGAATGAGGAAGAAAGTAATGAGAATAAGAAGGAAAAAGAAACGCAAGAAAAAGAGACGGTCCAATGGAGGGGCTTTGGTTGTTGCCTCTTTATCTCTTTTTTCTCTCTCTCTCTCTCTCTTTCCCAGAAGAAACCTAAGGAAATGAGAAACCCTAGGGATTTGTGCCCTTATATAGGGGTCTCCACGGGTCGAGTTAAGTTGAGTTAAAATGGGTCGTTTACAAAACACTAGCTTTTGACCTGAAAATGGGTTGGTTATTTTTCTTAAGTTCTGGGGTGAAAACCAAACTTAATGGTGAAATCTTATTGAAAACAGAGTCCAGAAAATAATTTTCATAAATCATTTACTATTTTTCATAAATCTTGAAAATACTTAGAAAATCAAACTAACGACTTCCACAGTGGACAAGTGTGGGCCTCTATTTTTCTCATGTGTATCTAACTGAGGAGAAAGTGTGTGTCAACAATCAATCCTACGTTTTTCTGTGAATCTTCATACATTTTATAATTATAATTCAACAATTAATCATAATTACAAAAATGTCACTGGAGCTTCCGAGTTCAAAACGGCACAAACCAGGGCTCACAGAGGTTACACAATCTGCTACTAACCCCTTGAAAGCTGATTTGGAGATCATCAGATCTCGCTAAATCCTTGAAAGAATTCGAGAATTTGAAAATATCCCGATATTAACAATCGTTGTTAATATTCCGAGAACGATATTTGTGATAATACTAATGTGATATGTCATTAGAATAGTTAAGGCATAAATGTGATAGCCAATATATATCATTAATTAGATTAATGAAATCATATTTTTTAAGTTCTCTAAAGTTTATTATCTTTAAATTATTTAAGTCTCTAAGATTGATTCTGGTGAGACTGAAAATATTACATTTTTACCCCTGATATTTAGGTTAGTTAGCCTTGATTTTGTGTATATAAGATGCATTTAATGGTTTATTTTAGTTTTGTGGGAAAAATCAGGGAAAAACAGGAAATCTTCATAAAACAGTGGATAATTGCCTGAAGAGAGCTTAAAATTAAATATTTAAAATTTTATAATTAAATCATGCCACTTCTAGGATTTTAAATGTATATTGGATAATTTAGATCCGTTTATAAGAGACCAGATTAATTCAATATTTAGATTTTTAAATGGTTTGATTAATTATTTAATTTTAAATGAAGTCTGCAATCAAAGAGGCAAAGAGTTGAAAATCAAGATCCATGGGCCAGAGATCCACTTCAATTGGGCTAAGCTTCACTCCAAATGCCAAACACTGGGCCAGGCCAAGCACTTCATGCGCATTTTCCAATGTGGGCCTAGCCAAAGTGAATTCAAGCCCATCAAGCCAAAGTCCAAGTCTCCATTCCAAGAAGTCCAAGTCCAATCCAAAATGCAATGCTCTAGGTCCCTATTCAAATTCACTAACCCTAAGCCCAAATCCATTCTAAGTCCAAACTCAAAAGCCCATGTCCATAACCTGATCCAATTACCCATAGCTGAATTTCACTGTTCAAAACCCTGATCCAATGTCCACATACCCTAGCCTATTTCATTTTTTTTTGAGCGGTAAAGAAGAAATTCATTAAGAGAAGAAAAGGGCAAAGAAAAAGTGTAAAAGGCCTACGAGGATTAGGCCAAAGAAAAACAAAAAGACAAAGCAAAAAGAACAAATAAGCCACAGCTACACAGAAAACTATGCTACAATAGAAGGACGCCCAAACTCAGTCCTTCAATACAATTTTTAGCAAAAAGATCCACAACTCCATTTGCCGTTCGACTAATATGATTAAAGGAAATCTCCAAGCCCGCAGTTAGCCCCTTAATCTCCCTAACAACTGTGATTAACCTCCAAGGAGGTCTCCTCGTACCCCTAGGCCATTTTATAGCATTGGAAGAATCACTTTTAATAACTAATTTAACTCCCCCTAAGTTCACACCTAAGGTCAAGGCTCTCCTGATACTAAGAAGTTCCGCCTCATTAGAACCCTTGATCCCCACCGCTTCCGAGAAAACCACGCGAATACAGCCCACATGGTCCCTAAGAACTCGCCCAATGCCTACTGGACCCAGTTTGTCATAAGATGCTCCATCCACATTAAACTTGAGGAAACCCCGAGGGGGAGGGGTCCATTCAACATGCTTAGGCCTTTTAACCAAAGAAGTGGACTTCAAACAACCCTCCCAAGACTGGCACAGATCCCCAGCCCTAAGGTCTTTAAATTCCTTGTTGGAGCACAACCACATGCACAACCTCCATTTTGTTTTTTGAATAAGATCATTAACTTCCAACGATTGCCCTTCGAAAATCCTAGAGTTTATCTCTTTCCAGATAGACCATGAAACCACAGCTGGGATCAAAACCCAAGCAAGCTTCCTTTTTTTTCTAACACGAGGAATAAACCAAGAGTCCATCAAACGATCCCAAGAGCCAGGGCAAACCCAAACCACTCACATAAGATTCAAAAAAAAACTCCAAATGCTCCATGAGAAAGCACACAAGACAAGGAGATAGTCAATAGATTCATCAGCGCAGTTACCAAGAGGGCACAAAGTAACACCGTCCAAGCCCAAGAGTCCCCTTCTCCTAAGTTCCAACCTTGTCAAGATTTCCCTTTTAGCACAGCACCAATTGAACAACTGAACTCTTGGTGGAGCAACACTACACCAAACAAAAGGCAGATGTCCAGTCGACCCAGATGCACTCTGAGAAGCAAGTTCAATTAGAGATTTGACCGAGAATAAGCCAGAGGAATTACCCATCCAAAACAACTCATCATCACCATCTGGGACAAGAGGGAATTCACCCAATTGGGCTTTGAGATCATTAACACTCTCCACTTCAAAATCCCTCAACTCCCTCCTGAAGTCCAATTGCCATGAAATAGAGCGATCATTAGAATAGTACAAATCTTTAATCAATGCATCTTGGTTTCTAACTATCCTAAAGAGCCTAGGGAATCTATCACTTAAAGGCCTATCACCTAGCCACAAGTCTTTCCAGAAGAAGGTCTTGTTGCCCTTCCTACTAATATACGAAGATTTCGTTTGAACAAGTCACCAACCCCCGATCGACCATGACAGATCCTCCACCAATCTTTAAGAACCCTAGATCCTGATCTAACCGCCTCATCTCCCAAATTCCATTTATTAACATTCAATACCTCATATTTAGCTGAAAGAATGTGAACCCAAAGAGCATTTGATTTCATACCAAACCTCCAACCCCACTTACATAATAGAGCTTCATTTTGCAACTGTATTGGAACCAAACCCAAACCACCTTTATTTTTAGCTTTAGTAACCTCTTCCCAAGCCACAAGATGAACTTTTCTCTTTGCCTCTTTCAATCTTCTCCATGACTGGGGACCAAAAATTTTTAAAACTTGGATTCACGCCAACTGGAAGGCCTAAATATGAGAAGGGTAGTTTACCTACACCACATCCCACTTTGTTTTCCCACTCCTTTACCATCGAAGTTTCCATCCCCACCCCAATTAGGGTACTCTTACCCAAGTTTACCCTTTGTCTAGACACCAACTCAAAGCAACTAAGGATAGCCCAAAAACCAAGCACCTTTGAATTGTTGTTATCATAGAAGAGTAAGGTGTCATTTGCAATTGAAGGTGGGTAATCACCGGACCCCCATTGCCCACCTCAAAACCCCTCACAATACCAAACTCTTTTGCCTTCAGAACTAACCTGTTCAAACTTTCTCCCACCATTGTAAAAACAAATGGACAGAGGGGATTCCCTGCCCCTATTAGCAGATATTGGAGTAGTTGGAGAACCATTCACCAAGGCCGAGTACTTTGTATTTTTAATGCATGCCTTCATCCATCTCCACCATCTACTGCCAAAACCCATCCCTTTAAACAGGTAAAGCACAAAGGACCAATCCACGCAATCGTATGCTTTCTCCATGTCAATCTTAAATAACAAGCCGGGCTTAAATTCCTTCTTCCTTAAATGAACCAATTCATTAGCGATCAAAACCCCATCCAAAATTTGTCTATTCTCAATGAAAGCACCTTGTGATTCCCCAATAATCTCAGGTAACACTTTCTTTAATCTCTCAGCTATGACTTTGGCTAACAATTTGTAGATACTACCCACTAGGCTGATAGGGCGATAATGCGACAACTCGGAGGGACCTTCTTTTTTCGGAATTAAGGTAATAATGGAGTTCTTGAAACCTTTTTGATGATACCGTCATGATGAAACTCCCTTAAGAATCTCAAAATATCATGCCCCACTACCTCCCAACAGGCTTTAAAGAATACAAGATTGAAACCATCGAGGCCAGGCGCTTTATCATCATCTAAACTATCTAAAGTCCCAAAGATCTCTTCCAAGGAAAATTCCTTTTCAAGCCAAACCACCATACTTCCACTAATCTTTGTGAACTCTAACCAGTTTAAGGACGGCCTTCTGGATCGTGGATCCAACAAAGAGCTAATGGTGTAGAAAGGAGAGCCAAGACTCCTAGGAGGAGAGGGGGTGTGAAAAATTAGAGCAAGGGAAGACAAACACCAACCCAACAGTCTAGGGATAGAGGGACAACCCCAGAGTTAAACACAAAGCTGAAAGAGGAAACGAGATAAAGGAAAGACAATACCCGGGCCTCGGAGGAGACGAACTGCGCCTCCACAAATGAAGCAACAGGATAAGTGGCCAACTGAAGAGCCTGCCAACAATCACCAACCAAAAGCCGAGAAGAAACTGAAGAACGCCGCTGGAAGTTAATATCATAGAGTAAAGAGACCCCCTCCGCAGTCCGAAGAGGGAACGGAGAACCTCCGACGTCGCACTCAGATGAAAGCACCACCCCATCCTAATCATCAGCTCCATGATAGAGGAAACACCAATCTGACCTAGGATAGTGATGCACCAAAAGGGACAACGAGGAGAACCAGGCACCACTCGAACAGGATATCGCCTGAGAAAGAGAAGCGGCAAACAAGGCACGGGGTTTCGCAAGCAAGCAATCATAAGCAAGAGCAGCGAGAAAATGAAAGGAAGTACCCAGGACCACAGGTAGCGGCAGAGAGCACGAGGAGGGGGACGAAGGAGGCTGATCCAGGAAAAGAGAGGAAGGAGGCGAAGGAGTAGAAACTGAATGAAAAATAGCAGAGAATAACCTTACCACTACCTCCCGAATGCTGTCCTTATCCCAGATCCGCCTACCATCTACTACCACCAATCTAAATACAATTAATAGCCCTCCTATTAGAGGCACACAAATGGAAAAACTTTGAGTTCTTGTCGCCTTCTTTCAACTACAGAGCCCTCGACTTCTATCTCCATTCTACTTCCTCTAACGTCAAGCAGTCCTAAGGTGTTGATTTGGACACCTTCTTGGATGCAAATTCCCTCTCTTCTAGGTCTCGCTCCTCCTCAACCTTAGACCACTGCTCGGCACTGGGAAGAAATTAGGGTAAAAGTTAAGAGAGTTGGGTGAGATTTGAGCATTATTGTACGAGATTGGGGGACCCACAGGAAGAAAATTGAGATTGGTCTGGTAGGGCCGAGGGCAGGTTAAGTTATTTAGAGGACCAGAATGGAAAGCCCAAGGAGGAAGGGCAGAGCCCAATGGAAAAGGCAGCATTTGCAAATTTGGGCCAGGCCCACACCCAAAAACAAAAGTCTGGCCAGCGTTTGTTGCTTTAAAAGCCAGCACCTCAGCCAGGCTCAACTCACTTGCCGGGAGACATCCATCTCCAGTAGAGGCAGCCGAACACGTAAGGGCATCCGAATCGTCTTCAACCCTATAGTTGTAGAGCGTTCCATCAGTCTCCGCCGCCAGTATAGAGGCCTCGACTGATGCGCACAGACCGCCCACATTTAATGTCCACCCATCTAGCTCGCCACGTGGCACTCTAAGACTGGGAGCCGAGTCCAGTTTGAACACCTCATCTTCCGGTGAAGAAGTAGAAATATCTGACGAAGAGATTGAGATATCCGCTGGAGATACCAACTCCAAAAGCCTCACGTGGTAGTTTTTCCCATTGATGCTCACCGTGACCATAAAAGGCAGGCAATCGCAAATCCTAAGTTCCAGCAGGAAATGAAGAACTGAACAATCTTCCCTCCACAGATTCCGACGATGAATCTCCAACAGGGAACCTAATCTCTTCCCAAAAGCCTTGATAATACTTTCTGTCCAGCCTTCCATGGGTTAACCATACACCTGACCCAAGTGACTCTCTTTTGACAGATCACCTTTGGATTCCACTGTCCTCTTATTATGAACAATTTTGAAACCATATTCAAGCTTCTAGCCACCGCCTCTTCATCAGCTAGGGTTGCCAGAATTTTTTCTCACCAATCAAACTACAGTAGATAACTGAGAGGCCTTCCTCTTCCATAGCAGACACTACATGAGCTCGCTCCATCGGCAAGAAAGGGGACACAATCACTGCATTAGCTAGCCAGTCGTTGATCTGTTTTTCCTCCTCTACTTCCCTCATAAGTTCTATGATCTGCTCAGGAGCGTCAGCGATGGGAGCCTTGGTTTGCTTCAAGCCCGATTTAATAAGTACATCCGCCCAACTTTTTCGAAGGTCCATCAGCTTCCGAATCTTAACGATAGCAGGTTTGGTCAACAACCCATATCTTACCTCGCCAGGGTTCAGATTCACTCTGATCTTAGTCGTCCCCGATTTATGTTGATTAGGACAAGCCAAACTCTGACCCCCGATCTCCCTTCTATGGAAGATGGCCGGGTTCACTTGGAGTTTCTTCCCTTCCAGAATGTGCCCATTAAGATTCACCGCAGCCTTTTCTGCATGACTGCCTCTAGCCATTCTTACGAATGCAAATGTTCTCCCCGCCGCATCCTTCTTCCTTGGAACAAAAACATTGTTGATAGAACCCCATTGCGAAAAGAGATCTTGCAGCCAGTTTCGGAAGGAAATTTCTGGCCAAGACGGAAGGTTTGCCATGAACAAAGTAACCAAAGGGTTACCTCTGTTGTCGCGCCTCTTTCTTCCCTTTTGTTACAGCCATCCCTCCTCGCCGAAGTCCTCCAGCTCCCCATCTCCATCTCGCCTCCCACCTGCAGACTCCAGATATCCTGCACAAAATCTCTGCTCGCTCTGGTCTCTCTCTCTCTCGCTCATTTTTTGTACCCTAGCCTATTTCATAATAGCCATCCATTTCATCATGCATTAATATTCATCATCCATCAATCTTAACCATTCATTTCATGCATCTAGTCTATTCTGTCCATTTGTATTCATCAATGTAGGTAAACCCTAGATCCTCCCATCTAATCTTAACCACCCAATCTTCAATCCATTAACCCAATCATGCAATCCAAACCATTCATTTCATACATCTCATTCATAAAACATAGGAAAACCTTAGATCCACCTATTCAATCCAATCTGTTCATGCATCATGATTAGATCTAGGTCATTCAATTCATCCATGATATAGATTAACCCTATGATTGTAATCATCCATGCACCATCTATCCACCCATCCACTTAGATCATCCATCATCTATCAAACCCACTAGATCTAGGCTAATCAATCATAGCCATCCATTCATAAACCCTAAAATCATGTGCAACCCTAGCAATTCCTATATTTTCTCTCCTTTCTTGCATCCCACTCCACTCCATATGAAAATCACAAGTCTAGGATCCAATCATGTGCATGACAATTCCTAGGTTTTCTCTCCAAGTTGCCACATCATCTAGATTATGTGTTGCCATTCAAGTCATTCTAAAATAGGCATACACAATTCTCCATCTAATCCCATACGAATTGTTCCATCTAATTCCACCTCCATAGGATTTTTAGCAACTAAAACTTCTCCATGCATTAGGTCATAAATCCATCTACATCCATCCATCCTTAGCTCCACACGATTTTTGCATAGCTTATCTCCACCTCATGCGAATTTCATCTCCATGTCATCCATGCAATCTCATCCATCCATGCATTATAGATTTAATCTTTGCCATTCATATATCATACATTAACCCCTAGAATCCCATGCTAAAATCGGCCATAACCCTAAATTCCATATCCAAAATTCGGCCACCACCCAATTTTCTCTCCAAATTTCTATATCCTCTCCACCATAACTTGGAACCAAAGCCACCACTTACCCAAATTCGTGTAACCCTATGTGTAGCCCTAGTTTCTTAGTTTCAATCCAAGCCACCCAATTTAAGTTAGATCCGATCCCAACCTTTCATCCATCAACTCAAACTTAGATCCAATCGCAGCCGTCCATTCAAACCTCGAGACTATAAATACCCCATTCGACCATGGTGAAAATTGAATTAGAACTGGATCTCAAGAGGACCTAAGATTTGAGAACACACCCTAAAGAACAAGAGACACTGTGTTTCATGCGAATTTCACAAGTGAGCATTCATTTTAAATTTGATTATTAGTTGTCTTCTTAATTGTTTTTCCAATTTTTGTATTTAATTCTTCCATTAAATAAATAAGAGATGTCCATTTTAGATTCTTGAAAAGTCCGATTATTCAATATATTTTTGAATTCTATGTGTTGAATTTCATATCTAAGTTTCTTGTTTATTTATTTATTTTAGGCGATGAGAGAATAATTCCATAACTACCTTTAAATTATGCACTTTTATTTTATGTCATTTATTTTCATTGTCAATTTATTTTCAATGTCTATTTTATTTTATGTTGCTTGTATGTTGTATTTTAATACTTTTTTTAAATTCTTTGCTTCTTTTGTCATGAATTTTAATTATCTTGTATTCAAACCACCACTCTAACATGTATGCTAACTAGATTGAGAATTAAATTAATTGGACTTTAATTTTGTCATCTTAATGTTGTGTCTATCTTAATCATGTTTAATCAATGTTCTAACTTTTGGTTTTGAATTTTAAATGAGAGATTGTTAACTTAGAAGTAAACTTATAAAATTAGGATTGATTTTTATACTCTGATTTATTTTTAAATCTAAATGTTTCTAAGAAACATATTAACTCAAGCACTAGATTCCAAACATTTATATTTTGATTTACTTATGCATATATTTTGTTTGTTCTCTATGGGATTAACCTCGCACTCATAACGTTATACTATAATGGTTCGTGCACTTGCAAGATTATAAATTTAAAACTTTACACAATTTTCACATCAACAGATTCATTAAATATAAAGGCTTCAAAAATCACCTTGATTAGATAATAAAAGTGATATTTATAATTTCATAAAATTTTAATAACTTCAAATTATTTGAAATTATTAAATTAATCTAACAAGATTTAAAATATCTTAACTAAACGCCAAAATTTCAATCTACTAAAATAATGACGTATAGTAGCATCCGTCAAGATATTAATCTATTAGAATATGATTAGATTCTCACTCTCCTACTTTCAAAATATGCTAAATAAAAATCTATTGTTTACCATATTCACTCACTAACTCATCATGAATACTATTAATATGCAAGTTTTAATTGAATAAAAAAAGTTTTGAAACAAAACAATCTCTTTTTTATTATTATACGAGTATCTTGAACTCATTAATTCTAAAAACATAGAAAATTACTCACATTTTTATTAAGTTTTAGAGGAATCAAAGGTTCAATCTCAAGGTCAAAGTTTTGCATATGCAAGATGGAAACTTGGTGGGATCGAGTCAGGTTTTAATAAGTCCAATCTAACCCATGTCAAAATTTACTGAAAATGACCTAACCCCACCCAAATTATTGACCCGAATTACCCAACCCAACTCGAACCGACTTTCTGACCTAACTTAACCTGGGTGTTGTTTTATAACTTGGTGCACTCATGTCGGGACTTCTTCCTGACCCTAGAGCTCGTTGTGGCCCAATTCAATGCCATTTTTGTTTTTCAGGACTTCTCTGACATAGGAGCTCTTTGGCCCAATTCATTCAATTTAACCACGATACCAAAGTATGTCCGAACATTTCGGCTTTGGTTCGTCAAATGCAATTCTCATCCCATGCAATGTGCACGAGGTATGTGAATGCAAAATGATGCTAATGTATCATATAATTTCAATCATCTAAAATGTGAAAGTCTCTTCTCATTCCATGTATAACATACATTTCAAACCAGCTCAAATAACACATAGCTAAAATCAAATCATAATTTTCATAATAATAACAAAGTATTTAGGGTCACACCCTAGTGCTTCAATAATGTAGGAAAACCTACTTGATCGAAGGTGACCAGCGGAGGGGAATGAATCACGATGTAGCACGAACATTGTCGGGGTTACTCTCAGTTCTTTGTTCATTTTCATGTATGACAAATGCAACAATCACATCATTAAAACTAAATCAAATGACTATCTTTAGTTTCTAATCTTTACTTTGTAATTTTAATATGCTTAGGGATCAAGTTTTAAACCATTGGACTGGATATTAAGCCATCAGAACTTAATATGGAAAACAAGTGTTGAATAGAGTCGATACATCGACTCTTTTGATACATCAGTTAGGACAGAATTGACACATCGCCATACTCAATGTGTTGAATCACAAGGCAAAGGTTATGTTTACAAAACACTGTATTTTTATTTACTCTCATGTCAATAATATCGTCCCCAACGATGTATCGACTGGGTTCTGTCGACACATCGTGTAATACGATATGTCATCCTGGGAATTTAGGTCTCTAGTTTAGAGAGTCACTGTCAAATTAGCTTACTTTCAGATCGATAGTATCGTGTTCGTTGATACATCGATAAGGACAGGGTCGACACATCGGTGAATTCGACATGTCGACCTAGGTTCCTTCGAGTTCTATTCAAAAGAACTCTGTACTTTTTCGTGGATCCCAGCTCAATACTATCAATTCCGTCGACATATCGTCAGGAGGGGTTTGTTGACACATTTGGGTCATTGATATATCGAACATATTCTATTAGTGCCCCCAGCTTGCCGAGTCCCTTGTTTGTCAAATCCATGACTCGTGTGAAGAATTGCCTTGAAGATAGAAGCTCAAAAATCAAGTCTCAATTGTTGGTTGAATCAAGTACAGGAATGGAAGATCATTGAAGATTCAACGGATCAACATGTGTAAGGCAATCACTCAAAGGTAAATTGGCAATAGAGGATTCTATACCTTAGGATTACTATGCCTAGGCTTAGTAATCATATCTGGTCAATCTAAGAAAGCCTAGTGGTTGTTTGACACCAAAATCAAAACATGGACTTAAAGTTTAAACCATTGATTTTACTGTCATGACAACACATCGTGTCGGCGATCTATCGCCAATGACAGAGGACGATACTATTGTGGTATAGCGATCTATCATCTGGAAAAACAAAGGTTCTGGTTTGGAATATTTGTTAAACAACTAGTGTCTCAAGGCGATAAATCATGGTCATGATCAATCGCTGGGACAGGGCCGATCAACCGGGCATGCAATCAATCGGTTGGACTTATCCAAAACCATGTTCTGCAAAAACCTTGTCAAAACAGGTTTGTCTCAAGAAAATACATTCGTGTGTCGGTGACCCATTATGAGGAACATATCAAGATCCATCGGGGGCACGAGCATCGTTTGAGACAGTGTCGATTCATCGGGTGCACGATCCATCGGCCCGAGTTTTTGGAATACTAGTTTGGACAAACACTATTAAACTTAGTTGGTCTCAAGAAGTGAACAATCCATCGCCTCAAATTTGCACAATACATCGTGGATCCTTTCAATTGTTGGGAGACCATTTTTGAAGTGTTGGAATGCATTTAATGCACCAACGGTCATATTGGTGGAGAACAATTTTGAACGATCACGATCCATCGTCAGGACGATCGATCGTCCACTTCGAAAATTTTGGGTGTGCTTATTTAAGCTTTGGACTTTCTTTGATGGAGTAGAGTTTGTTGAATTGGAAAAATCAAAGGCAAACATGTGAGACTCATACACGCCCTGACTCTCTCTCTTTCTCTTTAAACATCTTATGTGGTAAATCATTTTGAAAATGCAATCATTATTGATTGAGATTAAGAGAGAAAATAAAACTAGTTCTAGGGTTCAACTTGCACATCTACTTTCCTAGAATTCGTCTCTCAAACTTGTGATTTTTCATACAAGGCACATCTTCATCGTCAACAAGATCACATTGGGAGAGCTATTCAAGAAACACATCTACATCAAGCTTGAGCTTCAAAGGCAAGTGTTTCTTTGTGATTTTAATTTCATCATCTTGTGAAGTGGACTAAGGCAAGGAAGCTTGAACGACTATAAAAAATATAGGAATAAGGAAGTAGACCGGGGTTGGTCGAATCTTTCAAAATTAGGAGTGTGTAGGTGAAATTCCTACACTATTCGTGAGGGTAATATTCCCCCCCTTAGTACATTTAGGATATCCCAAGATTGGGTGAGTCGATGTAGGTTTGTTTAAACCGAACCACTATATATTGGATGTTCATGTGTTTGATAAAATGTTTGTGTGAGTTCTAAATTAATTGGCACATCTCATGTTCACACAACACCAGTTCATCTTGATTAACATTGCCATTCCGCTTCATTGATTTATGTTGAACAAGAAATTTCGCAAAGGATCGAAAAAATTGGGGATTGCTCTATTCAACCCCCACCTCTAGATAATCGAGCTCTAGGACTCGGGAACTTTCAGATTCGATTATGTTCTTTACTTTAAAACTTCCCTATTAATTTCATTCTCCGACCAATACATCGGCTCGGTCGACACATCGATCGGACAGGCTCGACACATCGGTGAGCTCGACATGTCGACCTGGGTTGGTCTGAGTTTTGATATTTTTTGTATAAGTCTCTGGTCGATACTATAGAGTATGTTGACCGATCGAACAAGGGTTCATCGACACTTCGACTTGGGGAATTTGAAACCCATCGATTCTCATTTTTTATTATTTTCATTTGTATCTATACTACATCTAAACGTCCTAATGGGTTTCTGTTACATTAAATCATAATAAAAATCGACATACCTCGAGAGATTTGGAAATTTCATTGGTAAAGGGTCGATGAATTCCAATTGAGCTTCTCTTTTTTGTGGAGGGAGTGTTTAGCTCGTGGAGATGTGTTTCCTCTTCAAATGTTTAGAGCGGGTGCAGTAGAAGAGAGAAGTAGCTCAACCCTTCTTCTCTTGCTTTGGATTTTCTTCTTCCTCTTGGTTTCTCCTGCCTTTGCTTTCTTCTTTGGAGTAATGGAGATGGACAAAAAATAAGTGAGAAGAGGAAGAGGGCACCGATTGAGAAAGGAGAAAAGAGGAATGAACATCAACTCTTTTCTCTCTTCTTTATTTCGCTCCTCTCCTTTAGCCAACAACCACCATTAAGGTGGAGTGTAGGGTTGCCTCATGCATTTAATGCATGAGGTGACACTTGAGGGTGGTAGTTGTGTGCCTCAGATTGTAAGACGCTGGACAAAGTCGATAGATCGACTCTGTCGATACATCGAGCGATGAGTTTGTCGACACATCAGTGGTGTCGATGCATCGTCCTGGGCGAACTCTATACTTTCATACATTACTCTCAAACCTATTTATTGGTAATCAAATATTTTAATGCCCCTTTAAATTATATTGATTAATAAAGTGCAGAATTAAAACAATTAATCAAGTGTGTGTGTGATATGAAATGTGTGCAAGATAATTAATCACACAAAGAGACAATGCACATGATTTATAGTGGTTTGGTTAAACAACCTACATCCACTGTTGAGACTCACCCAACCTTGGGCTATCTCCAAATTCACTAAGTGTTGGAATTACACCAACACAATAGAATAGGACTTTCATCTATCCAATTGATTGGGACTTTCACCCAATTTCTATCCCACTATTTTTTATAGTGGTTCAAGAGAAAAACTATCTCTTTAATCCATTTAACAATAATATGATCTTTAAAGTAAAAATTAAAACCTACGAACCACTAGCCTTTGAAGACCTTTTCAAATGATGATGTGCTCCTTGAATCGATTCACCCAATATGAGCTCATCCAATCCCGACATTGATGAATACCTGTCATGTAGAGTAACCACAATCCTTGGGAGGTCCTTCTAAAAAATTGAGTTCCAATTTCTATCCTACAAGCTTTGGCTTAATCCCTTCTCTCTTAATCACAATATTTACCGATTGGATACTTAAATGATTTCACAATTGATTTTCCAAGAGATAATAAACCTATGATTTGCCTTTGGTGGGTGAGGTTTAACTTGGGTAAATAGCTCTTTGAATGCTCATAAATTCGACCAACCTCACCTCCAAACAATAAACATATTCATAGGCAAACATAAAAAAATTTGTAACACAGACCCACACGATTGATCATGTTCAGTAACGGCTCTAAAACGGTAAACTCACGATACACTGTGCCGCACTACAGATCGTCCGTATATCCTCGCGACAAATCGCGGGTTGGTGAATGTATCGGCACTAACTGTATTTTCCAATGTCAAGTCTCATCCAGGCCTAGGGCGATTGATCGTGATGTCGATCTGTTCCTACCCTGTACTCACGATCGATCGCATGCACGATTGATCGTATGATCATAAGTTTTCTAGGCTTTGTTTAAGTCTAGTCTATATCCTGTCTCAGCAATACATTGCCCACACCATTGATTCGTCAAGGTTCCAGACAATCGATCGTGGGCTCCCGATTGTATCGTCCCGAGACCACATGAGTCTGATAGTCTTACTCAACCAGAACCTCCAACTTTCCACACGACATATTGCAAGACCACGATTGGTCATGTGCTGTTTTTGGCGAATGATCGACACGATGTGTCGTCCTGATAGTGAATTCATATTTCCAAGTTGGGTTCCAATTCATTATCAAACACATGTTACGCTTAATTAATTATCCAGATGTGATCTCTAAGCCTAGGCATGGTCCACCTATGGTTTGGTGTTGAGTACAAAACTATTACATTTTTTACACCTAAAATTATATTTATTAGTATTTCTTATTATCTAATTTTATCTAATTAGTGTGATTTTCTGTGTTTTTGGATTGGGGTATTCTCTAAAGCTGAAACGGCCTAATTAGACGGAATTGATGAGTTTTATGAGCTTGGACTGATGCTTGGAATAATGAAGGACTCAAAAGCCACATGTTTCTCAAAGGAACCCATGACGACCGCGCAATTCTTGTCAAGAGGCCTGAATACCTAGATGTTCATTTGATTCACTACGTACCCGCAGTGGACATATAGTGGGTAGAGCAAGCCTAGAATCATTTTCGTTCCAAGCAAGCAACATGCAGATTTGAGCAGTGCAGTACATGAGTGAAAAGCAGTTTAAAACCTGGTTGAGATTGGACTTTTTCAAACAGCAGTGGGCTATTTGAGATTCTAATTGTTCATATTGCAGTAAAGTAACCATTCAGCGATAAATAAGAGAGCCGAGCCTGCAAATACAGAGAAGCAAGAACTGACGGTACTATTGAGAAGAATATAAAGAAGTTACAAGATGAAAGTCAACAGAGGCGTTTTACCAGAGGCAAGAACGATCAACAGCAAATCTGCAAATCGGTTCTTGTAACCTAACATTGGAGCAGATCCTACAGACAGAATCACTGATTAAAAGAAAAAGAAAGCAACAGCAGCATGTGCACAGCTACTTCAGATTCTAAGAGGACCAGATCCAGGCAGCAATACGTATCAACAAAGAGAACCAGCCAAGAGAGATGAATTGGGTATGTTGTACCGTTTAAAGAGAAATCTGCTGATAGAAAAGAGTTAAGAATAGCAGTAGGGACGGGTGAAATCCGAAACACCAAAAAGAGAACAGAGGCAGTGATGTGCATGATGAGGAAGAACTAGATGTATAGAGATTCATCAAGAAAAAATTTGTCCATGCTTGTCTTTACAGCCAATGGGAGAAAGATGAGAACAGGGTCGTCTAGACACAAGTTGAAGCCTAAGACAAAAAATCTAAACGGGGCCTTCTTAATATATATATATATATATATATATATCTAAAATCTACTTTTCTTGCTTTTCGAGATGCAAAATTACTAATTAAATTTTTGTATTCAAGTTTTGCTAAAATATCATTTTCAATTGATAATATGGCTAATTCACTTAATCTTTCTTATGACATTGTTGATCGTAGATAAGATTTTATTAATTTTAATTTTGAAAAACTTCTTTCAGCAGAAACAACTCTTACAAGTATTATCAATAATATTCGGTATGCAATATCAGTATTTGCAAACGAATCTAGTCTTTTAATATAATTCAAAATTTCAATTGGAGTTATTTCTCTTTGTAAAATTTCTCCTAAGACTTTTAACTCTGAAAATAAATCTAAACCATCTATATCAGAAACCTCATTATATTTCAAAAAACATTCAAGATTCAGACAATATTTTTTCAAACTATCATCATTTAATGATTTTAATTTTTTAAAATCAAATAAAAAACCAAAAATATCTTCATATTTTTGAAATTGTTCAAACCTACTTTGAAATGAAGAAATCACTTGATCTACTATAATAAAAAATAACTAACTTTAAAAGATTCTTCGACTGATTGCGTTGACTCATCATCGACATTTTCATCAAACTGTTTTTTTCTACGAATTTTACGTCTTTCATTAAATACAGGTTCTATATCCATTTTAGTTACAATCTCTTTCGCTTCAGTCATAGCTGATGTAAATCCATTTTCTCTATACTTAATGAAAAAACTAATAAGACCTTCTAAGTGATCTATAGCAACATCACTATGTATATTTTTAGATTGTAAAGTTTTACTAACTAAGTTAACAGCAAATAATATATCATACCAAATAGTTATACCTAATAAAAATTCAAAATTTCCAATCTCATAAATATCTAAACTTTCAGCTTCACTTCTTGTTTTAGGGTCTTCACTAGTTTCTGCTAATTGAAGTAAAACATCTCTAATTTCTAGAGCTTGATATTTTATCGCTTTAACACTTTCAATACGACTTTCCCAACGTGTTTGTGACAATGACTTTATAGTTAAAGTAGATATTGTGTTATCCTGACCTATGAGCCAGAGGCTAGGCCCCAGATAGGCTGATCCAAGTGAAACTAGGCCCTGTCGGACGAGTCAGCAGAGTGGGCCGGTCAGATCCGACAGCCCAGCAATGGGTGGGAGTTGTGGAAAGTCCCACATCGGAAGTTGAGGAATTTGAGAGGGGATTTATAAGTAGTCTTGCTCCCTCAAACCAACAAGACGCGTTTTGGACCCGGACTTGTGCTGGGTCCGATCCAAAAACCGTGCGGGCTGGCACATGTGGGCCCAAAGCGGACAGTCTTGCTGGGCCGAGCCCCAAGCCCTTTTTTATGGGCCTGGCTGTTACAAATGGTATCAGAGCTCCGGGTTCTACACTCGAGCTGTGTGGGGCTTACTGCCTTCCACTAGGTTCATTGGGTCGAACTGAGGGCGGCTCTGGGCTTTAGAGGGGTGGATTGTGATATCCTGACCCATGAACCAAAGGCTAGGCCCTAGATAGGCTGATCCAAGTGAAACTGGGCCCTATCGAACGGGTCAGCAGAGTGGGCCAATCGGTTCCGACAGCCCAGCAGTGGGTGGGAGTTGTGGAAAATCCCACATCGGAAGTTGAGGAGTTTGAGAAGGGGTTTATAAGTAGTCTTGCTCCCTCAAACCAACAACACGCGTTTTGGACTCGGACTTATGCTGGGTCCGAACCAAAAATCGTGCGGGCTCGTGCGTATGGGCCCAAAGCGGACAATATCTTACTGGGCCGAGCCCCAAGGCCATTTTTATGGGTCGGGCTGTTACAAATGGTATCAGAGCTCCAGATTCTACACTCAGACTGTATGGGCTTACTGCCTTCCACTGGGTTCATTGGGTCGAGCCGAGGGCAGCTCTAGGCTTTAGGGGGGGTGGATTGTGATATCCTGACCCATAAGCCAGAGGCTAGGCCCTAGATAGGCTGATCCAAGTGAAACTGGGCCCCGTCGAACGGGTCAGCAGAGTGGACCGGTCAGATCCGACAGCCCAGCAGTGGGTGGGAGTTGTGGAAAGTCCCACATCGGAAGTTGAGGAGTTTAAGAGGGGGTTTATAAGTAGTCTTGCTCCCTCAAACCAACAAGACATGTTTTGGACCCGGACTTGTGCCGAATCGGATCCAAAAACCAGTGCGGGCTCGCGTGTGTGGACCCAAAGCGGACAATATCTTACTGGACTGAGCCCCAAGCCCTTTTTTATGGGCCAGGCTGTTACAGATACATTATCTTGTAAAATTTTCCACCACTTTGTAGAAGAAGAAAATAATGTATATATACGTTGTACTACTCCAAAAAAATATATAACTTTAGGACACGAGTTCGCCATATCACAAAGTACTAAGTTTAAATTATGAGAACCATATGGTGTATAAAAAGCTCTACGATTTGTATCTAATAGTCTTTTTTGTACACCTCGTTATTTTCCTTTCATATTTGATCCATTATCATACCATTGTCCTCTTACATCATTAATATCAAGTCCTAAATTTTTTATTGCATTTAAAAGTTCATTAAAAAGCCATTTTCCAGATATATCGTCTACTTTTAGAAATTCTAAAAAATATTCTTCAATTTTTATTGGATCTACTGAAACATTCACACAAAGCAATATTAGAGTCATTTGTTCTTGGTGACTTGCATCCGGGGTATAATCAAGTATAATTGAATAATATTTTTCCTCTTTAATTTTTTTAATAATTGTACTTTTAATTTCACATGCTAAAATATGTATTAATTCTTTTTGTATATTATGTCCAAGATAATGATTACGGATTTCACAATTTTTAATAGGACGAAGATGTTCTTGTATTATTAGATCTAATTTTGCAGTCATTTCAATTAAACCTAGAAAATTCCCATTATTTTCTTCATATATCCTGCTATTATTTCCACGAAATGGTATGTTATTTTTAGCAAGAGTTTCCACAACAGTAATAATTCTTAAGAGTACTTTTTTCCAATGTTCTTTATCTTTGTTAATCTGTTCTTGAATATTTTTATCGATTGTCTTATTTTTTAACAATCTTGATTCTAAATCAATCCAACTTTTCATATTCATAATATGCTCATCTGTTAGTTCGTGATGTTTAAGCTTACAATTAAGATTTTTCCAATCTCTAGTTCCACTTGTAACTAGTACACTTGTACTTGGTTTTGAATTAAACAACTTGCAACAAAAACAAAATACCAAATCCATCTCTTTTGAATATACTAGCCATTTTCTATTTTTCTTTTCTCAATTTGATAATACTCTAGTATAATAATTGGTAGAGAAATGCCTAGAGTTGTTATCCCTAGGAAATTTTATATTTTTATCTCTAATTGGACCTTTTTCTACTAATAAATCTCTTATTTTGGTATCTATAGTTTCCCATCGTCCTGGATCATAACTAATTGTAGAAATAGAATCGGTTATTTCATTTTCTTTTCTTAATTTTTTTCTTCTGAATTTTTTTTAGTATCATTATGAATCTGTGCATTGTCATTCTTTTTTACTGTTAGTTCATCATGTTCTGAATCTATTAAATGAATTGGTTGTTCATTTGTTAAATCTTCATTTAAATTACTTGTTAAATTTTGTTTATTGCCACTAATAAATTTATCAAGAGCCCCTCTTTGAGATTGAACTATTTTTTCTATTTTTTTCCTTTTTTGAAGTTTTTGAAATCCAGATTCATATTTTCTAGTAGACATATTTATGTTTAAAACACAATTATATTTAAAACGAAAACCTTTAAGATTACAAATAACTTGTAACACCCCCATTTTTCAAAGATATGAATATTTATAAAAAAAAATGCCATTGGAATGGTAAATTAGAAGGTTATGATTGTAGATGAGAAAATGGTGGGGCCTATTGTTCAAATTAAGACCCAATGTGCATATTATAAGTACCAAATTAAATTAAATGGGTATTGTGCATCTAATTGAGTCAAGATGGTTATTTGGGTCAAAGGACCCAATTGGGACCCAATGGGTCATGATGGACTCATTTGACCATTGGGTGAGCCCAATCTTAATTGGGTTAGGCTGAATTGATTTGGAATTAAATGAAGGATTAATAGGTAGGCATGATGCAAATATGTAAACCACATTTAAATGGGTAAACCACCCATAAATGGATCAAGGTGCCAAATTGGATCAATAAGCTAAGTTGGGACCCAATGGGTCGAGTTGACCATGTTGACCACGTTGACCATGTGGACCCTCAAGTGAGCTCAAAGGGTGAGTCAAATCAGGTTGAGTTAGGTCTGAAGTGAGTTGGATTTGAATCAAACAATGGAATTGACTCAAGTACATTAAATGAGTGGTATTAAATGGGGTGAGTTGAGCTAATGAGTTGGGTGAGTTAAAATGGAAACCAAAGGGACCTTGTAATTCAAGTGAGTCAAATGGGGAGGTGAGGAGTTGCCTTGATCTCAAACACCACGAAGGCAAACTCCCACACGTTGGTGGCATGGAGTGGTTTCCCATGCATAAGATTTAATGGAATGGGATAAGAATCACATGGGGAATTTGGAGGGTTTCCATCTCATGATGGAAACCCAAAGCCCAACGTTGGGAGTGCCAAGGGATGCCTTGGTTAGTATCAAAAGACTCCTTGGTTAGATCAAGAATTCATGAGGGTTAATGAGAAGTTATGGTGGCTGATTAGCAAAAGGGATACACACCATCACTTGGCCGAATTCCATCTCAAAGAAAGCATAGAATTTCATCTCTCTCTCCCTCTCTCAAAACCTATCTCTTTGGCCAAACCAGCCCTTGGCGTTTTCACCATTGATCAAGCACATAATCGGCTAAAGGATTAAGGGAGCAAGAAGGAAGGAAGCAAGGATCAAAGGCAAGAAGAGAGGCTTAGAGGATTGGTAAGTACTCCATGGAATTTTGTTTAATAAGTTGGTTAAAGGGAACATGATTTGGCCATGGTATGGCCAAATCTATCAAAGGTTAAACCATGGATTTTGGTGTTTAAAAAGGGTTCAAATCATGGATCATAGGGTTCGGCCTTTGGATGGCCGAACCCCATGAAAGTAATTTGATAAATTGTATGGTTTTTGAAAGATAAAAACCATACCATGTATGAAGATTTTAAAGGGTTGTACAATGGAGTTAAGTTATTATTTTGGGCCGGCTATGGGATGGCTGAACCCTATTGTTTTTATGGCTAAGATGCAGTGGATAAACTAAGTATAATTATTGGGAGATTTGCATCAACAGAAACCACAATGGCCGAACACCATGGACCATTTTATGGGATGTTTAGAGTTAAGAACATGCTTGGAAATTATAAACGGTTTTAGACCTTGCTGTGGATCAAAATGGTTGTAAAAGATCCAAGAAAAATGAGGGAAATAACATCATGGGTTCGGCCGTGGTGTATGGCTGAACCCCATGACCTATGTTATGGGTTATTTCATAGGTTAAGTATGAATCTAGGTATGTTTAAATGATTGGGTTTTTAAGTTAAGGAAATGGCTGATTTATAATGTGTTTCCATGTCATGATTGATGAGGCATGGATGGATCCATGTTTATGGATCAGTTAGGGTTATGAACATAAATATATCAAAGGTGATTAACCATGGGAAGAATGAGTGGCAAGGATGTAAATATGGCCAAAAATGAAGAATCCCATGGGGGATGATTGTGGCATTTAGATTTAATTAAAAGACCAAATTTGAGATGGTGAGGTTCGGCCATGTTGTATGGCCGAACCCCAGTAAGGTGGATTTTATGGATCTTGGTTATTAAGCAAGATTAAATATGGGTTAAGTCTAGTGGCAAAACTGTAAATATAAGTAATAATGTAAATATGGATGAAGAAGGATTAAAGGACCTGAAAGAGGGGTCAAACCAAAGTGGTATGGTTCGGCCATGTTGTATGGCCGAACCCTACCAAGGTATATTATTTAGTATAAGGTGTTTATGTAAGTTATATGGATGGTATTAATCAAATGAAAAAGAAGATCAAATCCAAAGTGGGTGAGGTTCGGCCATGGGGTATGGCCGAACCCCACAAGGTGGTTTTTGGGATTTAAACCTAATAAGAAATCAAAAGGTTATGTTATTAACTTGTTGATATATAAACAAGGTGACGGGACCTCACAAACGGTGCAAGACCTTGAGCAGTTGCCGGATTAAGAAGCAAGGGACACTTGAGCGGTCTTTTGGTAGGATTCTTATATCATTGAAACCATGGATATGTATTATGTACTTTTGACGATTTTATTTCATGTTTGAAAAGTTATTTTGGTATCAAACAATATGTTGCAATTATGGGATTTTCATGCTATGTTTTGTAATATTTGGTAGCATGATTGGCATTTGCATCTCATGCATGGCATGGGGGGGATGTTATGCAACCGGAGCCCACACTCCGTCGGAACATCCGTGATGCAACTGTGGGGCCTCCTTAGGTGGTGAGAGTCCCACCAGGAGGATACTTTAACTGGAGACCTACGCTCCGTCGAGGGCGTCCGTAAGTCGTGAGGAGTAATTTGATGTGGTGAATACTATCAAGAGATGAGAATACTATCCAGAGATGAGAATACTATCAAGAGATGAGAATACTATCAAGAGATTATATGTATGTGATGGGTGGGACTCATTGCATAAGACATATGCTAGCATGACATGGCATTGAATCGGCATGATATGATCTTTATTATCATGCAAGTTTACTGGTTTTTATCTGTATGATTGGATCTCTGTTATCATACATAATTTTGGATACGATGTTTTATAAGTATGATATGGTATATTATATCTGGATTTTATATACTAACCCATGTGTTAGCCCTAATCGGATACCTACTGTGCGCGTTGTCTAACGCCCTATTTCTATCCTTAGTGGAAGACACAGGAAAGGGGAAGGGAAAGGCCGAGGATAGTGAAGGAAGCCAAGCATAGGAGCTTGGATATCGGAATGAACTCTTATTTATTGTTATTTGGATAAGTTTCATGGATATGTAATAACTAGTAACATTGCTATGGTTTGTGAATAGTTTGATGATGGTTATTTGATTTAAGTAATTTTGGATAGATGACTTGTACTTTGCTATCTCATATGGAATAGGATTGTTATCCTATTGTTATTCTGCAATCAGATATGTATAATTCGCAAGTTTTATTTAGTTCCATGTGTGGATCGATGTTCATGGTCTTAGTCTATGCATACATGAGTGGCCAGTTAAGGGTCAAACTTGGGTAGTCCGGACTTAGCTCGGGTCGTGACGCTCCCTGCTCTCTTCCAGCTTTACTTACCTTATTTATATAAAAAAAAAATATTAGACTTTGATTTTTGGAAGGGTGGAAAAGGGCGGGGCGTTACATAACTAAAATGAACTAAAATTGAAAGGTTAAAGAACAATAGAACCTGGCATCGTGAAAATACGATAATTGATGAATGGTTGCAAAGTCCTTTATAGCTCTATTACTCTACCAATTCACCAAAGATCTCTAAATTAAAAGTCACAGCTTTATCTGCATGAAAAAACAAAGGAAAAAATAAAAGGTTAAGATTCAATAAGAATAAGGGTTTAGATTCAATAATACATAAATGTAAGTGGAGAAGATCAAAGAAAAAAGTATCCAGTCCATAGAAGATTTGCTTATCCAAAGAAGTAATCAATCATCATGACCCAAATAAAGTAGTAAAAAACCAATCTGAAAAATGATGTTAATACCATTTAAATACAGTCCTAACATTTGTCTTTCCTATCCTATTATGATTTCTCTTATGATTAAAAAAAAATATAATGAGACAAATTATTATGATAGATATCTTACTAAAAAATGAAATCCTAAATTATTAGATATTAGATAACATTTTTTATCTATCTTGATCAAGACAATGGTGAGAATGCATCAAATAAGCATCATAAAAAGTTGAATTTAAGTAAATAATGGCACAAAGAATCCAAAGTTACTTATTACAAAAGAAAAAAGAGCATATTTTGTACCAATTTACCAAATTTGGTGAAAGATTGAATATTTATATTAAATACGAATGCTTCTCCATCATCTAACAAGAACACAATTGAAATAAAACTAACTGAAAACCCAGAAAAAAAAAAAAAGATTCAATCCAAAAATTTCTTACAAATAATCAATAAATTAGTAAAAATAACATCAAAGGATTTCTACAAAATTCATAAAAACTTGAACAAAGAGGTATTACGTGATCACGCAACGAAATGGTAATTGACCTCCAAATTCACAAAGGTTTACTTTGTCTCCCATTCTAGATCCTTAAGAACTTCAATATATTCAGAAAATCAAACCTGAAATTACCTCTGAAGTTTTTTAAAATATTAGTTGTCTTTAAAGTATTTGCATCGAATCGAACTTGGAATTCCATTGAATCTCCACTTACTCCTAATAACTTGTACAGGAAAAGGGCAGTAGTTTGTGATTTCCCCTTGGTGGAAAACATGGCAGCATAGAGAGATGCCAAAGGGGCCTAGAGAAGTAGATAGTGGGCATGATGAAAACAAGACTTCTCAAATGTCAGTGAGTGTAAATACCAGAGAAGTGGTCATTTGATTTTTTTTTTTTTTTTTGAGAGCAGTAACAGAGACAGTTTCATTAAAACAGGAAAGATGGGGTCATTTGATTGAGAACCAAATCACAAGGTGCACTTGGTGTGGAAGGTTATCGCAATGGGAAGGGAAGTGATGCATACTCCCATGAATCTTTATAATTAGGAGCCCACAGACCTAGTACTAGAGGTGCAAAAGGGATTTTTGCTTGTATTATCAATTGATAAGAAAAATAATTCTGAACAGAAGCAGCTTCCTTCCTGCACTCTAAAGACTTAAAATTGATTACAGTAGCCATTTGTTTCGAAATAAACTCATGAACACTGATCTCTGTGCAACAGCATCATAAATCTAACAAATCTAACAAATTGTAGAGAGGTAAAGTAAATCAAATAAAAATGCATGACTGTGTATAGCAAACACATTACTTTTCTTGAACAGAGTGATCAAAGAGAACAGGAGAAAAAAAAAAAGAGAATTTCCAACCAAGAAAAGATCATTTTCCATGAAATTCAATACAAAGATATACCCTTTCCAGATCAGTCGGTACGCACACGCAAAATAATAATAATAACAAAGATGAACCCAAGAAAATCAAGTTCCAAACTCAGTCCTCACGGGAAGGCCTTGATTTACCCTTTCCAGAGTACTGACATTTTTCACTCCAGGATTTCAGCTCTTGTTGGCTTGCATTTCACAACCACAGAGGAATGAAAAAGTTCAATGGTATTGGTAAAATCTGAGCAACATTCCAGATCTAGTTTCCACAAGGTTTTTTTTTCAGATCTGAAAACCCATCTCAGATCTGAGAAAAACTGAAATAAAAAATCAGCACAAATAGTTCTCAAACTGGTTTTCCAAAACAATTTCAAGAACACTGTTAATCTATACCATAATACCAACTGATTCAATTAATCTCTAACTTAAGATGGAAATATGGAATTAGGAATACCTAGGCTCCGAGTAGAGGGGCAGCCGAGCAGATCGACCGTCGACGTTCGTCGAGAGAGCACTGAGAGAGGAGAGCGAGAGAGAACCAGAGAGGAGAGCAAGAGAGAACCAGAGAGATGCAGTCAGAGAGACAGAGAGCAAGAACGAGACCGAGAGAGTCAGAGAGAGAGCACTATCTGTGTCGTGAGAGTATGAGGGAGGGAGAGAAGAAAGAGGAGAGCCGATTAGGGTACCCGAAGGTTTTATCGAGATTTTTTTTTTCTGTTACCTATTTTTTAGGGTCTGTAGACTGTAGACTGTAGTGCACACCTCACCGGTGGGCACCCAATTCGAGTGAATTTTTTTTTACGGGGCCTAAGGTGACCGCTTCGGTCGCCTTAGGGTGTAGACGGCCTGGATGAGAATAGGACGGAGGGAAGGAAGAAAGTGGCCCACACGTTTTACCTCTACAAGAATAGCATCACACTATTGTTATCAAAAGAAACCCACGCACAGTAGATAACAAAGCAAGAAAGCTTAAACGGAGAAAAAGTAGGGACATGCAGCTGAACTGAGAATAGAAAAGAAACAAAAAGAAGTTGCCATGAGGAGAGATAGAGTCGGCCAATATAGGATCAGCTGAATTGAGTGGGTCCCATGTCTTGCCTAAATCTACCTCTCCACTCCTCTATAAACTGAACCCCTCTCTCTCAAGAAAATTCGAACTTGGCTGAGATTTTAATGAGTGCAAAGAATTGGAGGAGAGGAAGAGAAGGAGACAAAGAGACAGTGGGATTTCGATTTCTGCAAGGGTTCTTAGGTTGGTAAATTTTGGAATTTTCCATTGTAATTTTTGTATTCTTTTTATTCCAAAAATTCCATTAAGTTGTAATTTCAATTTCATGTTTTAATAATAAATTTAAGGTGAGCTGAAATATTAGTTTATGGAAGTATATGTTTGCTCTAAGGGTTTCATTCCATTAATACGCAAGATGTTTTGATGATAACAAAATCATTTATGTACTGTGATAAGTCTTCTGTTTGAGCATAACATCTTAGAAACAAGATTAATATACGTAAATGACCAATGAGCTTGGATATAGGCACCAAATGCCATGTATTGGATATCTAGAAATCCTATCCAAGGTCATCACATATAGAACGAGATCATTGGACATCAAACCATATGAAGAAGAACCTCGAAGAACCAAGTTCTTGTGTCATTTCAAAGTCATACACAGAAGATTGCCATCTCATTGACTTTGATGACTAGAGAATAAATGGTTGTGAAGATTGAAGATTACTGAAGATCAAGTATGTGTCATTAGGGTCTAGTCAAGTGTCTCTAGGAACTAATCTTATACGATTATTCAAATATTGATCATCATGGCTCATATCAACCTTAGATGGACTTTAGGATCTCAAAGCCTTACATGCTGGTTAGGTGCTTAGAATGTTAGTCATGTTCCCATGTCAAAATGAAAACGTGATGTCCCGTTCCGCTACGGGCGCGTTATACTGAACAAAAAACACATGAACGGTATCTCAGATTCAAATTTTTTTTTTTTAAATGGGGTAATACTCCTCCCACTCTTGACAACAATCGCGACAAGCAACATATACCATAGCACGATAATACTACCCAAGATGAACATATGTAATAATAATAACAAATAAACTAAAAGTTATTACCTCAGTCCATAAAGAATGTACCATGTGATCTCAAGTACAACAAAGGTGCTCTCAAAGTGCCTAAAAGGTAAAGGATGAGCTCAACAAGCCTAGTGAGAGAAAACGCATATATCACATGCTACCGGACACACCAAGGCCTAAGATGTGTACATGCACGACCACACGACATGTACCTACACCTAGTGCATGGACCAACGTGTAACGTGCCTTGGCATACCTACCGTTCACCCTGGGGATAAACCCAAGGTGACTCTCTCCCACACAACGGACGGTGATCACAACCTCAAACCTCTAATGGACTCATGGGTCAGAGCCACTTGCAGTCTCCACAACTGGGTACCAGACTCTTGGTGATCCGACCCTCGCGTCCAAGTCTTATCTACAAGTCGGCTCACATATACAACCGCCCTCCATTTCTTCCACTAAAGTCTTATCAACATGCACTCCACACCAAGTCTAGGGACCAACACCTAACCGAGTTATAACCACTGACCACGACTACCCCTAGCACTTTTACAGGACAACTCATACATACATTGCATTCAGCCCGAAAAATTGGCCCTCTCATGGAATTTCATCGGCCATCTACAAATTGAACCAATTGGACTCACTCATTAGATGCACATGGACTCCCAATGGATCCATATTCACACATCACTTGCACCTGTAAGTCATACTCCAAACAATAGTCTCTCACAAGTGTAGCGTGTCATGACTTAAACAATAACCACACAGAATCATAGCATCAAGCACAACAACCCCTCTTAGGCTGCCTCTATAACCAATGTTACTAACATCCGGGTCCAACCACTCAACTAATGGAGATTCCCAAACAAGACTGCAGGTAATGGAGCATTGGTATCAAATGATATTATACCCCGCCCCAGGAGTGCGCCCAGCCAAGAGCCAAACGTCCCATACACAGAGAGAAATTTGCCAGGCTCCCAGCACCAGGCGCTGGGAGTGTTTCTTAAAAGTCCCACATCGCCATTGGTTGGGAATTCTCATCTTATATAAGTATGGAGCTCCCTCCTTTAAGCACAAAGCCTTTTGAGAGGAACAGTTGGTTGGGTTACTAGAAACAAAGTCATGCGGGCACATCTGCAGGCCTAAAACAGACAATATTGTGTTACAAATGACTCAAAAACTGTGTGGGGTCGTAGACCAATGGTATCAAACAACCAAGTGTTATCACAAAACCAAGCACCCGAACCACATCTCCAACAACTACCACGAGCAGTGGGGCAATGGTATCAAGCAAGCAAGTGCTATCACGAAACTATGCACTCGCGCCATGTCCTCAAAAACCGTGTCGGGTCATAGAGCAACGGTATCAAAGAACCAAGTGCTATCACAAAACTACTCACCCGCACCACAACTCCAACAAGTACCATGAGTCGTGGAGTAATGGTATCAAACAACCAAATGCTATCACGAAACCACGTACTCGCACCATATCCTTAAAAACTATGTTGGGTCGTAGAGCAATGATTTCAAACAACCAAGTGATATCACGAAACTACACACCCGCTCCACATCTCCAACAAGTGTCGTGAGCCGTGGAGCAATGGTACCAACCAATCAAGTGCTATCACGAAACCAGCACTCATACCATGTCCTAAAAATTTGTGTCGAGTTGTAGAGCAATGGTATAAAACAACAAAGTGTTATCACAAAACTACGTACCCGCACCACATCTCTAACAAGTACCGCGATCCGTGGAGCAATGGTATCAAACAACCAAGTGTTATCAAGAAACCAAACACTCACACCATAACCCTGAAGCAATACCAAGTCGTAGAGCAATGGTACCTAACAACTAAATGCTATTGCGAAACTACGCACTTGGGTACCCGACAACCACGACTTCTCCAACAA
This sequence comes from Chimonanthus salicifolius, assembly GCA_013350335.1. Lineage (NCBI taxonomy): Eukaryota > Viridiplantae > Streptophyta > Magnoliopsida > Laurales > Calycanthaceae > Chimonanthus > Chimonanthus salicifolius. Next base: position 26,737,138 of record CM023541.1, on the reverse strand, counting down.
TGATCCTCAAATACCCATTACCACTAACATACTAAGGCTCATTCAGTCATCCTGGAGTTTGCACTAGCACACCTCCAAAGTAGGGACTTCTGTTAATATCGACTCTACCAGGGAACAACGTTAATACTCTAAGTGTCACTTGTTTTAGTTAGATTTGATATTTATTTGGGGTTGTGCTTCTGTTTCCAACTTTATGTTGGGGAAGTTTTTTATTTAGATTTAGATTATAGTTATAAGATTGTGAGATTAGACATCCTATTCATTATAGATATTATTGTTGGTTTAGTTTGTTTGATGCTATACTTGATGAGGACTAATCCTACATGGGAATGATATTGTTTTGACGTGGCAAATTTATCAAACTATTCTGCACTCTGATTATATTGGACTTTATTATTTGAATTATCGAGAAGAAAAATGAGCCATGCCTTTCGTTATTCCCAATAATTGATCTTCTTTGATTCGTGTAAGACTATGTTTGTTGCTTTTGAATGGGCGGATCCTTACAAGACTAAAACATCTCTGCACAGTTACAGACCGACGAGCTGCTCATGGGGGAGAGGCAGCCTGCTCTTAATTGAGACTAATATTGTGCAGTTTCTCACAGACCAGTGAACCACTTGAAAGCAGAAACACACGGTATTGGGAAAAAACTGAGAAATCAAGAGGAAAATCTAGGAAATCCTTGGGGAAAAAAAGTTGGATTGGCTTTTTTTTGTGAAAACCAAAACGTTTTCCTTGAAAAATTAGGATGGGGAAAAACACTTTGAATCCATGAAACCCTTTTGGAAAAACCATTAAAATAATTTCAAAACTCAAAACTGAGAGAAAGGAGGAAGGGAAAGAGAAATACCTGGAAAATCGTCAGTGAAAACCTTGAAATCTCCAAAGGGAAAGTGAGAATGAGGAAGAAAGGAATGAGAAGAAGAAGGAAAAAAACAAGAAGAAGAAAAGACGGTTCAATAGAGGGGTGTCAGTTGTTGCCTCTTTCTCTCTCTTTCCCAAAAACAACCCGGGGAAATAAGAAGCCTTTGGGATTTGTGCCCTCATATTAGGGTCTCCACAAGTCAGATTAAGTTGAGTTCAAATGGGTCATTTACAAAACACTGGCTTTTGACCTCAAAATGGTTTGGGTTATTTTTCTTAAGTTCTTGGGTGAAAACCAAGCTCAATGGTGAAATCTCATTGAAAACAAAGTCTAGGAAATAATTTTAATAAATCATTTAGTATTTTTCATAAATTTTGAAAATACTTAGAAAATCAAATGGATGACTTCCACAGTGGACAAGTGTGGGCCTCTATTTTTTTCATGTGTATCTAACTGACGAGAAAATGTGTGCCAACAATTAATCCTAGGTTTTTCTGTGAATTTTCATACATTTTATAATGATAATTCAACAATTAATCATAATTACAAAAATATCACTCGAGCTTCTAAGCTCGAAACGGCACAAACCAGGGCTCACCAGTGACCCCACAGGTTACACACTTTGCTACCAAATCCCTTAAAACTGATTTGGAGATCACCGGATCTCACTAAAACCCGAAATATCATAAAGGACCTTTACAAATTTTCCCGTTAGTTTCCTTATAAAAATTCGAGAATTTGAAAATATTCCGATATTACCAATCGTCGTTAATATTCCGAGAACGATATTTGTAATAATGCTAATGTGATATGTCATTAGAATAGTTAAGGCATGAATGTGATATCCAATATATATCATTAAATTATTTTAACTCTCTAAGATTGATTCATTAAATATAAGGCTTCAAGAATCACCTTGATTAGATAATAAAAGTGATATTTATAATTTCTTACAATTTTAATAATTTCAAATTATTTGAAATTATTAAATTAATCTATCAAGATTTAAAATATTTTAACTAAACGCCAAAATTTCAATCTACTAACATAATGACGTATAGTAGCATCCAAATGTCAAGATATTAATCTATTAGAATCTGATTAGATTCTCACTCTCCTACTTTCAGAATCTGCTAAATAAAAATATATTGTTTACCATATTCACTCACAAACTCATCATGAATACTATTAATAATGCAACTTTGAATTGAATAAAAAAAGTTTTGATACAAAACAATCTTTTTTTTATTAGTAAACGAGTATCCTGAACTCATTAATTCTAAAAACATACAAAATTACTCACACTTTTATTAAGTTCTAGAGGAATCAAAGCTTCAATCTCAAGGTCAAAGTTTTATATATTTAAGATTGAAACTTGGGTGGAATCGAATCAGGTTTTAATAAGTCCAATTTAACTCATGTCAAAATTTACTGAAAATGACCTAACCCTACCAAATTGCTGGCCTTAATAACTCAATTCAACCTGAATCGAATTTCTGACCTGATTTAACTTGGGTGTTATTTTATAAGTTAGTGCGCTCGTGTTAAGTCAGAATATGTCGGATCGAATCGAATTAATTTTAAATTTTTCAACCCAACTCAACTCAATTCAAATTTTTTTCTTTTTCCCAATCCAACTCAACTCATATTTTATTCTTTTTCCCAACCCATCTCGATCCAAAATATCAAATACATAATACACACCGACTAATTTTTCATATTAAACCATGAAGGTCAAATGAAAACTCGACCCAAATTTCACTACACTTCATCTCTAAATAAGGCCAACTGTATCTATAAAAAGAAAAGCCATAAAATGCAGGACATTTTTTAAAAAGATTGGGAGTCAGGGAAATTCTCTGTGGTAGTTTTGGTGCCAGCTCTGCCCTACGTATCAGATAGGTTTGCACTTTTACGAACAAATTTTGCAAATATAGCCGACAAAACCTCATCCCTCAATTAAAATATGCATGGCAATTCTCCCCACTTGTCCACAATCTTTGTCGCTTCCTGTCGACCTTTTCTTATCCTCGTTTCAAAGGTCCAGATCAAATGAACATCCATACCACCCCAGCCCGTCTCCCCTTCTCGCCCTCCTACAAATACCACATACCCCACCTGTCTCTGTTGGCCGTCCCTCTTCCTTCCATCACGTTTTCTTTGGGGCCCAAAGCCAGACTCTTTCTTAAGCCATGGAGAAGAAAACATCTCTTCTCCTACTCTCATTTCTTTTTTTCCTCCGAACTTCCATATCTGCTTTACCCATTGGTGTCAACTACGGTACACTCGCTGACAATCTCCCTCCCCCAAACCAAGTTGCCAGGTACCTGAAACAGTACACCTCCATCACACGGATCAAGATTTTTGATGCCAACCCCACCATCCTCCGTGCCTTCGCCAACACCAACATCTCCGTCACCATCACCGTACCCAATGGAGCAATACCTTCGCTTTCTAAGATCAATGCCGCCCGATCTTGGGTTGCTTCAAATGTCGCACCCTTCTACCCGGCTACCCGAATTTCCCGAATCGTTGTGGGGAACGAAATCATCGCCACGGCAGACAAAACTCTCATAGCCCAACTCCTTCCTGCCATGAAATCCCTCCACTCTGCCCTCCAATTGGCCCAGCTTAGGTCCATCCAGGTTGGTAAAATTTCTGAGATGATTGCCCTTTTGATCGTCTAATATTATGATTTTCATTGGTTTCGAGGTTGAGAATATGATCTTGTAAATCCTCTTCTATCATTTTCCTCATTCATTTCAGAATAGTATATTTGAAAATTAATTTAAAGAAAATTAAACAGTCATTAATTTTTTTTTTAAACAACGGTCCGGAGGGCGTGTCTTATTCTATTAAAAAGAAAGGACATTCTAGTGTCCTAATCAATGAGCCTCATTCATTTTTTATTAAAAGAAATTTATCTCTGTTCCTATTTTAACGCAGGTGACTACCCCTCACTCCCTTGGCATCCTCTCCATATCAGTACCACCATCCGCCGGCAGGTTTAGACGCGGGTACGATCGGGCAATCTTCGCCCCTATGCTAGAATTCCACCGCAAGACAAAATCTCCCTTCATGGTGAATCCCTACCCATATTTTGGATTTTCAGAAAAGATGCGAAATTACGCCATTTTCAAGCCCAGTTCCGGAATCCACGATTCTGGAACTGGAATCACCTATAAGAATATGTTTGATGCTCAGATGGATGCAGTGTATTCTGCCATGAGGAGGCTCGGGTATGGGGATATAAAGATTGTGGTGGGGGAGAGTGGGTGGCCCTCTGCAGGAGATCCGAACCAGATTGCAGCGAATATGGAGAACGCTGTCTCGTATAATCAGAATTTGGTGAGACACGTGAATTCCGGTGAGGGGACGCCGTTGATGCCGAGACGGAGGTTTGAGACGTTTATCTTTGCACTTTTTAATGAGAATTTGAAGCCTGGATCTACCGCTGAGAGGAATTACGGATTGTTCAAGCCGGATTTCACCCCCGTCTACGACATCGGGATCATGCGTGGACAAACGGTTAGTGTAGTATCAACCTTTTTTCCTCTTGTAAATCTTAAGCCTCTCTCTTTGTAGAGGGTTTTTTTTTTTCTCATTTCTCTTTCGATGTAGATAATATATTTAGGAAAAGTGATTGGTTTACCAATATTTTTACCTTTATTGTGTAAAAAATATTGAAATACCTTTTTTTTTGAAAATTTTCAATACCTTCTATTTCTCTTTTCTCATTTGTTTGGAAAAAAATATCTATTTCACTCATTTTTAAGTACATAAGTGTAAAAGTGCTGTGCACCAAGCAGCATCAAAATTGAAAGAGAAAGGAGAATGCACCAATCAATTCCCTATATTTACAATTAAGCTGCATTCGGATGGGGTAATTTTATAGGGGCACCCTTCACCTGGGGTCACCTTTAAGCTTGTAGTTACCGTTGAATACCACAAGCATCAATGGGGTATTAAAAAAAGGTGATGAGAAGAGTGATTTTTTGAAAATTTTCTTTTAAATTTATGAGAATCGATTCTGACCATAGTATTTCTGCTGAGTTTCCCACGTGTCTCTTGTTGTCCAGAAGAGAGAGGGCTCTGTAGGGCTTCATTTGGATGGGAGTACCTTGTTTGGTAACTCAAAAATTACTTAGACTAAATTATTTTAACTATTTAAATTAAAATATAAAATTAGAACTAAAAATGCACATAAGAAAATCATAAACAACTCTAGTACAGAGGGGATACTCATTTTTATCAAGGAAGATAATTTTGATGAGAGAAAACTCCATCTAAATTGATTCAAGCTTTTAAGATTAAGTTAGAGGTTTTAAGTTTAATTCTTCTTAAATTTAGTGATACATGATTCTAAAAGTCCCTTCAATATGAAGTAAGGATACCCATCTTATTCAAAAAATGATAAATAAAAATATTTTAAATCTAATCTTATACTAATCTTAGTTTTTTGAGATGATGTATTAAAAATTAATCACATATAATAATTAAATTTACAAGATCTCGAGTTTATATGGGTTGTGGGATCAGGATGATGGAATTGAGTTGAAGTTTTATTTCAGTTTTTGAACATTTAATACGTAAAAGTGACTAAATTTTATCCACTTTTCTATATCATTTTCTAAATATCCATGAGTCACTTAAGCAATCTCAATAAATTCAAAAGTTTGAATAACTTTTACAGGAAATTTGTATAAATTCAAGTTTGAGGATCCCCACGTACTTGAGTGCAACATGATATATAGAATTTTTTTGGGAGCACTTACATACACCCGGAAATCCTGCCTCTACACACCCGAAATCTGATTTTCGAGTGAAATTACGATTTTACCCTCGTGTTTCCATTCATTCGAATGAATCCTCAAGTGTATTTTCAATTCATTCGAATGAATGGGCTGAACAGTAACACGGAATACTGCTCAGCCCCATTCATTCGAATGAATAGTAATAAAATGACCTTCATTCCATCCATTCATTCGAATGAACCGATCCTTCATTTGAATGAATGGATAAACGATCCGTTCATTCGTTCATTTGAATGAATGGATGAATGAACGTTCTCATTCGAATGATTCATCACGAATCATTCGAATGATTCATGACTTACAGTATACATTTATTTAAATTCTTTTAAAATTTTAAACTTATTTTTTAAGCACTGTGTATTTCAAAAAAATTTCAAATTGAATATCTAAACTAATTAAAATAACCTGATAAAAATACTTTAAGAATTTAAGGTCTTTTGACACTCCTAAATATTTAAAACACAGTATTTTACAAATAAGGGTATCCCTAGGCTGTATCGAAAACACATTTAGGAGTGTCAAAAGACCTTAAAATCTTAAAGTATTTTTATCAGATTATCGTAATTAGTCCGGATATTTAATTTGAGAAATTTTAGAAATACACAGTGCTTAGAAAATAATGGTCTATCTTTTAAAATATAGGCAGTTATTTTTAAGCACTGTGTATTTTCAAAATTTCTCAAATTGAATATCCAGACTAATTACGATAATCTGATAAAAATACGTTAAGATTTCAAGGTCTTTTGACACTCCTAAATGTGTTTTCGACACTACCTAAGGATACCCTTATTTGTAAAATACTGTGTTTTAAATATTTAGGAGTGTCAAAAGACCTTGAAGTCTTAAAGTATTTTTATCAGATTATCATAATTAGTCCGGATATTCAATTTGAGAAATTTCAAAAATACACAGTGTTTAAAAAATAATGGTCTATGTTTTAAAATATAGATAGTTATTTTTAAGCACTGTGTATTTTCAAAAATTTTCAAATTGTATATTCAGACTAATTACGATAATCTGATAAAAATACTTTAAGACTTTAAGGTCTTTTGACACTCCTAAATATATTTTTTACACGGCCTAGGATACTCTTATTTGTAAAATACTGTATTTTAAATATTTAGGAGTGTCAAAAGACCTTGAAGTCTTAAAGTATTTTTATCAGGTTATTTTAATTAGTTTAGATATTCAATTTGAAAATTTTTGAAAATACACAGTACTTAAAAAATAAGTTTAAAATTTTAAAAGAATTTAAATAAATGTACTGTATAATTCGAATGATTTGTGATGAATCATTCGAATGAGAACGTTCATTCGTGTTCATTTGAATGAACGAATGAACGGATCGTTCATCCATTCATTCGAATGAACGGTCGGTTCATTCGAATGAATGGATGGAATGAAGGTCATTTTATTACTATTCATTCGAATGAATCATCCATTCATTCGAATGAATGGAACTGAGCAGTATTCCGTGTTACTGTTCAGTCCATTCATTCGAATGAATTGAAAATACACTTGAGGATTCATTCGAATGAATGCCAAAATGAACTGGGCATTCATTCGAATAAATGGAAACGTGGGGGTAAAATCGTAATTTCACCTGAAAATCTGATTTCGATTGTGTAGAGGCAGGATTTCCGGGTGTGTGTAAGTGCTCCTTTTTTTGGTTCCAACGTGGCTAATGTTTGATCATGAAGCCTATCTTAAGAGCTTCAATGCTTTAATGATAGATGTAAGATTCAATCCTCCTATAAAAAAATAATGGCTAGCTATATTTTTTTTATAGAGACAAAGGTAAAAATTCTTAAAATAAAATTAGAAATATTTATAAGTTATATGGTTTGTATAGGAGAGATATACTATATTAAAATAGAAAAACAACCCATATAAATGAATAGAGAGAAAGGCGACATAAAGATATACTATCCTCTACACTGCTCCAACAATATCATGATGTTATTTATGGCGTGAAAAAATCCATTTTAACTCCACTTTATTGATTCCAGTCTTGGTTGAAAAGGCAACAACACTATTGGCATATGTCATTAGCTACATCAACATAAGAATTATCGAACTATCAAATAAGAGCCATTGAATAATTTTTAACATTTAATTTTTTAAAATTGAATAATACTCTAATAAAGATGCATCAAAGGACATCCATCAATTTAAATTAATTTATTATAGAGAATATTAAACTACCAAAATCTGGCCAATAAAATGATTTTAATGTTTAATATTTTAAATTAAAAAAAAAACTATTTGATAAGTGCTTTTTAACCAAGGAACCTATGTTCAAAAGGAAGAATCCTTTAAACGACCTCAATGAAACTAAATCTTAATAGGGATTTTTTGTGGAAATACCTAGAAAAGTGTGAATTAAACTAACAAGGCTTGAAAGTATCGTTTTTAATTGAGAATTTCTCGTATATCCATGTCAATTTTTTAAATTAGCTTTTCGAATTAGTTAAGAAAAAAAAACGTTATTAACTAGAAACCAATTTTCTACTATATGTGATAGCGCAAGGGTTTTAAGGATTTTAACTTGGCATACATGAACTAAAAATAAAAGAAAAATAATAAATAAATTATTTAAATCTTCATTATAATTCAATTTGGACCCATTTTATTTTGAATTTAGTCTGGTAAAACTATTTTCTTTTTAAAACATAGATATAATATTTTATTATTTTTATTTGATATAATCTTCTATGTTGAATTAATTATTATAAGTTAAAATATTATCTAATAATAATTTATTTTAAATTTAAAATATCAAGATTAATGCGATTCTATGAGTTTTATTTTTTATAGTATAATAACTCTTATAATAATATTATCTATTTATATAATTTTTATAATCATTATGATTTCTAAATCTACATGTCTTTAAAAGTGTGGAGGTTGGGACCATGGCGAGTTCTAATCTTATAGAAAGTATAGTCAAGTTGGAATTTAGAGGTTAAAAAGGACAAAAAAGGTGATTTTATCCTTGAAAGAGATGCAAAGGTCATGAGAGGTTACCTCGCATTTCTCAAATTTGAAAAGCCTTTCCTTTCAAAGGATTTTCATTATCACCCTTCATCGAAACGCAGCCGAGATTGCTTTCGTCTGTGGGTTTCTTCCTTCTACTTAATTCATCTTCTTCTTAGCCTATCATTTATAAGCGGTATTTTATTCTTTAAAGAAAGAAGGAAAAAAAAATTCATATCAAATCTGAAATGGATTTAAATATTATTAAAATGCATTCAAGTAACATACAGCGAGTTAATTAGATTAGACTAATAAGGTGGTGATGATGGATGCAGGTGGGTGGAGGTCCGGCACCGATAAGGCCGTCGCCTGGTAATGGGAGAAAGTGGTGCTTAGCCAAAGGGGACGCGAGCGCAGAGGCGTTGCAGGCCAACATCGACTATGCTTGCAGCAACGGTGTAGATTGCAGGGCGATACAGTCAGGAGGGTCCTGTTTCCTCCCCAACACCTTACATTCCCATGCATCTTACGCCATGAATGCTTACTATCAGTCTCACGGTCGCACCGACTTCAACTGCGATTTCTCCAAAACGGGAATCATCGCCACCTCTGACCCAAGTAAGTACCTAACACATTTCCTTTTTTCAAATTTCGACTCCATCCATGCCTTTTTCATATTTTTTTTAATTTAAATTATCATCCAATTAATATTTCAACATTTGTAGCTATTAGAAGTTAATATTAAAATTTTATTAAATTAATAGCCCATGCAGCTCAAATGAAAAACTTTATAATGTATTGAAGATAACAATAATAATGAATGGATTTAAAAATGGAATCTCATCTATCATTTCATCTTTGTTGGTTTGGAACTCGAAAAGTCAATTGCTATAAACTATACACTTTTTTATTTTTCATCTTGTAAAATTTGATGATTTAATTGATGAGTTTCTCTTAAGTTATACAATTTATAAAATTCTTTATTCAATTGGTCATCCAATCTCTCAAGCGCTAATCTAACTCAAATATTATTTATCTTATTCTTGAAAAGGATAAATTCAAAATAGCTGATAAAGACTGATGTCAATTGGTATCATCCTCTTTCATTTTGTTAAAACTCTAAAATTAAGATTGATATCCGACGTATGCGGATTGGGAGGTTTACACATGCTCCAACGATTAGTCAGGTGGAACTCTTGAAAAATTCAAGTGGGATGCTTGGATACCTTGATCTTAAAAAAAAAAATATAAGACAGGGTTGCAACATGTAGAAAATCGTAATTTAAAAAATAATTATTGTATTTAATTAGATAAAATTTGTGAGTTTTAGATATATATTCAATTCTATTAACAGTTATTTTCTCTGCAAGTTAACATTTATTGTATTTTATCATCTGAATCTATGTTTTCATCAACTCTCCTTTCTATACCCCTATTCTTCAACTTCGTATTGGGCTAAATTCCAAGGGACCACAGGTCACCTATCTAACTCATTCCTTAATTTGCTTGGTGTGGTGGGTGGAACCCATGGTGTAAAAGAGGGGAGAGGAAGGAGGGAATGTAATACCAATACCAAGTTATAACAGGGTACATTTGGTGTGTGAAGATATAAAATGTCTAAGAATCTATTCATTATTTCTCTCTCTCCCTTTGTGGTGGTGAGTCACGTTGGATTTTGGACTTGCTTGTTCCATAGTCCAATTGCAGCATCGGGTGATATCTTTAACTCTCGAGTATAATTATTATTTTTATAATATGGATATCTCCACTCTATATTGGAGGTGAGATAAATTCTACAAATACACGAAACTACTCACAAGCCTCGTGTATCAAGTAAGTTTGGAAGAAGTCAAAACCAAAACCTCTAGCCTAATTCTAGAAGTTTAGACCTACTTTCGAGTAGAATTGTAAAAGTAAAATATTCACTATACACAGGTTCATACAGTTATTGTGCATATTTAGATATAAGGTGTATCAAATAGGGTGCCGCTAATAACCCTGAGGGGTTAGTTTGATGGTCAATTCCCCTTTTGTTTGTAGGGGATCTCAGGATCAAGTACCCCTCAACACAAATATATACACTCCCCATAGTTTGTATCCCGTAACCTGACACAAAGATACCTTAGCCTTAAAGAAAAAAATAGGGTGCCGATAAACAATTAAAGTATTCTTTTCTCATCATAAAAAACGATAAAAGATTTTAAAGTGCAGAAATTATAAAATAATTTAAAATGATTTTTTTGAAAATTTTAAAAATATGATTTAATTCATCGATCATGATTATTTTTGGTGGAAGACATCGAATGAAAGAAGATTCAACGGATCCATCATCTCCACATTGATTGGGCCATACGCCTAAATGCACACACTCAATGCTTGAGCGAACATCTCATAGTAAAATACCTCAATGGGTCATGTTATAAAAACTAAAATTTACATTCTTAAAATTGTAAATTATGATTATTGCCTCCCTCTCAGACATTGGATTTCTACAATGGTCTCTCTAATACAACATTCGATCTCTCTCTCTCTTAATTCAGTTCTATATACAAAATCTAAAAGAAGATAATTTTAAATATTTTTTATAATAGACTTTTTTATTAATTTTACATTAGTACTGTCTTTTATAAATCACATTCCCTATCAGTTTGCACGCGCTCTCTCTCTCTCGTGTCTATCAATTGAAGTCTGTGACTTTGGATTTGGAATTGAAAGATTTGAGCACAAATTTGAATTTAAAATCTCATTAAAAACGATTAACAAGTTGAATTTACATCTGAATGGTATGTATGTCTCCAATAAGATACTTTTCTGTGTCACCTAAAGATATTGGATGTGAATGCAGGTTCCGGAGGTTGCAAATATGCAGCTTGAACATTGAGGGATGTCGACGTTGCAGTGCTCCACAAAACAAAAGCTGGCTTAGCTTTAAAATTTGATTTATTTCTAATATAACGGGAAAAGGTGATTCACTAGTATGACTTGATTTTATTTTTTACTTTTTTGGTGTGGGGGGGGGGTGGGGTGGGGGGTGGTTCTTAATTGTCCTAGTGTACTTCCATTTTGATTATGGAATGTAAGCTCTGGATATTCTGGACAAGAGATTTGAATTGATTATCAATAAAATGCAGATCGTGAGAGCAATATTTATTAAACAGAAATGTTCTCAAGATATTATCTACAGATGCTTGTCACGACCCTCACTCGGGTTCGCGACTCAGAAGTGATACCCAACCTCCATACTAAATCCATACATCCAAACATGTACAATTTCCAGTCCATATCCCATATGGGTTTAAGTTACAATGCCAAAATAAGTCTAACCCAAGAGAGAATTACATTCTTATTCAACTGGCAATACAAAATACAAAACGTGTTAAGGGTTTCTACTGCAATCTTTACCTTTGCAAAAGGGGTCCATGGGACCACGCTACCGACATCATTCCTGCACCTACGAGGGGTTAGTACTCCACAAACCATATTTATAAGGAAGATGAGAGTTCTTTAAGCACATGATCATGAAATTAGCAGAATTACTAAGATATCAAGACACTTGCACCAACAAGTCATCACATTCATCCTACGACTGACCACCTCAAATGAGATCTTCCACACAGATGGTACCCACCGAATATCCCCACACAGAACTGCCAATACGACTTCTGACCACACAGAGGCACCCAATAAGTTCCCACACAGGGGTGCCCAAATTAGAACCCCAAGGGTTCCTTCTTCTCACAACTCACCCTATTGATTTCCCTCTCCATGAGTTTTCACTTCTGTATGGTTATTCAAAAGACACAAGGTCCCAAAACAACCACAATTACAACCTACTCAAGAATGCTAGATCATTCTACTTATCATGTTAACTCAGATATTTCTTCCCTCTAGTTTACATTGCCCATTCACAACATTCACGTCAAATTTATCATTCCACAACATCACAACATTCACGTCAAATTTATCATTCCACAGCATCACAACAGATCCATTCAGACAATAACACAAACACCTATGGGCAGCATATGGTTAGGAACCCTCACCTAGTGTGGCGGAGGATCGACGTCTCCAGTGTGTAGAGGAATGTCCGCTTCAGCCAGGCCTGGAGCTGTTCAACACATAAATACTCACATCACAACCCATGATGAAGCATAAAATTCATGAAATGCACAAAACCCCCAATTTATTTCTTTCTCTAAGACCCTTGACCAAAAAAGGATTTCACCCTTCCACAATTTCCCGTCCTAACTCATCAATCTCCACCATTTCCCCAAGGCTAAGCCCCAATCTTAGCCTATTTCACCTTATCCTTAAGCTAAACATCAAATAGAAGGGGATAAGAGTGAATATGTGTCATGGCTTACCTCTTAAAGGAGAGAATCGTCGGTTTAGGGGCTTAGAAGAAGTGCTGGATCCAACCCACACACATGCACCAGTGAAGATTTCCAAGGAAAACGGGAGGAGGAGGGTCGGATTTTGAGCTGGAAGGGGGTTTCCACTGAGTTTGGGGGAGAAGAAATGAGCCAAGAATGATTTTTGGTTCGAGTGGGGTTTAAATACCCCACTTTAAGTTACGCACGTCAATTGCACCGATGCCTCCATCGGTCGAACCGACGGCACACACAACTCGACCTTCACTGCTTTCTATCGGCACAACCAACGTAGTATCGGTCGGACTGACAGACTCGCAATAACCCCCGACTTCTCTTGCTTTCTGTCGGCTCGACCGACACACACTATCTGTCAGACCAACAGACTCCCAAAAAACTACTCATTTCTCTTGCTCTCTATTGGCTTGACCGACACATAATATCAGTCGGACCGACGGACTGTGAGAAAACTTCTAAGTTCTACGGCCGTCTGTCGGCATGACCGACAAACACTCCCACTTTAGGTTTACTTGCTTCTCCTACTTAGATTCCCCACTAATGGATTTTAAAGCAATTCTCCGATAAGCAGGGTACCCACATACGTCTGATCAATCCTGACTCAAGCCCAATTTCTTAGGATTTGAGGGGTCAAGTCGTTACAATGATAATACCGATGCTTTGATATTTTAAAGTCTTATTATGATATTATTTAATTTTTTTTAGAAAATATGATGTTTAAAAAGTAAAATTTAGTGAAAAAATAAATTAATGAAAATAATGTTTAAAATTAAAATAACTATTAATAAGTTTAATAAATGCAAAATTTGAGTGGTCTGAAGGAATTTGTAAAAAATAATTACATCACAATATAATTAGTGTAAGTTTCTGGGGTTGCTAGAACACGGTCCAAGATTGTCGAGGGGGGGGGGGGGGGGGGGATAGGAAAATCACCAATTTTATGGTCTTTGCAAAATTCTTGATTAATTAAAATGATTTGCAGCGGATTAAAAAGATAATTAAGGTGCAAAGTGTTTGTGTGAACAATAGAGTGTACCAATTGGATGAAACACACAAACAATGTTAATCACCCACAACACTAGATTTATAGTGGTTTGGAGTAAACCATCCTACATCCACTCTAAAGACTCACCCAACAATGGGTTATTCCGAATTCACTATGTGGGGACTTATAGCCTCACAAATAGAGTAGGAATTCCACCTGACTCAATTGATTGAGAATTTCACCCAATCCCCTAAGTTTTTGAAAGGTTCGACCTTCTACGGCCTGCGTTCTTATTCCTCTATTTTTTATAGTGGTTCAAGCACCATGCTTTAATCCACTTCATAAGATGATTTAAAAAATTAAAATCAACCTAGAAGCACTTACTTTGTTGAGCTCTCTTGATGTAGATGTGTGTTTCTTCAAGATCTCCCAAGCTTTGATCTCTTTGATGAAGAAGATGTATCAATGTATGGAGCAATCACAAGATAGAGAAAATGTTTCTAGGATATATGATTTTCCAATGTAAATCCTAGACTAGTTTTCACTCTCACTCAATCTCGATCAAGGGTGTGATTGGATTCTCAAATTATTCACTTATGTGAAGTGCGTAAAGAGTGTTTGGAAGAGGTTGGGATCTCTGGGAATGCCTTAGAATTTTCCAAGTTAAAAGTTCCAACATTTTTCTCCAAAAACCGGAGGTTATATAGGCAATTAGAAAAACACCAACACCGAGTCGTCAACATATCGACACTGTCGATGTGTCGATTTCCAAATATTATCGTTTCAATGTGACTGTCGCCACTCCAATGGAACAATCACAAACACACTTGATACATCGACATCCTCGATGTATCGACGAGCCCTCGCTTGATATGTCGACAGATACGATTATATTGATCTGAGGCTTAGAGCATTTTAGAGAGGATTTTCATCCAGATCTTTGATCAGCCTCCTCGACATATCAACGGCCACGATGTGTCGACCTCTCTAGATACATCGACCAACTCTAGTGTATCAATCTGAGAGCAACCTGAAAAATACAGAGTACTGTTTCAACCAGAACTCACTCAACCAAGAACGACATGTCGACCACGACGATGTGTCGACTGGGTTCAGCTCGATGTATCGACAATCACGATACACTCGATCTAAGCCTGAGGCAGTTTTATAGGGTTTTCATCCAGAACCTTTGCCGTTTGATTTCAACACGTCAAAGACCACGATGTGTGGACCCTGTTCATGTCGACACATCGACACTGCCGATGTGTCGACCTGACAATTTTGACAGATTTACCAGTTTGAAACATTTCGGTTCTTTCCACTATCAATGCTCACTTAGACTTCATTAATTTTTACCAAAATGATATTTATGCCTAGGCAAGGTCCACCTAAGGATGTGGGTACCATCTTAAGTCATCTATGACCAATTTTACTTTAAGTGATTGCCATACATATGATGATCTTGAGACTTGAACTTGATCTTTCTATCTTCAGTCCACTAGAGTCTTGATCACTGTCTTCAATCTTCTTAGGCACTGCTTCACACGAGTCCTAGATTTGACAAATAAGGGACTCGGCAAGCCGGGGTCTAACAATCTCCCCCTTTGTCAAATTCATGACAAAACCTATAATCTAAGAATTACAGATTCAATAACCCATCCCTAACATATTTGAAAATACATAATACAAAAATTATATTTCAAATTCAAATGATTTGAATTCTTGCTCAACTTGCTTCAATCTCAAAGTATACCTGTATACAAACACCATGAAACAAATAAGATGGAAGCTAGAGTTTCCCATTAGTATGTTACTCCAAAATAGAAAGCAGTATATCTCCCCCATAATATATGGACTAAAGCACATCATACTCCCCCACACTTCAATATACCCCCCCCATAGTTCAAGCATGACACCAAGCTACTGATTTTTCTCCTTCATAAGCACTTAGATTCACCATATTTCTCCCCCATTTTGTCATAAGTTGACAAAAGCTCTTTGAGCACAAATTTTGTACTCCCCAAACTTCATAAATGTCTCCTTAGAATATAAGGAACCAAGAGCCAAGAACAAGACATGCCAACCAAACATCCATACATCCATGCATATAATAATATTCCAAAAAAAAAAAATTCAAAGCATGAGAATCACATTGGCGTAAAAAAAATTCATGTAAACCAAACCATTTCCATTGATATTCAAACCATTCAAAGTACAAAAATGGTAATGCACTCAAGGTGCTCAGTTTACAACCCAAAATCATAGTTTTTCAAAACACAAAACTCATGAAAAAACAAGGAAAGGACTAGGTTGTTGCACCAGCTGGATAGGTGGAGGAGGAGATCGACGATGAGGTGTTGTGTCATCTTTCTTGCAGGTAATGGCTGAGAGGATGCTCTGAACTGATGTCTTCACAAATTTAGATAGTTCATTGAGCCTTCTCTATAACGCCCTGTCTCGATATAGGCGCCTTATCTCCGAAATATCTCAGAAGTCGCAAAAGATAGATATTGGGTGAATCTTTTTTTTTTTTTTTTGAAATGGGGTAACTACCTCCTACTCAACAAACCACAAGTCCACAGTGCTAAGAAAATATAACAAACAACCATAGACTAATCAAATATGGTCATATAGTCATCCAAACAAACATGTAATAATAAGTTCATGCAACTAGAGTCTCTCAAATTTAGAACATAAGTATGAACATAAATGTCTAACTACTAGTGTTCCTCCTCAGGTGTTTGCTCAAGAAGCCCGCCCAGCCCCTCTGCGATCGGGGTACCTGAAAGTAAGGGGTGAGCTATCCAGCCCAGTGAAGGGATAAAACATATTACGTATCAACAATATAACATGTATCGCATGTATGAAATATAGTGAACATAATAATAGAAAGAATGTCTCTGTACAAGAGTGCCCAAAAATACTACGAACAAATGGTCCCACTGACCAGTTCGGGACATCACCTCCATAACTCATAATAGTCTTCCAACAACTCCGGGCTCCTTCCCAATACAAACGGGAGACCATACAATATAAAACTGCCTCAACCGCCGGAATGCAACGAGGAAACCCGCATCTCTTATAGGGGTCTCGACCGCCGGAGCATAACGGGGAAGCCAATCTCAAGGGCAAGCACCTCAAAAGCCGGAACGCAACAGGGAAACCCGCATCTCCTATTGGGGTCTCAACCACCGGAGCGTAATAGGGAAGTCCTCCTAACGCTCAAACCATCATATCATCATGAACATATACACATGTCAATAACTCATCCATCTCAACACCCAACGACACATTGTCCGATGTGGGTTACCTCCCATGCATGTACATGATATCAATGTCATGTTTAACAATATGATCATGCCCTAATATAATTAATCAAAATCAACGACACATGCATCGTGCGTAACAAGGGCATATAACAAGTTTTCTAGACATACATGATCATGTTCACATGTTGTAATTAAATACACAACATTTTATCAATAAACTTTCAAGCATCGTACTCAATATCCAACGCACATCTCATTCCCATCATATATTCACATACACGTTATGATTGAACGCAAACATATTATCAACAATTTTCGAATATCATGTCCAATATCCAACACATACTTTACTCATATAAGTTCATTCCCATGTAATAATTAAACAAACATGTTATCAGCAAGTTTCCAAGTTCAAATAATCATCCATCCGATTACAATTCTCCATTAATCGCATATAGTTGACATGAGTGCACCCAAATAGATCCCTTGCCACATGTTTATTTCGACAATTCCCTTACCGAGTGTCTTAATAAACGAATGCCCCATTTAAGTCACTACATGTCCGAGGTTAAAGGTTAAATAGATGCGAATACATGCTAAAACAGTGATAAGTCCCCTCATAGTGTTGTAGAGTCAAAAATCTGAAGCAAGCAAGCGGCTTGGTGGGTTGAAGGGAGCTCAACCTGTTAAAATAAAGAGGAACAAATGAGTAAAAAGGCAAAACGGGCTAAAAATAGGCCGAATAGAAAACGAGCCTAAAACTGGGTCGTGCCCCAAAAGGGCCGGACCCACCAGAAATGGGCTGGTTCAAGTCTAGTTGGGCCGGGTCCAAGACTGGATGGGCCAGATCAAGGACTGGGCCCACGGTTAGGTTGGACCTAATAGGACTCTAGATCGGGTCTGGGCCTGGACCAAGTTGGGCGAAAACCTGCTGAGTCAAGTCCGGGCCCAGTAGTTGGGTCGGACACAACCCAAATCAGGGGCTGGGTCGACTCAGAAACCTCATCCAAGTTAACTTGGCATTCGGCCGAGCAACTCGGTCGCCTAGCTCAGTCAGAGAAAAGGAAAAGAGAGGAAAAAAACTAGAAAAACAGGAAAAAATCGAGGAAAGACAGGGAAAATCACAGGAAAGCCAACGAGGAAAAAAATAATGGAAATCAAGGGAAGAAAATTTGTGAAAAAAAAAAGGAAAGGAGGAAAACTAGAGAGAGAATGAGGAGAGAGGGAGAAGAAGAGGGTACCTGATGTAACGCCCCTCCTTTTAACCACCGTCGTCAGAGTAATATATTAGGAATATTTTAGCGGAGAGGGAGGTGAGCGTCACGACGCGAGCCAAGTTCGAGTCCGAAGACTCGGCATTTGACTGGCCCAACTAAGGTATGCATGTTAACATTTGCACACACTCTGTTAATCCTATGGAATTTTAAATATTTATAGCATTCATGAATAACCAATCACGTCTCATAGCAAAATAAGGAATTCCCAAAATGATTATACATCTAGTCAAATACAAACAAACTTAAATACATGAATTCAAATCATAAATATACATTCCTCAAAAAGATTACATTCTTACACAAAAGTACATTGATCTCATATTTCTCATAACATCAAAATAATTCCAAGTCCGTAAGACTTTGTTCTCTAATCTCCATCTCATCCACGCTCGGCTATCGCTTGGTCCGATATCATTTCCGTCTTCCAAAACCTGCATACAAAACTGGAGGGGGAAATTTATGGGCTTAGTCAACTTGCCCAGTAGGAATTCCGATCACATAGTATGCCTACGGTGTGTCATATTTAGACACTACATATACTTGTACTTTTATCAAATCTCGATCATATCGTATTTCATATTATACGAAACCATACTTAGGTCATAAATCCATACATATTCACAAAAAATTTTATTCAAGATATACTTAGTACTCTTCTCAAATTATTTACTTATATTACAAATCTCAGATTTGACTCATTTTAGAGATATCATAATTGAAAACATATGTACATACTTCTTTACAAGGTACTCATACCTAATTCATCTCGTACTTTTATTCTCAAAGGTATAGTCAAAACAATACTTATAAGGAAATCATATTCACTTATTTCTTCAAAAATACTACATGTCAACCATGTATTATAATACACTTCTCAAGATGTATTTCTAAATCAAGATAGAAAACTTAAGGCAAAACCTTAATCGTTTTATTATGAAAATGTCTTATCATAAACTCATTCTTGTAACCTTTCACAAAGCCATACTTTTTTTATTACTCCAATACCATATTTAGTTCATATGAATAGTTATTAATATGTAACATCTCATGCCATGGGTGTCATGATATATGCATACCCTTATCATGCCCCATGCAAGGTACCTCAATATCTCATTTGAAACAACGGGGCATCTCACATCCCATATACATCATTTCACATTTAACATTTTTCTGGGGGAGTCTTAATACACATTATTACGGTTCCACCGGTGTAAAATCATTCCTTTCAATCTATCACGCACGTGTACGGCATCAAAGTCTACCCAAGTCAATTTCAATACTTTGATTCGTCAAATCATAATATGACTTCAAAGTCCATCCGGACATTCTGCACTTTGGTTCGTCCACTCAACTTCATAATTATAACCGGACCCTAAGTTCCATTTATTCTCATGTCATGCATTTCCCATCCCATGCTTCATGTATGAGGAATATGAATGCATTTGATGTCCATGATTCATGCTATGTGTTATCAACTTATTCATTTGATCTTTCAAATACTATTTTCATCATAAGTACCTTATACATTCTAAACACATCAATTTTATTCATCATACCCATATAGAGACTCTATACATAATATTCAAAATATTACAACTTCTCATTTTCATATGATACTAAATCAGTCAAAGCAATACTTTTATAATCACACATTTTGATTCTCATAATGCCATAATTTCTAAACTAAGATACATAATTTTCAATTGAATATCAGTTCATCATTTCTTTTCTTATTTCTTAATAAAATAATAAGTCAACACCCAATTGCATTTCAATGAAGTAGGAAAACCTACCTGATCTAAAGTGATCAGTGAGGATAAACGATTCACGAAGTAGATCGGGCAATCTCAGAGTTACTCTCGCCTCTTCGTTCGTTCACATATGTCAACATATAATTCTCACGTCAATATAGTATAAAAACCCTCTAATTAAATTTGTGGAAGTCTTAATTAAGCTTTAAGGGTCATTTCATGAAGGTCACTAGAGTCTAAATAACTCAACATGTGTATTTTGTCCTAACCAAGGGTAAAATGGTCATTTTACCCATAGAACTCCATTTAAACATAATTCATAAAACTCCAAATTATTTAAAGTCACTGATATATTCTTTAGAGAATCAGAATTTAGGAACAAAAGACTCATTATTAGAAAATAAAATTTCAGATCTAGTGAAGATGTCCAAAACTAGCATTTCTAGTTTTGAAATACAAACTGCGCACTATTTTTGTAAAAATCATTTTGGGTTCTTTTCAGTATCGGAATAACTGGAGTAAATACTTTTTGAAAATCTGTTTGATAGTATAATACACGAAAAATATTCAAAAATATCCAGAAAATCGTTTTGAAATGGTTATAGGTCTATTTTTAGGACTGATATGTAAAAACAGTTTTCTATCTTAGAACTGTCCAATTTTTACAAAATTATTTCGGGTACCTCCCGATATCCGAAAACTACGAATAAATACTTTTTGAAAACCTCTTTCATAGTAGAAGATCTGAAAAACAGTTACAAATTTTCAAAAAATCATTTTAAGATATTTAAAGATCCATTTCTTGGACTGATTTGTAGAAACAGTTTTACAATGAATAATTTCTTTCCAAAGTTCATCATAAGATATCATTTTCTTAAAACTTTTTTCTTACAAAAACCAATAAATAAAGACATTCAAATATTCTAATGAAGTTATAAAAATACTTTAAAAGAAAATATCTAAATATGAAGGATTTTAAGTAAAACTTCTCATATAATTTTATTTTATGAAAATAGATAATACTTTCCATTATCTCTTCATTACACTCCATTACTTAAATTCTCTCCATAGTTTCTTTGATGTAAGAACTTAGATGAAGAGATGAAACATTTTAACATCTAAATCAAATGATCAAGAGAGTTAGGGAACCTACTTGTTCAAGCTTTAATCAAGTCTTCAAGTCCTTCCTTCCTTCTTTTTTTTTTTCAACCTCCAAACTTTCAAGAGAGATTTGCAATAAAGAGAGGAAGAAGAAGAGAAATTTCCAGCTCTCTCTTTCTTGTTTCAGATTTTTAAAGAGGAAGAAGATGGAGGAGGAGGACAGAAGAAGAGAATGGAGAAAAAGAGGTAGAGATGGAGCCCTACTCTCCTTTTTGTTTTTTCCTCTACCTTATTCTCATTTTACTTTTTAATAAAAAAAATAAAAGCTAAAGGTGGTGAGGTGGAGAGCACTTATTGGTCCAAATTAAAGGTGTGGTGGTGAGGTGGAGAGCACTTATTGGTCCAAGCTAAAGGTGGAGTGGTGATGTTGCTTTCATCCTTATCTTGCCATGTGGCATGCCACCCATCATGCATTAACACATTGTCGCTGATGTGGCATATTCGCCACCTCATTAATTAGTTTTCATTAATTAAAATTCATTCCATTGAGTATTATCAAATTAAATTAGTAACTTAATTAAATCTCCCTTAATCTCTCTTAATTAACTAATCACCAAAATTTTCATCAATTAATTATATTTCACTCTACTTTCAAAATTATTTTAACTAAATCATCCCTTAATTTATCTTTCTTAAATCTCGCTTAATTACTCCATCATCGCTCTAATCTCATATTCTTACTTAATTATTTATTTCCTCATTTGACCTAATACATAGTATCAACCATATTCATTCCTCATCATTAAGGGAAACTATATTGATTTACCAGATTGAAATTTTGGGGTGTTACACCTGATGGAAGGGCGAGAAGGGTAGGAAATCCAGCGGCTGCGAGTGGAAATTAAATCAGATTTTAACGGTAACATTTCTAGTCATCGACCCCCGAGTGGAAATTGAATCAGGTTTGTAACGGTAACATTTCTAGTCATCGACCCCTCAGTGCGACTAATCTGTCGGTACATTACCTTTAACACAACTGGTTGCCTTCGCTATATGAACCAATCTTTATGTAACCAGTTGGTATCCTTCGGAAGGATCAGTTGGACCCTCATCTTTATCAGTGAGGTAAACAAGGGCTAACAGAGGGATCACTCTCTCTCTCGTGCTTACACTAAGGGAATCAAATACAACCAATCAGATGAATTGAGTTGTGAGAAAGAGAGGAAGGAAGAGAACTCCTAAACAATCAATCTGAAGATTAAGTTTGAAAGTGAGAATGAGAGAACCATAAACTAGAAAACCTTTGGTAAACCCAATTTCCTTGACACCCTGGACTGTGATTGCTAAACGACGGCTACGAGGCAGATCGTCGACATACATGGGTGGGATCTTGAAGAAACACACATCAAAAGAGAGCTTCAAAGGCAAGTTCTTATTGGTTTTAATTTTCTTTAAAACCTTTGTTCCGAAAGTGGATTAAAGAAGCTTGGTTCTAGAACCATTATAAAAAATCTAGAACGGAGTCTCTGGCACAGTGGTAGGTGGAATTCCCAGCCAAATGGATATGTGAAATTCCTATTCGACGGTAGTGGGTGAAATTCTCAGCCTATTGAGTGAGGTGGAATTTCTACTCTAATTGTGAGGGTTTAAGTCCCCACTTAGTGAATTTTGGAGATAGATCAAGATTGAGTGAGTCTTAACAGTGGATGTAAGTTGGCTAACTGAACCACTTTAAAATTGTATTGTGGTGTTTGATCTTTGTATGTTTGTCTTTCGTATTTAAGTACTCTTCTTAACACACATCACTTTGCATTTTGATTATCTTATTCTAAATATTGTGCACAAGCATCGATAATCAAATATGTAAAGGGTCATAATCTTAGTGTGATCACTTAATGAAATTATCACACTAAACAAATCTCTTGATGAATATTCAGCTGCACTTTAAATAATCAAAAAATTTGTAAACACCATTAGAAATAGGATTGACTCATTCAACAACCACCCCCCCCCCCCCATCCTCTCTCGGGTCAATCGTGATGTTCTAGCACATTGAAAATGAGAACTTTCAGTATCAAAAATAAAATTAAATAAAAAATAATCATAACATAAACATTATTCAATTGGAATACCCGAAACTAATCTTTCATTTCACTTTGAATCTTATTATCAAACCTGGATTTCAAATTTACAGTGCTTAGATTTGAAATAAACGAATACAAGAAATAAACAATTGGAAATTAAAGAAAATAAATGAAACCAGGATAACCCTTTAGAAAGACACGAATTTCCAGAGTTTTCTTGTCTTTCTTTCTCCTCCTTGTGGTCCACGCCAGAGCCTTGATGTCCCAAAGTCAAATTCGATTTTTCTGAGTAGCCCAAGTGCTCTTATTTATAGGCTTTGAGTAGGATTTGATGGCTAGGATTAGTCAGGGTTTAGGATGGATGAGTGGATGGCTAGGATTAAATTTTCTTAATTGAAAAAGGCTAGGGTTTTACATAGGGTAGATCGGCTCGGGTAGCTTGGAGGGGAAGGTGTCTTGTGTGGCAAGAAAGGAAATTCGAATGGATGAGATTTGATTGAGTGGTAGTCGAGTATTGCATGGGGATTTAGGGTTTAATGCAATACACGAATGGGTGGTTGAGATTCAAAGTTATTCTAAATGAATGGATGGATGTATGGTGTGTGAGGTGAATGGATTTGGATTGTGTCAAATTCGAATGGATCAAGGTGAGATTGAATGGGATCTATATTTTTGGAATTTCTTGGAATGCAAGTTTGGGTTATGCAAATTTTGGAGGCTAAGGTTTTGTGTGTTGTTTCAATGTGTGCAATGACTGGTTGAGATAAAAAAAAAAAATTGGTTTGAATGGATGGTTAGATGGAATGTGTGTGTGTTGAGAGTTTGTGTGAAGGTTTAAGATTTAAAGGTTGTCCTAGATGAATGGTTTAGGGTTTATATAACACAGTCGAATGGATGTTTATAGAGTAAAATTCGAATGGAGGCTCTAGGGTTTATCTATGTTGTATGCATGAAATGGAGGGCTTGGATTGAAAGATGATGGAAAGAATGGTTGGATGTGATATGAATGACATGGACAGAGGGGTGTGTGAAGGCTTAGGGTTTAGGTAAAATTCGAATATGGTGCTTTGGATCTCAAGCCTTGAGCAGTTGGGTTTCCATTGGACTTTGTGGACATTGACTTGGAATCTCTTGCTTATTGTGACGCCCCACCCTTTTCCATCACTTAAATTAGAGTAAAAATATATATATATATTTTTTTTTTAAAAAACAAATCAGAAAAAAATGGACGGAGTGCCATGACGCGAGTCAAGTCCGAGTCCAAAGACCCGACCCTTAACTGGCCCAACGTAGCCCATGCGTGGTACAAGCCCATGATTACATTTTGCACGTGCCAGCACAATTTGCAGAATATTTAAACATTTACATTGCATGACTATCAAACCACAATTCAAGCAAAAACAAGGTAATTTCCAACAATTATACGAGTCAAATACAATACAAGAATATTAACTGTCTAAAGTCACAATGTTACATTCTCCAAAAACAAAATATATTAACTGTCCAAAGTCACAATATTACATTCTCCAAAAACAAAACATTCTTACGAATCACATTGTTCTCAAAATCTCAAAAGATAATAATTTAACTAAGCTATTCAAGCTTCTTTTCGCATCCATCCCGCTCATATTCAACTACCGCTTTGTCCGGACTCGTCTACATTCATTGAATCTGCATTTACATCTAAAGGAGAATTTATAGGCTTAGTCAACGCGCCGAGTAGTAATTCCAATCAAGAAAGGTGCACCAACAGTGTGTTATATCAAAATCATATATATATGTATATATATATATATATATCTATATATATATATATATATATATATATATATATATATATATATATATATATATATATATAAAATCATTATCAAATCTTATTTATAACAAGTATTAAATCACATACTTGAAAACATACTCTTTTCTTGATACAATGCTCATAATTCAAAACCATTTCTGATGTTCAACATGATGTGATATGCCATGGGTGCCATGAAGTATGAATGCCTTTCATGCCCCACACATCAACTACAATATTCATTTCATTTCAATGGTTCTCATTATTGTCCACTTATGTCCAACAACATTTGAGGCGGCGGCCACTAGGGTGTTGTTATCCATCCACAAATTAACTGAGACTATCAGTAGAGTGTGGACTCCTCCATCTGCGCAGGGTTTCGGGACCTTCCCAGGAGCTCTTTGGCCCAATTTAATGGCGTCTACAATCATACACAAGGACGAGGCCAAAGTATAATACTTGTGTTATTTTATCAATATCATCATACACGAGATCAATCGATGTCCGGACATTTCATTCTTGGCTCGGTAATGCAAATCCCTCCCATGCATTCATGCATGAGGTATATGTATGTAACATGATGAAAAAATCCGTGCATCATGCAATTTCAATCATTTCACATAATTCATAAATCTCAAATCTTTTCAAAATAAAGACAAGTGATCATGCCTCATTTTCATAATTGAAATCTCAAATCTTTTCAAAATAAAGACAAGTGATCATGCCTCATTTTCATAATTGAAATCTCATGATTTTTATAAGAAATCTGTTAGTGTCCTGGCT
The DNA here is from genome assembly GCA_013350335.1 of Chimonanthus salicifolius. Classification (NCBI taxonomy): domain Eukaryota; kingdom Viridiplantae; phylum Streptophyta; class Magnoliopsida; order Laurales; family Calycanthaceae; genus Chimonanthus; species Chimonanthus salicifolius. The sequence continues at coordinate 26,711,044 of CM023541.1, read as the reverse complement.
TTGTCGAGTCCCTGTTTGTCAATTTCAAGACTCGGGAAGAAGCACTTGCTAAGAAGCTTGAAGACCCAAGATGATCAAGAATGAAGATCATGCTCCACCAGGTTCAAAGATCATTATCATGGCAATCACAAAAATATATATTTGGCCATAGATGACCTTAGGTGGTACTCACACCATAGAGAGGATCATTCTCTAGGCTTAGTTGAACAAATAGTAAATCCATAAAGAAATCTAAGAGAGGAAGCTGGACAATGAACTTAGAAATATGAATTATGTTCACCATCAGCTCGACCAGTCGTTCTCACCAGCCCCTCCGTGGAGAAACTCTAAGGAGAAAGAAGAATAAGAATATCCTTCTTAAGAAAATGTCAATCTGGGTAGAAAGGTCTTCAGACTAGAAATGAGAATGAACTATCTTGAAAATAGTCTAGAGAATATCCGGTTGACTGTCCGAGATCTAGTCTCTGTTGTCTCCCTCTCAGACAGAGTTCCAGAAACCATGTCTCCTCCTCCTCCAGCACCACCTCAAGATGGCTCTGCTTAGGGTAGTTTTTCTTGTTCTCTAACTTCAGAAAAACTAAACTTTTGATATTTTGAATAAGTATCCATGATGTCTCCACTTAAATCATATGTACTGAATGCACATTTTCTTAATAAAATGATATGGTTTGTCTTAGTGTGTGTGTCAATGTGTGGAATGCCTTCTATCTTATGTCTATTGTTAACATGGATTGTGTTGAAAAGCACTAACATGCAGATTGTTCGGAAGATAGGGATCGAGCTAAGATGGCACACATCCTTGGAGAATAGGAGAGCACAAAATATGTGTTTTTTAACACCTGTCACTGGTCATGACAGTGTAGGAAAGAGGATGCAAGCTTGAAAGAAAGCTTGGAGAAAAATGAACTTAGAGACAGCTAAGTTTGTGGGACAGATAATCTAGAGAATCTGGAAAATATAACTTACTCCATAGGGGAAATGAGACAAAGAAGCTACAAAAGATAGCTTGGAGAATGAGAAAAGACTCTACGGATGCTACGTAAATAAGCTTGTCCTATGAAAGAAATCAGCTAAAGTGGAATTTAACTTGAGCAGGGGAAAATAAGCCTTGTTGCACAAAGAAGTACATTAAACCATGGGGGAGAACCATGAGTTGCAGTAGAACTTACTTAATCACTAAGTGCAAGAAGCATAGAGGAAATGCTGCTGATATCTATCTACTAAACCTTTGTCAATTGTATGACAAAATGGGGGAGAAATTAGTAGAAGTTGTAAGCACTAATCATGGGGGAGTGCATGGTAAAGTCGAAGTGCTTGGGCCTCTAGAAAGAGAGAGTCATAAAGGGAAGAAATATGATAAAGCCAATGGACATGGGGAGAATGCCTATGCTTGGAGTTTGGGAGATCAAACTCAAGAAGATTGGAGGAGAAAATCTTTTCAACAATGGGTAGTGTTGCTGGTTAGGAAATCTTGTTTAGTCCTTTTGATTTATGTTTTGGACTAACTCCTTTAATGATTTCTCTAGTGTTGCTTGTTTATGCTTAAACATGAAATCATGATTTAAAGCAAGCTAAAAAGAATATGTAAAGACCATATTCTTGTTCTACCATTTCAATATGTAATTGATGTAATATTTTGTATTCAAATGTAATGTAATAAGGGTGAGCTTGTAATTGGATTGACTTCTAGGTTTTATCATGAAATTGATAAAGGGGGAGATTCTTAGTGCCCCAGCTTTACCGAGTCCTTATTTGTCAATTTCATGACTCGGGAAGAAACACTTGCTAAGAATCTTGAAGACTCAAGATGATCAAGAATGAAGATCATGACCCACCAGGTTCAAAGCTCATCGTCATGGCAATAACAAAAACAGGTATTTGGCCATAGATGACTTTAGGTGGTATCCACACTTTAGAGAGGACTATTTTCTACGCTTAGTTGAACAAATGGTAAATCCATAAACAAACCTAAGAGATGAAGCTGGACAGTGAACTTAAAAATATGAATTATGTTCACTATCAGCTCGACCAGTCGTTCTCACCGACCCCTCGGTAGAGACATTTAACGCCCTGCCTTTTTTCACTCGCTTTCCTTTCTGAAAATCAGAGCCTATTTTTTTTTTAAACAAAGAGCGGTAGAGAGCGAGACTTCACGACGCGAGTTAAGTCCGAACTTCTAAATTCCGACCCTTAACTGGCCAACCCTATGTGTGCATGGACTAAGTAAATGAAAACGGTTCACACATAATAATATAGACTCGAGGTATTAAAATCATAACATGCGGAATCGTAATAGAACCTAGTTCTATTCCATTTCAGATAGCAAAGTACGTCAAGTCCTTAATCATAATTATCATAACGTAATTATCCAAACAAACATCCAACCATAACAAATTATCTAAGTTATTACATGTCCGAAGTCTAGTTACTCAAATTACAAGTCCAAAAGTAACTTAATCAAAATATAAACTATAATCATCCAAGCTCCTATGCCTGACCTTTTTCGCGTTCATCGTTCCCCTGGTTTCCTGTGTCATTCACTAGGGTAGAAGTAGGACGTTAGAACAACGTGCCCAGTAGGTATTCCAATTAGGAGGCTAACAAATGGTTAGTACAAAACATATATAATAACATAAAGTCCAAAAACTATATAAACCATGCCATGTCATGATATCCAATGCAATGAGTCTCACCCATCACAAGTACATATAAGTACCCCCACATAGGTCTTTCGGATACCCCGACGGAGTATAGACCCTCCGGTTTCTTCCTGATGGAAAAGCACATCAAGGTATCCCACATAGGTTTTTCGGACGCCCCAACGGAATGTGGCCCCTCCGGTTACATATCTTTCACCCTATGCCATGCATGAGATGCCAATGAAACACATGTTATTTTATATAATAAACATAGCACTTAAAATCACAATTTGAAACATATCCTTTACAACATATATTCATAAAAAATAAGATAAAAACAATGTACATAAACCCATGGTTTCAAAGAGGTGGAATCCTACCAAAGACCACTAACGTGTCCTTGCGCTTCTGTCTTGTAACCGCTCACCATCGTACACACCTTGTGAGGTCCCGTCACCTTATAATACATCAATCAATTAAACCATGTTCCAATTGATTTCTTATTATGTCTAAGTCCATAAACCATTCCTCCTGGGGTTCGACCATACACCATGGCTGAACCCATGGTCCATTAATTCACTTAATTACAATATTGTCATTATACTTATCCATAACCAATAACATAAACCATGAACATAGGTCTATATTAAATTCCTCATTTCCTTAAACATGTATAACCACTATAAGTGTCCCTTAAAATATTCCAATACATGGTCCATTAAATCATCCCTTACCTCCTCCCAGATAAACTGGAGTTTTTAGAAAAAAAAATCACATAAACATCAACTTTTCAATTCAGTCGACTGAATCATCCCGGATACAGTCCTCTGCCTTACCTGCAGACTTTCAGTCGACTGAAATATACTTTCAGTCGGCTGAAATCTAACTCGGAACTATACTTACCCTGACTCGCTACTTTTCAGTCGACTAAATCACAAATTCAGTCGGCTGACTCTGAGTCAAACCCTCTTTCAGTCGACTGAATCAGAGATTCAGTCGGCTGATTTTGGATCAGATTAACTGTATGTTCGGCCAGTATAGATTCAGTCGGCTGAATCCATGATTCAGTTGGCGGAATCCTCAACCAACAATTTTCGTGTTTGATAAGCAATCTTTTAGTCGAGTGAATCATAGATTCAGTCGGTTGAAACTTCCAAAATCCTTTTCTTATCCATTACGTCTGTGTTCAGTCGACTGAATCTGGCTGAAACTCCCAGAACTCTTTCTACTTTCAGCCACCATTAGTTCAGTCGATTGAATCCCATATTCAGTCGGCTGAAACTCCCAAAAACTCGTTTCTGATTCGTCCAATACCAGTTCAGTCGACTGAATTTTTTTGTCAGTCTTCTCCATTGCATATTTTGTACGTCCTTTCTTTATGAAATTCCCTCTTAACATTATTCCAACATATTTAACATCATCCACGTAATTCTTAGATGGATTACTCTATTCACTAAAACAACATATTTATCAATTCATTTTCTTACATTAAAATTACCAATGTCCTTCCATGGGGTTCATCATTCCATTAATTAACCATAACCATTCCCTCAATTTTCTTCCATGGGGTTCAGCCACACACCATGGCCGAACCCTATGGTTCCTTATCTTAAACAAAAATATCAAAACTACTTACCGGTTCCCCGACTCCTCCGGTTTTCCTTCGCTTGTTCTTGCTCTTCCAATCTTTCTCTTCCTTGCACCCTTGTTGGTTGCCTTCTCTTCTCTTGATTTATGAATGTCGTGCGCCCCTTGCTGCCCTTCTCTTTTAATCCACTCGATCCTATCTTATTAAGATAGGAATTGCCGTGTGCCCCTTTCTTATTTTGGAGAGTCCTAATTAGAATATGCTAATGCGCCCCTTGTAATTTTATGTAAGCCGTGCGCCTTTGCTTCCTTTTAGCACCTTTCCTATTATTACTCCTAATAAGGAAAGGACTCCTTTTAGAGATACTCTAGCACATGTGCATATCTCCTATACATGGCTAAAGCAATCCTATCTTTATTTGGATTATCTTTTATGCGTGTTACCCATTTAAGACTATCCTTGTGCGACCATACTCCTAGATTTCTAGCCTCTATGTGTGTGTGTCAACCTCATCCAAATCATCCCTTATTTATGTTGCATTACTAATTTAATTCAGCCTCATTTAATTAGGCTTGAACCCACTTGGTTGTCAACCAAGTTAACCATGACCCATTGGGTTCCAATTTAGCATTTTGACCCAAATAACAACATTGACCCAATTAAACACATTTTACCCATTTATTTTACATTGAATCTTAAACAATAACCGTTGGGTCCTAAATGGGCAATGACCCAACACTTTACCCATATAAGGTCCATATCTAATAATTCACAAATTAAATGGGTAATTTTCATATATACTAATAACTTGAAAAATCGGGGTGTTAAAATACAACTCTCTTTTTAAAATTTTCGTCCCGAAAATCGAGTGAAGTAGGGTTTCAAACATTTACATAAATAGCTCAGGATGAGCTTTTCTCATTTCCGACTCAAGTTCCCATGTGGCTTCCTCAATGACATGTCGATCCCATACCACCTTGACAAACTGGATCGCTCGGTTCCGTAATACACTTTGTTCTGTGTCCACCACTCGGACAGGCTTTTCGACGTACGTCACGTTGCTTTGAACCTCTATGTCTTATATGTTCAGTACATGAGATGGATTAGGATTGTACTTCCTCAACATCGATATATGGGATACATCGTGTAAGGATGCCAACTGTGAATGGAGTACCAATTGGTAAGCCACGTCCCCCATCCTTCTTATGATTGAAAACAGTCCCACATATCTTGGCGATAATTTCCTTTTCTTTCCAAATCTCATATGTCCCTTTCGTGGCGAGACTTTCAAGAACAACATGTCCCCCACTTCAAATTCAAGGAACATCCTCCTCTTGTCAGCATAGCTCTTCTGACAACTTTGTGCAGTCAATAGATGTTGTCGTATTACCTGTATTTGCGTTGTAGTCTCTGCAACCAACTCAGGTTCAATCAGTGCAGGCTCACTGGCCTCTGTCCAGTACACTGGTGACCTACAAGGTCTACCATATAATGCCTCAAATGGTGCCATCTGGAGGCTTGCCTAGTAACTGTTGTATGAGAATTCTACCAACGGCAAGTGATCCTCCCATCCACCCTTGAAATCTAGCATACATGCTCTCAGCATATCCTCCAATGTTTGTATTGTCCTCTCTGACTGTCCATCAGTCTGTGAATGGAATGTTGTGCTAGTTAGTAGATCTGTTCCCATGGCCGCCTGCATGCTCTGCCATACTCTACCGGTGAATCGGCCATCTCTGTCGGACACAATAGTCCGAGGAATACCATGCAATCTGATGATATCCCTGATATACCGCCGACCTAAAGTCTCAGATGAGTCTTTCATCTTAATGGGAATGAAATGTGCAGACTTGGTCAGTCGGTCTACCACGACCCATATCGCATCGTTGCCTTTTGAAGACCTTGGCAACTCTGTCACAAAATCCATGGAAATGTGCTCCCATTTCCATTCCGGCACTGGTAAGGGTTTGAGTAACCCTGGTGGCTTCTGATGTTCCGTCTTAACCTGCTGACACATTAAGCAATGAGCCACAAATTCTGTCACATCCTTCTTGAGTCCGTGCCACCAGTAATGTCTCTTCAGGTCGTGATACATCTTAGTGCTGTCCGGATGAATAGAGAGTTTAATCTGATGTGCCTCAACTAGTAACTCTTTTCTACAGCTCTTAGGTACATATATCCTTCATCGGAAAATAAGACCATGTTCTGGTCGTAACTCCCATTCCGGTATGACTTCACCATTAGACATCTTGGCCCATATCTCTTCCACTTCCGGGTCTACCCGCTGTTCCTGTTCAATCTTGGTAACCATGTTGGACCGTATGATCAAATTGTACATACTCCCATGGTTATTGATATATAAGTAGAACTCTCGTATGGTATTCAGCATGTCTCATTCTGTCCTGATCAAACATGACACTGATGCATGTGATATGCAGTTGAGGGCATCTGCCACCTTGTTCGCCTTGCCAGGGTGATAACGAAGTGCGAACTCATAATCCGCCAGATATTCCATCCATCTGCGCTGCCTCAGGTTGAGCTCTTTCTGATCAAACAAGTACTTCAAGCTCTTATGATCTGAAAACACTTCAAATTTCTTACCATATAAATAATGTCTCCAGCTTTTGAGAGCGAAAACCACTGCGGCTAGTTCAAGATCGTGTGTAGGATAGAGGCGTTCATGTATTTTCAATTGTCTTGAACCATAAGCCACCACACGATAAGTTTGACTGAGGACACACCCGAGTCCTTCTCCTGAAGCGTCGCATTCTACCTCACAACCCTTGCCTCTTTCCGGTAAAATTAAGATAGGTGCAGTTGTAAGTCTATTTTTCAGCTCTTCAAATCTCTGGTTGCACAAATTTGACCATTTAAATTTGACTCCTTTCTGAGTGAGTCGGGTCAGTGGAGATGCAATCTTGAAGAAATTCATAATAAACTTTCTGTAATAACCAGCCAATCTCAAGAAGCTACGGATCTCAGTTACATTCTTTGGTGCTTTTCATTCTCCCACTGCCGCCACTTTAGCCGGATCCACGGCTATACCTTCTTCTGATATAACATGCCCTAGAAAATTAACCTTGGGTAGCCAGAATTCACATTTGTTGGCTTTGCGATATAACTTGTTCTTCCTCAAAGTGTCCAGAACTATCTTCAGGTGCTCAACGTGTTTTTCCTGAGTTTTGGAATATATCAAAATGTCATCAATAAATACAATGACAAATTGGTCCAAGGACGGAAAATCCTGTTCATAAGATCCATAAACACAGTCGGTGCATTGGTGAGTCCAAACGGCATGACTACAAACTCAAATAGTCCATACCGCATTCTGAAGGCTGTCTTTTCTATGTCTTTCTCCTAACCTGGATTTGATGGTATCCGGACATCAGGTCAATCTTAGAGAAATAATTGGAACCTCTAAGTTGATCAAATAAATCGTCAATCCTGGGTAGAGGGTACTTGTTTCTGACCGTCAGTTGGTTCAGTTTTCGGTAATCCACACACATACGGAGTGAACCATCCTTTTTCTTTACAAATAAAACCGGAGCTCCCCAAGCCGATGTACTGTTCCGAATGCACCCTAGTCTAAGCAGTTCATCAATCTACTTCTTTAACTCGGACATCTCCTCTGGTGCCATCCGGTAATGTGGTAATGACACTGGTGCAGTGTCAGGGTACAGCTTGATTTCAAAATTGATCTCCCTCATGGGAGGCAAGCTGGGGAGTTCTGTTGGGAATACATCCGCATAATCCTTTACTATTGCCGGAAGCTCAGCCACCGGTGCCTTGTTGATTCTGATACTGTTCAATACCAAATGACTCAACCCTTCATGTAGTCTGCTTTATTTGTCAACACATACCACATGTTGTTTTCCCTCGGGTGACCAAAATGTCACCCTGTGGCGATAGCAATCAATGTTGGCCTCAAAACTAGTCAACCAGTCCATGCCGAAGATAACATCGTACTCTGTCATGTCGAGTACCAAATAGTTGAACTCAAATCTGAGTCCAGCGAGTTCAGTATTCACTGTTGTGCATATAAGCCCCAATGATGTGTCTCCGACAGGGGATACAATGGTGAGTAATGTGGACAATTTTTGTATTAAAGTTCCAGTTGCAGATATGAATGGAGCAGATATGAAAGAGTGGGATGCTCCAGAATCAAATAAAACAAAGGCGTAGGAACTACTGACTACCACCATACCTTGAATCAGAGAGTGATCCTCTGCTGCTGGAGGAGCTAAGGTAAATAACCGTCCAGATCCTGTAGGCGCCGGTTCCGCCTGGTTAAATGTCCTGCCTCCTCGTGAGTTAGCTGGTCTAACTGGTGGGCGAGATGAACCTCTGGAATAAGAGAGTTTGTTGAGTTGCGGACATTCCCTCTTAAAATGGCACGGCTGATCACAATGAAAGCAGTTGTTCACCCCTCTGGGAGCCTGATTGACTGATGCAGATGGGGAGGGATGATTGGGACGAAAGCCCCCTGTTGACCCAGTGGATGGTGAGGGTCTGCTAGAGTTCAGTCGGAACCTCTTGTTGGGCTGAAATGTACCCCTCCCACTTTGAGCTCGGCGGTTATCAAAACGTGCTAACTCAGCCATCTCTTGCTCTGCTATAGTGGCCCTGCTGACCACCTCTGCCAATGTAGCTGCTTTAAATATGGTTACCTTAGCCCTAATGCTTGGCCGAAGGCCCCGCTCAAACTTGCGTCCCCTTCGATACTCGATATCCACCATATAGAATGCATATGCAGACAAATTGAGAAACTCCTAGTGGTACTCTGCCACCGACATGGTACCTTGTACCAAAGATAGAAAAGCCTGACTCTAGCGCTCCTTCTCCTCCTCAAGGAAATAATGGTCCAAGAAGGTAGCCGAGAACTGATCCCAAGTCATTGCAGTCCTCTCTCCTTCCGGAAGAAGTGTTTGCTGCTTCTGTATCACCTCCCACCATTTACCGGCATCGTCGATCAGTTGTGATGTGGCTAGTAAAATCTTGTCAGCATGACTCATGATCTTCAATAGAGTCAGAATCTGTGTAATCTTCTTAAGCTAGTTTTCCACTCCGACAGCCCCTTCTCTCCCTTTGAAGTAAGGACGGCGCTGTTGCTGGAAGTCCTTGACCATGCTCCTGTCATTGGTCTCCTTGGTGGTTCCATTCTCGTTCAAGTGCTGTTGAAGCACCGAAATGACCACCGCTTGAACCAAGTTTTGTAGTTCAGGATGTACTACCGGTACATTTACACTACTTTGTTCCTCCTCTTGGTGGGATGGTTGTTCTTCCTTTTCATGATGAGATTGTCGTTCCTCCTCATTTCGAGGTTGTTCTACCTCATCTTCACCCCCATTTGGGTTTTGTCATGTATTTCTCTTTGGCCTTCCCCTTGGAGGCATTTTTCCCTAATCCATTGAAAAATATCATGACTTAGTTTCCATCATAAAATTTGTATTTCCTACTTTTTGGGGAAAATTCCAAATAAGCACTCTTGATTTTTCTTTGTTTCTGGGGAAATATATCTTAGGTTGCTATGTTTAATAATCCAATTATTTTGACTATACTTCCTTTGCTATCATCCGTTGAGTCTAACGAAGTAAATGCACGGGGGCCGAATTAATTTACTCCGAAAAATTCAATCTTTCTGGTTCGCTCTGATACTAACTGTAACGCCCCGCCCTTTTTTACTCGCTTTCCTTTCCGAAAATCAAAGTCTATTTTTTTTTTTTTAAAACAAAGAGCGATAGAGAGTGGGACGTCACGACGCGAGCTAAGTCGAACTTCTAAATTCCGACCCTTAACTGGCCAACTCTATGTGTGCATGGACTAAGTCCATGAAAACGGTTCACACATAACAATATAGACTTGCGAAATTAAAATCATAACATGCGGAATCGTAATAGAACCTAGTTCTATTCCATTTCAGATAGCAAAGTACGTCAAGTCCTTAATCATAATTATCATAACGTAATTATCCAAATAAACATCCAACCATAGCAAATTATCTAAGTTATTACATGTCCGAAGTCTAGTTACTCAAATTACAAGTCCAAAAGTAACTTAATCAAAATACAAACTATAATCATCCAAGCTCCTATGCCTGACCCTTTTCGCGTTTATCGTTCTCCTGATTTCCTGTGTCATCCACTAGGTTAGAAGTAGGACGTTAGAACAACACACCCACTAGGTATTCCAATTAGAGCTAACACATGGTTAGTACAAAACATATATAATAACATAAAGTCCAAAAATCATATAAACCATGCCATGTCATGATATCCAATGCAATGAGTCTCACCCATCACAAGTACATATAAGTACCCCCACATAGGTCTTTCGGACGTCTCGGCGGAGTGTAGACCCTCCGGTTTCTTCCTGATGGAAAAGCACATCAATGTATCCCACATAAGTTTTTCTGACGCCCCGACGGAGTGCGGCCCCTCCGGTTACATATCTTTCACCCTATGTCATGCATGAGATGCCAATGAAACACATGTTATTTTATATAATAAACATAGCATTTAAAATCACAATTTGAAACATATCCTTTACAACATATATTCATCAAAGATAAGATAAAAACAATGTACATAAACCCATGGTTTCAAAAAGGTGGAATCCTACCAAAGACCACTGACGTGTCCTTGCGCTTCTGTCTGGTAACCGCTCACCATCATACACACCTTGTGAGGTCCCGTTACCTTATAATACATCAATCAATTAAACCATGTTCCATTTGATTTCCTATTATGTCTAAGTCCATAAACCATTCCTCATGGGGTTCGGCCATACACCTTGGCCGAACCCATGGTCCATTAATTCACTTAATTACAATATTGCCATTATACTTATCCATAACCAATAACATAAACCATGAACATAGGTCTATATTAAGTTCCTCATTTCCTTAAATATGTATAACCACTATAAGTGTCCCTTAAAATATTCCAATACATGGTCTATTAAATCATCCCTTGCCTCCTCCCAGATAAACTGGAGTTTTTAGAAAAAAAATCACATAAACATTAACTTTTCAATTCAGTAGACTGAAACAGGAATTCATTCGACTGAATCATCTCGGATACAGTCCTCTGCCTTACCCGTAGATTTTCAGTCGACTGAAATATACTTTCAGTCGGCTGAAATCTAACTCGGAACTGTTCTTACCCTGACTCGTTGCTTTTCAGTCAGCTGACTCTGAGTCAAACCCTCTTTCAGTCGACTGAATCAGAGATTCAGTCGGCTGACTTTGGATCAGATTAACTGTATGTTCGGCCAGTATAGATTCAGTCGGCTGAATCCTCAACCAACAATTTTCGTGTTTGATAAGCAATCTTTTAGTCGAGTGAATCATAGATTCAGTCTGCTGAAACTTCCACAATCATTTTCTTATCCGTTACGTCTGTATCCAGTCGACTGAATTACCAGATTCAGTCGGCTGAAACTCCCAGAACTCTTTCTACTTTCAGCCACCATTAGTTCAGTCGACTGAATCCCATATTCAGTCGGCTAAAACTCCCAGAAACTCATTTCTGATTCGTCCAATACCAGTTCAGTCGACTGAATTAAAGATTCAGTCGACTGACTATTTTGTCAGTCTTCTCCATTGCATATTTTGTACGTCCTTTCTTCATGAAATTCCCTCTTAACATTATTCCAACATATTTAACATCATCCACGTAATTCTTAGATGGATTACTCTCTTCACTAAAACAACATATTTATCCATTCATTTTCTTCCATTAAAATTACCAATGTCCTTCCATGGGGTTCATCATTCCATTAATTAACCGTAACCATTCCCTCAATTTTCTTCCATGGGGTTCGGCCACACACCATGGCTGAACCCTATGGTTCCTTATCTTAAACAAAAATATCAAAACTACTTACCGGTTCCGCGACTCCTCCAATTTTCCTTCGTTTGTTCTTGCTCTTCCAATCTTTCTCTTCCTTGCACTCTTGTTGGTTGCCTTCTCTTCTCTTGATTTATGAATGTCGTGCGCCCCTTGCTGCCCTTCTCTTTTATTCCACTCGATCCTATCTTATTAAGATAGGAATTGCCGTGTGTCCCTTTCTTATTTTGGAGAGTCCTAATTAGAATATGCTAATGCGCCCCTTGTAATTTTATGTACGCCGTGCGCCTTTGCTTCCTTTTAGCACCTTTCCTATTATTACTCCTAATAAGGAAAGGACTCCTTTTAGAGATACTCTAGCACATGTGCATATCTCCTATACATGGCCAAAGCAATCCTATCTTTATTTGGATCATCTTTTATGCGTGTTACGCATTTAAGACTATCCTTGTGCGACCATACTCCTAGATTTCTAGCCTCTATGCATGTGTGTCAACCTCATCCAAACCGTCCCTTATTTATATTACATTACTAATTTAATTCAGCCTCATTTAATTAGGCTTGAACCCACTTGGTGGTCAACCAAGTTAACCATGACCTATTGGGTTCCAATTTAGCATTTTGACCCAAATAACAACCTTGACCCAGTTAAACACATCTTATCCATTTATTTTATATTGAATCTTCAACAATAACCGTTAGGTCCTAAATGGGCAATGACCCAACACTTCACCCATATAAGGTCCATATCTAATAATTCACAAATTAAATAGGTAATTTTCATATATATTAATAACTTGAAAATTCGAGGTGTTACAAGACAGAATCAACCCATCGTGATTAAGGACTGGTCGGGCAGATTGACAGGAGTTCTAGATCAAAGAACTGTCATTCTAGGAAAGCGTTTAACCGAGAGTCTCGTATCCACGGACTCCTCGGTGATGAACTTAAACAACACATCGTGGTCGACGACTCATCGGTAAAGGACTTGTGAGTTCTGGACTATGAACTCAAGTGGGATCTCGAAGAAACAGATATATCGGTATATCAATATCGATCCAGAGTACTAGGACCAACCCCCCGGTAAAGGACGACAGGTCATTCTTGGTAAAACATGTTTCTGACTTGAAACTACTATCAGCATAGTGTTGTCCCAGATCGAGACACTCGTATGGACCGACCTCTCGGTGCCATAACTGTCGATCCATCGGCGACATCGACCAGTCGACCAGGAAGTAATAAAGCCGTTGAGAGTGCATTTAATGCCCAACGGTCAGGTGGTTTAACGGTAATAAATATGAACACCAACCCATCGGTACCACCGACCTGTCGGTTCTGGACAGTCGGAAAAACCATAAAGACTTCTCTATAAATATGAGTGTTGTGTGATCGTTTTACCATCTTCCTTGAGCTGAGAAGAGTTATATACTCTAAGGAACGTTCAACACTCTTGTACTGAGAATCATAAACAATTAATCTATTGATTATATTTGGAAGTGAAAAAGAGATGAAGAAAGAAAAATCATAAACAACCAATCTATTGATTGAGTTTGAAAGTGAGAGAGGGGATGAGAAACATAAACTAGGAAACCTGTAGTACAACCAGTTTCCTTATCACCCTGAGATTCAGATTTCTCTACGACGGCTACTAACAGTAGCGTCGGCACACATTGGGCGGGATCTTCAAGAAGCACACATTAGCGAAAAAGAGCTTCAAAGGTAAGTGCTTCTTGGTTTTAATTTTATTTTAAAACATTTGACCCGAAAGTGGATTAAGGGGGATTTTTTCCGGAACCACTATAAAAAAACTCTAGAGCGTCGTCTCTAGCACAGTGGTGGGTGGAATTCTCAGTCGATTAGATAAGTGGAATTCTTATTCTACAGTGGTGGTTGAAATTCTCAACCGATTGAGTGAGGTAGAATTCTTACTCTAATTGTGAGGGTGTAAGTCCCCACTTAGTGAATTTGTGGATAACTCAAGGTTGAATAAGTCCTAACAGTGGATGTAGGTTGGCGAACTGAAGCACTTTATATCTTATGTCATTTTATTTGTAGTGTTAGAGTTATTTTCTTATGTTGATTGTTTAATTCACATTTGCGAACACACACTCACTTGATTGATATATCTGTTGCGCCTAAACTAATCAGTCGAGTAAATTTAAAAATGACCAAATATTTTAGATTAACCTATTCCCCCCCCCCCCCCCCCCCCCAACTCTAGGATCAATTGTGTTATTCTAGCTCCCAAAGGAACTTTCAAAAGCAAATCATATTAAAATGAAGGCATTTAATTCACAACTATAGTGCTTCAACAATGTAGAAAAAACGGAGTGCCACGACACAAGTCAAGTCCGAGTCTGAAAACACGACCCTTGACTGACCCAACCTAGCACATGCGTGGTACAAGCCCACGATTACATTTTGCACGTCCTAGCACAACCTGCAGAATATTTAGACATTTACATTGCATGACTAGTAAACCACAATTCAAGCAAAGACAATGTAATTCCCAACAATTATGAGTCAAATACAATACAAGAATATTAACTGTCCAATGTCACAATATTACATTCTCCAAAAACAAAACATTCTTACAAATCACATTGTTCTCAAAATCTCAAAAGATAATAATTTAACTAAACTATTCAAGCTTCTTTTAGCATCCATCCAGCTCATATTCGACTACCGCTTTGCTCGATCTCGTCTACATTCATTGAATCTGCTTTTACATCTAGAGGGGGAATTAATGGGCTTCGTCAACGCGCCTGGTAGGAATTCCAATCAAGAAAGGTGCACCAACAGTGTGTTATATCAAAATCATATATATATATATATATATATATATATATATATATATATATATATATATATATATATGTATATATTCATTGTCAAATCTTATTTATAACAAGGATAAAATCACATACTTGAAAACATACTCTTTTCTTGATACGATCCTCATAATTCAAAACCATTCCTGATGTTCGACATGATGTGCCATGAAGTATGAATGCCTTTTCATGCCCCACACATCAACCATAATATTCATTTCATTTCAATGGTTCTCATTATTGTCCACTTATGTCCAACATCATTTGAGGCGGCGATCATCACCAGGGTGTTGTTTTCTATCTACAAATTAACTGAGACTATCAGTGGAGTGTGGACTCCTCCCTCTGCACAGGGTTTCGGGACCTTCCCAAGAGCTCTTTGGCCCAATTTAATGCCGTAACAATCATACACAAGGAAGGGGCCAAAGTATAATACTTGTGTTATTTTATCAATATCATCGTACATGAGATCAAGCGATGTCCGGATATTTCATTCTTGGCTCAGTAATGCAAATCACTCCCATGCACCCATGCATGAGATATATGTATGCAACATAATGACAAAATCCATGCATCATGCAATTTCAATCAATTCACATAGTTCATAAATCTCAAATCTTTTCAAAATAAAGACAAGATATCATGTGCTCAAAATGTCTCAAAACTAATATAGTGCTAACAACATTTTCATAATTAAAATCTCATGATTTTTATAAGAAATCAAATCATATTAAAATCAATGCATTTAATTCACAACTATAGTGCTTCAACAATGTAAGAAAACCTACTTGATCTAAGATGTACTTGATTCATCATCAAGTACATTAGCCTTATTAAATTGTCCATGTCTCAGACCGACATATCGACACGGTCAATACATCGCCCCTAGACACAGCCGACACATCGACCATCTCGACATGTCGACTGGCTCTGTCTGTTCATGTTCATTTTTTCCAGTTGTTCTCAGGTTATTTGTATAGACCCAGTCGATACATCTAGAGGTACATTGGTCCGAGATGTCGAGCACGTCGACATATCCTCCTGAGTTTGATCTATCAATATTCATGCTTATTCTCTGTTCTCAAACCATATGTATTGATCCAGTCGATACATATATAGGTGCATATACCCGAGGTGTCGACTTCGTCGACATGTCCTCCGGCGTTTGATCTATTAACATTCATCCTTCGTTCCCAAGCCGATAAGTCGGCCTAGTCGATACATTCGTCAGAGATCTGTGGGCATATCGACGCAGTCGATATGTCTACAGAGTCATTCTTCCTTCGTCATCTTTACATTTATTTCTGGTCATTTCCAAGAGGATACATCAACTGGACGATACATCGTACTGGGACCAGTTCATCACTTTTTTTATTCCATTTTCAATTTTGTCATACCTAGACCGACACATCGACGTTGTCGTTATGTCGTTCTGGGATCAATTCATCATCCTTTTGTTCTATTTTTATTTCTGTCGTACCCAAGCCGACACATCGGCTTCACCGATAGATCGTCTTGGGTTGGGTTCTTTCAGTTTAATACCTAAATATTTCTGGTTTATTGGACTCTTATTCCAAACGACACATCGACAGAGTCGATATGCCGACTGGGTTGAGTCCGAAGGCCATGGAATCGTCTTACATGCTATCCCTCGACTTGCATGTCCATTATCCTCGGTCTTTTATCCCTTAAATCCGTTCATACATATTCTATAAACAATCTAGTGTGATTATTTTACTTAAAATCACAATAAAATCTATCTACCTCGAAGGATTTGCAGGTGTACCCGAGAGGATGAAGGATGAGCTCCTTGCTCACTTCCCTCTGCTAGCTCTATTTCACCTTCTTCTTTGCCTCGTTTCTCCTCCCTTTCACGGAACAGATGAAGTCAGTGGAGAGGGGAGAAAGCTCACTGTAGAGTTGAGGGCTAAGGTTGAGTGAGCGAACGAGATTGAGTGAGTGAAACTGGGTGGTCTCTCTCTTTCTCCTCTCCTCTGTTTCTCTGTTTTTGTTATTTCTTTTCCTCTCTTTCTTTTCTTTCTTTGTGTTTTCTCTCTTCCCCTTTCTTTCTTTCTCTTTTTCTCTCCCTTTTTATCTTCCTCCTTCGGTTGCCCTAGGCCCTTAAATGGGTGGTTGGAAGGTGGGAGTTGGCGTGGGAGGATAACCATGCATGGAAAGTAGTGCATGGGCATCGATAGACAGAAGTGTCGGCTAGAGGCGTTTGAACTACCCCGACACTTCGACCTCGTCAATGTGTCCAACAGTTTGATTCCAAGATATATTGAGATGGTCGATATGTCCATCTGGGTGCTCTATATTTGGCTTATTCTGATTTTGGTCTTTCACTGATACAACGACCATGTCGATGCATCCTTCTGGCAATTTAAGTTTCGGGTTCAGTTTTTAACTTTTACTGACACATCGATCGAGTCGATGCATCACCCAAGGAAGTTCAGTTTGTCAACACATCGACCCAGTCTATGTATCGTCTGAGGGAAATTTAGTTTCCCCTATTTCTTTCAATGTAAATTCGCCACATTTTATTCATATCATTTTTTGGACCAATAATCTAATCATTCATTCAAAGAGAAATTACATACAAAATAAAGAGTTAAAACTCCGGGTCCTTACATTTATTGGGCTCTGGGTTATACACTGGCATCATGGTTGTTAAAATCTTACGATACACGATTCGTATCTTACGATTCATACGATATGTTAAGAGGGACGATTTGTCTATCAACAAATCTTACGATTCGTATAAATAATAGAATTATGGGGTTATTAAGAGTGAAAGTATGAAATATTTCATTTTAATGGTTTTTAAGGCTCGAGTTAATGAGCATTTAAGACCTTTCGATTTTTTGAGGATTTTTTAGTTCATCATTGACTTTTCACAGTATAGTTGGATTATACACTAGTCTTATACTTTTGGGAGTTGGAGCATTGAAATTTGAGCTCCAATGAACTAATTATATAGAATTCACTTAATATTGAAAGAAAGTTGGAGAATTGCTAATGTTATTACATTTTAGACATATTTTACGTTATTTCATATATTAAATATTTTTTAGAGGAAACACTTATGAATCTTACGATTCTACGATTTACGATTTAAGATGTATTAACGATTTACGATACGATTCGATTTTCACAACATTGACTAGCATGTACACTGGCCTGACCCACATATGACATGCGCAAGGATCACTGAGCTCGTCCTAGTGCTTGGCATGGAGCTCAGTGTGGTGGGCTTGGCTTCTGGCTCATGGATTTCTGGCCCATGGAATTAAAATTTCAGACTCTTGATCTTCATTGGCTCTTGATTCTCAGCTTTTCTCTCCAGAATTTAAAATAATCAATTCAGCACTTTAAACGAAAATTATTAAAATAATGTAATACTTCATAATATCGAAGTTTATTGATTCAAAAGCAATCATAGAATCAATTATAATTAAACTTAATGTTCGACAATCCCGAATGACATAACCACAAGATCTATATTGATTAATGCATTAAACACGAATCAATCATAATGCGAAAATCATAAACGTCATAAGATTAAGATATACCCAGATCCATTGAAGAATAAAGTGAGCTTTGATCTTCCCTTTGATATGCCTATGCTTCCTGAAGTCCAAAAACAAGAAAAAACGCAACTTGGAGTTTCTACCTCTTTCCTCCTTAATGCCCTCTCCCAATTTCGTGAATAGTATTTTTGGAACACTGAGTTGTCTTAAGTTGATGGATAATTATGGAGAGAGACCCTTTTATAGACAGAAGGAGGACCCCTAAGTCATCATATGTCATTCATATCCATAAAAAATCTTAGGGGAGAGTAAGTGCAAAACTGAGACCCCTTAAAAAAAAAAAATCAGCATCAATCATCCATCATCCATCTTTGTCTTTGTGACCAACAGACGTTAAAGAATTGGATAGAAATCATGCACGTAGACAATCGAGTTTTTGTTTTCGCAATGTGTCTGTATAGAATACAAGTTCCCCTAGACTTGTGTAGGAAAATCATTTCCTTAGTTATGAGGGTGAGTAAGTTGGAAATTCAAAAAGAGCAACCTAGACCTCTCTGTGGTCGAAGTACTCTGGCCGCAAAAATGAAAGCTAAGAGGCTAGGTATCTGTCACAAATGCGGACGTTGGAATTGTAATGGAATAAGATCAAAGTATGGAGTCCGCTATGAAACAAATAGACTCATAGGAAATAGACAGATCTATGTAAGGGCAGAGTAAGTCCTTAAAGACTGAGACACCTTGAACTTCATAGAATTGTTGATTTCCGGCTGAGCGCTTACAAACATCTTGACAATCTGACGTAAAAAGAGTCACATTTTTAGCATTAATACTTAGATAGAGATCTTTATATCATATTTTTCCAAAGATTTTTATAAGATTTATACTTGGAAACCCTTATACACAGCCATATTAAGTTTAGTCTGAAAAGAAAAAATATTCACGAGTCGAGTGATCACTAGAGGAATACCAGTAGAGACTTAATCCAGTGAGCTTTAGAGACATTCTTTTCTTCTGAGGGTTATAAGTCCAAAAACAAGAGAAAACACACCTTGGAGTTTCTACCTCTTTCCTTCTTAATGCCCTCTCCCAATTTCATGAATAGTATTTTGGGAACACTGAATTGTCTTAAGTTGACAGATAATTATGGAGAGAGACTCTTTTATAGGCAAAGGGAGGACCCCTAAGGCAATTAGAACTTTCTTTTCCTTTCTTACTTCCCATCACAATATAAAATTAACCCCCTTTAGAACTTTCCTAAAATAGACATTCCTTATTTAAACATAATTTCCTGATTTAAAATCCTCTACGTGGGGCTCCAAATCTTAATGTGGATCATGTTTAGTCTTACAAATAATTCAAACTCTCATAATTGGATCCAAATTTATTCAATTTACAATTTAAATTCCTAAAAGTGGTCGAAATTAATTATTAAAAATTTTGGGCCTTTTTTTTTCTTTTTTCAATTTACGTGTGCGAAACCGCGGGATACCCAACGTAAAACCCCCACGGGAGAGCCCACTACCCCTATGGCACACCAAGGTTAGGCCATGGGGGCACAAAGTTTTGCAATTATTCCCAATTTCTAACTGATTTTCTGTCTATTCCAATTTTATCTAGAAAACCAGCAAACAATATTAAATTCACCCAATATATACAAAATTGAGAGCTAACTAGTCCAATAATCAGGGGTAAAATAGTCATTTTTCAATGCTCAGCAGTAATTTGAGCCACAGTGTTCAAATGTTGAATAACTTTACAAAAGAATTCTAACACTCATGACTAAGACCTATGGACATATCGTTGATCTTCAAGGCTCTTCGATCTTCAATCCTTGAGTCTTTGAAATTCATGAGCCATTCGATCTCAATTTTTGGCTTTGATGAACATGAGTACTTGAGTAATGATTATCCTCTTCAAGGGTCTTGATATCCAATACATGTCTTCCCTTAAATCCTTTGTGATACATGTCTTATAGTATAACTCCGTTTGAAATATTAAATACCACAAGTCAATGGCTTGTTATCATCAAAATTACCCATATACCCTTGGGTTGAAACCTTGGGGCAAACAATCTCCCCCTTTTTTTATGACGACAAACTATTACTTAAAATTATAAAAGATGTACAAAATATAAGCCCCCTCCCCCCCTAGTTTAAGCATAAAAACGAATCTCCCCTTTTCTTCATAGATTCATTTCAAATAATGATTATCCTACCCTTCATTTCATGAATATATCATATAAGCACAATGTACAACATTTAATCATGATATTAATAATTCAAGTTCAACCCATCATGATAAACATCCTCCCCCTTTCTTCATGCATATATATAAATGAGATGAATATGTCTCCCCTACTCTTCAAACATCTCACAGTGAGCAGTATAGACAAATTTATGAATTTAAGCACAATGTAGAGCATTCAAGAGTAATAGACCATTTCCCATGTACATTAAAGTGCTAGCTATTGACATCATATAAGGTGTTCAAAATCAAGCCATCCACAAAAGCATGTAAAGCAAAATACATTCAAACCACGTAAAGATAAATTATTAATTAATATATGAAGCAAAGAGGGTTTAAAGGTTAGAAGTGTAGTGAGTTAAATAATTACATGCACACAATTGACCTAGGCAGTTTTCAGATCAAAATACCAAAACAAATGCCAAGAGTAATAATTTTCAACCAATGTTCCATTTTTCTCCCCCTCTAACATTATCAAAAAGAAACTTCTGAGATCAGTCTAGACCAATCGAGCCATAACACGGCTCATCTGAAGTTGTACCCGTTCAATCTTCCGTTGGGATGCCCTTAGCCTGTGATCAATGAAATCTTGAATACTGTCACACTTGACTTTGAGAAAATTTATCTCGGAGCCAAACTCCGCAACAGAGTCACGCATTTCAGATCAGAGAGAGTTAATCGCTTCAAGTACTTGATGAGAAGTCCCATCAGAGTCGGTTGAGGCATGTGAAGATTCTCCAAAGGGTCTAGAATGGGTAGGAAGAGAGTCGGTCATTGGCATATCATGGCGATCATATTCTTGTTCTTCTTCTTACTCATCAACGATAGGTGGATTTTCAATGGTAGATTTGTTCTTGTGTACCCAACCATCATTAGTTAGTACATATCCCATATTCTTTAAAGTGATCTCCCAATAGCAATCTTTAGCCGCATCAATTTTTTCGAACAGTAAAATGATCGAGGATAAGCCTCATGAGATTCCCATAAGGCAAGACCTGCTGCTTCTTTTGGAAGTCACGCATAAAACACATAAGGAAGGATGTATGGAAGGCTGACACGCTTATGAGTAGTGATAGTCCAAATAAGAAACACTTCAAAATAGGAGACACGAGCCTTGGATATATGTTTATTCCCTTTGTCCTATTTTAGTTGTCTCATTTGAAACATTTGCATTTTTTAAAAAAACTCTCTATATACGACTAGCATTCCATGTGATTCTTTAGGCTACTCTAATATAAATAGGACAACTATTTTGGGATAATCTCAAAATCCATATAAAACAACTAAATTGATACTGAGAGAGTGTGTGATAATGTGGTGGATCAAACGGGCAACAAGGGTCAGTTGGGAAGCTAGGGGTATAAAGGGTGCCGAAATGTCAGTTCTCCCACATATATGGTTTAGGGCCTTCACAGTGTCGTAATCTTGCAAAACCATCCAAGAGTGTTTTTCATAAATCTTAGGTGCATCACTGGGGATTTTGAGGATTTCCCTCAATTCTTTCCGATTAAAGGAGATGTTAACTCCATTCACAGAGGAATCTATGCGGTTATCTTGGAAGGTGAAATTTGCATAGAACTGTTGCACTAGTGTGGGAAAGAAGGGACGAACCAGTTCGATGAAAAATCCCCAACCTTGGAATTCAAAATGTTTCCTAAACAGAAATTTATATTGACAAAAAAAAAATGAAGGGGAACGATTTTACCATAGACCACTGTTCGAAATGAGAAGTCAGTTTCATAGGCCTTGGCTGCTTTAGCAGAGACGGAATCGTGATGAGGATCTCGCTGCATCTTTCGTCGTTCCTCTGTTTGAGGTTGTTTCTCCTTTCTGTGCACAAGCGAAGATTCAATGGCAGAGGATTTGGGCGCCATTTTAAGATTGGGAAAAGTTTAGAACGAGATTTGGTGGAGAGATTAGAGATTTGGAGGGGTTCGGAAAGGGATTTGCTATTTCGAGGAGAGTTTTGAAGAGGATGACGGTGGAAACGAAGAGAACAAAGTGGAGAGTGCCGCTGACGATCACCGACTCAACGATTGCAGGCACGGAAATCCTTTTCTACGAAATGTCAAGGGTTTTAGAAGGGTTTCTGTCGAGAGGAAGATGAAGAGCAGTCGCACTTGTGTGTTTTGAAAGGAAGAAGAGGCGAAATGACTTGAGTGAAACGGGGATTCGAATAAAGCCCTTTTGAATAATGGCTTATCAGAATAGTAGCAGCAGTCGACTACACTTCTTCACAGAACAGAGATTAAATTCTCAGAAAAATGCTAAGAACCATGGACATCAAAGAAGAAATATGGCAAGATACATTTGAGATAGAATGACTCACAAAAATAGAATCATGATCACAATGGAACATGAGAACCGGTTGCCAATGACATTATGACACCAAGTTAATAAGTGGCCATTGGCTCTAATCACGGTCAAGTGCATTGGTTCATGTGTCAGAAGAATAACATTTATTAGAATCAACATAATGATTACGGAATCAATTTTGTAGACAGTTTTCCAAATATATTCATGGTGAGGTTGTCATACCCCGATCTATATTAGTGTTTAATTGTTTCATTAGTAACTATTAAGTGTGTTTATTGCTTAGTTAATCTATGAGATTAACAAGTGGGTCGTGTATAAAATTAAAGTTTGACTCGACCTAAATTCAGAACCTATGGAACCGACTCATTTATTATAGTGGCAAAGTTGTAATTATCCAAACTTTCTCAGGCTGTGACTCTTAAAAATCTGTATTTGGAAAATGAATGATTTGAGGTATTTAACTTCTCAAATTTTACTCATTAATTTAGTTTAAAATTCTGAGTTTAAAGAATTTTATCGTCAGTCATTTTGATTTACAAAAGTCTGATTTTTAAGTTATTAGGAGTGTTCATCTTTATAAAATGATAGTTTTAAATATTTTAATAGTGTTAAAATGTCTTGAAATTTTTAGAGTACTTTGATCAGTTAAATTATTTAATCCAACTGAAAAGTCAGAAGTTTTACAAAGTATTGTTTAAATTTTTGGAAATTTACATTTATATAATTGTTAATCAAATAATATTTAAGTTTTGAAATTTAAATGATTTTGCATAAATTATTGAATTTTAAATAGATTTCTCTCTCCAGATTTTTATGTGTTTATGATTTTGAATATTTAAATTATTTAACTAGTTGATTTAATTTAGTGACATTTTAAAAATACCCAAAGTCTAGAAAGGTTTTAAATTATTTCCAAAACTATGGTGATTATTTGGTTTTAATTTATTTTTCTAAACAATCGTATTATAAAATTTTAATTTATTTATGAATGGATAAACATCAAGACAAAAAAAAAATGGAAAATAGGGTGATTATTCACCCCACCTACGGCTAAACAACCGTAGGTTTCAACTTACTTGGAGGGTTTTTAATAGATGAGATGAAGAGGGTAGGTGAAAAGATAATATATATATTACTCCCCTTCCTCTCTTCACTCCACCGATCCTTTTCTCCCTTGTTTCTTTTTTTTTCTTCTTTCCTCTTCTTCTCTAACAGTTCTGGCAGTGGTTTTTGGGGATTTTGTGGGTTTTCAAAGCTAGCCATTTCTCAGCCGATTCTCACAATCAAGATATGAAAATTTATTTATTCGAAAATTTAGGGACTGTTATATTTAAAATAGAGTAGTTTTGAGCTTCAAATTTGTTCTCAAAGAATGTATGAAAAATGAGTTTCTGTTTTAAATCTTGAATAACCTTATCTAGAATAGTTTTGGGTTATTTCTAAGCTATGATTTACCTATCTTAAGCTAAAAAGGGGAAAGCTTAACCTCAAAGCTAACCTTGTGTGTGTTTGGATGATTGACAACTGACATTCTGACATAAGTGAATGAAGTAGAAAGAGTTAGAAGACTCACTGACATCACCTATTTTCAGATGGAAAATTTATAAGGATTCTTTTGAAATGTATTAAGAGTATTTCAGTTTGAAATAAAAAATTATGGAATTATTATGCTTTACAAATCTTGGTGATATTTGCAAGCTAAAGAAGGTGAGGAGACTCAACTTGTACATATATTGTGAAGTCTTTTAAGACTTTAGACTTGGTTATGTTAATCTATTGGATTCTAGGATGAAAAATGGGAACCATGAATTTTACGGATGGAAAAGACCAAATGGGACCAAAATACGAGACCGGACATTGCTTCCATGTAAGGGATGGTGTTTGTTCTCACTATGAAGAACGGAAGCTTAAGAAGGTGTCGAAAAGTTGAGGCCTAGTGGTCTAAAATGCAGTATGAGACCCATTGGAAATCTGGAGGAGAATAAGTTTATTTGAATATGATTTGGAATATTCAATGTTGATAGATGTGTAGTTTGAACAGCTGTGAAATGTCCAACGATGTTACTGTGCATGTACTGTGTTATTCTTATTCATGCATGTGTTATATTGTGAAAGGAATGCATGTGTTATTTATGCATGAGATTATACTGCATGTGATATTCCTGTGCTAACAGGGTTATACAGGTGAAAATTATTCTGGGTTGTTTAATTTGAACTTAACTAGTGGATGGTAAAGGTAACTTTATTGTTAACCTTGGTGGAAAGGGTATATAGAGATATGTATTTACGCCATGTTTATGGAAATATGTAAGTGATATATTGTGCACTATCACACACGGGTTGTAAAGGTCGAGCTCTTGTAAGATGCTGCATTTTGTCCAGCTACGGGTTTAATGCATCCAAGGATAAGTGGAATTCCTTGGCAGGGTTGAGTGGGATACCCTGAAAGACCTATCGAGGTTGAATGGGATACCCCAGTGCATCACAAT
This sequence comes from Chimonanthus salicifolius, assembly GCA_013350335.1. Lineage (NCBI taxonomy): Eukaryota > Viridiplantae > Streptophyta > Magnoliopsida > Laurales > Calycanthaceae > Chimonanthus > Chimonanthus salicifolius. The sequence goes on along the minus strand of CM023541.1, from coordinate 26,685,560 downwards.
GTTAAATGATACACTTGATAGAGATGATCATGTCACATGTTCATATTTTACTAACATGCATTGCATATTGTGTTAAAATTCATGTTTATGAATATTGTATAATGTTGAGCTCTCTTCACTCGGCTAGGAGCTCACATCCCTTACAATGCATTGTTGAGGTGGTGGCTCGACTCCACCAAGATTTTCTCCATAAAATAAGGATTGGCTAGCGGAAGATCTACAAGAATATCTCTGGCTTGATCAGGGTGTGCATTAATATGGAATGCAGATTGGCTGGTGAGATATGGAACTATCTAATACAGCAACGTGGAGGCTTTTGTATTAGTTGTTTGCCATATTGATCTCATATGTGCATATGAGATTGTAAGACTTACACGTCAGTTCCCATATTCAAGTTGTAATTGAATATGGCAAGTCAAGGCAACACCGACTGAAAGCATCTATAAAGAGGAACTCTCGACAGTGTGTTTGAGGGGGAACACATGGCAAGATGTAGATCTTGGCCGAGTGCTTGCATGTGATGAGGGCCTGACATGGCCGCATGCAGAAGGGGTGTGTGTGGAACACACCATCATCGGAGACGCTCGCCTTTGAGAAGCATGTAGGGATTGCTCGTAGGATGCAGGAAGCGTAGAGGAGAGCGGGATTCAGAAGTTGGGTTCACTATCCGGGGTATGAGAAAGATTCACATCAACTGAGAGGTGACGTAGATGTGTTGTATACAGGGGTGTACAAGGGGCTCGGGACTTCGGGTTTGGGCTCATGACTCATGAGAGTCATTATTATTGTACATGTATTTCTTTCTCTTTTATAGTGAATATTCTGTCGCTCCGTGGACGTAGGCCAGGTGGGCCGAACCACGTAAATTTGCTTGTGTTGGATTGTGCTTATTTTATTCCGTTCGAATATTATTGTTTATCACGCTGTAAGCGCTAACAAGTGGTATCAGAGCAATGTGGAGCTGCGATGTAGGTGGAGCAATGTGTACAGTGGAGGTCAGTCAATCATCTCCAGGGGTTGGTGGATTTCTCACCAAGGTGGAGATTGTTGAGGTGGTGTCTCGACTCCACCAAGATTTTTCTCCATAAAATAAGGATTGGCTAGCGGAAGATCTACAAGAATATCTCTGGCTTGATCAGGGTGTGCATTAATATGGAATACAGATTGGCTGGTGAGATATGGAACTATCTAATACAGCAACGTGGAGGCTTTTGTATTAGTTGTTTGCCGTATTGATCTCATATGTGCATATGAGATGGTAAGACTTACACGTCAGTTCCCATATTCAAGTTGTAATTGAATATGGCAAGTCAAGGCAACACCGACTGAAAGCATCTATAAAGAGGAACTCTCGACAGTGTGTTTGAGGGGGAACACATGGCAAGATGTAGATCTTGGCCGAGTGCTGCATGTGATGAGGGCCTGACATGGCCGCATGCAGAAGAGGTGTGTGTGGAACACACCATCATCGGAGACGCTCGCCTTTGAGAAGCATGTAGGGATTGCTCGTAGGATGCAAGAAGCGTAGAGGAGAGCGGGATTCAAAAGTTGGGTTCACTATCCGGGGTATGAGAAAGATTCACATCAACTGAGAGGTGACGTAGATGTGTTGTATATAGGGGTGTACAAGGGGTTCGGGACTTCGGGTTTGGGCTCATGACTCATGAGAGTCATTATTATTGTACATGTATTTCTTTCTCTTTTATAGTGAATATTCTGTCGCTCCGTGAACGTAGGCCAGGTGGGCCGAACCACGTAAATTTGCTTGTGTTGGATTGTGCTTATTTTATTCCGTTCGATTATTCTTGTTTATCACGCTGTAAGCGCTAACAAGTGGTATCAGAGCAATGTGGAGCTGCGATGTAGGTGGAGCAATGTGTACAGTGGAGGTCAGTCAATCATCTCCAGGGGTTGGTGGATTTCTCACCAAGGTGGAGATTGTTGAGGTGGTGGCTCGACTCCACCGAGATTTTCTCCATAAAATAAGGATTGGCTAGCGGAATATCTCCAAGAATATCTCTGGCTTGATCAGGGTGTGCATTAATATGGAATGCAGATTGGCTGGTGAGATATGGAACTATCTAATACAGCAACGTGGAGGCTTTTGTATTAGTTGTTTACCATATTGATCTCATATGTGCATATGAGATGGTAAGACTTACACGTCAGCTCCCATATTCAAGTTGTAATTGAATATTGCAAGTCAAGGCAACACCGACTGAAAGCATCTATAAAGAGGAACTCTCGACAGTGTGTTTGAGGGGGAACACACGGCAAGATGTAGATCTTGGCCAAGTGCTGCATGTGATGAGGGCCTGACATGGCCGCATGCAGAAGGGGTGTGTGTGGAACAAAGCATCATCGGAGACGCTCGCCTTTGAGAAGCATGTCGGGATTGCTCGTAGGATGCAGGAAGCGTAGAGGAGAGCGGGATTCAGAAGTTGGGTTCACTATCCGGGGTATGAGAAAGATTCACATCAACTGAGAGGTGACGTAGATGTGTTGTATACAGGGGTGTACAAGGGGCTCGGGACTTCGAGTTTGGGCTCATGACTCATGAGAGTCATTATTATTGTACATGTATTTCTTTCTCTTTTATAGTGAATATTCTGTCGCTTCCGTGGACGTAGGCCAGGTGGGCCGAACCACGTAAATTTGCTTGTGTTGGATTGTGCTTATTTTATTCCGTTCGATTATTCTTGTTTATCACGCTGCAAGCGCTAACAAGTGGTATCAGAGCAATGTGGAGCTGCGATGTAGGTGGAGCAATGTGTACAGTGGAGGTCAGTCAATCATCTCCAGGGGTTGGTGGATTTCTCACCAAGGTGGAGATTGTTGAGGTGGTGACTCGACTCCACCAAGATTTTCTCCATAAAATAAGGATTGGCTAGCGGAAGATCTACAAGAATATTTCAGGCTTGATCAGGGTGTGCATTAATATCGGATGCAGATTGGCTGGTGAGATATGGAACTATCTAATACAGCAACGTGGAGGCTTTTGTATTAGTTGTTTGCCATATTGATCTCATATGTGCATATGAGATGGTAAGACTTACACGTCAGCTCCCATATTCAAGTTGTAATTGAATATGGCAAGTCAAGGCAACACCGACTGAAAGCATCTATAAAGAGGAACTCTCGACAGTGTGTTTGAGGGGGAACACACGGCAAGATGTAGATCTTGGCCGAGTGCTGCATGTGATGAGGGCCTGACATGGCCGCATGCAGAAGGGGTGTGTGTGGAACAAAGCATCATCGGAGACGCTCGCCTTTGAGAAGCATGTCGGGATTGCTCGTAGGATGCAGGAAGCGTAGAGGAGAGCGGGATTCAGAAGTTGGGTTCACTATCCGGGGTATGAGAAAGATTCACATCAACTGAGAGGTGACGTAGATGTGTTGTATACAGGGGTGTACAAGGGGCTCGGGACTTCGGGTTTGGGCTCATGACTCATGAGAGTCATTATTATTGTACATGTATTTCTTTCTCTTTTATAGTGAATATTCTGTCGCTCCGTGGACGTAGGCCAGGTGGGCCGAACCACGTAAATTTGTTTGTGTTGGATTGTGCTTATTTTATTCCGTTCGATTATTCTTGTTTATCACGCTGTAAGCGCTAACATGCAGGACATGGGCTGGAAGAGGGAGCCGAGGATCCCTCGATGATGGTTTAGAAGTTGAAGATCTTGAAGTTAGACTTAGAATGACTTTTATGTCTAAGTTATTTTGGAATTATAAGTATTTTGGTTTTCCAAGCCATCTATGGCTTCAAGACCTTAAGAATAGATCATATGTAAATATTTTGGTGTGTTAATGTCTTAGTATTTGAATTTGAAAATGTGCATGTGAATATAAATGGGTTTATGTTATGTAAGGTTGAAAAATGTTGATTTTCATATAAAAACCCAACCAAGAGCAATCAATTGACTGATTCCGAGATAAATTATGTGGATCATCTTCTAAAGTTTTAGGTCACTTGTGTTGTCCATTAAACACGTGTGACATTTTCATTGGATTTATGAAGACTTGAAGCCCATGGACTTGTGATGCCTTGATTTTGTTTAAAAAAAAAATTAGATCACGTTCTGGGCCCACATTGGGTTCGGGGCGTGACTAAGATAGTATCAATTCCAGTTTGTCCCAAATTTGATGCCAAAAACACAGCTGTATCAAGAGAACTTTGCATGAGTATCCATGTGAAGTGTTTAGGTAGGGAGCACAAAATGAAGCATTATTAGGAATGAAAGTTTTGAGCTCAGCTAGTACAGCTAGCTTTAACTCTTTAGACATAGAATATTTTGTTCAATTCATGAACAAGAAGTAGAGTTATGAGAGCACATAATTAAGCAAGGATAAGAGTGAGAGTGCTATGCTCAAACAAATACTTAAATCATTTATCAATCAAGTGTTTTGTTCATGGTTTTTTTTTTTTTTTTTTGGTATAAGAATTTATCTTGAGAAGAATAAGAACAAGCACTAAAACAATTAAGTGAAAGAATCATTTAAGAGTGATGGATCAACATTCATTTTTATCTTGACCACCTATGAAAAGCAAAGGCAAGGAGATCATCAAGCTAGAGGATACAAATTCCATGAATTTTTCAACTCATTGCTGCCTTGCATTTAAGTTCTTTTTAGCAGTTGGCAAAACGGGACTGAGTGGCTTCTGACCTTCTCTAAATTTGAGGGAAATAAGTAGATGAATAGGCAAGTTTCATGTCCTATTTCCCATAGTCATTCCCAGTAAATGCAAATTTAGTTACCAAGACTATGTAATGATTATAAGGGAAATTCCCAAAAGATCAATCCCACTAAGTCCAATGAGAAGCAGAGCCAAGCTTGTTGTTAAGAGAATGAAATGCATTTCATTTTAAAGAGGAAGAACCTTGAATGATAGATGTGGAGTATGTGATGGAAAAGATACATATCATGAGTTTATATAGCCCCTTTTAAAAAATCATGATGAAAAGTTCAAAATCATAATAGAAATTTAAGCAGAGTCACACACATTTCTGTCCATTCAGAGCAATTTGCTAGGAATCATAAAATGGTTAGACAAACGTAATCTAGGAAGATTCTAAGCAGCCACGGTGCATGATGAGATTTAGGAGGAATACATATGTAAGTTCTCATATAACTGTGTGACTTGTTATCAGATTATAGAGTGATTTAGATTCAGCATTCATATGATTTTCAACTCTGCTCATTTGAAACAAAGTTGCTACAATTTTGTTGTGATTCTTTCATTGTTATCCCAACAATTCTTAGTATGGCTTTATCTTAATAGAGGAAGCTCCAGTGGTTCAAATCATAGTCAAGAAGAGACAAGTCCATGTATGTATTAACACTGCATTATAATGAGTAACTTAAACATAAGCATGGTTTACACATATTTTCACATTCTCTACACTATGTATGGACAAGACGTAGTAATCTTTCATCAGATTGAGGTGTTGGATTTATGGCTCAAAGCCTTTTGGGCTTGAGTTGTCTGATGGGCCCAGGCCCAGTATGTTGTAAGCTACACTATATAATGTTCTCTTTGTCTTAGGGTTTATTTGGTGGAGCTTGAGGAGGCCATCCCAGCTCTAAGGGAGGGCTGTGAGGAGTGAGAGTGTAGTGAGAAAAATAGAGAGAGTGATGAGGGAAGATACTGAGAGATTTGGGTCAGGGATTCCTGAGTAGCATTGCCATAAATCTTGTATCTTGTATTCCTTCTCTATGGATAAAATCTACACTCTCCTGTGGACGTAGGCCAAGATTGGGCCAAACCACGTATATCATGTGTCCTTTTTGTGTGTGTGCTTGATTGATTTGTGATTATGTGGGTTGGGTCTAATCTCCAACAATTGGTATCAGAGCGGGTTGTCGGATCCAGACCTGGGATTGTCAGATCCAAATGGTGAAATTGCAAATTACAAATCAGAGGAGTTCCCTTCAATCCACGCTCAGATCGGTGAGAAAGGATGGTAGCCAGATCCGTTTTCTTATGAAGTGTCTCAGGCAATGCAACATGAAGGGTGTGCAGATCTAGGATCTCGAGGAAGACGATATGCGGAGAACAGAGGAAGGGCAGAAAGCCATGTTCTCGCTTAGGCTGTGTGCTGAACCCCGAGGCAGATCGGTGGGGTTTCTTTAGAGGGTGCACAGATCGAACAAGAGCAAGGCAATTTTTACAACTGAGAGCAGAGGGTCTTCTGTTTCGACTAGATTTGTAGATTTGGAAGGTAGGCAGCATCGGCGGAGTCTCCATAGGGCAGAAGGTTGCAGATCTGAGTAGAGGCGAGATCTAGAGGACAACAGAAGAGGTGCAAGCAGCAGAAGACTCTCCAAATCTGTGTGGGAATTGATTTCCAAAGAAGAAGAAACTGGAAAGCAGATGGGGACCATTGATACAGAACTGAGACTGAGAACATAGGGAAAGAGCGATGAGCGCCAGCAACACCAAGCAGTGATGCTGGAGCCGGCGATCGCCAGAGAAAGGCTGGTGTGAGGTGGCGGCAAGAACTTGAGATTCCAGTCGATTTGGGTGAATCGAGTGGAGAAGGATAAAAAACAAAGTTTTCAGTGGTGTGGAGGATGGTGCACCCGAGGGACTATGGATGCAAAGTCGCGCAGGACCATTGGAGTGTTTCTGGTAGTCTGAAGGACTACAGATTCGTCACAAATTCAGATACTCTTTCACCCCGAAAAAAAATCAACGGTCAGAATTGTTTTACAATTTCTGGAGTCATCGAGACTCAGAATTGAGATCTGTCTTCGCCTGTGCAATTGTGGCGGAGTGATCTATGCAGACCGGTGTGGATTTTTTTTTTGGAGGAGTCGGGGTGTAACACCGTGCCCTTCGGGCCCACTGACATGAGATAATATTTTTCTAACAATGAGCCATTGTGGAAATCATAATTATACATGGACTTAATCATTTCATATGATCAAAGTTTGGACATGAGATTTGACAGCCTCGAATCCAGCCATACACAGCTGGTAAGAATCCCAGGCAGATGGAGGGGTCACCATGGACCTGCTTAAGACCCAAAACCTCAGCAGATTCTACCTCGACACATAGTATGTGGATATACTACTAACCAACATGTAGTCTATAACTTGACCTCTTATGAAGTCCAAGTATAAAATGTCACACATGATCTACCCAAATATTCGCCATAAATCAATCTCATCTACATCAGAATCAGACAAAAGAAACGAAGTAGACTTTATTACATTTGTACAGTGCCTCAACAGACACAATAAGGGGTTTATTACATAGCATGTTCAGACAGACAATATGAAAAACATCAAGTAGATAAACGTGAAATCCCAACAACAGGGATAATAGTTAGAGGCCTTCCACCCCTACTACACGTGCGGACCATCAAGTCATTACTCTTCCGGCTTCCCTAAAACGTAAGGGATGTGAGCTCTACTAGCCCAGCAAAGAGAAACAATAGATAATATAGCAGATTATCAACTCATAAACATGGTTAAACGAATAATAATTTAATCACTCAGAAATCATGTAGTTTTCTATGAGAACGACGTCTACATAACAGACCTACAATGCAAGCTCTTTCTTTCCTCCAAAATTATACCCCTGCCAAACAGCGTCTGCAACCCTTGCCTAGCCGCAATAGATACGTTTCCTAAATCGCCAGCAAATTCATGCTCAGTGCTTCACACAGTCCGTACATACGCCTCATACCAGTGCCCTCCACGAGCTAGGTACTTCATGCAACAGTGTGAGGTATTTGATATGCACAATACACAAATCAGATATGCACATCAAATGTATGGATTAAACATAGTTATCAAGCCAAATAAGCATCTCTCGCAAATATGATCATAATAACCTCACTCAGTGTAACATCCCGAATTTTCAATGCAATTATTTTATTGAATATTATCCATTTTAATTGGTAAATTTAAGATTAATAAATGGAATAAATGCTAGATGAATAAGAATTGGGGCAATGGCCCAATTATGGCCATCATGGATAGGATTGATTCTGATTAGTTGGGTAAATGTGGCCAATTGGGTAAAATGCCCAATTGGGACCCAACGGGTCAAGATGAATTGATGTTAGGGTAAATGGGTAAGGAATTGATTTAATCGGGTCATGTACCCAATTAAGATCTAAGGCATGAGATCCACCTCATCATGTGAGGTGGCAAGTATAGGAGGTGACATGGAAGTGGCATAGCCAAGTGGGACCAAAGTCCACCTCATCAAGTGAGGTGGCGTGTGGTCTAAGGTCAATTGTAGGGCCGGCCACCATGGTTGACTTGGTCAACCATAGGTGAGTTCATGGGTGAATCCAAGAGGATCAAATGAAGTGAGTTGAGTTAAATTATCTAATTAAAATCACTTGAGCTAGGTGGAAATAAATCCAAGTGCTTGAGTTAGGAGATTGAGTTTCATTTAGGTGAGGTGAGTTGAATGGGTGGTGAGTCACTTGGAAGTTAAAAAGACTAGGTGAGTCAAAGGGGAGGTGGATGGTTTCCATCTCATGGAAACCTTAGACAAGAAAATCGTTGGAAAGGGAGAAATGGACAAGTGTAAGCCATGTGCCCTCTTGGTTAACCAAGGGACACATGGGAAGGACAAATGTAAATAGGGTGGTTGGGAGTTAAGGTTTACACATGACTCACTCCAAAACACCATAGGGCCGATCCTCTCTTTGGAAAAGAGATAGAAAAGTTTTATCTCATTCCCTCCCTCCCTCTTGAGCAAAAGAACTCTCCCTCTCTCAACCTTCAAACCCTAAGGTCGACCCCCTCTCCTTGAGACAAAGAGAACTTAGAGTTTCCTCTCATTTCCTCTCCCTCTCAAGCAACACTCTTTGGCCGAAGATCAAGGAGGCTCTCAATCTCTCTCTCTCCCATTTCGGCACTAACTTGGAGAAACCGAAGAACGGAGGAGGAAGAAGAAATGGCTAAGGAAGGAGAAGAACGGAGGAAGAAGACAGAACGAAGGAAAACAAAGGAGTCGCAGGAGACGTATGTAATATTCAACAAGGGTTTAATGTTTAAGAAGAAAATAAGGGAACCATGGTTTCGGCTATGGAATGGCCGAAACCATGGGGTCCCATTTCGGATTTGGAAAGATTGGCCAAATGGTTATAAGGCCATGGATTTGAAATCCATCCAAGGAATAATAATAAGTTGAACATAAACAAAGATTGTTCAAATCAGAAATGTGGTTTGTTTTGAGATTGAAAAATGGACAAACCCTAATCTTGTTGATGGGTAAGATAGATTGTTAATGACTATAATAATGCATGATTAATGGATGACAACATGGTTCGGCCCCTTGCATGGCCGAACCCTAATTTTTATATATGGATCATTGAGGATAAAAAGAGAATGGATGAGGTTCGGCCATGATGTATGGCCGAACCCCATCAAATGACCTAAGGCTCGTTGTATGTGATTCTTAAGAAAACCATCCTCAAGATGATATGAAAATGGAAAATAGGATGAAGAGGAGGAAACATGGGTTCGGCCATGTTGTATGGCCGAACCCCATGGAAGAATGTTTATAGATCTAAATATGTTTCAAATAATTAATGTTGGACTATCAAGTTAAGAAATGAAAAGATGGAAATAAGGAACCATGGTTTCGGCCATACAATTGATCATGTTATGGATCTAATTATGTTAAATGATCATCATTGGATTATCTAGCTAAGAAGATGATAAAAAAAATAAAGAACCATGGGTTCGGCGATGTTGTATGGCCGAACCCCATGAAGGGAATTTTATGGATCCATATATATAGTGATGGACTATTAAGTTAAGAACTAAGATGACAAAAATGAAGCACCATGGGTTCGGCCATGTTGTATGGCTGAACCCCATGGATGACCTTTGTGGATCTAGGGATGATTGGATTAATAAATCAAAGATGGAATGATGTTGGACCCGCATTGGTTAAAATAATAAGGACTAAAAGAGGGGTCAAAACCAAAAGGGTGAGGTTCGACCATGTTGAATGGCCGAACTCCACTAATGAGTTTCTGTGGACTTAAACATTTTTCAGCCCTAGTGTATGGCCGAAACCCCTTGGGGGTCTTAACCGGGTTAAGGACTATAACCATAGGTGGAAAATGAACATGGAATGATGGGGATCAAATGGGTCATCGTTTTAATCTATTTTATGTGTAATAAGGTAACAAGATTTGACAAACGGGTGTACGATCGGCTTGACGCGATCGGTGATCGGTTTTTGGACGAAAACACAATGACTCGATATTTGAACGTTGGTAGGATTCCTACCTTATTGAAAACCATGGAATATATATATATATATATATGTGATGTTTTTTCTTCTATGTGCAATGAATTATTTTGGTATCAAATGATATGTTTTAATGATGGGATTTTCATGCTATATGTGTAATATGAATAGCATGTTTGCATTCATATCTCATGCATGGCATGGGAGGGGTCAATGAGGGGAGTCCATGCTCCATTCAAATATCCGATAAACACACGTGGAGAGGGATCCGCACTAATTCCGGATGTGATATTTGAGGAGTCCACTCTCCGTTCGGCGAGATCGATAAGGCATACATGGGGAGTCATGACAATACCTTGATGAGAATTATCCATCAAGAGGAATACTATATGATTATGATATGGATGATGGGTGTGATTCATGGCATATGACACCCATGGCATGACATTAAGTTGCATAGTTTTGATATTATATATCTATGTGATTTTTATACTAACCCATGTGTTTGACCCTACTCGGAGTACCTACTGGGCGCGTTGTCTAACGCTCTACTTCTACCTTAGATGATAACACAGGAAATGGACGGAGCAAAGGATGTAAATGGAGCCAAGCTTAGGAGTTTGGATAATCTAGTTTCATTTTATTTAAGTTTTATTATGGACAATGTAATTTGAGTAGTTAGTATTTAAGACTGTAATAACTTAGACTATTTGCTATGGTTTGGATTTTAATTTTGGATATTTTAACTTAAGATGATTATTATTAAGTGATGGACTTCCTTGCTATTTAAAATTGGATAGGATAGTAACTCTATTATAATTCCGCACTATGTTTAATTTCGCATGTTTAACCTTAGTACGTGTGAACCGTTTTAGTGAACTTAGTCCACGCACACTTATTGTTGGCCAGTTAAGGGCCGGGCTTTGGAAGCTCGGACTTAGCTCGCGTCGTGACGTCCCTCTCTCTCTCACTCTTTTATTTCAAAAAAAAAAAATAGACTCTGATTTTTTGCGAGTGAAAAAGGGCGGGGCGTTACACTTAGTTAACATGAATTCCTAAGCCTTGCCGCATGGAATCATATCACATATATTAGCAATCAGTTTTAGTTATAATATGCTGAAAAACTAAACACAGATTAAAAAGCCCACCAACGGGTTTTAAATTACAACACATAAGTGTTATCGTTCTCTCCAGTCAGGTACGTCTACCCTATACTCATCTTTTACATTGTGGGATAATTATCCTACAATACACAGTTATATACAAATATGCCTCTTCCCATAGGAATCGCAGTTGGATAATGATTTATCCCTAAATCTCCAATGATACGAGTCAGTCTCTAGGAATAAGTGGGTTCCGTTCTCCATTTTAGAATGGCTAGACCTCGACTCCTGTACACTATTGTTCACGTTTCATATGTAGAAACAATCATTCATTCCCTTACGTGTGAACAGTGTCTGTATCGCATTTTGGTCCGATTCACCACGGATATCGACTCATTGTCGTAGAACTTAATGGTGCAGGAAATATTGTATTGAATGCAAAATGAAATGCACTTTAATAAAATACATAGTGTGGTTGAATCTACTCACATTTGGTCGGCAAGTGTTTTTCAGTAATCTATTTAAAAAGTAAAACAGCATAAATACAACGTATAATAGCATTATATAACCATAATATATAATCCTAAGTGTTTAGAATATCATGACAACACATTTGTGGAGTTTGTAACAATTTTGTAAAAATTACGATTTTGCCACTGAGTATAATACAGACTAAAAGTCTAAACTAAGTATTGTCAAAACAACATAAAATTCATTTTTGAAACTTTTCAAAAATTACGTTTTTGTCCCCAAAGATATCCAAAATTACCAAAATGCCCCAGGGCACTATTCAAAAAATTTTACGAAAATGGCAGTGGTACTGTTTGCGAAAATTACAAAAATGTCATTGATACTATTTGCAAAAATTACGAAAATGCCACTGGTTCAAAATTACGAAAATGTCGTTGGTCTGTTCGCAAAAATTGCGAAAATGCCATTGGTTACTGTTCACCTTGGTCGACCTGTTGACCACACAGGGTTTGACCAGTCAACCCTAGTCGATCGGTCAATAAAACACTGTTCACTTGCCGTAAAAACAAAGAATTTTGACATGTCGACTGATTTTTCCATTTTCTGGATATTTTCTTGCATGATTTTTTTGAGCAAACCGTAATGTATTTTCAAACGAAATTTAATATCTAGCTTTCTTTAATGAGATCTATAATCTAAAAATATTAAATGAAAAGAAATATGTTGTGCAAATTTTAAATTTATAACTCGTAAGTGCACGAACCATTTAATAGTATAGCGTTAAGAATGCGAGGTCGATCCCAAAAGGAAACAACAAAATATATGCAAAAACAAAATATATGAAATTGAAACATTGTGATTAAAAAAAAATAGATCTTTAGAAGTAACCTAAATATGAAAATCAAATTCTAATTTTTATAAATTGATTTTAAATTAGTTGCATTCTAGTTTTAAGAAACTAATCTAAAAATGAGAGTATCATCATCTAAATATAAAATCTAACCAATAAATCCGATTTAATTAAAGTAATGGCATTGAACTAAAGTTTATAAATAATCTAAAACCAGTTTAAGAGAACAAAATTAAAATGTAATCAAATCAATCTCAGCCTAATTCAAAAGAATTTGAGAGAATAAGAAAAGAATAAAGAATTTAATAAAAATAATGAAATATTCACATAATGTACAATGAAATTGAGACAAGTATTTATGGAGGAACTTTATCCCATTTAATGATAAAATCACAGCCTAGACTATGAAATCTTCAAGAATTATCAAATACATATTCAAATTGTCTTTTATTAAAACTCCAATTAAAAATATTATTGCTTCCATTAAATAAGAAATTCCCAATTCAAGCCTTAGGCTTGGGCAGAAATTTATACTTTCCTTTCCAAATCTAAAAGAAGTTGTTCTTAACAAGAACCTTAGACTGGGAAGATCAAGTTCCACCGATCCTAAGAGGGGTTCTGTTTTTTCTTGAAAATTCTCAAAATAATTTCTAACATAACATTTATAAGAGAAATAAAAACAAAAATTTAAACTATCATTACATGATATTCAATAATTGGAAAATCATACATCTAAAATAAGCTACCATGAATTTTATTAAAATAAATCGAAATATGAAATTTTGATGCTTTTGGAGTTTTTGCATCAAAGACATGAATTAAAAATAAAATTCAAGAACTCACAGACATAATTCGAATATTTCTTTCCCTTCCAGTCTTCGCAGCCTCCAATCTTTGCATACCTTAATTCATTGCTCAAATTCGAATTTCAATGGATTCCATAAGCTCTATTTATAGACTCAGGGTTGGAATGGATGGTTGTGATTAAATCTGGGTTAAGTTGTGAATTGATGGCTTGGATTGGATCTCCTTCAGAAGTAGATGGAGGAGATTTAAGATGAGAAATTAGGATTCCAATAGGGTATATGTAACGCCCAGACTCGGAAGTGGGCCCAAAATACTATTGATTTTTTTTTTTTAACTAATCTCCAAGGCTTTTAAATGGGCTGAATCAAAAGTTAGGCTCAACCACACATGTTCTCGACATGTGGACTTAAGCACAGATCATAAGTCTACCCACATATAAACACATAACATACGATTGCATAACTCCTTAAACGAAATATTTTATAAACATATCAGAGTTACTACGGAATACATAGTGGTTTAATACAAGCTAACACATAAAAAGTACCACATACGGTACTTTACACAAAATATGATTTCAAGAACCAAAACTCAACAATAAAATCCCCATCAAAGAGAATACAGGGCCATGCCAAAGCTTATTCTTCCTAAGCTCGATACAGAGGTTCCTCCTCCTCGGGTACATCTCCTAAAATGTGAGTTGTGAGAGCTAACTAGCCCAGTGAAAGAACATAACATTGCAGTTTATTGAACATCAGGTTGGTCAAAATCAATATTGTCAACATAATAGTTTTATCCTGTCCAAAATCTCAATATCATTCCACAATTGCCAACATCCACCGTAACACCTAGATACTACGCTGAGACCAATAGTATTAAATCCCGACACGGTTAAAATACTTCTTGCAAGTACATCTCCAGCAAACCCCAGGCTGGTACTGACACACCCGTGGTCAGCAACTGTCGACACACGTGGTCCAGTAGACATAACCGACACACACAGCTCGGCAATTGTTCAATAATAAAGGGTATGTGGAAGCAATATTAATAACATCACAGCTCATAAGCACCATCATCGGTAGTCAACATCACAAATATCTATAAGCACTTTTCACAATAGTGCATCATGTCTAGGCACATAAGTGGGTTCATTAAAACAGATCCTTGAAATCACTCATTACACTAGATCCCATTTAACCTGATTTACTCTTACTGTAGTGTTAAGTCTTCTAACCGAAAATGTGTAGTATCGCAGAATCTGTCAAACATACAAACAGATATACAGATAAAGATCAGTCAATATATATAGCATAACAAGCAATACATACTTATAGTAGTTCAAATCTTATTTTCTGAAAATCTCCAGGGGAAATGGAACTGAGTCTCCTATTTGGTTGCTAACCATTTTAAGTTACAATGATCAGCAATGTATATATAATAGAGTGCTGAGGCCACTTCTCATATTGTCTTCTTGGCATGATCAGATTGACGTATTGAGTTAGGCTTAGATGTATAAGGTTCTCAGGCCACTACTCTTATAGCGAGTTAAGCCTAGAGGTCACTCAGTGCCCGAACCCTTCTTTTCTACAGAGCGGCGAAGGAAATCACACAGCTACAGATAGCTATCGGGCTGAGGCAGCCACAGATAGAGAGTGTCGGCCTGAAAGTGAATATAATAAGTAATACACTATAGTAGTAAGAGAAAGGGATTAGTATCAGTTTTAATTATTAAAAAGGGGTATAAACATCACATTAAAACCTAGGATCTAACACATGCATCTTAAATCAAACCAAGATTTACCATTCAAAACTGGGTTCCTCGGAACATGCCTCGGAACCAGGTACTGTGGCTTCGGACCTTCCGAGCAACTGCCTAAACTGGTCTACAGAACTTCAGAACATGGTTCTGTTCTTCGGAAGGTCAGAGGTTCAAGTCTCGGAACGTCCAAGGGTGCTTCCAAACTGAAAAACAGAAAACAAAATTTTCAGTGGGTCTTCGGTATGTCTCAGAACTTGCCGAGGAAAGCTCAGAACCTCCGAACCATTCGATCCTTCCGAAACAGACTCGGAACATCCTGGAAGCAGAGGCGGGAGAAATGGTTAGCCTCTAGACACTTCGAGGTCCCGAACAAAGGCTCAGAACGTCCGAAGGTGTCGGCTTCGGAACGTTCGAAGCACAACTCTCGGATCATCCGAGAGTCGTCTTCTTCCTTTGTTTGCAGCAACAGACAGTAACGGGGCTGGGAGAGTGAAATAAGAATCCAGAAAGAGCAGGTTTTCTGGGTTCGTTTTTTACATCCAACTGGTCAGATGGACTCCTCAGTGAGTTCTCTTAACATAGGGAATAAATTAAAACGTTAACACTGATTTAAAACATTTGATTTTAACATGAAAACCAATGTTACAAAAAAAATTTCAAGATTTTCCTTAAACTTCAAATTCATTTTACACACTCAAATCTTGATCAATTTTACTTCTATTTGATCCTAAACTTGTTAAAATTTAAAAACGAACACAATAGTTACCTTCGCTTGAGCTCTAAGGTTGAAAATTCGAAACTTGTAAAATCTTCCTCCTTAAGCTTACGGTGAAAATTTGAAAAGCAAAGAGGGAGGGCAGTTGGTTTGATTTTCTCAGAGATGAAAAATGATCTGAAGTAAATCCAGTTGTGAGGAGTGTAGAATTTATAAACCCTCCAACCAAACAAGCAGGTTGACACATCATTGGCAACCCATGGGCATTTGAATGGGTTGCTGAAACCACGTACCAGCGGCAACAGTAAAAAAGTAAAAAAAAAAATTTGCAAATAAGTCCTTTTGCAGGTTTTGCAAATAAGTCCAGTTTTGGTCGTAATTAAATTTGAACTAAAAACATGGTTTAATTAACTTGATTAGTTTAATCCAACTTAATAAAAATGTTGGGTTTAATAAACTCTATTTGTCCTAAAATTTTGGAGATTTAAAATTCATTAAAAACCATGGATTTAGACAAAATCCACATTTAGACACTATTTACTTAATTTAACTTGTGATTAATAAAAGGGTTTAATACCTTTATTTTCAAAATTTGGAGAAATAAACTAAACAGTCATATTAAAACCTAACATCATATGATTTTCTAAATTTTTTCTTATTTCTAAAATTATCTAAAAATAATTATTTCTTCTCTTTCGGGCTTTTTCGGGTGGTTTTAAATACTATTTACTGAAAATAATATAATTCTATAGTTATAAATTAAAATCCTTGATTTAAGGAAATCAATACCATCCATCAATAATCAAATAATTACATACATAGAAGAAATAATAATGATAAATGGTAAATTACTATTTTGCCCTTCCAACTAGATGAGTTGGATCATCGAGCTATCAAACTCTGCCTAGGCCACACCTGGGTCTTTCGCAAATCCTTACCCGAAATCTTCAAGATTAACGGGTCTAAGTATGATTTATCCTATTGATCACGCTTAATTCGGGTCAGGGTATTACAATATACACGAATTTAGTGTGTCTTGGCTTGGAGGCTAAGCAGAGAATGAGAAAAGATAGGAATTTGAAGAAAAAATTGGGATTTAGTGCAAATCCTGTTTTTCTACACATGTACCATCTTTCAGCTCCATTTTGACCTAATAAATGTCCAAATCTTGAAATTTTGTAACTACAAAGTTATATCCCTTGACATCTTCCTTCCAATGCAACAAGAATAAATGCAATCGGATATCGGAGTGGAAAATTATGCTCAAAATACCAAAGCTGTGTCAAAATTTGTCTTCTAAATCCCATTTTTTCTCCATTTCTTACTTCAAGATTAACCGGTGTAAGTATGATTTATCCTACTGATCACGCTTAATTCGGGTTAGGGTATTACAGTATACACGAATTTAATGTGTCTTGGCTTGGAGGCTAAGCAGAGAATGAGAAAAGATAGGAATTTGGAGAAAAAATTGGGCTTTTGTGCAAATCATGTTTTTCTACACATGTACCATCTTTCAGCTCCATTTTGACCTAATAAACGTCCAAATCTTGAAATTTTGTAACTTCAAAGTTTTATCCCTTGACATCTTTTTTCCAAAGCAACAAGAATGAATGCAATCGGATATCGGAGTGGAAAGTTATGCTCAAAATACCAAAGCTGTGTCAAAATTTGTCTTCTAAATCTAATGGTTGGCAAATGGGTAACTAAAATTCATTATGAAATTGATGAGATGATTTATGAATGAATGAGATTCTAAGGTTAACCTATATGATAGGTGGATTTGATGAACAAGATCTAAGATAATGCATGTATGGATTGGATAAGGTAGGTGGATCTAGGGTTTCCTATGATTAATGAGATGAAATGGATGGTCTGGATTAATGGATGAAAATGAGTGGTTAAGATTGTATGGAGAGGAGATTGGGTGGTGTGGATTTACAAGGAAATGGACAAGGCTTGGGCGTGTGAATGGGCTATGGACTTGGGTTTTGGACCTATAAATGAGCACATAGGCCTCCACTAGATCTTGAACTTGAGCTTAAGAACTTGGGCCTTTGTTGAGACCTGGCCTGCTGGGCTTGACTTCAACTTGGACACTGGCCTGGCTCATTTTTCAGAGTACAAATGAATCACCTAGCCTGGCCCAATGGATTGGCATTCTCGCTCATGGATTTGCAGTCTTCGGGTTTCATTCTTCAAACTTCACCATGTTCTCTTCTGGAATTCAATAATTAATCCACCACTATTCTAAAAATTATTGGACTAATCCGGATTCTCATAACTGGATCCAGATCTGTCAATTTACAATTGAACTCCTAAAATGATGAAATAATCATCAGAAATCCAGTTCTTTCAATTGAAGCTCAAAAGTTGCAATTATTCCCGATTTTAGGCTGATTTCTTGATTTCTCCATTTTTCTGTACAAAAGTAAAAATAACATTAAATGCATCTAATATATAAAAAAGCAAGGGCTAACTGGTCCAATAATCAGGGGTAAAATGGTCATTTTACAGTGTTCATCAGAATACTTACAGAAATTTGACAAAAAAATTCAGAAACCAAGCTCAAACGGCAGTTGAAGAACGAAGTAGGAAGCAGAAGAAAAACAGTAAAAATCTGAGTGAATTTGTGATTTTAACTGACAATCCATCGTATCTATTTATAATGTTTGAAAACCACTGTTTAATCAAGATTTGGATGAACCCTGGCCCTTTGATCTATCAGCAAACCGTCGGCAAAATCTCAGTAGATGAAAACTGTCAGTAGAAAGATAAATTTAGGTTTTTATTTTCTGAAAAATCACTTTTTAACAATAATTCTTTTACCTTTTTCTGTTCGCGTATATTAGCCTCTGATTTTTGAAAATCCGACACCGCAGATGCGTTCAGAACACGAGGTTTACCTACGGTGAAAAGATTATTTTTCATTTTGACACAAAAAATGGTGTATTTTTCACAAAGCCAATATTTTAACAAAACAGATGGCTTATATTCACCGCGTCTTTGACAATTCAAAACAGGTGTTTAAAATACCTATTTTGACATTAAAAAATACCAAAGAGTTTGATAAAATATAGATCGACTGTGATCTGAGTTTGCCAATTTTTGAAATACAGGGTATCTTGAAAATCAGGATTTTTGGCTAAAGCATGTGTAAAATACATGTTTCGAGGAATACTCATGAAATTCCGAAAATACCATTTAGTAGCGTACTCAAAAGCTTAATATGTGTATGAATTTCAAGGTCTAAATATATCAGAAGAGTGGTCTTTCATACTCAAGAAGTTTTCAAGACACTATTCATGATTTTTATATAAAACAAGACAAAAATAGCCTCCAATCTTTGTCGGGCTAAATTACTGAGCAAACGAACTCTGATTGGGTCATATAATACCTTTTCGGGAAGCTCTTTCCGTACCCTACCATGTAAATCGGTCACAAAGCCGAGTTAGCAGTCCTAAAATTTTGTCATTTTTCTAATTAAGGGTTGGGTTATTACACGGGGAGTGGTCAACGGTGGTGCAAAGGACTTGGGCAGTATTCCTCGAGGTGGAGCCCATTTGGTACTGACTTGCAGAGGCAACACAGGGATCTCGATGACTATGGTTTGAGGTGGAGCCCATTTGGTGCGGAGTTGCAGATGCGAACAGGGACTCGGGCGGAAATGCTCGAGGTTGAGCCGGTTGGGCTAAATAGTTTGACTCAAGACTGGTGGGGCATCCCAAGATATGGGATGGACGTCTTACAGAAGATGAGGAACTGGAGGTGCTTCACAGCAAGTAGAGGTGTCATAAACTCAGGGCAACATTCTTCATGATATCGGGCTTTTTCGCCAAGGTGGAGTTTGTTGGATTTCTGTCTCAATGCGTTTTGGGCCTGAGTTATCTGATGGGCCCAGGCTCAGGCCCAGTCTGTTGTAAGCTACACTATATAATGTTCTTTTTGTCTTAGGATTTCTTTGGTGGAGCCTAAGGAGGCCATCCCAACTCTATGGGAGAGCTGTGAGGAGTATGAGTGTAGTGAGGAAAATAGAGAGAGGGAAGATACTGAGAGATTTTGGTTAGGGACTCCTGAGTGGCATTTTCATAAATCTTGTACCTTGTATTCCTTCTCTAGGGATAAAATCTACACTCTCTCGTGGACGTAGGCTAAGGTTGGGCCGAACCACGTATATCATGTGTTCCTTGTTGTGGGTTGGGTCTAATCTCCAACATGAGGCACCATGTTCTCAGTTGCCTACGTACCACATAGTGGATCAGATCAACCGTAGTTCATTCATTTTCCATGTTAGGGTTGACTTTAGGTGGCCCTAGGGAATTACAAACGCAACTTGTCTTCGCATTTAAAATGCATTCCTTGAAATCCCAATTCTACAAGTCCGTCCCCAAATGTGGCATAGTTTGACCTATTGGGTCATGTGATATTTGATCCCCATTTCTCCCATTTCATTAGGCCCAACCCTTCGTTAAGTTCCACTCCGAATAATGAGAATTCATTTGATGCATACATTGCACATAGCATTACACAAGCATGTGAAGTCATTAAAGCCTTACATTTTCATGTCTTAGGAAAGCTTGAATCATCATAATCCTATCATGCTTCAAACACATCACAATGATAGGAATTCTCAACTATGGCAAGAACCTATACATAGGGAACTTAGGAAATTCATAAACATGTATTTTATACAATACATTCACATTGTCGTCATGCACTTACACAATTATGCATTTAAATAAGCACAAAACAACAGTCATTCAGTCATATTTTCAAAAACATGTCATGCAAAGTTTATCACACACTTCAACATGCCTAGATATTTATCAATTTATGGGGTTCACATACAGTATCACCCATTCATTGCCATGAGTTTCATGGGTGTAATAACATGACGTTCGAGCTAATTCCAAGCTTGATTTCATCCTTAGGTTGAAAACCCTGAACTTCTCTAAGTTATTTTCCCTCCTTGAGGACATTCAAATTCAATTACACTAAACCCCAATGGGTTTGAGAGAGGGAGGGTTCCATTTCATTCATGCAATAGGGGCAATTCATCAAATTTTCTCCAAATTTCCACCTTAGGGTAAGCATGCCTCTAGGTTAACTTAGCTCAACCCATGTTGAATTCCCAAACGTGACAATACACCAGTTCATTGTTGCATTTCCCCAATTTTTCCAAGTTCCCTAACTCCCTCTAAGGTTCATGCCCAAATTGGGGCTCAATCTCCCTCCATGCATGGCTCCAATTTTCAAATCCTCATTATTCTCCATACATTCTTCCCCATTTCGGGCCTATACCACCATTCTAAACTCCATTCCACAAAATCCTTAGCAAAGACGCAACATTGGAAAGAAAAGAAGATGGAAGAGTGAAGAACTTACCTTGGGGAGGAGAAAATTTGAGTGGGAAAGTTTAATACCCTGACCCTTAATTAGGCTAATATTGTGTAACTATGACCGTTAAGTATGCTTTTTGAATGGGTAGGTGTGTAGTTTACTGAGTGGGCTTTCTGAAAAGCCTAAATTTGGCCCAATCCGAGTTCGATGGCTCATTCATCCGATTCGTTGGTTCATTCATCCGATTCGTTGAAGTTAGAAGAGGCGAAATAGTCTTTTACTATTATGCATAATATCTCATTTATTATTTTTGAAAAACGGTGTACAGTAACCTCAAAACTATTTCGGTGTGTAAAAGCACTCATTCGAAATATTTGGAGTTTCAAACTTGCATACACGAATGGTCTTCACATACCAAACACAATGAATTTCAAAGCTTGTTTGAATGTTCATCGGTTATTTAGAAAGTTTTGCATTTACGCAACACTGTTTGCAAAGCCCCTGTTTTAAAATATCTTTGAAATCCAAAAAAAATACAAAAGTTATTCTACAGACAATCTGTATTTTTCTACAACTTTCCAGGCATTTTAGACATCATTTGGATTTTACGAGGTTTCGATATTTAACGTCAAAATCAGCATGTTTCTGATACCAACTATGAAATCCTTTGGACTGGCGATGATAGAGGCCTCCTATCCATTGCTTCTATCCTCAACCACCATTTTGGCAGCCTCCCCGAGCCTCCTTGGGTTCAATTTGTGTGGTTCCCTGGTTGTATTCCTCAGCACTCGACATACCTCTGGTTCTTCTTTAATTCCGGTTTGAAGACTAAAGATCAGATGTATTGGATCGGCTTGAACTTTAATCCTGATTGCATCCTCTACAATAGTGGCCCTGAATCTTTCCAGCATCTCATCTGTTGCAGCCTTGTTCAATCTATATGGGATCTTTTACTCTCAAAATTCTGCTACCAACGTTCCAGCAGTGCCTTGCTTGATGACTTCGCCTCTCTCATTCTTTCAAGGTCCATCCAGATCAAGTTGCTTGCTGTGAAACTCCTCCTTCCAGCGCTCATCTGGCATTCTTGGATTGAAAGAAATAAGCGTTCTTTCACGAACTCCTTCAGCTCCCCTGTCACTTGGAAGTCATATCCTTTCAGATATCAGGAACAAAATCTTCTTCTTGGCTTCTAACGATGCACTCCAGAAGGTGGACAATTTTTTTGTAGCATGTTGGAACCTGCCGCCACCTGCTCCCCTGTCGCTACCCCCCTCACTCTGTTGGTTCCTTACTCTTTCGGAAATTGCCTCAAAACAACTCTATCATGGTTGTTTCTCTATATATTGGCTTTTCCCCCGACGTGAACGACTATTTCATCGCCCCTCTCCTAAACAGTTCGAGCTCCTAATTGCTCATCTTCTGCCAGAAATTTTTGATCTTCCTCATGAAGCGTGGGTTGCCTGTTTCTCACTTGGAATGCCTTAATTCTAATACCGTACTGCAGATATCATATCCTAATTCGAACTGCGAGGGCATTTGTACACGTTACTTTTGTTAGACACCTTCTGTAAAGGCTTCGATCCACTATCTCCAAGGCTTCAGACTATCACTTGGATATGTTTAACATTTGGGCTCAAGACAAGCCTTCTTGTGATACTAGCAGATATGACATTCTTAATCTTTTCTGTAATTGCATGGCTCAGGATGTGGGCTACTGACTTTTGTTTTTTCGTTCTTTTTCCTCTTGGCACTTGGCCGTGCTGTGGCCTCTCACTGATTGTAATTGTTTGGGGAGGTTCTCTCCCTCTTTTCATTTGAATGATACTGATCCATTCTTACAATTTTTTTTTTATATTTACATGAAACGAATAATCAATAAAAAGGTCAAAATTAAGAAAAAAACTAATTCACGAAAATGGAAGAAGGGTGACAAACTTACCCGAAAATAAAAGATTAAAATTTGATAAAAGCATCTTTAAGATTGGCTAAATTGTTTTGACACAAAAAATCCCATCTTAAAATCTTTTTTTTTTATATATATTCTTAGCCATTTCTTGCACAAATTTTACATATATTTTTTTAACTATTTACATCAATAACGTTTAATAAAATGGGAATTTGCATTTAACCGTGATAAATACTCACGGTGCAAAAATCAGTTCCCATCTCTTTTATATTGAGCAAGGATTTCAATTCTATTTCTAATAAAAGAAAACTATTCCTATTCTAATTATGATTTCTCGGGGCAAATTTGTGGTTTTCGGGTGAAGTCTTTATTTGTGAAATTGGACTATGAGGTAAGTGAACTTGAATGGTTTTCTAGGCAAGTCATATTCTGAGAGTTTAACCAAGGCTAAAACTATGAAAAATAGGTGATTATGGTGATGCTGTGATGCTTAAAGAACTGTACAAAGAGGACTTCTCTTCAACAAAGGAACCCACCATTACCACCATCGGATCCCTCGCAGATGTATATGGCTGCAATTGAAAATACACCTCTTGATATAATCCCTAAAAGTGTAGATGTTATCATTCATCTTTTTCTATTTTTTTTTTTATAAATAATGAGTATCTTCACTCTACATTGGAGGTGAGATTAATCCCACATATATACGGAACCACCCGCAAGTCTCGTGTATCAAGTAAACTGAAGAATAGTCAAATCCAAAACCTCTAGTCTGTTAAAATTATTGCCTTGTATCTTTTTGTTATTATGCTTTTAGTTTATGTCTATTTTGGTCTTTTTATTGATATGTTGTAGATGCTAGATATATGCCACATGTATGGCTATGATGGTGTGTAGAAAAGAAACCCTCTAAGTTTATGAAAAGGGTAGGAGGAAAAAGCCTCCCCTCTTTTGCTTCTAACCTCTACCCATTTCTTATTCTCCATTCTACATCTCCATTTTACATTATCTTCTTCTTAAACAAACAAAGGGCTGAAACTATAGCCAACATCTGGTATCATAGCTTGGTAGTGAGCTTTTGGGGCTTTCCATCAACCCATTTGAAGACGGTGAAGTGAATCTTGTCCAGTTATTCAAAGAGTCTCCAAATCCGAAACTATTTTCTTCAATTAGATTTGAAGAGGTTCTTGTAGATGATAAGAGAAGACACCATTGTGTTTCAACACTTGGAAAAGGAAGAAGAAGAAAGAAGGAAAAAGAAAAAAAAATCTTGCACACCAAGTGTTTGACAATTTGCCAAGGAGAAACAAAAGCCTAAGAAGAAGCAGCAATGGCAAATTCAAGCAATAGTGGTACTCAAAACCCTCCATTCCCAATTTTTGATGGAGAAAGCTATGATTATTGGAGTGTGAAGATGAAAACTCTCTTTGTTTCTTATGCTTTATGGGATTTGGTAGAAGATGGGTATGAAGAACCCCAAAAAATGGAGGACTTGACAAATGCCCAAAAGCAACAACTAAAGGATAATCGGAAGAAGGATGTAAAAGCTCTCTATTTGATTCAACAAGGAGTTTCCGACAAAATCTTCCCAAGAATCATCAATGCTACAAAAACTAAGGAGGCTTGGGACATTCTACAAAAGGAGTATAAGGGTGCTTTGTAGGTAAAAGCCATTAAACTTCAAACTCTTAGAAGGGATTTTGAAAATATTAAAATGAAATAAAGTGAAGCTTTGCAAGATTTCTTTTCTAGAGTTGTGGAGATGGTGAATCAAATGAAGATTTATGGAGAGAAAATTACCGATTAATAGTGGAGAAAATACTCATTAGTTTGCCGAAGAAATATGACTCCATTGTTGGTATTATTGAGGAGACTAAAGATACTTCCTCATTGGGTGTTGAAGAATTGATGGGTTCCATTAAAGCATTTGAGCAAACGTTGAGTAGACACTCCGAAAAGACAATTGAAAGTGTTTTTTCAATCTAAGCTCAATGTTGGTTTAAAAAATCAAGCAAAGGAACCATCAAATTTTGATCATTCCAAAAGTGAATCTTCAAGAGGTGGAAGATATGGAAGATGAAGAAATACAAGAGGAAGATGTAGAAATGTTTTTGAAAGGAGAGGAAATGTTGAGACCACTCAACAAAAATGCAATATTTGTAAAAGAAATAGTCATGTTGATAAAGATTGTTGGTTTCGCGGTAAACCCCAATGTCACAATTGCAAGAAATTTGGGCATGTTCAAAAAGATTTTCGTTTCAAGAACAATCAACAGGCCAATTTCTTTGAAGAGCAAGAATGTGATGGGAATACGTTCTATGCTTGTCAAGCGGCATTGGAGCAAAAAAATAATGTATGGTTCATTGATAGTGGTTGTAGTAATCACATGACGAGGGATAAGAATATTTTTGTAGAAATGGATACTTCCTCAAATTCCCAAGTGAGAAAGGGAAATGGTACCTTAGTCCAAGCAAAGGGAGAGGGTACCATTGCTATTGAGACAAAGAAGGGGACAAAGTATATCCATGGTGTGTTGTTAGTTCTAGACTTGGAGCAAAATTTGTTGAGTGTTGGACAACTTGTGGAGCATGGATATTTTGTTCACTTTGAAGACAACTCTTGCAAGATCATTGACAAGGGAGATAGAAGGCAAGTTGTGACAAGAATCAAGATGGAGAAGAATAGAAACTTCCCTCTCACTTTCCACTATCCGAAAAATGTGGCTTTGAAGATGGATGTACTTGATGAGTCATGGCTTTGGCATAGAAGATTTTGGCACTGGAATTTTCAAAGCTTAAAGAATCTTCAACAAAAGAACATGGTGTATGGTTTGCCGGTTATACAAGAAGTGAAAGAAGTTTGTGAAGGTTGTGCACATGGAAAACATCATCGAGAGTCAATCCCAAAAGACAAAGCATGGAGAACTAGAGCACCATTGGAGCTTGTTCATACTGATGTGTGCGGAACAATGAGAACCTTAACTCATGCAGGTAACAAGTATTTTATTATTTTTGTAGATGATTTTACAAGAATGACATGGGTGTATTTTTTGATACAAAAATCTGATGTTTTCACTATTTTCAAAAACTTTCAAAATCTTGTTGAAAGGTAAAGTGAACATTTCTTGAAAGTTTTAAGAAGTGATAGAGGTGGTGAATACAACTCCAAAGAATTTGATAAATTTTGTGAAGATATTGGGTTGGATAGGCAATTGACCGTTGGGTACACTCCACAAAAAATGGAGTGGTGGAAAGAAAGAATAGAACCATTGTTGAGATGGCAAAATCAATGCTTCATGAGAAAGGAATGCCTATGTCTACACGGCGTTTTATTTGATGAATATATGTCCAACAAAAGCCATGGAGAATCAAACTCCATTTGAAGCTTGGAGTGGAAGAAAATCATCCATGAATCACTTTAAAGTATTTGGTTGCATTTGTTTTGCTCATGTTCCAAAAGAAATGAGGCATAAACTTGATGAAACTAGTGAAAAGTGCATCTTTGTTGGTTATGGCTCAAAATCAAAGGGCTATAGACTCTTTCATTTGAAGAAAAACAAAATGATCATTAGTAGAAATGTTCTCTTTAATGAGAAGGCTTCTTGGGATTGGAAAGAGAAAAAAGTTCAAAATCAAGTTATTGCTCTCAATGAAGAATTAGAGTTTGAAGAAAATGAATGTGAAGTTGTTCATGATGTCCATCAACAAATGACACCAATTGCTAGTTCAAAATCATCTCCAACTTCTACATCAAACTAAAGTTCCTCATCTCCAAGTTCAACTCCAAAAAGAATGAGAAATCTTAGTAATATTTATGCAAGTTGTAACTTTTGTGTTGTTGAACTGGGGACCTTTGAAGAAACAATCAAATAAGAAGCTTGGAAGAATGCTATGGAAGAAGAAATGTATGTGATTGAGAAGAACAAAACTTGAGAGTTGGTGCAGAGACCAAAAGACAAATTAATCATTGGTGTGAAGTGGATTTACAAAACAAAATTGAACCCGGATGGTTCTATTCAAAGAAACATAGCAAGACTTGTGGCAAAAGTGTATTCTCAACAACCCGGAATTGATTTCCATGAGACATTGGCACCGGTAGCTCGACTTGATACAATTAAAGCTCTTATTGCCTTGGCGGTTCAAAAAGGTTAGTCTTTATACCAACTAGATGTGAAATCGGCATTCTTGAATGGTGTATTGAATGAAGAGGTATATGTTAAACAACCTCAAGGCTTTGTTGCAAAAGGTGAAGAAAAAAAAGTGTTCAAGTTGAAAAAGACATTGTATGGTTCTAAAACAAGCACCACGGGCATGGTATAGTGAGATTGATGCTTATTTCAATGAAAAAGGCTTTCAAAGAAGCAAGAGTGAGCCAACCTTGTATATCAAAACACAAGGTAAAACCGGTATTCTTATTGTTTCTCTTTACGTTGATGATTTGGTGCTTACCGGTAGGGATGAAAAAATGATCAAAGAATTTAAGGGAGAGATGATGAAAAAAATATGAAATGACTGATATGGGTCTCTTGCATTACTTCTTGGGCATTGAAATTTGTCAAAATGAAGATGGTGTTTTTGTTTGCCAAAAGAAGCATGCAAAAACTTTCCTTCAAAAATTCAAAATGGGGAATTGCAAATCGGTGGCTACTTTGGTTGTCAATGAAAAATTGGGGAAAGAAGATGGAAGTAAAGAAGTTGATGCATCTATCTATAGAAGCTTAGTTGGAAGCTTGTTATATTTGACCGCAACAAGACTGGACATCATGTATGCTACAAGTTTATGTCTCGGTTTATGCACAAGCCAAGTCAAATTCATTTTGGGGCTGCTAAAAGAGTTCTAAGATACATACAAGGCACACTTGATTTTGGGATTATGTATGAGAAAAATGTTGAGACAAGATTGCTTGGGTTTTGTGATAGTGATTGGGGCGGTTGTGTTGATGACATGAGAAGTACTTCCAGATATGCATTGTCTCTTGGTTCCGGTGTATTTTCATAGGCATCTAAAAAGCAATAAACCGTGGCACAATCCACTGCCGAGGCCGAATATATTTCGGCATCATTGGCAACTTCTCAAGCTATATGGCTAAGAAGAATCTTAGAAGATTTTGGTAAAAAGCAAGGAAAAGCTACTCCTATCCTTTGTGACAACAAATTGGCCATTGCAATAACAAAGAATCCTGTTTACCATAGTTGCACAAAGCATATTTCCATCAAGCATCATTTCATTAGAGAGGCCGTGGAAAATGATGAGATTCAAGTCAAGTATTGCAAAACTGAAGACCAAGTGGCGGATATCTTCACCAAAGCACTTCCAAAAGATAAGTTCCAATTTCTTAGAGAAATGTTGAGTGTTCAACCACAAGGCATTAAGGGGGAGTGCTAAAATTTATGCCTTGTATCTTTTTGTTATTATGCTTTTAGTTTATGTCTATTTTGATCTTTTTATTGATATGTTGTAGATGCTAGATATATGCCATATGTATGGCTATGATGGTGTTTAGAAAAGAAACCCTTTAAGTTAATGGAATGAGGAGGAGGAAAAAGCCTCCCCTCTTTTGCTTCTAAACTCTACCCATTTCTTCTTCTCCATTCTACATCTCCATTTTACATCGTCTTCTTCTTAAACAAACAAAGGGCTGAAACTACAGCCAACAGTCTAATCCTACATATTTAGATAAACTGAACTATCCGTACCTATTCTCCTCCTCTCATTTTCTTACTTTATATCTATTTATTTATTTTGGAGAAAGACATACATGAAAAGGTCATCGAAGATTGACGAAGATGGAAGTCGGAGGAAACACCGTTTCAACTATGGATTTTAAGAGTTTTTACTTTGGAGTTTCAAGTTAAAAGCCCTAGTTTAATTTCGGATTTCCAAGTGTAAGAAGTAAGAACTGAATTTCATCTTTGGACTTCAAGGGTTTCATCTCTGGATTTCAAGGGTTTCGACTTTGGATTTTTTAATGGAATATCAGTTTTTTCTTTTTCATGAACTTAGACCTCCAACATTGTCTATTCACGATTTGGCATTAGGATTAGAATTTCAAATTGCTTAGGTTAGAGGTTGATTTTGGTTGCAATGGGGGGAACGTGTCGTTTAAAAAAGGAAGAGGTGCAAAGAGCAAGTAAACTCAGGAGAGTGAGAAACGCATCCCCACACAGTTCATTAGGGTGATGGTTCTAACATAGAGGCATGCAAGATAAAATCACAACAGTTTATTAATCCTCCATTGTATGAATGGTGTATGAATGGTGTATGAATGGTGGAGATTA
The DNA here is from genome assembly GCA_013350335.1 of Chimonanthus salicifolius. Lineage (NCBI taxonomy): Eukaryota > Viridiplantae > Streptophyta > Magnoliopsida > Laurales > Calycanthaceae > Chimonanthus > Chimonanthus salicifolius. The sequence goes on along the minus strand of CM023541.1, from coordinate 26,656,103 downwards.
ATTTAATAGTCATATTGAAGCTGTTCCTTTTAATTGGAAGGTAGTAAGATTTTTTAATGAAAGTTTCTCATTTTTTGCTTGTGGCATGGAAGAAAATCTCAACTATTTAATGAATAAATGGTCAAGATTCATTTAACAGCTAGTTAGATGGTTAAAAGTCTTATATGCATCTAAAGTTTGATATTTTAGTTCATATAAAGGTTTGCTTTAGTTTTCTATATTTGGATGGGGCCAACGACTAGGTCTAATTTCAATTTTGAAAAATGATAGATTAAAATTGTCTAGCTTATGTTGAATCGGTAACATATAGGGCCCTTTTATAAAAGGTTTGGACCCTTTCTTAGTATAGAAGAGCAATGGAGCTATTTCAAGTTTAGCAAAAAATATTTTAGGATATTTTTACGTAAGCCTTAATATATTTGCCTAATTTGGAAAAAAAAATATTACCTTTTCGTAGGGCCACAACTTGGGCAAGTCTAGTCGAGTTTTGAGTCTGCCCATTCTCAGGTCCAAATTACAATTTAAGAGCCTGAACTTGAACCCAGTTTAACCTGAATTATACAAACCTAAGCCGGATCCTAATTGTAAGGCCCCAAGCCTAATTCCAATATTGGAATTATTATGTGGGCTTATCTAGCCTCAAGTTTCTTTGGGCCTAAAATGGTACCATCTGTATATTAATATATAAAGAAACTGTGCTACGTAAAATTTATATTTATGCACGACGATAGGAACCAAAGAAAATTAAAATTTATATAATGTGGCTTAAATTTGGGCTTTCAGGAAAAAAATAAGCTTACATGTACTAGGCCTAAGTCTGATCCAAATTTAATTCAATTACGCTAAAAGATGAGTCTGATCCAAAAAATGTGTTACGTTAATTTTGTATTTTTACACAATAGGAACCAAAGAAAATTAAATTTTATATAATGTGGCTAAAATTTCGGCTTTCAGGCCAAACTTAAGCTTTCATGTATTAGGCCCAAGTCTGATCCAAATTTTAATTCAATTGCGCTCAAAAATGAGTCTGATCCAAAAAATGTGTTACGTTAATTTTATATTTTTGCACAACAGGAACCAAAGAAAATTAGATTTTATGTAATGTGGCTTAAATTTGGGCTTTCAGGCCAAACACGAGTTTTCATGTATTAGGCCCAAATCTGACCAAATTTTAATTAATTTAGGCTTAAAAATAAGTTCAATCAAAGTCCAGATGAGCTCAAATCCATAAATTTTTTTTTTTTTTTTTTGAGTTTTTTCATGCAAGCTCGAGTTAGGCCTGAACCAAGTTGCGCTCCTACTATCAATATTTTGAAAAAAACCCTAATTTTTTAAAAAATTTTGAAAAAATATATTATTTCGTAATTTAGCAGTAGCATATGCTACATGAATTTGCAGGCTGGTAGTAATCCACCAAAGCCCTAATTCCGTGAAATCTGGCTCGAAGGGGGCATCCTTCTAAGTCGGTGCTGACAAGAAATGCTACTGCGCACAACCATGTGCGATGATTATGATAGATAATGCGATTAGAACGAAAGGTCGGGTTTCAACTTTCAAACAAGGCACTGGGAGCCCTTTGTCACGGGTTGGTTTCTTCTCTCGAGGCTGGGCCCATGTCTCCTCAATTTGCTCTGATATCAAATTATGAAGGTACAGTTTCACACTTAAAAGAGTTAGCCGCTTCCAAAATTTCCCACCCCGCTTATAAATTCGACATCTTTCTAAGGCATTTCGATGTGGGACTGCCCTTATCACACCTGATTCCAGGGCTATCTTGACACGAGTAGAGGTCTAAGGCAAAAATTCTAAATGGGGCCTTCTTGGTATTTAACATATTATTATAAGTAATTTTTAATTAAAATTTTAATTTTACAATAAAAAAATTAATTTAAAATCTATTTTTCTTGCTTTTAGAGCTACAAAATTAGTAATTAAATTTTCATATTCAAGTTTTTCTAAAATATTATTTTCAATTAATAATATATCTAATTCACTTAATCTTTCTTGTGACATTGTTGATCGTAGGTAAGATTATATCAATTTAGTTTTGAAAAACTTCTTAACACTGCATGTTATGTTTCGAATTACAAAATTAAATTTTGCTTGGGATTTCAATAATTTTAAAGACCCTATTTTTGTGAGTTATATATATATATATATTGTGATACCCACCTCTTTCCCCAAACCAATGTGGGAAAGTGTCCCACATCGGTTTGAGAGAAGAAAAGAGAAGGGGATATAAGTGGTGTCACCCTCTTAATTCAAGTGTGAGGCCTTTTGGGCCGGGCCACGTGGGCCCGGGCCCAAAAACAAAACCGTGCGGGTTTGAGCTGTGTGCGAGGCCCAAAGCGGACAATATCACACTGAGTCAAGCCCTAAGCCTTGTTATTGGGTCGGGACGTAATAGTTTGGTATCAGAGCCGAGGTTCTACACTCGGACTGTGTGGGCTATCCTCCTTCCCTGTAGTTGTCGACCTAGACTGGGTCGAGTCGGGGACGGCTCGAGGCTTTAGCGAGGGTGATTGTGATACCCACCTCTTTCCCCAAACCAATGTGGGAAAGTGTCCCACATCGATTTGGGAGAAGAAAAGAGAAGGGGATATAAGTGGTGTCCCCCTCTTGATTCAAGTGTGAGGCCTTTTGGGCCGGGCCACGTGGGCCCGGGCCCAAAAACAAAACCATGCGGGTTTGAGCTGTGTGCGAGACCCAAAGCCGACAATATCACACTGAGTCAAGCGCTAAGCCCTGTTATCAGGTCGGGGTGTGACATATATATATATATATATATATATATATATATAAAGAGGAATAAATAAATAAATCCCAATTTGAGTGGCTCCCACTCGGCCCACTCTCCCTCGTGCTCAGAGACAAAAAGGGGTGGGAGAGAAATTGTTTCTCCCAATGTTATCAAAACTAGACCTTGACACGAATCGTCCCGATGGAAGGTTGGATTAAATAAGATTCAACCCTGGTCATGTAATGACCCATTCCGAGTTTGTTTATTTTTCTTTGAGATTTTCAGATCTCTGAGTTATTTTCGGGACTGCGGTAGCAGTGAGGAGGGTGTGGGCTCCGTGGTGGGCCCTAGTTTGCCTGGTTTCGAGTTCTGGAACTCGAAGGACATTTCAGTAATTTTGAATTATTGTATATTATGTCATGAAAAATGCTTGAAAAATCACACGTCTTTCTCTCTCGAGGTTCAACTTTGGATTTTCTCGGGTTTTGAAATCTTTTTCTTTTAAAATAGTGTGAGTTTTGAAACTCTATTTTCACACGATTCGAGATTTTTTCCTTAAAAGTTTAAAATAAAATAGTAAATGAATGAAATTATGAAATAATTACTAATAATATTTTTATATAATATTGTAGCTTGAGCTAAATGGTTTCAAAAAAAAAATGAGATAAAATAATTCAAGAGTTTGTGGGTTCTTAATTTTTTTTTAAAATAGTTTATGAATATATTTAAATATCTTTAAAAAAAAAAAAACCCTAAAAGGGGCCCTCCCCCTTTATATTTTTCTTCTTCCTGCAGCACTGTAGCATTCCAGCTACAGTGCCGCCGCCCCTCCTTTGGGGAGATTCTCTCTCTCTCTCTCTCTCCCTCTCCCTCTCCCTCTCCTTCCTCATCTCTTCCTCATCTCCCTTACTGAAAACCCTAACACTCTAGTGTGAGCCGCCGCCCCCCTTTGCCTTGCCTTTTCCCTCTCTTCTCTCCTCTCCTTCCCCGACCGAAACCCGAAACCCCCTTCTCGGACGATGCCTTTCTCTCATCTCCTTCCCTCTTGCCGAAACCCTAAACCGGCCACCATCATTCCATCTTCTCTTACTCTTCCCCTCCTCCGCCCAAGAAACCCTAATCCCCAATCCTTGGATCCCATTTTTCCCATGTCTGACCCAACCAGACCCGCTCAGCTGAACCCAACTTGGTCCGACCCAGTAGCTTGAAGCCCAACTTGTTTCATGCCCACTTTAGTTGGATCCAAGCCCAATCCACTTCAGGCCCAGTTTCCCAAGCCCATTTGAGTCTTGCCCTTTTTCTAGACCCAGCAGACCAGCCCAGCTCCTTCGTTCCAGTGCAAGCCCAACTTAGTTTCTCGGCCCGTCCTAGTTCAGGTTGGCCCGGCCCAGGCCCATTTCAGACTTGTTTTTGGACCTGTTTGGGGATCTCTTCTAGAGTGTTTCTAGATCGCTCTCAGCTCGGTTCCAGCCCTTTTGTAGACTCGTTTGCAGCTTGTTTCGACCTTGAACCCGTGCATCGCTTCCTTCAACCCTTTGACTTATTTTCATCGTATGGATTTTGAAAACACAGCTTAGGTGAGGGGATTTATCACTGTTAGCATACATTTACATATTTTGTTAACCCTCAACCTTGGACATGAAGTGACTTGAGTGGGGCCCTTCGTTTATTTAGCCACTCGGTAAGGGAACTGTTAAATGAATTGTGGCAATGGATCCTTTCGAGTGCACTCATGTCAGCTATATGCGACTAAATGGAAAGTTTTGATCGGACAAATAAATATTGAACATGATGCTTGAAAGTTATGGATAACATGTGTGTTTAGCTATAATATGTGAATGATTTTATGATGAGAATAAGGCATGCGTTGGATGTCGAACATGATGTTATGGGCTTAATGATAACATGTTCATTTAATTATAACATATGAATGATTTTATGATGAGAATGAGACATGCGTTGAATGTCGAACATGATGTTATGGACTTAATGATAACATGTTCATTTAATTATAACATGTGAATGTATTTATACTGAAAGTGAGATATGTGTCTGGATTTTGGATGTGATGCTTGAGCCTTATTGGCAACATGATGAGTGTTATTGATAATATGTGAATGAGATCATGATGAGTATGTGGATTTGTGTTTTGAGATTTTGTTATATACTTATGTTGTTATATATGATCATGATATCGTGCATATGCATGGGAGGGTAGCCCGCAATGGACAACGCACTGTTGGTGTTGAGATGGAGGAACTATTAATATGTGTATATGTTTATGATGACGTGATGAGTTTGGTTGTTGGGAGGACTTCTCCGTTACGCTCAGGAGGTCGAGACCCCCATAGGGAGATGCGGGTTTCCCCATTGCATTTCGGCGATTGACATGTCTGCTCTTGAGATTGGCTTCCCTGTTATGCTCCGGCGGTCGAAACCCCCATAGGGAGATGCGAGTTTCCCCATTGCATTCCGGCGGTTCAAGCAGTTGTGTGTTATGAGGTCTCCCATTAGTATTGGTAAGGAGACCGGAGTTGGAGGAGGATAGTTGTGAGTTATGGGGATGATGTTTCCGAATAGTCGGTGGGATCACTGATTAGTTGTATAATTGAGCACTCTTGTGCGTAGATATTCATTTTATTACGATGTCCATCTTTTTCCTCATACATGTGATATATGTTGTCGCTGACATGTGATATGATATTCTCTTCATTAGGCTGGTTAGCTCACCCCTTATCTACCCCGATTGCAGAGGGGCTAGGCGGGCCCCCTTGAAGAGGTACCCAGAGAGGAGTATTAATAGTTAAATATCCCATATTATGTTTATGCTCTAGTTTTGAGAGACTATTGTTTATGTGGGCTCATTACCACATGTTTTATTTGGATGAATGTATGACTATGTTGAACGGTCGGTGGTTATTTGTGATGCTCTTATGTTGGTTTTGGTGTGTATCGAATTGTTTAACGAGAGGTAATTACCTCGTTTCAAAAAAAAAATGCCCGTTATTCGTTCTTTAGTCATTTTTTGAAACATTTCGGAGATAATGCGCCGTAGCGGGACGGGGCGTTACAGGTCAAACTCGTGTCATAAATATTATATTATAAATAATATTAAATTATTAATTAATATTTAATTGATGAGTTAGAAATAAAATTTTAAGCAAAGAATATTTTTTTGAAAAATTAAAATATGAACTTTACTAGTAAAATCAAGTGATTAAAATTGAATTTTAGTTTCAAATTTTGATCTACTCACTTCAAAAAAAAATTATAATTTTATTATTTTTATATACTAGCATGAGAGAGTGAGTTAAGAATTTACAATCCATTGTATAATAATAGAATTATTTTCTAGTTTTTGTATTTTTTATGAAATTCTCATGTTTTACAATAATATGATAACATTACCTTTAAATTCATCAAATCTTTACCTTCAAAACTTTTTTAAATTTTTTTACACAAATTTGTCTCTTGTTAATATTAATATGAAAAAGACAGATCAAATCTTTTAAATTCAATTAATTAAATATCTAAATTTCTTATTCTTATAAATATAATTGAATTTAAAAAACGCCTGTGTGAGTTAGAAATTCATTAAGTGTTTCCTTTAATTTCTCTAAGTTTCCAATAAGGCTCATGTGGGTATGTTTACGAGTGCTCATGTGTATTTCTAAAAAATCTTAAAAATGTACACACGGCAAAGTGGAAAGTGGAAACCTATCTCATTCTCACCCTAACGCTGCTGTTGAAGACAAAGAAAATTGTCACGCCCCGACCCGACCGGTGGGCCCGGAACGCGACTGATTTTTTTTTTTTTTGAAAGATAAGTAAACTAAACCACAAGCACTCTTACTGGGCCGGATCAATAGTTAGGCCCAGCGGTTACACATCAGCCTGATAAGTGGACTCAAACATGTACCATATGCCTGCCCCAAAGACAAAGTAAAAACAATGCAACAATAACATCCACTCATAAAAATGATCAAACAGATACCAACATTGATAAATCAATCCATAACATCGTCTCAAATGGCAACATAGCCGATTACAAAAGTCAAATACAAATTAAGTACCACATCCGGTACTTAATACAAAACAACTGTTCCAAGAACCAACAGAAAGATCAGGGCATTCCCCTCCGGGGGAAATCCCAAGGCACTGCTTCAGCTTAAACGCACTAAGCCTGAAAGAGAGGGTCCTCCTCCTCGGGTTCGTTGCCTGAAAGGTGAGTGGTGTGAGCTAACTAGCCCAGTGAAGGATAATTAACAATGCACATTAAGTAAATATAAAACAGGTTAACAACAGTTAATATTACATGCTTGACAACAGTAAGCATAATCTTAAATCAGATAATAACATCATCAACTATCAATCACTGCCATTATCCACCGTAACGCCTGCCGACTACACTGAGACCAGTATTAAGTCCCGACACGGTCAAAATACATCCTTGCAAGTACATCTCCGGCTCTTAAACTTAGCCGATACTGACACCCTCAAGTCAGCAACTGACGACAGCATGGTCCGCCCATGGTCCAGTAGACATAAACCATCTCTCATATGGCCGATATTGGTTCAATAGCCCAGGTACGTGGAAGCAGTCTTACATACACATACGGTCAACACCGTAATATCAAATAATCACAGCACTCTTACCATAGTGCATCATGTATAGGCACATGAGTGGGTTCATCAAAACCGAAACCACTCATTGCTCAAAATAACACCTGTTTACAAAATTTGCAGAGTTAAGTTCCCTCACCGTGATTGTGTGGTTTCGCGGTCTCTGTCAAACAACATACAAGTGCTCAATCAATATACATAACAAATACGTACATATACGTAGAATTTGGAAATCATATATTTTCCCACAAAATATCCGGGTTTAATGGAATGAGTCTCCTACTTGGTTTCTATCCCTTTTTAATTTATCCACAAGATAATAATATAATAAACATAAGGGCTCAGTCCAAACTCATATTGTCTTCTGGGCATTGACCAGATTGACTTATTGAGTAAGGTCTAGATCCTCGGGTCACTTCTCGGTTGTCTTCTGGATGGGACCAGAGCTGACATTTTGAGTAGGCCTCGAGGTCACTCAGTGCCCGACTATAGTGCCGGCCTGAAAGTGAATCACTCAGTTCCCGACTAGTGTCGGACTGAAAGCGTATACAGTAGTATTTAGACTATAAATAATAAGAGGAAAAAGTGTTAGTACATTTTTAATTAACAGGGGGGTTTAAATCATCCTTAATAAGCAAATACATTAACTAAACAATAAATATTAAAACAGAAATCAACAATATTTTATTTATTTAAAACTGTGTTCCTCGGAACATCACTTCGGAACTTGGGTACAGTGGCTTCGGATCATCCGAACCACTCAACACTGGGTCTCTGGCCTCGGAACTTGAGGCCTGACTTCGGATCGTCCGAAGACTGGGTCTCGGACCGTCCGAAGTCCATTCGAACAGACAGAAAACAGAAAACAGAAGTCTGGTGGGTCTGCAGAGCTCGGAACGTCCGAAGGCTGGTTCGGACCTTCCGAAGATGTTCGGTCCTTCCGAAATGGATCTGGCTCGCCTCGGGCGGTCTGGGCTTCGGGTTGAAGCTCGGAACGTCCGAAGGCTGATGGTCCTTCCGAACTGGGCTCGGTCCTTCCGAGCGCGGCTCGGTGCGTCCGAAGGGTCAGGTTTGCCTCGGGCGTGCTGGGCTTCGGGGTGAAGCTCGGAACGTCCGGGGGTCAGACCGTCCGAAGGTTCGGACCTTCCGAAGATCGGCTCTCGGACCTTCCGAGAGTCGTCTTCTCCAACTGTCTGCAACGGCAGACAGTCACGGCGGAAATACACTGAAATACGATTCCAGAAAGGGAGGGCTTCCTGGATTCGTTTTTCACATCCGTCTAGTCTGATGGACTCCTCTAGGAGTCCTCTTTCCATAGGGAGAGGTTTGGAGCTCAAAAGCTCAAAGGGTCATCCGATTTTAAAGGTAAATCCTCACGGGTACATGAAACCCATGGTTTTCCTTAAAACTTAAAACTGGTTTTTCTCATTGGAAACATGGTCAAAATCGATTTTGTTTGATTCTAAATCGGTTAGAATTTAAAAAGGAATGCAATGGATACCTTGGTTTTGATTCCTGATTTGAAATTCGGATTTTTGAAGTTTCTTCCTCTAAGCTCACTGTTACTTAAAAACAGTAGCTTAACAGAGGCTCTTGGTGCTTAAACGGGTCTGTTTTGAAATACAGAGAACAGAGAACAGAGAAAGGAGAGAAAATGCAATTCAGCTGGGAGTTTCAAATGATCGACGAAGGCTTCAATTTATAGGATTTGGATTGAGGAGAGACGCCGGAAATCAGCTGCACAATCAGCAGCAGCGATGGGACGGGACAGACGAAGTTCTCATCATTCGTCGGTAAGGTAAGAGATGGGATGGGACGGCGGCACTCATCATTGCCGGAAATTCAGGAAATCCGGCCGAGTGGCCAGAGCACGCCTGCATGGCGTTGACAGGAAATCCTGCGGTTGCAGATCAGCCCTCCATCGAAAACAAATTTGCAGATAAGCCCTATTTTTTCATAAAAACTGATTTTTAAACTACAAGTAATAAATTTAAAACTCTATAATCAGATCCAACCTTACAGATGGGTTGGGTTTTTAAAACTTAGGTCACCATAAAAATTTCATGAATTATCTCTCGTTAAAAACCCTTGATTTAAACAAAAATCACATTTTACCCATAATTACTTAATTAAACAAATGTAAAAATAACTAATTTGTACATCTTATTTTGAGATGAAATGAAATATCTAGTTCATTATTACAATGGTCTAACACCCAATACCATTTTCGAAATTTAACTCCTTTACGAAAATATTAAAACTCTCTTTCGAGCGATATTTAAATATCATTTTCTGAAAAATAAATTCATTTAAAACTTAGAATGCAAATCATTCAAAAGAGGGTATTATCAATCAATGAAAATCAACAATTCGCACCAATTATGAAAATTTATACGACACACGGTAAAATTACCAAAATACCCCTCCAGCTTGACGGGCTGGATCACCGAGCTTACGGCCTCGGATTGGGCCTCGCTTGGCTTTCCTCAAAGCCCTGACTAAAAACCTCGAGATCATCCGGTTAAAACACGAAATTAAGCTAAAACATGCTTAATCCGGGACAGGGTATTACAAAAATAAGAAAGAAAATAGAACAAAGAAGAGGTAAGTGTGATTTTCCATTCTTCTTCGCTCAAATCCTCTCTCAACAACAAAATCACACTCTTATCTTTCCTTATTACCCAAAATTTGAGGCCTTCCTAAATGGGGGCTAAAACCCTGGAGTTAGAAGAAATCTGAGCCTTTTTAATTGGGGCCTAAGGCCATTGCCTAACTCGCCTTAGAATTGAGCCAGCCCTGCGTTACTCTAGTGGAAAACTGAAAATTGATTTTGGACAACTTGTTCCATTTGGAGCTCTAATCAAAATGGGAGATGAGACCAGACGGCAACAATATGCTCTTCGAGGAATTTCAGGGGATTTGTGGTAATTGCAAGGAGAATTAAACGAAAGAAAAAAGTAAGGTGTTTATTTTGTGAGCAATGGATAATTTTCCCAAAGTAGCTAAAAAATCAGGAATAAACAACGATAACAAGTTCTTGGGAGATATAGTTCGAATCGCTTTAGATCATATCCGTTAGATTGTAAAGTTATAGATATAGGTCGAATCGTTAAATTTTGAAATTATGGATATGGGCATATCCTTTGGATTCTGAATTATAGATGTGGGCCAAATGACCTAAGATCACATCCTTATATTGTGAAATTACGGATATTGGCCAAATGGCTTTAGATCATAACCGTTAAATTGTGAAACTATGTATATGGGCCAAATGGCTTAAGATCATATCCGTTAGATTACGATCATGAGTCGAAAAGTGTCCCAATCATAGGGGTTTAATATGGGTATCATTTTATTTGATTAAGACATTTTTATATGGGTCATGAAAGGTTTTGTTCATATGATTTATTAGGATACAAATCTAAAAACGTGTCAGTAGTATCCTTGGATTTTTTTTCTTTTTGTGTCTATTCACTTGAGTGTTATACTCTAGCACAAGTTGGAAAAAGGATTTTATTTTATGTCATTTGTTGGGATAGAAACATAAGAAAGGTGTCACTGTTATCCTCATGTTATTGCCACCATTCCTACTCATTCATATGTAGCACTTTGCCATAGGTTGGAAAAAGGATAACGCTTTATACCATTTTGTTAGAATACAAACGTACAAGATGTTACTAGTATCCTTTATGTTATTCCCGATGCCTACTCATTCAGGTGCAGCGCCTTGGCATAGGTTGGAAAAGAGTTTGATCTACTTGATATCCTCTTTGGGGAGCCAATGAGTTTTATATTGGTTCTGAATGAGAAAATTAGGGACTCATAAATTGTTGAGTCTAGCTCGATTTGTTGTCAGTGGGATTAGGATTAGGGGTCATATTTCTCTCTGACTTCTTCTCTCCTTCACTGATACGTTATCATTTTGGGATTGACTTTGTAAAACAGTCGATCGGGAAGCCTCTTTGTATTTGGACTCTTATCACTATTTTGTATAAGAAACAATGGAGACTCTCGTGGGTGATGTGGGTGGCCCTCTTGGACACTATCGAGAGTTGTTTGTTTGTGAGAGAGAGAGGGAGAGAGAAAAAAAGCTTTGTAACCTTTTTAAAATTAGTGGAGTTTGCCGGTGTTGTCCGTGGACATAGGCCCTTGGTAAAATCACATAAAATAGTTTTTTTTTTTTTTTTTTGTGTGGATGGATTGTGTTATTTGTTTGGTTTTGCTTCCGCTATTTGAATCGGGAATTTAATCCCAACATCAAGGACTTGGATAATTCAACCTAATGGACTAGCCTTTTGGGTTGGATATCCAGTCTTAACAAGTGGTATCAGAGTCATATTTCTAAGAGAACGCATGTGAACAAAAGGGATACCCTAGCCGGATGGGATGACCAGTGACGTTCTATCCAACAGAGAGCCTCGTTCGAAGGGAGGATTGTTGGGATAGTGAGCAAGTCTCACATTGATTGTGAAGGGAGAGATTTGGAGGGATAATAATTTTAGAGATTTCTCAAATGTAGAATCTTAAAATGAAGGTTTAATATCACAATAAAACTTTGATAATCGTAGTGTGCTCTTGAAGATTGCTCTATGCTCGTGGGTTGGAGTGATTGCTACGAACCCGTCTCATAAAGTAGCAGTCTAGATTTCGATTTCCACTCCATTTCAAATGGTCAATTCCCCGTAATGAATGGACCACGGCATGACTTATATTTGTTTATGAGTACTTTTGTTTTAAGTATCACCTGTCGGTAGCTATTACAGGTTGATCTCCTTCGGAAGGCCTATGAGCCATGAGAGGCCATTCCGATTGTACAACACTGCTTACTGGTTTGCATATTCCATTGTCACTTCTCTCTAAGGTTGGGGTCGCCCATATCCTGCATTTCATGTGTTGCCCTTACCTTTAGACCCAATTCTCAGAGAAATGCCCTTCTGATTCTATGTTTTGTTACTGCATTTTTTCTCAACTAGAATCCATTCTAAATCAGTCAAAGCATCTATAATATTTGTTGGTTCTCTTACCTAGACAATCTACGGATTTTCCTCTAGCGAAGGGGATTGGGAACAAAAATCAGATCTGGTTGAATTGAAAAATTATACAGTGGCAGGTTGCACTTATACACGGCACATATTCTAATCAAACCTGTTGAAACAACTCCAGGCCCAACGAGTCCACCTCAAGGGGTTGGTCTGACTGTCAAGAAGCCTGTCCCAAGAAGTGGAGTCTTGAGTTTGATTCGCGCTCAATTTCAACAGGCCACTCACCACAATTTTTTATCCAATGTGTACAGAATTGGGATTCTTTAAATGACCCAAAGATTAGTCAGGTAAATCCCTTTCAGATGAGACGCCTAAACATCTTTGTCATAAAAAAAAATAACTCCAGCCCAACCTCTTAATGGTGATTCCAGGAATAACAGGTTTGTTGGGTTTGGCTCAAAAGGTTCTTTTTGGGCCCAGATGTATTTATGTAAGGCCCATTATATAAAGGTAATTATTCTCCAGGGTTTTCTAAGTTGGGTGTTTTCTCACTGTGAGAAAAGTGAAAAGAAAAACAACAGAAGAAAATAGAGGACAAAGAGTTGAGGGATTGGGAAATCCATCATGTAACAAGTTGTCTACTACTCATAGTGAAATCGAGTGAATCGCTCTGTGGACGTAGCCCTTGTGGTGAACCATTTAAAATGTTGGTGTCGTATGTTTTCATTATTTGTGTGTTTTACATCATATTCCCTTACAAGTGATATCAGAGCCAGGTTAAGATCATCGGATCCTTGACACAACCACATATCCGTACAACAATTGCTAGGCAGATCAGGTTTTCATTGGAATCGCATGAAAGCACTGCAAAGAAGTGTTCCACGGTTTTTCAGATCCAGTGTCCTGGGGTTCTCTGAGAGGAAACTAGAACCATAGCAAAGAACAAACATATAGACACCCCAGCGCCAAGGGTCCCACGTTCCTAAGAAAAGAGATCATTAGACACAGAAAGCAGTTTAGGACAGGAAATAACAGATCAGTTCTTCGTTTTGCCGCAAAGTGTAGTGACCCGACCTAGAAATTACAAAATATTAATGGAAAATGAATTATCAAAAACGTGGGAGTAGAGCTCATGTGCGTGGGAGTTGGAGAATTTTCTTGCTTTCAGCCTCGAGAACTCTAAGGGAGTCCGAGGGCTCGAGAGTTAAAGGCCTTGAGCTCTGCCCAAGGGCTTGAGACTGAGAGCCAAGAAAATTAACAGACCTGAACAATCATTCTTTGGCCCGAGGTCTCGAGAGTACTAGAGGGCTCGAGGCTTCCCCGAGGGCTTGAGTTTGCGCAAAAGTGACTTGTATATAAAGGGTTCAGTTGTGTTTTGAGACCTTCACTCGCCCTCCTTTTCCTCCCCAACTCCGAGTAGACTCACTTGCAATAGTACCAGACCCTTCTCCTCCGTCATTTCTCTCTCTTTTACCCATTGCATGTGAGAGATCAGAGTAGAACTCATCTCAAGTTGTTTCCTACTATGATTTTCTCCTCTCAAAGTTAATCTCTTCACTCCTCCACCTCCCCACTTCTCTTTTATTGTTGGGTTTTTGGTGGATTTTCATGGAATGAAGTTGGGATGGCCTTTTGGGCCTAGGATGGAGAAGCTGCCATGGAGAAAAGTAAGCATTTCAAAAATGGGGCTTTGAATTGGGTAGGTTTGAGCTAAGCTTGGGTTTGGAACTGTAATAGGAGGTAGATAATTGGGGGAAATGGTACATTGATGAAATTGAAGTTGGGAAATGTTGTAAAATTGGGGATTCCTCATGGGTTGAACTTGGTTAACCAAGGTTGTGGTCAAACCTTGGGTGAAATTCGGGGGTTTTTGTAATTAAGCTAGTATTTAGCCTAATAAAAGAACTCATGTGTTTTATGTATTCTTGTGGATGACTAGAGCCTAACACCCCCGGTTACGAAACCGGACGGTCCGCGGACCAACCTGGGAACGCGTAGAATCTAAGATGAGAAACGCTACACACCTTGAATGGATCGTTTGATGATAACATGCAATATTGGAATTCTTAAATTGACAATGTACCCAAAAGGATGATGGATTATTGGTGTACGCCATGTTTGACATGTTGAAATATGTGTATCTCTCATAATTCCCTTACCTAATGATGTGTAATATTTTATTGAACGGCCATGTGATGATTGATAAATGTTAGCTCTTGCGAGGTTTAGGAAATTGATTATGAATATCGGGTTTGGACTCGATGACACGGGACAAGTGGAACCAAACACCGCTCGATCTAAGGGGTCAAACTGTCCCACGATGGGGAAGGGCTTGCATGAATTGGGAATTTTAAGGGTAGACAGGACACGTGAAGGTAACGCCTCTCCCATTTGAATCCACTAGTGTAGAGGACCAACTCCATGAACGAGGATAGAATGACTATAAGTCCACTAGATGCTTGATAGGACCATACGGGAATGGCGGCAATGGCTGGGTCAGGTAGATACTGTAGAGGAGAATGTCCCTCACACATTGTGGCGTGGAGGTGATGTCCCTCACGGGTGTATATGAACGCCGGACGTGTGAGACACGCAGGGCGAGGTACTTTTATGAACACCTGGTGTGTTGTACCCATCGAGTAAGTCGTGATCTGACCTCCTATGGGCAAGGCTCTTATCACTTGGTGAGGGACGCGCAGGGTGAAATACTTTTATGCACACCGGGTGTGTTGTACTCGCCGAGTAAGACTTAGGTCCTAAGCTTGCCAGGGGTCATGGTGATTGGATTGTCACGTTACGAATTGGTTCAGTGCACGGGATTGGACCCGGATTAGCACGGCATGATGGCATAGCATATTTATATTCCATTACATACATATCCATGTGTGTACATGAATGTGTAGCATGTATTTGTTTCCTCACTGGGCTTGCATGTGCCCATACTTACAATTTCAGGTAACATTGCACCAACCGATTCGAGGGACCTCGTGGATGAGCTTAGACTACACCTCGCAGATTTCCACGTATTGACACTGGGACATTCAGATATTTTGTATGTTTTATTGACATGGTTATAGATGATGTAACTCGATGTATTTGTTATGCCTTAAACCATGTATAATTGTATTTGAACTTATGGACTTGTAGTAGGACTCTTTGGACTTTGTTACACATTATGTTAAATGCCTTTGGGATTATATTCAAATTATGATACATAATATGGTTAGATTGCAAATGGTTGAATGGGCAGGTTTATTAGGAGACCAATATGATCAATCTTGGTAGAGATCTCGAATCCCAAGAAAGGCCTAGAGACTCTACAAGAGGTGTTGCACGTGTGTTTCCTACGTGCTCTATTTGATGCATGTGTATTAGAGTTTCAAAAAAAAAAAAATCTTTATCCTCTGTCACATGCCCATCAGGGCAGGGCATGACAACTTGGTATTAGAACTTAGGCTCGTACTCCCAAGGACTGTTAGTATGGGAGTTGAAACTCTTACCTGAATAGGATGACGTTGGATTACTTAAGCGATAAAACCCGATTGGATTTTTGTGCATTTGGGTGCTTGGTTGTTGTTTGGTTTCAAGTCCATAATTATTACATATTTTACTCCTACAATTATATTTGTTAGTATTTCATATTAATTAATTTTATCTAATTAGTGTGTTTTTGTGTGTTTTCTAGGTTGATGTATTGTTATACATTAATGAGGTAAAGTTCTTACTGCAGTTGTTCTACTTGAAGCAATCATAATACTGCAAGCAATTGTCGTACCTGAGGAAGGAACTTCGAGTCATGCCTACAGATCAAGTTGGCTCATGGGTTCCTTTTTAGCTTCGCAAGTCCCTTTATCAAAGGTTTGATAGAACCTGTTGTGAATGATTGCAGTTGAAGATACATGATATTGTGCTAAGCAACAAAATTCTTGATGGCGACGTTAACATCCTAATGCTTCAGCAAATGGGGTCAGGCAATTGGTTTATGTGAGTGGAGGCCGTTGGCAACAGAGAGATGTTGATGAAACAAAATTCAAAGAGCAGCAAGTTACAAGCAGCAGTTTCAGAGAGTAGCGGTAGAAGAAGGCTTCACCATCTGACGGTGGAGGAGTTATCTTGAGAATAAATAGATAGGAAAATCCTACAGAGGTGGGATCGGTTCTAGCAATCCAAGCAAGCCAGAAATAATTTGCTACCCCATTTACGTACACTGTCTCATGCAGGGAAAAGAAAAAAATAGAAATAGAAGAATAGAAGAAATAAAAGGATCAGCTGAAATAGAGATGGGTCCACACGTCTTTATTTTATTAATCAACAAATACGTGAGGTGTAGCTGAGAGGAAATCTTGGAAAAAAGTATATACGGATGACTGAAAATAGAAGATGCAAGAAGAGAGAAAGGCACGGTTGAAGTCGTGTGTTGCTGGTTCTGAGAAAGTTAGGACCGACTTTTAGGGATGTTACATTCAGCAAGAGGGGCCGCTTTGGAGCCAATAAATACAACAGTACCCGTAGCACACAAAAAAACACACGACAGTACAGGGAAGGCTAAGAACAGAGACAGAAGGGCCGAAGCAGAGAGATGGATCGTGGCTAAGACTCGGGACCTCCGACTTTGATCGGGTTCTATTTTTCCTATCTTTTTGTTTTAATTTTATGATGATGACTGGTTAATTTCTTGTACTGAGGTTGAAGAGGAAACCCTATTAATCAAATAATTTTTCAGTTATTTATTAATTGATTCTCATATATGTGTGTTTATTGTTTAATAATTTCGACTTCACTAGATTAATTAAATATTCATTATTTCATCATTAATATCATGTATTTTTGGTAGTTAGTTGTAACACCCCATCCCGCTAAAGGCGCGTTATCTACGAAATATCTCATAAAATTCCCAAAGAACAGATATCGGGCTATATTTGTTTTTCAACGGATAGCTATCTCTTGCTCAACTAACATACAACAAGTTTCATCATACTGTTAAAGATATAAGACGATCAACGACAGTTAATAAGGGTATAATTATACAGTCATCCCAAATAGACATATGATAACAACAAGATAAGCACAGTTCTCTCAATCAAAATGCAATATGGAATACGACTACTGCTCGCTCCCGACATCCGCTCGAGGGGTCTGCCTGACCCCTCCGCCATCGGGGTGCCTGAAATGTAAGGGGGTGAGCTAACCAACCCAGTGAAGAGATAAAGCGTATCACATGTCAACATCATATGCATGAATGCAAGAACATCGTGATGACTAAGGTTCTCATGTACATGCAAAACCCAACAACATCACCAACTAATAAACCATCGTCCAAACCCAAGACATCATCTCGGTAGCCCACACGGGGTCCTCTAACAAACCCCAGCCTCCCTACCAATGCCATCAAGAGACTACTCGATACACTCAGACCAGTGAAGAGATAATGCATATCACCTGTCAGCAACATATATGTATCATATGCATGGATGCAAGAACATCATACTAGAATGAATGTCTATGTTCATATGTGGTCAACTATACTACTAACCAATGGTCTCACTGACCAGTCTGAGACATCACCTCCTTACTGACAATGGTCCTCCAACAACCCCGGTCTCCCTACCAATATAACCGAGAGACCATACAATACACAACCGTCTCAATTGCCGGAATGCAATGGGGAGACCTGCATCGCATCCCCTATGGGGATCTCAATCGTCGGAGCATAACAGGGAAACCAATCTCAAAGGCAAGCACCTCGACTGCCAGAATACAACAGGGAAACTC
Source organism: Chimonanthus salicifolius (assembly GCA_013350335.1). NCBI lineage: Eukaryota > Viridiplantae > Streptophyta > Magnoliopsida > Laurales > Calycanthaceae > Chimonanthus > Chimonanthus salicifolius. Next base: position 26,637,986 of record CM023541.1, on the reverse strand, counting down.
ACATCTCCTATGGGGGTCTCGACCGCCGAAGCGTAACGGGGAAGTCCTCCCATCAACCATACCCATTACATCATCATAAACATATACACATGTAAACAATTCCTCCAATGTATGCACTTGATGTCATGGTCATGTATAACAACATAGGTATATAACAAGATCTCAAAACACAGATCCCCATACTCATCATGATCTCATTTACATATTATATATAAACACCCATTATGTTATCAACAAGTTCCAAGCACCACATTCAATACATGGACGCATATCTCACTCTCAGAATAAATTTATTACACATGTTATCATTAAATCCCATGCGTCATGTTCGACATCCAATGCATGTCTTATTCTCATCGTAAGTTCATTCACATATTATATCTAAATACACAACACAAATTATCATTAAGTCCCAAGCATCATGTTCAATATCCATTCATCCGGTCAGAATTTTCCATTTAATCGCATATAGTTGACATGAGTGCACCCAAATGGATCCCTTCCCACAGGTTCATTCAATGGTTCCCTTACTTCAAGTCACTCCATGTTCGAAATTAAAGGTTAAATAGATGCGAATGCATGCCCCTCACCTCCTTTTGTTTTTTTTTTTTTAATCCAATCGATAAAAGTAGGCTGCAGGATTGAAGAGAGTGATGCACAGGCTCGTGGTTTGAAAAGCTGAGGCGAGTATGCACAACTGAGACGATCCTATAAATTTGGTTGGAAACTGGCTGGAAACACTCCCCGGACGGGCTTGCAAACAGGGTGAAACGAGCCGAAAATGATCTGAAGAAGGTCTAGAAAGACTCCAGAACAATCTCCAAAACATGCCAAAAGTGAGCTTGAAATGGACCCAAGGTGGGCCTGAAACGGGCATGTGTCAAGCCGGGTTGTCGGGCCTGGGCTGAGTTGCTGGGCCAAAAGAGAGCTGGGCTTGGACTGTAGGGCCTGACTTGCACGAGTTGGGCTAGGCTCAGACTATTGAGCTCAAACTCTGATGGGCTCTAGGCGAACTGGGCCCAACTGGGCCTAGAGAGAGAACTAGGTTTAAGGGGGCTTGATTTATTGGGCCAAATCCACTAGGCCGAAGGGGTGGACTGGGTTGGAGCTCGAATCGGTAGCAACTGGGTCGGATCCGATTGGGTTGGCTCGGCTACATGGCTCAACGGTTTAGCAACTGGGCTCACGTGCTGGGCCTGGAAACAAAGGGGTCGAGCAACAGACGGGACCCGATCTGCTAGGGTTAGGGAACAGAGGAGCAAGGGAGGGAGAAGGAGAAACAAGAAGAAAGGGGAATAAAAGATGAATAAGAGAAATCAGTGAGAAAGGGAAAAGAAAACCTAGGTTCGACCAAGAGGAAGCGGCGGCGGAGGCGAACAAGGAGAAGAGGGTGGCGGCTGGAGCTAGGTTGAGAGATCTAGGGTTTCAGAGAGAGAGAAAGAGGAGGAAAGGGAAATTGAGAGGAGAGAGAAGGGTAAGGTGGAGGCGGCGGTTGGAGATTAAGTCTAGTGTTTTAGAGAGGGTGAGGGGAAGGAGAAGAGAAGGAGACAATGAGGGGGCGAAGAGGGATGGGTGAGAGAGAGAATCGAGTGGAGGTGAATGGGGTGGGCAGCGCCTACTCCTCCTAGGGTTAGGGTTGATGCAAGGAAGGGGAGGAGAGAAAGAGATGAATTTATAGTTAGGGTTAGGGCCTTTTTTTTTAAAAAAAAATATTAAAAATAGAGGAATCTCTAAAGTTTTCAAAGCCATATAAAATATTGAAATGTGGATTTTTCAAACATTTTTTCATAAAAATATGAAATGTGTGTTTTTCAAACATTTTCATGAAACATCATATAATAAATCAAAATTACAAAAAAGTCCATAGAGCCTCCAAGCTCAAAATCGGGCAAATCGGGGCCGCGGAGCCCACACTCCCTCCACCGCCACCAAAATATCTAAGCCAACACGAATATCTGAAAATCTCTCACAAATCCCGAAAGATCGGGTCGGGTCGTTGCAACACTACCCCCTTTAAGGAATTTCGTCCTCGAAATTCAAAATGAACTCATACCTCTAGTCTCAAACAAAGCTAGAACCTACCTTCGCATCGCTGTCTCATTATCCCAAGTTGAAGAACTCTCTACCGTTGTACTGCTAAACCACCAAAACCAAACAGATAGTGTTGGCACGAAGCCTCTGCTATCTCGATTCCTCAATTTGTACTGGTCTCTCTTCCGACAGTCAGCAAACTCCTCCTGTCGACTATGGGCAGCCAACAACCTCTGTCTGATCAGTCTCACAAGCTTAGTAGTCTACCCAACCACATCTGGTCATGACATCACTGTATCACTGTTCTCGGCCGACACAAGGGCGATCCACACAGTCTGGCCTACAAGGCCCATGGAGAGCAATCTTGATATTGGTCCGATAGTTGTTGTTGTAGACGAACTCAAGCAAATATAACCTACTCTCCAAATTGCCGCCATGATCCAAAATACAAGCTTGGAGTATATCCCCTAAGATCTGAATGGTCCACTCCGACTGATTATCTGTCTGTGGGTGGAACATTGTACTGAAACACAGTTGTGTGTCCAACTCTTTTTACAAGCTCCGCCGGGATTGAGAAACAAGTATTGGGTCCCAATCTGAAATAATCGACACAGGCACACCATACAGTCTGATGAATTCTGCCAAAAAAAACCAACTCAAAGTCTCTAGAGAATCCGCCGTCGTCATACTAAATAAATGGGTCGACTTAGTAATTTGATCTACTAAGACTCACACTACATCATGTCCTCGAGGTGACTTCGGCAAGCTAGTCATAAAATCTATAGTATTGTGATCCCACTTCCACTTAGGAATCGGAAGAAACTACAATGTATCTGCTCTCAAGTGCCCTATCTTGAGCTGATGACGAGTCAATTAACGGGTCACAGACTCAACCACTGACCTCTTCATGTCTCTCCACCCGAATTGTTGATGCAAATTTTGATACATCCCTATGCGTCTCAAATGCACAACAAAGCTGGAGTGATGAAAGTGTCGTAATATCTCCCTGCGGAACTACCCTCATCTCGTCTCACAGCCCATTCAAAGGGTCCATTGCCACTAGCCATAGAATCTTTCATCGCAAAGCACCTCTCATTTGTCTGTTGAGCTTTCAAAGTCCCATCATAAATCTCTAGCTACACTAATATGCTGCAAAGTTTTGGTGCTCTATATCCTTCGATCAAACTCGTTAGGGCTCCTCTCGCCATGTGACTGAAGGCGTTTACAACTACGTTCACCTTACTGGGGGTGTTCAGACAACGCGATGTCATAGTCACTAAGATACTCCACCCACTGTTTATGCCTCACGTTCAGCTTCTGTTATGCGAACAAATATTGAAGTTATACTAATCTGAGAAAACCTTGAACCTCTCACCATGCAAGAAAAGTCTCCAAACCTTGAGTGTAAAAACCACAACCGCTAGCACCAAGTCATGAGTAGGATAGTTCTACTCCTCGGTCTTAAGCTGTCTCGGACTATAAGTTATTGATCTCCCATCCCGTATCAATACACAACTCAAACCATCACCTGAATCATCACAGAAGACCGCATAGCCAGGGCCCCTCTGTGGCACTACCAACACCGGAGCGGAACTCAAACTCTCCTTCAGCCTCTAGAAGGCTGTCTCACAAGCTTCGTCCCAAATGAATCGCAAATCTTTATATGTCAACATTGTCATGGGTGTGGCAATCTTGGAGTAATCTTGGATAAACCACCGATAGTAACCCACTTCGCGGATCTCAGTCACACTCCATGGTCGCTGTCAACTCAGAATAACCTAAACCTTAGCCAGGTCTACGGCCACACCGTCAGCAGACACCATGTGCCCTAGAAACTGAACCTCTAACAATCAAAATTCGCACTCGTTCTACTTCGAATAAAGCTTGTGATCCTTCAAAACATGAAGTACAGTTCTCAGACGCTGCTCATGATCCTCCTCTGATGCTGAATATATTAAGATGTCGTCGATGAACACCATTACAAACCGATCCAAGTACGGTTTGAAAATCCTGTTCATTTGGACCATGAATGTCGCCGGGGCATTAGTCACCCCAAACGGCATTACCACAAACTCAAAGAGTCCTAAACAAGTGTGGAAGTCAGTCTCCTCAATGTCACACTCCTGCATCCTCACCAAATGGTAACCCGAATGAAAGTTTATCTTGAAGAAGCACTTGGATCTTCTCAACTAATCAAATAGAACGTCAATCATCGGCAACGGATACTCGTTCTTCATTGAGAATCTACTAATCTGCAAGAAATCAATGCACAAACTCATTGAGCCATCCCTTTCTTGGTCGACAAAGCCAGTGAGCTCCAAGGAGAGCACTAGGTTTGTTGTGACCAAAAGACTCCAATTCTCTGAGCCGATTCTCTAACTCCAACACCTCTACTGGTGCCACCCGATAATAAGTCATCGAGATAGGCGTCGTACCGAGAGAGCAGATTTATAACAAAACCTACCTCACGAAGTGGTGACGACCCAATGAGCTTCTCTGGAAAGACATCCGAGAACCCTCAGACCACGTGACGCATCTCAACATCTGTTATCCTTGAACTCCTCTCCAACTCAAGCTACCACCAAGCTGTATACCTTTGCGACACTCAGACTGTAAGTTGTAAACCGCTTGATGAACGCGTTCTCGTAAGGACCGACTTGTCATCCATCTATCGTAGCAGTCCATGGTAACCTGATGGGCGAACAACCAATCCATCTCCAAAACTCACAAGCCAACCTCCAGCGCCAACTCCAAATGTCAAATCGCACGATCCATAGATCTGGTCCACAACCAGCAAAACTCTAAGAAAAAAACAAAGGTGGAACAGTGGAAATATGCAATGCACCGGTCAAGATCTAAGAAACACTCATGTGTCATGTTCAAGGCGCTGAGCTCCGAACCCACTCATACATTTAAATTGGACCGTACGCCGGTCCCACCTAAGTCTCAACGGCCAACCCTATCAGTTTAACCTATAACAGCTCTTAACAAAGCCACAACTACCTCTAGCCATAACATTGGACACGAGAGTATACTAGAGCCAGACATACAACCACCAACCCTCAGGCACTCCCCGCAGTCCTAAGCCCAAAATGGGCCTAACTGACAACTCAAACACGCTAAGTCCATCAACCTCTCATGGAATTCCATCGGCCATCCACAGAGTTAGCCGGCCGGGCTCACTTGGTAGGCGCCCATAGATTTCCAATGAATCTATCTCTATACTAAACATTATAAGCGAGGCCAACAAACGGTGTCTTTGCTCTCTAAACACGAGCCCCCAGCAAATACAAGGGGGTAGACCCACAACACGACCTCTTTTCAACGCTAGACCCACGAGTAACCTTATCTCAATCACAGTCCGAAGCCCTCGTGACTCCATCAAGGTACTCAAGCCACTCTGAAAACACCACCGACGCGCTTCCAAGGTGAGGACTCCTCCTAACCTGGATCCCACCAAGGAACTGTAAGGTCTCGGAATTTGGGAATTAATATAAATGTGAATATTAATTATTTTAATGATGGAAATTAGAAAATTGGTGGAGTAAATGGTAAATGGGCCAAAATTGGATAAAGGCCCAAGTAGGGCCCAATAGACTATGGTTTGGATTTAAATTTATTTAAATGGGTCAAGAATGGTCAAATTGGGTCAAATACCCATTTGGGACCCAATGGGTCAAGATGGTTAAGCTCTAAGGTAAATGGGCTAGTGGGAAATGTAATTGGGCCATGGGCCCAATGGTGATCCATTTAGAGTGGGCTTAATGAAATTCAATCACCATAAGTAATTTGGAATTAAACAATGGTGGTGTGGCCAAGTGGGACCCACCTCCACCTCATCAAGTGAGGTGGCATGTGGGCCAAGGTTTGGTGGGGCCGACCACCATGGTTGAATTAGTCAACCATGGGTGGATGTATAAGGTAATTTAAGTAAATAAGAATTAAAGGAACCAAAATATCTAAATATTAAATGATTAAAAAAATTATACAAATGAGGTGGTCAAAGTGGGGTCAAAGGGTGAAAACCAAATCACCTCATCCCAAACCCAAAATAAAATACGTTGGGGCTTGGTGGTGGTTTAGATAACCACCACCATAAAGCAAATTAAATATCTTTTAAATATCTTAGGGTTGGTGGGGTCTTTAATGTAAAGAAAAATGGGGATAAGTCTTGAGTTTCTTTTCCATTTTTTTATCCTCTCTTCATTTTCACTCCATTCTCATCCTCCATTGCCGTCCCATGTCCAAGTGAAGGAGAAAAAAAAAAAAAGAGAAGGAGCTCAAGGAGAGAAGGAAAACAAAAAATGGAATTTGGAGGGAGTTCACTCTAAGATTAAGGTCATCATCTTCCTCTCATCATCTTTTCCTCTTTTCATCTCTCAAATTCAAACCTAACATGGCTGATTTTAAGGTTGGGAGTTGCCACCCTTGATCAAAGATTTTGACCTATCAAAGATCAAGAGGAAGGAGAGAGGAGGCTAAGGAAACCGACGGGAGCGGCGGAAGTCAGAGGAGACGACGGATTGTGAGTATTTCTTAAACAAGAAATTTTGGATTTTTAGGGTTTAAGATTTGGAAATTATTTTTGTAGAATTTAATGGTGGTTACATAAATTTATGCCATGGATGTTAAACCCATCAAATGAGAGGGTGGAAGATGGAGGAAACCCTAAATGGGTAAATTAGGGTTAGGGTAAGGAAATAAATAAATGGATTATGTGCATTGGGTAATTTATGAAATTAAGAATGGAATTAGGTTATTGGAAGGAAATCATGGGCCATAGGGTTCGGCCATGTAGCATGGCCGAACCCCATGGTGGGTGATTTGGTATTGGATTTAAATAATTAGGGTTTCAAAAAGATGGAAGACAATGAGGGTTTTATCTAATGAAAATTAGGGTTGTAGATGAATGAATGGGAGTAAGTTGTAAAATGGTTTTATGATGAAAATGCAAAGGGGTTTATGGCATTGAAATGCATGGAGGAAGTGAACCTTGAGCCATGGGTTCGGCCATGGTGTATGGCCGAACCCTATGGTGATCAAATGGTGGAATGAAGGGTTGTGAATAATGGAAAGTAAATGGGAATGTTGGTGGTGTTGATGGACCCGAAAATGGTTTTAGCATTGATATTTGTAATGGACTCTAATGTAGCTAAGGATGATGGTTTTAAGTGTATGAATTAAACCCTTCATGGAGGGATTTGTGATAAACCCAAATGTGTAACAATGGACCCAAGAAAAATGGGGAAAGGACACCATGGGTTCGGCCATGGTGTATGGCCGAACCCATGGCCCAATTGTGATCCATTTTGGTGGGTTAAATTGGATGATGAATGGTGTGTGTGTGTGGTCTCCAAAGGAAATGAATGAGTAATGGACTCATTGAAGTTAAATACATGAGGTAAATCCCATGGGAAGAGTTGATGAATTAGGTATTTTGAACCCATGGCCATTGGTGAACCATTTAAAGGGTTAAGTATGGGGTTATGGATGGGTTTAAATGAATAATGGTGAAATTAATAAAAAGACTAATTTTAATGATGTTATGACATGGTTCAATGGGTCATTAATGGACCTAAGTTAGGGATCTAAGTCTATGATCAATTATGGATTAAGTCATGCATGGATAAACGAGTGTTTAATCATGGAAAATGAGGTAGTGGCAAAACCGTAATTAGTGGCCAAATTCAAGAATTCCATGGAAATTGATCATGGACTTAGGGGATCTAATGTAATAACCTTATAAGTGATTAATAAAGCCTAGGGTGGCCGAATTTTAAGACTTATGGGATTAAAAGGTTTAATAGATGACATGGGACCCACAAAACCTAAATAGTGACCGATTTTTCATATGGGCTTAGAAATGGTTAAAACTTGAACTGATTTGGAAATTTAATAAGGTACTGGATATCGCTAGCAGTACGCGTGACGGTAGCCGGACTATCGGACGGAAAACGAAAAAGGACGCGAGTCGGTATTCGGTAGGATTCCTACCTTTTTTGTAAGCCATGGATTTGGGTGATGTTTTCTTTAATCTATTTTGGAAATCATGTGGTTGTCTTTAAGATATGTTATGGATTATGTATCATTTGATGTTTTACTCTAAATTATTTTGGAAATTATGTGAATTCTTATGATGGGTTTTGGATTAAATATTGTGGGATGTTTTCCCTTGGATTTAGTTGGTAATCTTGTAATTGTTTTAAGATGGGTTTTATTACTATTGAATTTCATATATTACATGGCAAATGGCATCTACATCTCATGCATGGCATGGGAGGCATATGACAGGGGAAGGATGCAATGAAACCGGAGTCCATGCTCCGTCGGGGCGACCGATAAACAAGCATGGGGACATTTCACATATGTATTATTGTACCTTGACGAGGCCTTACCGTCAAGGGGGATGTTGTATTTATTGTTATACCTTGATGATGATTCTTCCATCAAGGGGAATACTGTATTTGTGGTTACGCCTTGACGAGGCCTTACCGTCAAGGGGGATATGGCATCGGGATAGTAAGGATGATGGGTGGAATTCATAACACAGACACCCATGGCATGACATTCATTCTATGGCTTTTCGTTATGTATTATCTATCTGCTTTGTTATCACTAATCCATGTGTTAGCCCTACTCGGAGTCCTACTGGGCGCGTGGTCTAACGCCCTACTTCTACCCTAGCTGATGACGCAGGAAATGCCGGAGCAGAAGGACGAGACGGGAGCCAAGCTTAAGAGCTTTGGAAGGCGGACTAATTATTTTATTTAAGTTATTTTGAGAAATGTGTATTTGATGTAGTTTAATTTGTCGGAAATGTAATAATTGAGATTGCTTACTATATTTTGGGACATTATGGTTTTAAGGATGTTTGGTGATTGAATGAATGTAACTTCCCTGCTATCTAAGAATTTGTAGGTTAGGCTCTTTTATAATTTTCCGCAATTGGTTTAAATGTTCCCCGATGCTTACTTCTACGTGTGAACCATTCTCCGTGGACTTCATTCCACGCACACGTAGGGTTGGCCAGTTAAGGGCTGGGCTTTAGAAGCTCGGACTTAACTCGCGTCGTGACGTCCGTGCCTTTTGTCACTTTTCCTTTAAAAAAAAAAAATAGACTCTGATTTTCGATAAAAAGGGGCGGGCGTTACAGTTGGTATCAGAGCGAATTCGGAAGAATGAATTTCTCGAAGTAAGATTAAGACGGTTGCACGTCTCACTGACGGCTAAGAATCCCAACCGACCGACTCTTCGGAGTCCGCTGCACGGGGGCCGGGTTGATTTACTTCGATTGACTCAAACTGAAGTGTTTAATCTGAGAACAACAATTGACGGAAAGGAATGATAGCAAGGGAAGAAAGATTCATTCTAGGAGAGATTTATTGAAACATAGCAAGATAGGGTTTACTTCCCCAGAAATGAGAAAACATCTAGGTTTTTCCCCCAAATTGATGAAACAGTACTAGATTTATCGGACATAGTAAAGTAGGATGTACTTCCTCGGTATCCCCAATTTGAACAACAGACAATAGGAATTAAGAGATTCCCCCCAGAAACAAAGGAAAAACAAGTGTACTTATTTGGCAACTTTCCCCAAACAAAATACATTGTGATATACATAAGAGATTCCCCAAAACCTAGATTGGTTTTATTGGTAATTGTTGTGGATGATTTTTGTGTTCAATTTATATTCTATGATACAGATATGTCAAGTGACGGGGAGTATACAGAATTATTGGATAAGAGAACCCCTAGCTGTCTCATAGATTTGGTGTCTGCTTCCAGCATAGAAGTTAGCATGAACATTCAGGAGGGACCTCCCGAGGAAGATGAAGAGGATTTAACATCTCTTTCTAAAGAGAATGTGGAAGACTTTCTGATGATAAGATAGTCGGTAGGGGAATTGGAACCCATTTATATGTGCGGGTTGTGTAACCAGGTTGGGCACAACTGCACATACTACCCCTACCCTCTTGAAGTGGTATACTTGATTGTGGACTACATGAACACGGGAAAGAGAGGACTAACTGTCCTTATATTGGAAGATAGTTAATGGTTTTGGGGTTTTAAATGAAGGAAATAAGTGTGATAGTAAATTGCACAAGCATACTTGTATTGTGAGTGCATGTGAATATACATGTGTTGAATTCTTATTGTTGAGTGTATGAGGTAATGAAGTGAGGAAAGAGTATGAAAAAAAAAAATGTACAATGATGAACTACATGCATCAAATGAGGATAAGAGGCATAAACTTTTGATGTGGGGTATATGTTGCATATGCTTATGAGAGAGATAAATGTGAATAAAAAGGGTGGGGAGTAATTGATAATGTGATATATGGGTATACTTGGGGGGGATGGTACAATGGCTTTTAGAAATGGTTTTTATATTGGTGATAACCCATGGTTTGATAATTTGTCATGACCAAGTGAAGAGACTTATGTTATGACATATAATGGGTGATGATGTAAACGCTTTGTGAAGGGGTATAAGAGGTTCTCATGTGAACAAAGTGCCATTTGAGAGATGTTGGATAAACAATGTACTTGAAAGAGACCGGAATGCATGGGTTAACTTGCCACATGAAACTCGTGAGAAGATGATATTATGAGGAGAATGTGAAGGGTCTAGCTTGCAAAGACTAATATATTGTATGAAAAAAAAAAAAAAATCTTGTATGTATAATGCAATTGCATTCTCCCAATGTGTTGTGGACATTATGAACGAGTGATGATAGGCCTTGAAATGGGTTTATGGCCTTAAAAAGTATGAATGAATGATGGACCATGAACTTACGAAAATATTTTATTTAGTGATTACATGAGGATTCTCTATGATGTTACTAAATTGTGAATTATCAATCATTGCGATGAGTTTATATGATATTGCTTTGATAATTGATTCTATGCAATGAATAGTCAATGAGGAAACAAGGATGTGTTATAGGTTATGTATATGATGATGAGTTGATAAGGTGCCTTGAGTTGTGAATATGTAGTATGCATGAAGAGGTTGTGACATGCCAATGCGTTTGGTTGGAAACCTAGGTGGGGCTGATGGAAAATTCCAAAGTTTAGGAATTCATGGATGGTCTTTGAATGTATTGGGATGACTTGCTTTGGATGAGTAGGATTGTTATTTCAAAGTCTCTAGGTGTATGTTGTAAATGGGGTAGGGTAACCTAATCATAATTAGGTTGAATCACTAGATCTTATTAATGTGTTATTTCTTATGTTACCTCAAGTTGTTGTTTGATGTGAATGGAGGTGAAAGATCTGGTTACACATGAATTGTGTTATTCGAAGATTGTGTGATTTCAATTCTACGTGGCTTGCTAATGAAGGAATATGAACCGTATGATGTGGTAACCATTGATAACGTAGGCATGTAGGGTGGAATTTGGTGGTTGGTGAAATTGGTAATACTTGTGAATATTTTATTGGTGAATGGGCACTATTTGACATAATCTAAGTAAGCTTAGATATATCATTGTTTTTATGGAATCTATGAAAATATGTGGAATAATCCAGAAGGGTAGGAAATTAGTATCTATATGATTTGGATTGATGTCGGGTATTGGTATTGTAGGAGTTATGAACAAAAAGGGTTAGTCACATAGTGGCTTATATGCAAATAAAGGTATGATTGCTTTTGAGAGATAGGCCTAAGGGAAAGGTTAAGAGTCTAGTGAAACTTGAATGGGAAGCTATGGGCGACTGCTGAGTGAGACTGATCACCTGACTCTGTAGTTGGCCGATGGAATTCCAGGAGGGTGAAGCTAGAAACCTAGTTAAAATGGAATCAACAATGGACTTGAGCATAGGCTTGTATTGGCAGACTAACTCACACGGAGAGTAGACAAAAGAATGTATTGAAGGAGTACGTATGAGAAATGTTTTGGCAATAAATAAAGTGAAATAGAATACGTTAGTCTACATAAAATCGCAAATGGATGCATGAGGAAAAGAGATAATACGAGGCAAAGTGAATTCTGCAAGAATGAAACTCATAGGTTGATATGAGTGGTGTTGATGTGAGTAAGAGATACTTGACACGATTGAACGGGAACAACGAATAGACCCAGAAATGGAGGAGACTTGGACCAAGATATCTACATGTGAGGTAGTATCGGAATTCGAGTTACGACCGGGATAGGGTCTTGTGTTCCGAGGTAGGACGGAGGTACCTAAGAGCTGTGGAAGGGAGTTGTTGGTTGAGGCACACCAAACCAAGCTCTCTACCCATCCGGACAGCGCTAAGATGTGCAAGGATCTTAAGAGGCACTAATGGTGGCATGGACTTAAGAGAGGCAGAGTTTGTTACTCGCTACACTAACTTGTTGGCAGGATAAGGCGGAACATCGGAAGCCACCGGGTTTACTCAAACCCTTACCAGTGCCGGAGTGGAAATGGGAGCATGTAGCCATGAGCTTTGTAATAGGGCTACTAAGGTCATCTAGGGGCAACGATGCAATATGGGTCGACGGTACATCCGAAATATTATCGGACTACATGGTGTACCCAGGAATATTGTGTCCGACAGAGATGGCCGATTCAATAGCAGAGTATGGCAGAGCGTGCAATCGGATATGGGGACCGATGTGTTGACCAGCACAACGTTCCACCCATAGACTGATGGACAGTCGGAAAGGACAATACAAATATTGGAGGATATGCTGAGAGCATGTATGCTGGATTTTCAGGGTGGATGGGAGGATCATTTGCCATTGGTGGAGTTCTCTTACAATAATAGTTACCAGGCAAGCCTCCAGATGGCTTCGTTCAAGGCCTTATACGGCAGGCCATGTAGATCACCAGTGTATTGGACAGAAGCTGGTGAGCCTGTGCTAATTGGACCGGAATTGGTTGCAGAGACCACAGCATAGGTCAAATTGATACGGCAACATCTACTCACTGCACAGAACCGTCAGAAGAGTTACGCCAACAAGAGGAGAAGGTTCCTCGAATTGAGGTGGGAGACTTGGTGTTTTTGAAAGTCTCACCACGGAAGGGACACATGAGATTCGGAAATAAGGGGAAACTGTCACCTAGATGGTGGGGCCGTTTCCAATCATAAAGAGGGTGGGGGAGGTAGCTTATCAGTTGGCGCTCCTTCCGCAGTTATCCTCTTTACATGATGTGTTTCATGTGTCCATGTTGAGGAAGTACAACCCTGATCCTTCACAGGTGTTGAACGTACAAGACGTCGATGTACAAAGCGACGTGATGTATGTGGAGAAACCGATCAGAGTGATCGGGAGCGAACAAAAGGTACTGCGGAACCGCGCTATTCAGTTCGTCAAGGTGGTATGGCAACGACGTGGCAATGAAGAGACCACCTAGGAATTCGAATCAGAGATGAGAGCCTCTCATCCGGAACTCTTTGTGTAAGATGTTTTGAACCTCTACTTCGCTCGAATTTTCGGGACGAAAATTTTAAAAGAGGATTGTATTGTAAGGTCTCGGAATTTGGGAATTAATATAAATGTGAATATTAATTATTTTAATGATGGAAATTAGAAAATTGGTGGAGTAAATGGTAAATGGGCCAAAATTGGATAAAGGCCCAAGTAGGGCCCAATAGACTATGGTTTGGATTTAAATTTATTTAAATGGGTCAAGAATGGTCAAATTGGGTCAAATACCCATTTGGGACCCAATGGGTCAAGATGGTTAAGCTCTAAGGTAAATGGGCTAGTGGGAAATGTAATTGGGCCATGGGCCCAATGGTGATCCATTTAGAGTGGGCTTAATGAAATTCAATCACCCTAAGTAATTTGGAATTAAACAATGGTGGTGTGGCCAAGTGGGACCCACCTCCACCTCATCAAGTGAGGTGGCATGTGGGCCAAGGTTTGGTGGGGCCGACCACCATGGTTGAATTAGTCAACCATGGGTGGATGTATAAGGTAATTTAAGTACATAAGAATTAAAGGAACCAAAATATCTAAATATTAAATGATTAAAAAAATTATACAAATGAGGTGGTCAAAGTGGGGTCAAAGGGTGAAAACCAAATCACCTCATCCCAAACCCAAAATAAAATACGTTGGGGCTTGGTGGTGGTTTAGATAACCACCACCATAAAGCAAATTAAATATCTTTTAAATATCTTAGGGTTGGTGGGGTCTTTAATGTAAAGAAAAATGGGGATAAGTCTTGAGTTTCTTTTCCATTTTTTTATCCTCTCTTCATTTTCACTCCATTCTCATCCTCCATTGCCGTCCCATGTCCAAGTGAAGGAGAAAAAAAAAAAAAAGAGAAGGAGCTCAAGGAGAGAAGGAAAACAAAAAATGGAATTTGGAGGGAGTTCACTCTAAGATTAAGGTCATCATCTTCCTCTCATCATCTTTTCCTCTTTTCATCTCTCAAATTCAAACCTAACATGGCTGATTTTAAGGTTGGGAGTTGCCACCCTTGATCAAAGATTTTGACCTATCAAAGATCAAGAGGAAGGAGAGAGGAGGCTAAGGAAACCGACGGGAGCGGCGGAAGTCGGAGGAGACGACGGATTGTGAGTATTTCTTAAACAAGAAATTTTGGATTTTTAGGGTTTAAGATTTGGAAATTATTTTTGTAGAATTTAATGGTGGTTACATAAATTTATGCCATGGATGTTAAACCCATCAAATGAGAGGGTGGAAGATGGAGGAAACCCTAAATGGGTAAATTAGGGTTAGGGTAAGGAAATAAATAAATGGATTATGTGCATTGGGTAATTTATGAAATTAAGAATGGAATTAGGTTATTGGAAGGAAATCATGGGCCATAGGGTTCGGCCATGTAGCATGGCCGAACCCCATGGTGGGTGATTTGGTATTGGATTTAAATAATTAGGGTTTCAAAAAGATGGAAGACAATGAGGGTTTTATCTAATGAAAATTAGGGTTGTAGATGAATGAATGGGAGTAAGTTGTAAAATGGTTTTATGATGAAAATGCAAAGGGGTTTATGGCATTGAAATGCATGGAGGAAGTGAACCTTGAGCCATGGGTTCGGCCATGGTGTATGGCCGAACCCTATGGTGATCAAATGGTGGAATGAAGGGTTGTGAATAATGGAAAGTAAATGGGAATGTTGGTGGTGTTGATGGACCTGAAAATGGTTTTAGCATTGATATTTGTAATGGACTCTAATGTAGCTAAGGATGATGGTTTTAAGTGTATGAATTAAACCCTTCATGGAGGGATTTGTGATAAACCCAAATGTGTAACAATGGACCCAAGAAAAATGGGGAAAGGACACCATGGGTTCGGCCATGGTGTATGGCCGAACCCATGGCCCAATTGTGATCCATTTTGGTGGGTTAAATTGGATGATGAATGGTGTGTGTGTGTGGTCTCCAAAGGAAATGAATGAGTAATGGACTCATTGAAGTTAAATACATGAGGTAAATCCCATGGGAAGAGTTGATGAATTAGGTATTTTGAACCCATGGCCATTGGTGAACCATTTAAAGGGTTAAGTATGGGGTTATGGATGGGTTTAAATGAATAATGGTGAAATTAATAAAAAGACTAATTTTAATGATGTTATGACATGGTTCAATGGGTCATTAATGGACCTAAGTTAGGGATCTAAGTCTATGATCAATTATGGATTAAGTCATGCATGGATAAACGAGTGTTTAATCATGGAAAATGAGGTAGTGGCAAAACCGTAATTAGTGGCCAAATTCAAGAATTCCATGGAAATTGATCATGGACTTAGGGGATCTAATGTAATAACCTTATAAGTGATTAATAAAGCCTAGGGTGGCCGAATTTTAAGACTTATGGGATTAAAAGGTTTAATAGATGACATGGGACCCACAAAACCTAAATAGTGACCGATTTTTCATATGGGCTTAGAAATGGTTAAAACTTGAACTGATTTGGAAATTTAATAAGGTACTGGATATCGCTAGCAGTACGCGTGACGGTAGCCGGACTATCGGACGGAAAACGAAAAAGGACGCGAGTCGGTATTCGGTAGGATTCCTACCTTTTTTGTAAGCCATGGATTTGGGTGATGTTTTCTTTAATCTATTTTGGAAATCATGTGGTTGTCTTTAAGATATGTTATGGATTATGTATCATTTGATGTTTTACTCTAAATTATTTTGGAAATTATGTGAATGCTTATGATGGGTTTTGGATTAAATATTGTGGGATGTTTTCCCTTGGATTTAGTTGGTAATCTTGTAATTGTTTTAAGATGGGTTTTATTACTATTGAATTTCATATATTACATGGCAAATGGCATCTACATCTCATGCATGGCATGGGAGGCATATGACAGGGGAAGGATGCAATGAAACCGGAGTCCATGCTCCGTCGGGGCGACCGATAAACAAGCATGGGGACATTTCACATATGTATTATTGTACCTTGACGAGGCCTTACCGTCAAGGGGGATGTTGTATTTATTGTTATACCTTGATGATGATTCTTCCATCAAGGGGAATACTGTATTTGTGGTTACGCTTTGACGAGGCCTTACCGTCAAGGGGGATATGGCATCGGGATAGTAAGGATGATGGGTGGAATTCATAACACAGACACCCATGGCATGACATTCATTCTATGGCTTTTCGTTATGTATTATCTATCTGCTTTGTTATCACTAATCCATGTGTTAGCCCTACTCGGAGTCCTACTGGGCGCGTGGTCTAACGCCCTACTTCTACCCTAGCTGATGACGCAGGAAATGCCGGAGCAGAAGGACGAGACGGGAGCCAAGCTTAAGAGCTTTGGAAGGCGGACTAATTATTTTATTTAAGTTATTTTGAGAAATGTGTATTTGATGTAGTTTAATTTGTCGGAAATGTAATAATTGAGATTGCTTACTATATTTTGGGACATTATGGTTTTAAGGATGTTTGGTGATTGAATGAATGTAACTTCCCTGCTATCTAAGAATTTGTAGGTTAGGCTCTTTTATAATTTTCCGCAATTGGTTTAAATGTTCCCCGATGCTTACTTCTACGTGTGAACCATTCTCCGTGGACTTCATTCCACGCACACGTAGGGTTGGCCAGTTAAGGGCTGGGCTTTAGAAGCTCGGACTTAACTCGCGTCGTGACGTCCGTGCCTTTTGTCACTTTTCCTTTAAAAAAAAAAAATAGACTCTGATTTTCGATAAAAAGGGGCGGGCGTTACAGGAACACCTCTAATTACTCTAGGGAGTAAGACTAACATGACTCCAAACCTAGAGATCTGTATCCCACAGCTCCCGTTGCCATGTCATGGTGCTCCAACCACTCAAACGAGTGATAAATCTCACCATTGACTCACCCATTAATCAAACACTGGGGAGTCTCACAGAACAAGAATCCGCTACAAGATATGTCTCAAGTATGCTAGCCGAAGGTAACGTATCAAGCACACCACACAAACCTAAGGTGCACACATACTATCTCATAACTCGGTTCCATCTACCCTATCACACAGGGGATGAATCTATTATCTACTGAACATCACATCTATCACTGACCCATGCACAATCCGAGAGTTGAACCGTGCTCTGGTACAAATTGTAATGCCCCGTCCTGCTACAGGTGCGTTATCTACGAAATATCTCATGAAGTTCCCAAAGAACAGATATCGGGCTATATTTTTTTTTTCAACAGATAGTTATCTCTTGCTCAACTAACATACAACAAGTTTCATCATATTGATAAAGATAATAAGACGATCAATGACAGTTAAAAGGGGTATAATTATACAGTCATCCCAAATAAACATATGATAACAACCAGAGAAGCATAGTTCTCTCAATCAAAATGCAATATGGAATACAACTACTGCTCGCTCCCGACATTCTCTCGAGGGGCCCGCCCACCCCCTCTGCCATCGGGGTGCCTGAAAGGTAAGGGGCGAGCTAACCAGCCCAGTGAAGAGATAAAGCATATCACATGTCATCATCATATATATATATATATATATATATATATCATATGCATGAATGCAAGAACATCGTGATGACTAAGGCTCTCATGTACATGCAAAGCCCAACAACATCACCAACTTATAAACCATCGACCAAATCCGAGACATCATCGCGGTAGCCCACACCGGGTCCTCTAACAAACCCCGGTCTCCCAACCAATGCCATCAGGAGACTACTCGATACACTCAGCCCAGTGAAGAGATAATGCATATCACCTGTCACCAACATTTATGTCTCATATGCATGGATGTAAGAACATCATACTAGAATGAATGTCTATGTACATGAGTGCTCAACTATACTACTAACCAATGGTCTCATTAACCAGTCTGAGACATCACCTCCTTACTCACAATGGTCCTCCAAGAACCCTGGTCTCTCTACCAATACAACCAGGAGACCATACAATACACCGACCGCCTCAAACACATGAATGCAACGGGGAGACCCGCATCCCCTATGAGAGTCTCAACCGCCGAAGCATAATGGGGAAGCCAATCTCAAGGGCAGGCACCTCAACTGCGGAACGCAACGGGGAAACCCGCATCTCTATAGGGGTCTCGACTGCGGGAGCTTAACGGGGAAGTCTTCCCATCAACCAAACCCATCACGTCATCATAAACATATACACATGTAAATAATTCCTCCAATGTATGCACATGATGTCATGATCATGTATAACAACATAGGTATATGACAAGATCTCAAAACACAGATCCCCATACTCATCATGATCTCATTCACATATTATAAATAAACACCCATTATGTCATCAACAAGTTCCAAGCACCACATTCAATACATGGACGCATATCTCACTCTCAGAATAAATTCATTCACATGTTATAAATGGATACACATGTTATCATTAAATCCCAAGCATCATGTTTGACATCCAACACATGTCTTATTCTCATCGTAAGTTCATTCACATATTATATCTAGATACACAACAAGTTATCATTAAGTCCCAAGCATCATGTTCAATATCCACTTGTCTGATCAAAATTTTCCATTTAATCGCATATAGTTGACATGAGTGCACCCGAATGGATCCCTTGCAACAGATTCATTCAATGGCTCCCTTACCTAGTGGCTTATCTAATGATGGCCCCATTGAAGTCACTCCATGTCCAAAATTAAAGGTTAAATAGATGCGAATGCATGCTAAAACATGATAAGTTCTGTCACCTTCGTGCGTTTTTTTTTTAATCCAAGCGATAATAGTAAGCTGAAGGATTGGAAAGAGTGATGCACGGGCACGTGGTCTAAAAAGCTGAGGCAAGTATGCACAATTGAGACGTTCCTGCAAATCTGGTTGGAAACGGCTGGAAACGTTCCCCCGATGGGCTTGCAAACAGGCTGAAACGAGCCGAAAATGATCTGAAGAAGGTCCAGAAAGACTCCAAAACGATCTCCAATACATGCCAAAAGTGAGCTTGAAATGGACCCAAGGTGGGCCTGGGCCGGGCAGGGCTCTCCGACTTGGGCTAAGTTGCTGGGCCAAAAGAGAGCTGGCTTGGACTACAGGGCCTGGCTTGCACGTGTTGGGCTAGGCTCAGACTATTGAGCTCAAACTCTGATGGGCTCTGGCGGACTGGGCCCAACTGGGCCAGAGAGAGAGAACTGGGCTTAAGGGTGCTTGATCTACTGGGCCAGATCCACTAGGCCAAAGGGGTGGACTAGACTGGAGCTCGAATCGGTAACAACTAGGTCGGATTCGATTGGGTTGGCTCGGCTACAGGGCTCAACGGTTTGGCAACTGGGCTCACATTGCTGGGCCTAGAAACAAGCGGGTCGAGCAAGGGAGGGCAAAGAGGAGCAAAGGAGGGAGGGAGAAGAAGAAGGAAGAAAAAAGGAGAGTAAAAGATGAATAAGATAAATCAGTGAGAAGGGAAAAGAAAACCTAGGTTCGACCAAGAGGAAGCAGTGGCGGTGGCGGCGGCGAACAAGGAGAAGAGGGCAGTAGCAGGAGCTTGGTTGAGAGATATAGGGTTTCAGAGAGAGAAAGAGAAAGCGGAGGAAAGGGAAATCGAGAGGAGAGAGAAGGATGAGGTGGAGGCGGCGGTTGGAGATTAAGTCTAGGGTTCTAGAGAGGGTGAGGGGAAGGAGAAGAGAAGGAGACAAAGAGGGCGGCGAAGAAGGGGTTGGGAGAGTGAGGGTGAGAGAGAGAATCGAGTGGAGGTGAATGGGGTGGGCGACGGCTACTCCTCCTAGGGTTAGGGTTGATGCAAGGAAGGGGAGGAGAGAAAGAGATGAATTTATAGTTAGGGCATTTTTTTAAAAAAAAAAAATTAAAAAGAGAGGAATCTCTAAAGTTTTCAAAGCCAAAGAAAATATTGAAAGGTGGATTTTTCAACATTTTTCAAAAAGTCCTTCGATCCTCCAAGCTCAAAATTGGGGAAATTGGGGCCCACCGGGGAGCCCACACTCTCTCCACTGCCACCAAAATATCTAAGCCGACACGGAGATCTAAAAATCTCGCACGAATCCCGAAAGATCGGATCGGGTCATTACATTAATAATATTATTTAATTAATCCAAGGGCTTGGCATTTTAATTAAAGGGTAGTTTTCTTTGATTTAATGTTTTTCAATTTAATTAGATACATTGGACGCTTAGATTATTTTCTTTGATCCATTGTCTTTTAAATTAAAATTGGATATATTAAATGCTTAGGAATTATATTTTTAAAAGCGAACGAAAATCTGATTTTTGAACACCATATTAACGAACTTAAATGTTTAAATCTCTTAAAATTGGGAATTGATAAATAAACAATTAGAAGATTATGGATTTAACGGTGGTGGAATCCGATACCAGAGTAATTTCTCTCACTTGATTTATTCTCCATTTTTAGTTGTTTTAATTAATTTTGCAATTTCAATTCAATCATTCTCCTTAAGAAGTGTTAACTAGGTTAAGAGTAAAATATTAGGCTTTTTAATTTGTTTTCCCATTTATTCTAAATTCAAGTCCCTATGGGTTCGACATATCACTTGCATATCTCTATACTCCAATTTGAGTCGTGCGCTGGCGAGTAAATATAAATTTAAATTTTCACAAAATTTGGCGGGTTTGATACCCTTCCCCTTTGCATGTTAAGAAGTTAAGTGTGGCTTCTGTTTGACTCAGCCTTTTCTGTTTCATAGACATCCAACCGGGATGAGGCCATTTGTGAAGAGGTACAACATAAGGAACATGGAAATCAGGATGGGCAGAATCTGAAGTCGGCCTTCCATAACAGAAATATGGTAGCCCTCTATGAATTCAAGTGGCAATCTCCTCCTGTTTATAAAGCAGACCTAGATCCCATGGTAGCTGAAGAATGGCTAGAAGAGATAAAGATGATCTTGGACTCAATGAACATAATAGATGATGCCATCTGAGTACAGTTAGCAGCTTACCAGTTGGTCGAGGAAGCCTGCCCATGGTGGAAGCTTATGAAAACTGCATGAGGCAATAAAGCTACTACATTGGAGGAATTCAAGGAAATGTTCTTCGCCCAATACTTTCCATCATCCGTGATCAAAGAGAATAACGTGAATGCTTTCCTAGCTTTGACTCAAGGAATAACTCAGTTGCACAGTATCTAACCTGATTCAAGGAGTTGGCTCATTTCATACTACAAATTGTGGTGGATGAAAATGCCAAGGCTAGACGGTCTGAGAAAGGCTTGAATGCCAGCATCGTCAGTTAGGTAACACTTTTGCGACTGCCGACTTTTGTTGAGGTTGTGGACATGGCACTATTGGCCAGGGTGATAGCTCATAGGATGGTGGGGTGTAGTATCAGACCTCATTTGGAGTTGGACCACAGGTGTTCTATCCTAGGAAGAAAAAGAAGTCAGGTCCTTATCCTCCACATGGATCCTCTTCTGGACAACCTAGGCAGACGCTAGGACAAGATGGTAAGACAAGATTACTTCAGATGGAATGCCATATATGTGGGCAGATGGGACATTCTGCCAAGACTTGTGGCCAACGTACTCAGACCAACAAGAAAGCTTGCTTCAACTGCAAACATGAAACACACTTTGCCGGAAATTGTCCTCAAGGAGGAGGTACAAACAGAGCAGTGGTACCTCAGTTGGCTCCGTCAGCAGCTCATATGTATGCCCAGTAAGCCCTGCAGACTTTTGCAGTTAACTCAGGACAGATGTCCAGTCGAGGCAGGGGCAGAGGCCGTCAAGGACGGACCGCGAAGTGCAGAGTGTATGCAGCTATGCCCTAGACAGGAGAGACAATCAACCCTCAAGTGATGCAAGGTATCCTACCTTCTTATAGGTCTTGGCACATGTTTTGTTTGACTCTAGTGCATCTCATTCCTTCACCGCACCATTATTTGTGCATTTATTGCGACTTGATACAGAGTCAGTGCATACCCCCTTACGTGTCAGATCCCCGCTGGGATGGGACACAGTTGTAGGCAAAATATGTAGGACTTGTGTCATGAATTTGGGCAACCAAGAGTTGGAATTCGACCTGTTGGTGATGGACCTGACAGGATTTGATGTGATTTTGGGCATGGAGTAGTTGTCGGCCCATAGAGTGGTGATAGATTGCCACGAGAGGAAA
Organism: Chimonanthus salicifolius; assembly: GCA_013350335.1. Classification (NCBI taxonomy): domain Eukaryota; kingdom Viridiplantae; phylum Streptophyta; class Magnoliopsida; order Laurales; family Calycanthaceae; genus Chimonanthus; species Chimonanthus salicifolius. The sequence goes on along the minus strand of CM023541.1, from coordinate 26,615,449 downwards.
GTGTTTGGTCGATCCTCGACGGAAGTTGAGTTTACTAGCAGACTGAGTCTGACCTTTAGTCCGATTGCGACTATGGTACACGATGATGCGACTTTGCATGGCATGGTAGCCAGCTTGAGTTGGGAGGATGTCAGGGATGCTCATGTAAACATGCCTTGGATAATGCGGGAGTTTTCGGAAATATTTCCCAAGTGACTAACAAAATTTCCCCCACGCCGAGAGGTTGAGTTTGTGATTGATTTGTTATTAGGCACCTCACCCATTTCTATTACATCGTATCGCATGGCACCAGAGGAACTGAAAGAGTTGGGGACTCAAATTAGAGAGCTTTCTCCAATCAGATTTATAAACCCAAGTACATCACCTTGAGGCGCACCGGCCTTGTTGGTAAATGAGAAAGACAGTTCAATGAGGATGTGTTTCGACTACTGAAAACTAAACCGGGTCACCATCAAGAACAAATACCCATTGTAGCGGATTGACAACCTCTCAGACTAATTGAAAGGAGCTAAGTACTTCTCCAAGATATTCCTCCGGTCAAGATACTACCAGGTGATGGTGAGGGAGAGCGATATCCTAAAAACACCATTCCCTACCCGATTTGGGCACTTTGAGTTCGTAGTCATGTCACTCGGAGTGACGAAAGTACCAACCACTTTCATGGATTTGATGAATCGCATCTTCTGATCAGACCTAGACCATTTTGTTGAGGTATTCATTGATGAAGTATTGGTATACTTCGTCTCAGAGTCAGAGCATAAGTAGCACCTGAAAACAGTGTTATAGATGTTATCAGACCACGAGTTGTATGCAAAACTCAATAAATGTGAATTCTGGTTGCGTGAGGTGCAGTTTTTGGGGCATGTGATCTCAGCTGAAGGCGTGGCAATGGACCTCGCCAAAATAAATGCAGTAGTGAGTTGGGAACGACAGCAGAATGTGTCAGAAATCCGCAGTTTCTTAGGGTTGGTAGGATACTATCGCCGTTTTGTGAAGAACTTTGCTCGACTCGCAGCACCTATGACATGACTAGCTCGAAACAGAGTCACATTTAAGTGGGATGAGACTTGTGAACAGGCGTTCATGATCCTGAAGGAGAGTTTGACTACGTACCCAGTCCTAGTGATGTCGAAGAGAGGACAAGGCTATGTGGTATATTGTGATGCCTCTAGGAGCTGCATGGGTTGTGTGTTGATGAGGATGACCATGTGGTGGCTTATGAATCCCCGTAGTTGAAGCCCCATGAACAAAACTACCCCACTCATGACTTGGAATTGGCCTATGTGGTTTATGAATTGAAGATTTGGTGGCATTATTTGTATGGAGAGTGGTTTGAAGTGCTTTCCGATTACAAGAGTCTCAAGTACTTGTTCACTCAGAAGGACTTGAATCTGAGATAGCGGCGAAGATGGAATTTCTGGGAGACTATGATTTCTAGATCTCGTATCACCCGGGCATGGAAAATATTGTGGCCAATGGCTTGAGCCTCAAGTCCCTCAGTTCAGTGGCCAGCATAGGGATTGGACATTCACAGATGCTTAAGAAGACAACAGATTATGACCTGCAGTTGGTTGAGAGCAATGGAACTATGCCGATTCAGAACTTAGTGGTACAACCTGTCTTGATGAATAGAGTACTAAGGGCACAACAAGTGAATTCCAAAGCAACCGACTTGAAAAGTCAATTGATGCAAGGGTAGGACCCGGATGGTTGGACAGTGAGACCAGATGACGGGTTAGTCCTCTAGGGACGGCTGTTTGTACCTATTACTGATCAGTGTAAAGAGGAGGTATTTCATCAGTTTCATCGCTCCTGATTTGTCGTACACCCAGGCCGTATTAAGATGTAACGAGACCTGTGTCTGCAATTTTCGTGAATGTGCATGGAGAGAGATGTGGCCAAGTTCGTGACCTGTTGCCCTACATGTCAGCAAGTTAAGGCCAAGCATCAATGACGAACACAGAAAATGACAATTTTACTGTAACGCCCCGCCCTTTTTCACTCACTTCATTCCGAAAATCAAAGTCTATTTTTTTTTAAATTAATAGAGTGAGCAAGAGCGGGATGTCACGACATGAGCTAAGTCTGAACTTCTAAAGTCCGACCCTTAACTGGTCAACCCTATGTGTGCATGGACTAAGTCCATGAAAACAGTTCACACATAACAATATAAACATTCGGAATTAAATCATAAATGCGGAATTATAATAGAACCTAGTTTTATTCCATTTTAGATAGCAAAGTACGTCAAGTCCTTAATCATAATTAACATATCATAATTATCCAAATAAACGTCCAACCATAGTAGATCATCTAAATTATTACATGCCCGAAGTCTAGTTACTGAAATTACAAGTCCATAAGTAACTTAATCAAATTGTAAACTAAAAGCATCCAAGCTCCTATGCTTGGCCCTTTTCACGTTCATCGTTCCCCTTGTTTCCTGTATCATCCACTAGGGTAGAAGTAGGGCGTTAGAACAACGCGCCCAGTAGGTATTCCAATTAGGGCTAACACGTGGTTAGTACAAAACACATATAATATCATAATGTCAAAAACCATATAAACCATGCCATGTCATGATGTCAAATGTAATGAGTCCCACCCATCACAAGTACATATAAGTACCCCCACATAGGTCTTTCGGACGCGCCGACGAAGTGTGGCCCCTCCGGTTTCTTCTTAATGGAAAAGCACATCAAGGTATCCCACATAGGTTTTTCGGACGCCCCGACGGAGTGTGGCCCCTCCAGTTTCTTCTTGATGGAAAAGCACATCAAGGTATCCCACATAGGTTTTTCGGATGCCCTGACGGAGTGTGGCCCCTCCGGTTACATACCCTTCACCCCATGCCATGCATGAGATGCTAATGAATCACATGCTATTTTATATTATAAACATAGCATTAAAACTCTCAATTTGAACATAACTTTTACAGCATAAATTCATCAAATAAGATAAAAACATTGTACATAAACCCATGGTTTCAAAGAGGTGGAATCCTACCAAAGACCATTAACGTGTCGTTGTGCTTTCGTCCGGTAACCGCTCACGATCGTACATACCTTGTAAGGTCCCGTTACCTTATAATACAACAATAAATTAAACCATGTCTCCCTTTATTTACAATATTTAAGTCCATAAATATGTCTTGGTGGTATGGCCGAACCTCACCCACTTGGTTCTTAGTCCCTCTTTTGGTTTATTCATCAATAACCCCTAAGTTCATCAAACCTTGATAACAACAAAGTCCACAAAACAATCCCCATAGGGTTCGGCCTTAGTGTATGGCCGAACCCATGGTCCATTATTTTCACTTAATTACCATATTGCCATCCATGGCTATCATTCCATTATTCTAACCCTTCATACATTAAAACCATAAATCATTCCCCATGGGGTTCGGCCACACACCATGGCTGAACCCATGGTCTATCATTTTTCACCTATTTACATCCTTGCCATTTATACAAATCCATAACCAAAACATTCCTCATTCCTCATGGGATTCAGCCATACACCATAGCCGAACCCATGATCCGTCACTTTCACCTTTTATTACAACTTTGCCATTGGTCTAATCCTTAATTAACATTTCATTCATTTTAATCTACCATACCTACACCCTAAGTCCACAAAATAATTCCCATGGGGTTCGGCCATACACCATGGCCGAACCCATGGTCTCTTATTTCCATTTAAATTACAATATTGCCATTTCCTCCATCACTTTATGTTTAGGTTCCAAAACATAAGTCCATTCATTTATTTACTCATATTAGATCCATAATATTGGTTCATGGGGTTCGGCCATACACCATGGGGATTGTTTTGATGGACTTAGGGTTTATGTATGTTGGATTAAATAAATGGGAAGTGATTAAATGATTAACTTAGGGGTTATTGATTAATAAACCAAAGGAGGGACTAAAACCTGGTAAGTGAGGTTCGGCCATGGTGTATGGCCGAACCCCACAAAGTTGGGTTTATGGACTTGGACATTATTGTCAATCAATTGGAACATGGGTTTAATCAATTGTTATATTATAAGGTAGCGGGACCTCACAAGGTATGTATGATCGTGAGCGGTTACCGAACGAAAGCGCAAGGACACGTTAATGGTCTTTGGTAGGATTCTACCTCTTTGAAACCATGGATTTATGTACAATGATTCTTATCTTATTTTTTATGAATTTATGTTGTAAAAAATATGTTTCAAATTGTGAGTTTTAATGCTATGTTTACATTATAAAATAGCATGTGTTTCATTAGCATCTCTCATGCATGGCATGGGGTGAAAGATATGTAACCGGAGGGGCCACACTCCGTCGGGCCGTCCGAAAAACCTTTGTGGGATACCTTGATATGTTTTTCCATCAAGAAGAAACCGGAGGGTCCACACTCCGTCGGGGCGTCCGAAAGACCTATGTGCGGGTACTTATATGTACTTGTGATGGGTGGGACTCATTGCATTTGACATCATGACATGGCATGGTTTATATGGTTTTTAACATTATGATATTATTATGCATGTTTTGTACTAACCATGTGTTAGCCCTAATTGGAATACCTAATGGACGCATTGTTCTAACGCCCTACTTCTACCCTAGTGGATGATACAACAAACAAGGGGAACGATGAACGCGAAGAGGGCCAAGCATAGGCGCTTGGATGCTTTTAGTTTATATTTTGATTAAGTTACTTATGGACTTGTAATTTAAGTAACTAGACTTCGGGCATGTAATAATTTAGATGATTTGTTATGGTTAGATGTGTATTTGGATAATTATGATATGTTAATTATGATTAAGGACTTGATGTACTTTGTTATCTAAAATGGAATAGAACTAGGTTCTATTATAATTCCGTATTTATGATTTAATTCCGCATGTTTATATTGTTATGTGTGAACTATTTTCATAGACTTAGTCCATGCACACATAGGGTTGGCCAGTTAAGGGTCGGACTTTAGAAGTTCAGACTTAGCTCGCGTCGTGACGTCCCGCTCTTGCTCACTCTGTTAATTTTTTTAAAAAATAGACTCTGATTTTCGGAAAGAAACGAGTGAAAAAGGACGAGGCGTTACATTTACCCTTGAATATTAGATTAATTAGCTCTTGAATTTTTTTTATTTTGTATTATTAATGGGATTTTGGAGTTTTGCAAGATAAATTGGAGAAATTCAAGAAAAGAAGTGAAAATGAAAAAAAATGAAGAAATTGGCCGGAAGAGCTATTTTTTAAAAGTGTGAGAATTTTACCACCTAAATTTGGAAATGATTGTAAATTATCATAATTCAAGTCCAGTTATGAGAGTTTGGTGTATGCTAAGTATTTTAGAGTTTGAATTTTTAAATATGATTAATTTATAACATTTGATGAAAGTGGGCCCATGTCTGAAGTCCAAGCCCATGTTCAAAATCCCATAAAGAAATCCAAGATGAAGGATGAAGAGTTTGGGGAGAAATTAGGAAGTTAAATTCATGTAGAATCCCAAAAATTTAAAGAATAATCATTAAAAACGAATTTGAAAAGAATCTTAGAAGGAATGTTTTAACATAGTTTCAGTATTTTGTCCATAAATTTTTATTCCATTGTCAGGTCGACTTCATTCTTTTTTTGTTGGAAAGAAAACCTCAAGGGTTACAACATTGTAATCATGAACTTTTCGTGATTCAAAAGTTTAGCAGTTAAAATTAAGCTGCAAGCTGGTACATGTGTAAAAAAAATGGGATTTGCACCTACTTCCTTGCCAATTCACCCACCTCCTTCCCTTTTTAGAATTCAATCCTAGCCATCAATCCCACCTTCTTTCCATTGTAATATTTGATTATGGCCATTAGATTCACGTCCTTAGTTTTTTCACCTACATTGAAAGCTATAAATACAGGGTACTACCTATGGAACAATTCAGTTGATCAAAAGGCTAAGGTGTGCATTGAAGTAAGGAAGAGAAGGAGATCAAGATTTCCAGAGGAGGATTCGAATTTTACATTGAAATTTAGGTTAGCAATTTTCGAATTTAATTCTTGTATTTTTTTGTATTTTCTTTTCAAGACTCCTTTGCACTGTAATTAATAATCTTTTCTCATTATTGAATATAATTAAAGCAGATATTGTTTAGGTTTTTGGTTTTCCAATTTTCTAATTTTGCACGGTGATGGTTTGATTTTATTTTTATTCTTTTATGAATTTATGTTGGAAATTATTCTAAGATTTTTAAGAAAATTGGATGAAATAGTTAGGATAGGTGGAACTTGATTTTTCTAATCTAAGGCTCTTTTTAAGAGTAGATTAAATATTTAGATTTGGAATTATAAGTAACACTTCTACCTAGGCCTAAGGCTTGATTTGAATTTTCTTGTTTAATGGAATTCATAGCTTTCATAATAGGAATTTTTATGGATTAAAAACTTGAATGTATGTTTGAGAATTTAAGTGAGCTCCATGATCGAGACCTTGATTTTATTTTTCTTAGAATATGGGATATGACGCCATCTTAAGTGCTCGATTCAATTCACTTGTAAGTAATTTGAATAATTTTATTTTAATTATTTTTCCTTTATTTGTCCCTAAACTCAATTTTTCTGTAACTTGGAACTAGGTTGGAATTTGATGTGAGTGTCTTAATTTTATTATTTCTAATGTTAGAATAAGGTTATTTAAAATTTTCTAAATTAATTCTACCATCTTGAATTTTACGTAATTTTTAGATCTAAGGTAAATTACATTATTTTGAGATTTTAGAGGTGAATTTTGGTGAATCGTGACTTTTCTATGAATTTAGTGTTCTTAATTATTTGATTTCCAATTTTAGATGATGTTTCTATTTTCAGATTGATTTTTTATTTTTAGAATGATACTAAGTTTGGGATTTATTTCTAAGTTTAGAAATTATTTTTCTATTATTAGGTTTTATTCCAAGATTTTATAATTTCTTAGACCACATAATTTTGATGACATGTATTTTGGATATATTTTCCTAATTCCTTATGGGTTCGACCTCGCACTCAAAAATCTACACTATAAATTGTTCGTGCCCTTGCGAGTAATTAAAATTTAACATGTTTTTATCATTGTTGCTGGGAATCTAGAAAATGTGTTGAAAGTTCCCTTGAGAGCAAGAACAACACAATTGACCCTAGAGGAGGGAGAGGGGGGGGGGGGGGGGGGGGGGGGGGGATGAGCTTTGTGGGGGTGGAGGGAATAGGCCAATCTAAAATCGTTGGTCCTTTTTAAATTTACTCGATGGATTAGTTTAAGCGCAGCGGATATATCAATCAAGTGAGTGTGTGTTAGCAAATGTGATTAAAGAATCAACATAAGAAAATAGCTCTAACACTACAAACAGAAGGACACAAGATATAAAGTGGTTCGGTTCGCCAACCTACATCCACTGTTAGGACTCGTTCAACCTTGAGCTATCCCCAAATTCACTATATGGGGACTTACACTCTCATAATTAGAGTAGGAATTCCACCTCACTTAATAGGCTGAGAATTTCACCCACCACTGTAGAATAGGAATTCCACCTATCCAATCGGTTGGGAATTCCAAACCACTGTGGCAGAAACGATGCTCTAGAGTTTTTTATAGTGGTTCCGGAGCAAATTCCTTTAATCCACTTTCGGGTCACAAGTTTTAAAATAAAATTAAAACCAAGAAGCGCTTGTTTTTGAAGCTCTTTCTTGTTGATATTTGCTTCTTGAAGATCCCACCCACTGAGTGTTGACGCTTCTCCTTGTAGCCATCGTAGAGCAATTACAATCTCAGGGTAATAAGGAAACTGGTTTTACCATAGATTTCCTAGTTTATGTCTCTCATCTCTTTCTCACTTTAAAACTCATTCAACAGATTGGTTGTTTATGATTTTCATCCTCTCCTTCTCACTTCGAAACACAATCAAAAGATTGGTAGTTTATGACTCTCAGTACAAGAGTGTTGATCATTCCTTAGAGTATATAACTCTTCTCAGCTCAAGGAATATATTAAAACGATCACCTAACACTCATATTTATAGAGGAGTCTTAATGGTTTTTCTGACTATCCAGAACCGACAGGTCGGTGGCACCGATGGGTCAGTGTTCATATTTATTACCGTTCAACCAGCCCACCGTTGCGTATTAAATGCACTCCCAATTGCTTTATTACTTCCCGGTCGATAGGTCGGTGTCACTGATAGGTCAACAGTTATGGCACCAAGAGGTCGGTCCATATGAGTATCTCGATCTGGGACAAAATCATGTTGACAATAGTTTTAAGTTAGAAACTTGTCTTACCCATAACGACCTATCGCCCTTTACCGATGGGTCGATCCTGGTACTCTCGATCGGTCTTGATCTACCGATATGTCTGTTTTCTCGAAAGCCCATTTGAGTTCACAGTCCGTAACTCACAAGACCTTTACCGATGAGTCATTTAAGTTCGTCCTCGAGGGGTTGGTGCATACGAGACTCTCGGTCAGAGGCTTTCCCAGAATGACAGTTCTTTGATTCAGAACTTATGTCAATCTGGTCGACCAGTCCATGACCACGATGGGTCGATCCTGTTTCCACTGAGGGGTTGGTGAGTACGACTAGTCGAGTTGACAGTGAAACCAATTACATATTTCCAAGTTGGGTTCCAATTCATTGTCTAACTTTCTCTCTAGGCTTCTTTATGGTTTTACCATTTGTTTAACTAAGCCTAGGAATGGTCCTCTCTAAGTTGTGGTTACCACCTAAAGTCATCTATATCCAAATACATGTTTTTGTGATTGCCATGACGATGAGCTTTGAACCTGGTAGAGCACAATCTTCATTATCTATCATCTTGGGTCTTCAAGCTTCTTAACAAGTGCTTCTTCCCAAGTCATGGAATTGACAAACATGGACTCGGCACAGCTGGGGCACTAACAATCTCCCCCTTTGTCAATTTCATGACAAAACCTAGAAGCTAACCCAATTACAAGCCCACCCTTATTACATTACATTTGAATACAAAATATTACATCAATTACATATTCAAATGGAACAACAAGACTATGGTCTTCACATATTCTTGTCTAGCATGCTTCAAATCATGATTTCCTGTTTAAGCACATAAGCAGGCAACACTAGAGAAATCATTAGAGGAGTTAGTCCAAAACATAGATCAAAGGACTAAATGAGATTTCCTAACCAACAACACTACCCAGTGTGGAGAAGATTTTCTCCATTCCTCCCCTTTATGGCTCTCTCTTTCTAGAGGCCCAAGCACTTCGGCTTTATCATGCACTCCCCGATGTTGCTTACAGCTTCTACTAATTTCTCCTCCATTTTGTCATACAATTGACAAATTTTTAGTAGATATCAGCAGCACTTCCTCTAGGCTATTTGCACTTAGTGATTAACTAAGTTCTTCTGTAACCCATGGTTCTCCCCCATGGTTTACTGTACTTCCTTATGCAATAAGGTTTGTTTTTCTCCTGCTCAAGCTAAGTTCTTGTTTAGCTAATTTCTTCCATGGGACAAGATCATTTACTTATCTTCCCTAGAGTCTTTTGCCTATTCTCCAAGCTATGTTTTGTAGCTTCTTTGACTCATCTCCCTCATGGAGTGAGTTATATTTTCCAACTTCTCCAGATTATCTCCCTCATAAACTTAGCTGCCTCTAAGTTTATTTTCAAACAAGATTTCTTTCAAGCTTGAATCCTCCATCCTACACTGTCATGACCAGTGACATGTGCTAAATGTTACCTATTTTGTGCTCTCCCATTCTCCAAGGAGGTGTGCCACCTTAGCTCGATCTCTATCTTTCTAACATGCCAATGAAAACCAATTCATTCAGTCCTGCATGTTAGTCTCATTTAACAAAACCAGTTAACCTTAGATTTAAAGATAGAAGGTATACCAAACATTGTAATACACACATCACACAAAAAAAAACTATATCATTTCATTAAAACAAAATGTGCATTTAGTACATATGGTTTAGGTGGGACATCATGGATGCTTAGTCAAAATATCAACTCTCTTAAGATAAGATTCATTTGTCTTAACAAAAAGTCGTGCCTGGTGCCCACCTTCCTTAGCTTTTAAAGTAGGGTGTTGGTGGATGTCTTTTAGGCATGTGTTTTCCTTGATTGGACCTTCAGGCTTTCTTTTCTAAGTATCTCTTCAAATGATAGCAATTTCTTTCGAAATGTCCATTCTTGTGACAGAAATTGCACTTACCCTTTGAAGGGTGAGAGATACTTGTTTTACTAAACACCTCATGATGTATAGGTTCTTTGGTGGATGATGCACCAAGACCAGACTTATCACCATATTGTTTGCCCGCCCCAATGAGTCTTTTAAGTCTTTCTTCTCCATGGGTAAACTTACTTGGAATTTTTCTTTATGAGTTTTTAGTTCTTTAACTTCCACAAATAGTTTTCTAACATCCTCTGAAATTTATTGTGATGCCAAAGATTCTCGACATCCTTGCAGTGAATACTTATTTCATCTTGAAGTCTTTTATTATCTTTTTTAAGCTTAATGTTTCAACATCTGAGAGTTTAAACTTAGAGATTAGAAGAGATTTTCCATCTTTCAACTCTTCCACTTAATTAGAGAGGTTAAGGTTTTCATTTTGAACCTTGTTGAGTTTTTTAGCCAACCTCTCACTCTCAAGGAAAAAGGCATTGTAGGAGGCTTGAAGATTTTCATCTTCATCACTATCCTTCGTTACAATTGTGGGATTTTCTTGATCACATATGATCGAGACTATGAGACGTTTTGATACATCAACTTTTTGTTCAGTCTCATCATCTGAATCGCTTTCTAATTCAGAAGTTTCCAAATGGGTCACAGCCACGTTCATGGCCTTCTTTATTTTATCTAAGGGACATTCATTCATGAATGTCCTCTTCCCCCACATTTGAAACAGGTCTGTTCCTTGACATTCTTTATCTTTCCCCCTTTACCTCTAATCTTCTCTTGCCTGTTAGGGTATTTTTTACTTGATTCACTCTTTCCAATTCTTCTCAAGTTATTTGTCTTAACAAAGTTTTTATAAAAGTTTTTGGCAAACATTGCCATTTCATCACTTAAGAATTCATCTTCCGCAAAATTTTCTGTTTCATTTGTTTTAAGGAAGATTTCAATGCAATGAATTTTTCTTTTGGTTGTTCAATGTGTATTTCATAGGTTTGTAATGAACCAACCAAATCATCGATATTCGTTAAGGGCACATCTCTATTGTTCTCCATGGCCACAACATTGGGTTTGAATCTTTCAGTAAGATTCCGGACAATTTTGGTACATACCTTGTCCTCGGGTATCGCTTCACCTAAAGCGTATATTTGATTTACAATGTTGCTTATCTAGGAATAGAAATCCAAGAAGACTTCATCCTCCCTCATTTTAAGAGTATCAAATTGATTCTAGAGGATCTGAAGTTTGGACCTCTTGACTTTTGAGGTGCCCTCATGGGTTCTCTCAAGAACATGCCATGCTTCCTTTGCAATTTTACAGGTCATGATCCTCATGTACTCACTATCAGAGACTGCACAGTTAAGGGTATTCGTGTTTTTGCCATCAGTTATCTGAGCAGCTTTCTCACAAAGGACCAAGAACTATAAGGTTTTGGGTGTCATCACCACGCTTGATGTGGTTCCTACCGTCTTTTCTTCCACGGGTTCTTGCCATCTAGTTTTAACAATATCCCATACCGACGAATCTATAGAAACAAAAAAAACTTCTCATTTTAGCCTTCCATGAGGCATAGTTTGTTCCATCGAGATAAGGAGGTTTGGATATTGCATAACTGTCTCCCATTTTGTTCTAGCTTGGATCTACTCAGATGGTTAAATCCTTGTAATGAGCACTAGGCTCTGATACCACTTGAAAGTTCCTTTGGGAGCTAGAACAACACAATTGAACATAGAGGGGGATGGGAAAGAGGGGGGAAGGGGGTTTGAATAGGTCAATCTAAAATCGTTGGTCCTTTTTAAATTTACTCGATTGATTAATTTAAGAGCAACGGATATATCAATTAAGTGAGTGTGTGTTAGTAAATGTGATTAAACAATCAACACAAGAAAATAGCTCTAACACCACAAACAGAAGGACACAAGATATAAAGTGGTTTGGTTCGCCAACCTACATTCACTGTTAGGACTTGCTCAGCCTTGAGCTATCCCCAAATTCACTATGTGGGGACTTACACCCTCACAATTAGAGTAGGAGTTCAACTTCACTCAATCGGGTGGGAATTTCACCCACCACTGTAGAATAGGAATTCCACCTATCCAATCAGCTGGGAATTCCACCCATTACTGTGCTAGAGACGACGCTCTAGAGTTTTTTATAGTGGTTCTGGAGCAAATCCCCCTTAAACCACTTTCGGGTCAAAGGTTTTAAATAAAATTAAAACCAAAAAGCACTTGCCTTTGAAGCTCTTTCTTGCTGATGTGTGCTTCTTGAAAATCCCACCCACTGAGTGCTGACGCTCCTCCTTGTAGCCATCGTAAAACAATCACAATCTCAGGGTGACAAGGAAGCTGATTTTACCACAGGTTTCCTAGTTTATGTCTCTCATCTATTTCTCACTTTGAAACTCAATCAACAGATTGGTTATTTATGATTTTCCTCCTCTCTTTCTCATTTCCAAACACAATCAAAAGGTTGGTTGTTTATGACTCTCAGTATAAGAGTGTTGATTGTTCCTTAGAGTATATAACTCTTCACAACTCAAGGAAGATAATAAAACGATCACCCAACACTCATATTTATAGAGAAGTCTTAAAAGTGTTCATATTTATTACCATTCAACCACCCGACTGTTGCGTATTAAATGCACTCCCAACGACTTTATTACTTTCGGATCGACAGGCCGGTGTCTCCAATGGGTCGATAGTTATGGCACCGAGAGGTCAGTCCATACGAGTGTCTCGATCTGGGGCAAAACCATGTTGACAGTAGTTTTAAGTTAGAAACTTGTCTTACCCTGAACGACTTGTCGCCCTTTACCGAGGAGTCGGTCTTGGTACTGTCGATTGGTCTTGAACTACCGATATGTCTGTTTTCTCGAAAACCCATTTGAGTTCACTGTCCAGAACTCACAAGACCTTTACCCTAGAGTCATCGACCACAAGGGGTCGTTTAAGTTTATCACCGAGGGGTTGATGCATACGAGACTCTAAGTTAGAGGCTTCCCAAAATGACAGTTCTTTGATTCAGAATTTATGTCAATCTGGTCAACCAATCCATGACCATCACCGAGGGGTCGGTGACTATGACTAGTCGAGTTGACAGTGAAACCAAATACATATTTCCAAGTTGGGTTGCAATTCACTATCCAACTTCCTCTGTGGGCTTCTTTATGGTTTTACCATTTGTTTAACTAAGCCTAGGAATGGTCCTCTCTAAGGTGTGGGTACCACCTAAAGTCATCTATGGCCAAATAGTTGTTTTTATGATTGCCATGACGATGAGCTTTGAACCTGGAGGAGCACGATCTTCATTCTTGACCATCTTGGATCTTCAAGCTTCTTAACAAGTGCTTCTTCCTGAGTCATGGAATTGACAAACAGGGACTCAGTACAACCGGGGTACTAACATATGTGTTTTTAGAAATTGGTGTATTTTTTAAAATTTCTAATCTAGGAAACTCTTTAAAATTGGAAAATTCCAACTCTTAAAATTTTTTAATTTTAATTGATCCCTAATTTTAAAAGTTTTAAAAAATATGAGAATCTTGGAATTCATGTAATTTTAGAAAGTTTACGACATTCAGAAACTAGTGATTTTAGAAATTTTTAATTTTAGCTAGTTGCTCGATTTAAAAAACCTCTATTTCTTGAAAGATGCCTAATTTGGAGAGATTCTAATGTTAGAAAATTCTATTTATAGAAATTTATCTAATTTTGGAAGGTTCCTGATTAAGGTATTTGTTGTTGTTTTAAATTTGTAACTCTCACAAGTGCACGAACCATATATAGTATAACAATGTGAGAGAGAGGTCGAACCCAATGGAAAATCTCAAAATATATGAATTAAAATTAAATTTGTGTTCCCTTAAAGAGAATTATTTTTAGGAAATAGAACCTTTATATGAGTCATATATCTAACTTGAAAAATCAACAAATAAGATGTGTGAATTAATTGTCCTTGAGTTAAAATGGTGAATTAAATGATAAACTTAATCATGATCTAAATTACAAGTTATAAGATTAAAATACCCCATCTCCAATCTTTAATTAAAAGAATTTTGAGAGAGAGTGAGTATAATTTCAAAGATTTAAAAGAATAAAAGAATCGCATGAATTAAAGAATTTAAAAAGAATAAAACATACAAGACTTAGGTTAGAACAAAAATTATACAACAAGCATAGGATCTAACATGATTAAAAGACAGAAAATTAAATTGCAAGAAAATAAATGACTGAAATTAAAAGTTCAGTAACGAAAAGGTTGGTTGTTTGGAATAGATCATTTATCGCCCAAAATATATAAACAAAGTGAAAGCCTAGATCTGAAATTCACGTAAAGATCTAGAATGCGATTCATATTTATTAATAGAAACAAGATTCACAACTTTTTAATTTAATTAATTAAACCTTAGTAATCAAGATTTAACATTTGAAATCACGATCCTAACTATTGCATGTGCTCATGTTTTATTAAATAAACAAAAGTTGTAAACTTGAAATTAAGAGCAAAATAATCGCAAAAGAATTATTAGAACTTGCATGTTTCAGGCTTCTAAATGAATGCTTCACTTTATTAAATGAAAGAATTAGAGTACAAAGCTATGATGAAAATACATAGAAGATATAAAATAAAATTACAAAATTAATTTCTCACTTGAAGAAATCGTGTGACGCTCTGTCTTCTTAGTCTTTCTCCAGCCTTTAGTCCTTAGAAACTCCAAGTCATATTCGAATTTTACCCTTGGGGTAATGGGGTATTTATAGTTTTAAAAAGAGATGAAGGGTTGAGATTAAATCAAGGTTTAAGTTAGAAATTGAATGGCTAAGATTGGATCAAGATAGAAATGGGTGATGGAGATTTAAAGTTGCAAAGGGTTAGGGTTGCAATAGGGTGTACACAAATTTGGCTATGTGTGGTGGCTTGGAGTGGAGTGCAAGTAAGGATAGAGAGATTTTTGGGGATTGGATTTGGCATGGTGATTTTTGAAATTGGCTATGTAGGATTAGGGTTTGTGCATGAGATGATAGATGGATGGATGAGATTTGAAGATGGGATGATTGAATGGTGGAGACGAAAGAAAGTGATGTGGAGATTTGACTATTCCATATGCGCATGAATGGGTTTAGGATTGAGGAAATTCGTGTCGATTTTGGAGGTGATGAGGAGGTGATGTGGCATGAATGAATCTAGATGGAAAATAGGTTAAGAATATGGAGAAAAATAAGTGTTAAAATCATGTGGAGTGATAAGGCAATGGATGATGTGGCTTATGCGTATGGAGGCTAGTTTGTTCTTCAAGTTGTGTAAACTTTTGGTTAAATGAATCAATGGATGCGATTACTTGAGGTTAGGATCTATGGCTCTAGGTTGATTTGACTAAAAATAATTATAGGACTTGGTAGGTAATTGGTGGAGGGTTTGGATTCAAAGGTTGATCCTAGATGATTAATGAAATGCATGACCTAAATCTAAGGTAATGTGTGTATGTGATGGATGCATGTGGAGGATCTAGGGTTTCTAAGAGAAGAATGAAGAGATGTGATTAAGTGACCTAATATCTAATGGCTCTGATGGCCAATGCGTGAAACGAATGCATGAATTAGTAGGTGATGCATGGATGAATACTAATCTAAGGTTAAAATGATCATGATGATGATGGATGACCTAGATCTAATGATAAATGAATGAATAGGTTAGATTTGATGGTGGATCTAAGGTTTGACCTAATTTAGTATGTGAGATGGAGGCTTAAGATCTAAGGTAGACATTGGATGGTGTGGATGTGAAGTTAGATTATGGGTCTTGACCATGGATAATTGATTTGGGATAGGTAAAATTCAAACATGGACCATGGAGTTGACTTGGGCTTGGACTTGGATCTAGACCTCAACTTAGGCCCACTAGAATTGGATTTGAGAGCTTGGGACTTAGTTAGATTGAGCTTGCACATTGGCCTGGTCCAATGACAGAATGCGCATGGACATACATGTGGACTGGCCCATTTGAAGTGAGTCTTGGCCCAATGACTTGAAATTTAGGCTTTGGCACTTGGATTGCAGCTTTTAACATCTAGAATTTAATAATTATTCTGCAACTTAAAATCAAAAAATTATTAATTAATCTTAGACTCTCATAAATGGATCGAGATTAATTAATTTACATGAAGAGACCCTAAAAGTTATCATGAAATAATTATAAAAATTCTAGGTCTTCACTTTAAAGCTCTAAACTTGCAATTTTCCATTGAATTAGCTTGAATTTCCTAAACTTTCCATTTTTTAGTACAAAATTGACAAACTACATTAAATGCATCATTATATACAAAATAGAAGGTTAATTAGTCAAATAATCGGGGTAAAACTGTAATATTTCAATGTTCAACAATATTTAAATTCATTAAAAATCAATTTTCATGAAAATGATCTAATTCTCGAATTTAAAGGGTTAATCTTAGACTTGAAAATTTTATTTTGATGGGTATTGAATTTAGATAATTTTTATGGCCTTAGATTATGAAAGTTCCCTTGCGAGGGGGGTGAATAGGTCAATCTAATATCGTTTGTCCTTCTTTTAAAAAAAATTACTTAATTGATTAATTAAGTGCAGCGAATAAACCAATCAAGTGAGTGTGTGTTAGCAAATGTGATTAAACAATCAACACAAGAAAATAGCTCTAGCACCACAAATAAAAGGACACAAAATATAAAGTGGTTCGTTTCACCAACCTACAACTACGGTTAGGACTCGCTCAACCATAAGCTATCCCCAAATTCACTATGTGGGGACTTACACCCTCACAATTAGAGTAAGAACTCCACCTTATTCAATCGGCTGGGAATTCCACCCTCCACTGTGCCAGAGACGACGCTCTAGAGTTTTTTTTTAGTGATTCCGGAGCAAATCTCCCTTACTCCACTTTCGGGTCAAAGGTTTTAAAATAAAATAAGACCAAGAAGCACTTGTCTTTCTCGTTAATGTGTGCTTCTTGAAGACCCCACCCATTGAGTGCCGATGCTCCTCTTTGTAGTCGTCGTAGAGCAATCACAATCTCAGGGTGACAAGGAAACTGGTTTCAGGTTTCCTAGATTAAGTATTTTCTTTCTATTTTCCTCACTGACAAACTCAATCAAGAGATTGGTTGATTATAGCTTTTCTTTCCTCCTCTCTTTCTCACTTTCTAACACAATCAATAGATTGGTTGTTTATGATTCTTCTCACGAGAGTGTTGATCGTTCCTTAGAGTGTATAACTCTTTTTAGCTCAAGGAAGATGGTAAAACGATCACCCAACACTCATATTTATAGAGGAGTCTTAATGGTCTTTCTAACTGTCCAGGACCGATAGGTCATTGGCACCGATGGGTCGGTGTTCATATTTATTACCATTCAACCACCTGACCGTTGCGCATTAAATGCACTCTCAATAGCATAATCACTTCCCGGTCGGCAGGTTGATGTTGACGATGGGTCGACAGTCATGGCACAGATAGGTCAGTCCATACGAGAGGCTCGGTCTGGGGCACAAACATGTTGACAGTAATTTCTAGTTTAGAAACTTGTTACCCAGAACAACTTGTCACCCTTTACCGATGGCTCGGTCATGTTACTCTCGATCAGTCCTGAAATACTGAGATGTTTATTTTATCGAAAGCCCTCATACAGTCAAGAACTCACAAGTTTTATACCGATGAGTCGTCGACCACGAGGAGTCATTTAAGTTCATCACCTAGGGGTCGGTGTATACGAGACTCTCGGTCCGAGACATACCCAGAATGACAGTTCTTTGATCCAGAACCTCTGTCAATGTGTCTGACCAGTCCTTGACCACGATGGGTCGATCCTGTCTCCACCGAGAGGTCAGTGAGAATGACTTGTTGAGCTGACAGTAAACATAATTCATATTTCCAAGTTCACTGTCAATCATCCTCTCTTAGGCTTCTTTATGGATTTACCATTTGTTCAACTAAGCCTAGAGATATTCCTCTCTAAGGTGTGGGTACCACCTAAGGTCATCTATGCCAATTACCTGTTTTTGTGATTGCCATTATGATGAGCTTTTGAACTTGGGGGAGCACGATCTTCATTCTTGATCATCTTGGGACTTCGAGCTTCGTAGCAAGTGATTCTTCATGAGAAATGGAATTGACAAATAGGGACTCGGCAAAGCCGGGGCACTAACAATCTCCCCCTTTGTCTGTAACACCCCAATTTCTCAATGATATGAATATTTACGAAAATGCCACTGGATTGGTAAATTTATTATATGTGATTGTAAATGAGAAAATGGTGGGGCCCATTGTTCAAATTAAGACCCTATGAACATATTATAAGGATCAAATTTAATAAATGGGTAATGTACCTCAAATTGGGTCAAAATGGTTAATTGGGTCAAAGGACCCAATGGGTCATGGTGGACTTATTTGACCATTGGGTAAGCTCAATTTTATTATGGTTAAGCTGAATAGATTGTAAATGAAATGTATGATAAATGGGTAAGCTTGATGCAAGTGTGAAAACCACATTCAAAGGGCTAAACCACCCATAAATGGGTCATGGTGTCAAATTGGATCCATGGGCTAAATGGGGACCCAATGGGCCGAGTTGACCATGTGGACCATGGTTGACCGTGTGGACCCTCAAGTGAGCTCAAATATGAGTTAAATCAGGTTGAGTGTGGACTGAAGTGAGTTGGATTTGAATTAAATGGTTGAGTTGAGTCAAGTGCATTAAATGAATGGCATTTAATGTGGTGAGTTGAGCTAATGAATTAGGTGAGTTGAGTTGGAAACCAAAGGGACATTATATTTACATTGAGTCAAATGGGAGATGAAGGAGTTGTCTTGGTCTTAAACACCACAAAACAAGTCCCACACGTTGGGTACTTGTGGAGTGGATTTCCCATGCATGATGTTTAATGTAATGAGATAAAAATCTCATGGGAATTTGGAGGGTTTCCATCTCATATGGAAACCCAAGGCTCCAACGTTGGGAGTGCCAAGGGATGCATTGGTTGGCATGAAGTGCCCCCTTGGTTTAATCAAGATTTAATGAGAGGATATGGGGCTGTTTAAGAAAAGGAATACACCATTCATTTTGGCCGATTCCACATTGCAAAGACCATAGAATTCTTATCTCTCCCTCTCTCTCAAGAACATACCCTCTTGGCCGAATTATACCTTGGTGTTCTCACCATTGTTCAAGCTCATAATCGGCTAGAGACTAAGGAAACAAGAAGGAGGGAAGCAAGGATCAAGAGGCAAGAAGAGAAGCAAAGGAATTTGGTAAGTGTTTACATGGAATTTTGTTTAATAAAATGGGTTAAATGGAACATGATTTGGCCATGGGATGGCCAAATCTACCAAAGGTTTAGAGTATGGATATTGATGTTAAAAAAGATGGAAAACATGGACCATAGGGTTCGGCCACTTTGGATGGCCGAACCCCATGAAATAATATGCTTATGTTGATGGTTTTTGTAAGTTGAAAACCATGCAAAATGATGGACAGTTTTAGATGTTTTTAATTAGACCTAAGATGTAAGTTAAAAAGGTCCAAATCATGGGTCATAGGGTCGGCCAATTGGGATGGCCAAACCCCATGAAAGGATTTAATAGGCTTATGGTTAATTTTAATGGTTTTGAAAGATAAAACCATACAAGTTATGAAGGGTGTTAAAATGTGTTGAATGAAGAAAAGTTCCATATCTTGGGTCGGCCATGGGATGGCTGAACCATATGGTTCTTATGGCTAAAAATGTTAAGCCTAAAGTAAGTACACATGATGGAATCATTGAACCAAGGGAACCATTGGGTTCGGCCATGTGTATGGCCGAACCCCATGGACCATTTTATATGGATGTAAGGTTTCTTGGTTATGGAATTTAGTGGACTGTTTTTATGGATTAATTAGGATAAGATCATGGTTGAAAATTATGGATGATGATATAATTATCTATGGACTTAGTGTAAGTAAATAACCAATCATGGTAGATGATGGAATATGGCATAAAAATCCATAGGATGAGGTTTGGCCATGTAGTATGGCCGAACCCCATCAATGATCATTTGGTGGACTTAGGCTAAGTTATAATATAATTGGAGATGTGTTTAAGGAAGGATTTAAGGACAAAAACTAAGTAGTAAGGTTCGGCCATGTTGTATGGCCAAACCCCACTAAGGTGGATTGGTTATATGACTATGATTATTATGGTAAATATGTATAAAAAGAGCAAAGGACTTAAAAGAGGGGCTCAAACCAAAATTGTGAGGTTCGGCCATGTGGTATGGCCGAACCCCACCAAGTTATGGTTAGTTGATTAAGGTTTGTAAATAAAGTTATTTGGATGGTGTTGATCCAAAACAAATGAAGGACAAATTCAAAGTGGGTGAGGTTCGGCCTTGGGGCATGGCCGAACCCCACAAGGTGGTTTTTGGGATTTAAACGTAATAAGAAATCAAAAGATTAAGTATTAACTTGCTGTTGTATAAACAAGGAAACGGAAGTTGAACGGCGTGCGAGTCGTGATCGGGTGAAGCTTAAAAAGGAACAGACACTTAAGCGAAGTTTCCGTAGGTTTCCTACCTACTTGTAACCACTGTTATATTGGTTTTATCATGGTTTTTATAAGTAATGTTGTTATTGTTTTATGTTTCAAATGGGTTTTGAATGATGAGACATATTTATAAATGACATATATTCATTGACATCTCATGCATAGCATGGGGTGATGATTATGGATTACCTTGACGTGAGAGTCTCAAAGAAAGAACACTGTGAAATAACTTAATGATGAGAGTCCTATCCATAGGAAATGAGGAGTACTGTGGATTACCTTGTCATGAGAATCCCAAAGAAAGAACACTGTGAAATAACTCAATGATGAGAGTCCTATCGACAGGAAATGAGGAGTACTGTGGATTACCTTGTCATGAGAGTCCCAAAGAAAGAACACTGTGAAATAACTCAATGATGAGAGTCCTATCCACAGGAAATGAGGAGTACTGTGAAATACCTTGTCGTGAGAGTCCCAAAGAAATAAAACTGTGAAATAACTTGATGACTATGTATACTTGTGGTGGGTGGGACACATTACATTTGCACTTACATACATAGCATTGATTTTATATGTTTTTTATTATCATATAATATATGCATGTTTTTATATACTAACCTTGTGGTAGCCCTGATCGGAAAACCTACTGGGTGCGTTGATCTAACGCCCTAATTCTATCCTTAGAGGATAACGCAGGAACAGGGAAAGGGAAAGAGATAGTTGAGGACCGAGAGGGGAGCCAAGCTTAAGCGCTTGATTATTAGAATGGATTTATATTTACTGTCATTTGAACTACATTTTACGGACATGTAATAACTAGTAATTGGTTTGTTTATAGTTTGATAATGGATATTTGGATTAACTAGTTTTAATGGGAGACTTGTACTTGCTATCTATTCAGTTTAATTCCGCAGTTAGTCTAGTTTTATTCCTCATGATTTGATTAGTTCCATGTGTGGATTGTCTTTCATGGGTTTAGTCCATGCTCACATGGGTGGCCAGTTAAGGGTGGGACTTTGGAAGTCCGAACTTAGCTCGCGTCGTGATGTCGTCCGCCCTCTTCCGGTGTTATTATATTATTATTAAAAAAAAAATTAGACTCTGAATATCGGAAAGGGCGGGGTGTTACATTGTCAATGTCACGACAAAACTTAGAAGCTAACCCAATTACAGGCCCACCTATATTACAACACATTTGAATACAAAAAAAATATTACATCACATGTACATATTCAAATGGAAAAACAATATTATGATCTTCACATGTTCTTGTTCTGCTTGCTTCAAATCATGATTTCTTATTCAAGCACACAAGCAAGTAACATTAGACAAATCATTAGAGGGTTAGTCCCAAAACATTAATATGCATCCATGGACTAAACAAGATAATCATTCATTCTCCCCCAATCTTCTTGAGTTTGAACTCCCAAACTCCAAGCAAGCATAGACATTCTCCCCATGTCCATTGGCTTCATTATAATCCTCCCTCCCCTTTATGGCTCTCTTTCTAGAGGCCCAAGCACTTCGGCTTTACCATGCACTCCCCCATGCTTATAGCTTCTACTAATTTAGCTTCTAATAATTTTCTCCCCCATTTTGACATACAATTGACAAAGACTTAGTAGATATCATCAGCACTTCCTCTATGCTTTTACCAACACTTAGTGCTTTCATGAGTTTTTCTTCCAACTCAAGTAATTCTGCCCTATAGTCCAATGCATACCTCATGCATTACTGTTTTTCTTCTTTCTTTCCCTTTAATATCTGTGTTGTCTTAAAGGTGTTCTCCTATTGGGGTCTAGCTACCTTTCCTAGCTTCCATTGTCACAGTCTTCTCCCCCATTGTCCAAGCTATCTTCTTTAGCTTTTTCTTTCCAGCTCCCCCATAAACTCACTTGCCCTTAAGTTTATTTTTCATCAAGTTTCTTTTTCAGCTTGCATTAGCTTTCCTTCATATACTGTCATGACCAGTGACAGTAGCTAATTAGCACAAATTTGTGCTCCCCCATACTCCAAGGATGTGTGTGTCATCACAGTCTGAACCCTATCTCCCTAACATGCCAATACAAAACCAACTCATTCAAACCTGCATGTTAGTCTTTTTAACAAAAACCATGTTAACCATAGACAAGAGATATAAGGCATTCAAATACAGCAATACACACATCATACCAAACCATATCATTTCATTAAAACAAAATATGCATTCAGTACATATGGTTTAGAAAGGGACATCATGGATGCTTAGTCAAAATATCAAAAGTGTAGCTTTTCCAAAAACAGAGAGCATGAAAAACTACCCTAAGTAGAGCCATCTTGAGGAGGTACTGGAAGAGGAGGAGACGGGGTGTCTGGAACTCTGTCAGAGAGGGAGACAATAGAAACTAAATCCCAGACAGTTAACCAGATACTCTCCAGACTATTTTCAAGATAGTCCATTCTTCTTTCTAGTCTTGAGACCTTCTTTCCAGATTGACATTTTCTAGAGAAGGATACCCGTGTTCTTCTTCTTCATATGAGTCTCTCCAAAAATCCTCAGAACTGAAGCTTTCCTCTTTACTGCTGTCTTCAGGGATATCAACATGGTCTTCATTACCAGTTCGAAGACCATTCCCTTTTTCAGCATCTTCTCTCCTTTATTCACGCTGTTCTTCGACGAAGATTACACATTTGTCAACAATGGGTTTTTTTTCCTCGTCTGGTTGAGTTTCCTGTTGATCCTGAACATTCACAGGATTTTTAGAGCTCGACCCAGGGCATGACCGAGAGGCAGACTTTTTGGTTTGTTTGTCCCATCGACCAGCATGGCTGGTTTCTCCTCGTTCTACAGTGGTCTCGGGACGTGTCTGAGCTGACATCTTTCTTGGCATGTTTTTTCTTAGAGGGGATCCTCAGCCAGTAGTTCAAAAGAATATGAGATGAAGGCTGAGCCTAACCTGATCTAGGAGAATCACAGAACAGTGATTTTCTGACTTCTAAGGACTGGAGGAACGAAAGCCCTATGGCTTCTAGTAGGGAAATCGCTCCGAGAGGTCCCGTCAATTGGTCTAGGGCAAGGGAGGAGAAAGAGGGACCACAAGACCTTCGCGGGATAGGGGATGACAGTTTCGAATGATTTGTCGCTTTCGCATAAAGGATCCCTTTTAATTCAAACTTTCTATCTTACCGACAAGTCAACCTTTTCGACATTTTCCCCCTTTTCAACAGTGCTTGATTTAGCACAGTATCGACATGTCTTTCATACCGATATGTCTATTTACCGACATGTCTTTTACACCGAGAGGTTCCAGATTGTAGTACAATCGTCCTTGATATGTGCAACTTAATGAAGTCTTATTCTAAGTGTATTATTCATAGATTTATTCCAATGCATAGACATATCAAACATGACTCATCAAATCATTAATTATGCATATACACAAAAATTAACATTCTAAAACATACAATTCAAAAATATTTTGAATGGAATTTATGGCTTTCCAGGTAGAATATGTACTATAGCCAGGAAGAATACAATCTAGACTTGTAGTTAGCCAATTTCTCTTTTCATGTCATAGCACTTTTCTACTATGTGAACTCACATTGTCTCTTGTGAATCTATTTGAAGAGGTCTAAGATATGGAATTGAATCTTAAACCACAACAAAACATGATTAATAGTCTATCTCCTAGTACGAAGATTGTGGCATTTAGTGTTACATACACACCCCCACGATCGTACCTTTGATGACCAGCCTTGGGATTCATCAACTCTTGCAAGACATGATTCATCTATCTTAACAAAGAGTCTTGCCGCATATCCACCTTCCTTAGGTTTCTTTTATGGTTAGGTGTTGGTTGATGTCTTTTAAGCATAGGCTTTGTTTGATTTTACCTTTGAGCTTTCCTTTCCAAGTATCTCTTCAGATGATAGCAATCTCTTTTAAAATTCCCATCATTGTGACATAAATAGCACTTACCCTTTGAAGGGTGAGAGATACTTGTTTTACTAAACATCCCATGATGTATAGGTTCTTTAGTGGATGAGGCACCAAGACCAGACCTATCACCATGTTGTGTACCTATACCAAGGAGTCTTTTAAGCCTTTCATCTCCTTGGGTGAACTTATCTTGGAATTTTTTTTTATGAGTTTTTAATTATTCAATTTCCAAAGATAGTTTTTTAACATCTTCTTTAAAAAGCTTGTTGTGATGCCATAGATTTTCGACATCCTTACAGTGGATACTTATCTCATCTTGAAGTCTTTTATTATCTTCTTTAAGCTTAGTGTTTTCAACATCTTATAGGTTAAGCTTAGAGATTAGAAGAGATGTTTCATCTTTCAACTCTTCCACTTGATTGGAGAGGTTAAGGTTTTCATTTTTAACCTTGTTGAGTTTTTTAGCCAACCTCTCACTCTCAAGGAACAAGGCACTGTAGGAGGCTTGAAGATTTTCATCTTCTTGACTTTCATCCTTTGTTTTAATTGTGAGATTTTCTTAATCACGTATTATCGAGGCTATGAGACCTATTGATATGTTAACTTTTCGTTGAGTCTCATCATCTGAATCGCTCTTGGATTCAGAAGTTTCCAAATGGGTCACACTCTCACGTTCATAGCCTTCTTTATTTTATCTGAGGAACATTCATTCATGAAGTGTCCTCTCTCCCCACAATTGAAGCAGGCCGCCTCTTTAACCACCTCTCTCTCCTTCCCTTTTCCTTTGTTTTCTTCTTGCTTTCTTGGATAGTTTTTACTCCTTTCACCCTTACACATTATTCTTAAGTTATTTCTTTGTACAATTTTTTTGTAAAATTTCTTAGCAAACATTGTCATTTCATCATTTGAAAGTTCATCAACTGATGAATTTTCTTTAATCATTTTTTGTTTTAGGGAAGATTTCAAGGCAATTGATTTATCCTTCGGTTGTTCAAAATTTAGTTTATACGTTTGTAATGAACCAACTAAATCATCTATATTCATTAAAGACACATATCTATTGTCCTCCATGGCCGCAACCTTGGGCTAGAATCTTTCTGCAAAATTCCGAACAATTTTGGTACATACTTTGTCCTCAAGTATCACTTCCCCTAAAGCGTACATTTGATTTACAATGTCGCTAACTTTGGAATAAAATTCCATGAAGACTTCATCCTCCCTCATCTTGACAGTGTCAAACTGATTTTGGAGGATTTGAAATTTCAACCTCTTGACTATTGAGGTACCTAAATGGGTTCTCTTTAGAACTTCCCATGCATCTTTTGCAGTATTACATGTCATGATCCGCCTGTATTCACTTTCAAAAACTGCACAATTTAGTGCATTCATAGCTTTCCCATCTGCTGTCTGAGCAACACTCTCAATAGGGGTCCAAGAGGCAAAAGGCTTGGGTACCTTGGATACGGCGGTTGTTACGGTTTTTTCTTCCATGGGTTCCTCTCATCCAGTCTTTACAATATCCCATACTGAAGAGTCGACAGAAACAAAGAAACTCCTCATTTTGGCCTTCCATGAAGCATAGTTTGTTCCATCGAAATAAGAAGGTTTGGATATTGCGTGGCTGTCTCCCATGGTTTTCTAACTTGGATCTACTCCGATGGTTAAATACTTGTAACGAGCACTAGACTCTGGTACCAATTGAAAGTTCCCTTGGGAGCTAGAATAACACGATTGATCCTAGAGGGGGGTGAATAGGTCAATCTTATATCCTTGGTCCTTTCTTTTTTTTAATTTACTTGATTGATTAATTAAGTGCACCGGATAAACCAATCAACTGAGTGTGTGTTAGCAAATGTGATTAAACAATCAACACAAGAAAATAACTCTAACACCACAAACAAAATGGCACAAGATAAAGTGGTTTGGTTCGCCAACCTATATCAATTGTTAGGACTCGCTCAACCTTGAGCTATCCCCAAATTCACTATGTGGGGACTTACACTCTCACAGTTAGAGTAGCAATTCCACCTCACCACTGTGCTAGAGACGATGCTCTGGAGTTTTTTATAGTGGTTCCGGAGTAAATTTCCCTTAATCCACTTTCGGGTCAAAGGTTTAAAAATAAAATAAAACCAAGAAACACTTGCCTCAAAGTTCTTTCTCGCTGATGTGTGCTTCTTGAAGATCCCATCCACTGAGTGCCGACGCTCCTCTTTGTAGTCGTCGTAGACCAATCACAATCTCAGGGTGACAAGAAAACTGGTTTCAGGTTTCCTAGATTAAGTATTTTCTTTCTTTTTTCCTCACTCACAAACTCAATCAAAAGATTGGTTGATTATGGCTTTTCTTTCCTCCTCTATTTCTACTTTCAAACACAATCAATACAATAGTTGTTTATGATTCTTGTCACGAGAGTGTTGATCATTCCTTAGAGTGTATAACTCTTTTCAGCTCAAGGAACATGGTAAAAAGATCACCTAACATTCATATTTATAGAGGAGTCTTAACGGTCTTTCTGACTATCCAGGAAAGACAGGTCAGTGACATCGATGGATAGGTGTTCATATTTACTACCGTTCAACCACCCTACCGTCGCGCATTAAATGCACTCCCAACGGCATAATTAATTCCCGATCAACAGGTAAGTATCACCGCTGGGTCGACAGTCATGGTACTGATAGGTCAGTACATACGAGAGGTTCAGTCTGGGGTACAAACATGCTGACAGTAGTTTCTAATGTAGAAACCTATTACCCAGAATAACTTGTCGCCCTTTATCGATGAGTTGGTCATGTTACTTTTGATCCGTCTTGAAATACCGAGATGTTTGTTTTATTGAGAGCCCTCATGAGTTCACAGTCAAGAACTCACAAGTTTTATACCAATGAGTCATTGACCACGAGGGGTCGTTTAAGTTCATCACCGAGGGGTCGATACATACGAGACTCTCGGTCAAAGGCATACCCAGAATTACAGTTCTTTGATCCAGAACCTCTGTCAATCTGGCCGACCAGTCCTTAACCATGATAGGTCGATCCTGTATCCACCGAGGGGTCGGTAAGAACAACTGGTCGAGCTGACAGTGAACATAATTCATATTTTCAAGTTCACTGTCCAGTATAATCTCTTAGGCTTCTGTATGGATTTATTATTTGTTCAACTAAGCCTAGAGATAGTCCTTTCTAAGGAGTAGGTACCACCTAAGGTCATCTATGGCCAATTAGCTGTGTTTGTGATTGTCATTACGATGAGCTTTTGAACTTAGTGGAGCACGATCTTCATTCTTAGTCATCTTGGGTCTTCGAGCTTCTTAGCAAGTGCTTCTTCTCGAGTAATGGAATTGATAAATAGGGACTCGGCAAAGCCAGGGCACTAATAGATTAACTTAGAATTTTTAATTAGATTCATATATGTTAATTCCTCTACTAGTTATAACATTAGAATAATTGCATTAGGTTAGGTCTCATGCATATTTTTATGATTTTTAGAGTCTTCACCTAGGTTTTGGATGGTGAATTTTGCAAGGATTTATAATTGTGTGCTTAATGTTTTTTGCGGAAAGCACTACAAGTTAAGGTAAGTGCCTAAACAATTTTCTTTGATGTTTAATTTTTTATATTATTTTTAGGTTGTTTTGCATTATTTTTGCATAAAAAAATTTCATAAATTTGCATTGTGCATCTAGGTTGCTAGTTTCATGCATAATTAGTTAGATTGTTTTGATAATTGTTTTGCATCATTGTGTGTTAGATTTAGGACTTGCATTCACAAATATATATATATATATATATATATATATATATATATATATATATATATATATATATATATATATATATATATATATATATATAATTGGTTCATGCATTTAATTTCAAATTAATTAGGAACCAAAGCCTTAGGGTTTTCATAGCTCCTAGGACCCTCTTTAATAGGGTTAATCAATAGATTATCTGGTGAAGCCTCTCCCATATTCACAGTGTCTAGGAAAGTTCTGTCAAAAAGACTATCAGTCTAAGAATTCTGGGTTTTAAGCTGGACCTCTGTGACCCCTCCAGTTATCTGGGAACTTACCTGGTTGTGTTGTGGTTAGACCTAATCCAGTTGTCTAATTGTTTTCTCTTTCAAAGAGTAGGAGTTGTCTAGAGTCTTAGGGTGTGATTTTGATATTTTTTTAGTTTCTAGGTCATTCATTGTGTGGTCCTTGTTTGGTCTTGGTTTGCCTTTATGTGACAATTAGCGGTTGGAGGCGCGATTCTACCAATCGTTTGGATAGAATTGAGTCTAGAGTCATTCAGCCCTCATCCAATGTAGTCGACAAGAGGGTCAGTGAGGTAATTGAGACTGCAACTTGTGGACCTTCACTGAATTCTATTTGTTGTGACCCTAGTGAGAAGATTCTGGTTGACTGAGTTATGCATTTTAATGATGATAGTAGGATTACTGAGCTAACTGTAGAAGAGTGGGTAGCAAAATTTAAAATTCCATCAATGCTGTTTGTATCTACATCAATCCCATTCATGAAGCCACCCAAATCACCATTCGTCGATTAGGATTGATTGTTGTGTGTCTGTGTCTGTGTCTGTGTCTATCAATCTAGCCTAGGGTTTTGAATTCGTTTGGGTCTGTTCAGTTTTGTATGAGAGTCACTCTAGAGTCTGTTTTTACTTTGTTACCGGTATTGCTGCAAGAGGAGCCATCTCAGGTATTTCTAAACTGAACTTGTTATTTTCTGAAACTTTCTTCTAATTTGCAGGTGCACATGTAGATTAGGGAACATTGAGGATAATGTTCAATTTAGGTTTGGTGGTAAATGGGGGTTACACTTGTCAGTTTTGTGTCTACTTTTGGAGTCCATTTAAAAAAAAATGATTTTCAACATTAATGTGTGAATAAAAAACTTTTATATCATGTTTTTCCAAAGGAATTTTGTGGAATTTATGCTTGAATTTGTTTACACAAGCCATATTAGGTTAGCTTGAAAAAGATGAGTATTCCTGAGTCGAGTAGTCACCGAAAGATTACTAGTGGAGACTTATACCCAGTGAGTTTTACAGCCATTTGGTTTTTTTCTTAGGGTTATAAGTAAATTCTCAATTCCTTTGTTATGAGGGTTAAATTGTTGTAAGATCTCATTATTCTTTGATTTTGGTCAAATACTGAGAATGACATCAAAATTGAATTATTACACCAGAATTTTTTTTGAATTTATTTGAAGCAAGAAAATAACCATATGAAGCTTTGGAAGTGATATAGATCATTTTTGGACCGTTTGAGCCTTCAAGCCTACCTATTTTTTGTCATATTATCCTGATAACTCCCAATTTGAGCCTTATATAGTCAATTTTCTTTATTATCCATGTTTTACCTTACCATACCCAACTCCAGATATGGAGTTTGAGCAGTATTGCATATCCGTGACCCATTTTCATATGAGAAGAGGTTAGTGACAAAATTGGGATGGTTAGTAAAATATATATATATATATACATATATATTGTGAAAGGAAAAATAGATGAAGAAATATCCCATCTACATTATTGAAGACCTCTAACCTTCTATCCATATTTCGTCTTATAGAAAAGACCTCATTGATCCTAAGTATAGTATGGTATTTATGTGGAGAACTATAGTGTTTGATTCAACGTTCTTAGAAAAATGGCATTCCAATCATTAGATCTAATTTTTTTTTTTTAAATGTGCCGTCTTTTTTTTTTTTTTTAATATGTGATAATTTTTTTTGTGAACATAAACTCCGTTCACATATACATGAGTGAAAATATAAGCCAATCTATGAGTGATTTATGTTCTACGTGATATACCTTTTTGAGGTTTGGAATCGAAGCGCATTTTCAGTTGGTGGTTGCTAAACTTGTGCATCTTTGAAAAAGAAGGCTATGTTAATATTTGGTTATCACACACTATACTCCAGGTATAAGTTTTGTAAAATATATTTGGAATTTTATGATGTTTGAATTTTTGTTTAGTTACAACATTGTATTTCACGAACTTTTTGTGATTCAGAAGTTTCTTATGTTAAAATTGAGTTGCAAGTTGGGACATGTGTAAAAATAGGGGATTTGCACCTACTTTCCTTGCCAAATTCGCCCACCTCCTCTTTTCACCTCCTTTCGTTTTTAGAATTCAATCCTAGCCATCCTCCTTTCCATTGTGATATTTGATTATAGCCATTGGATTCACCTCCTTAGTTTTTCCACCTACATTGAAAGCTATATATACAAGCGGCTACCTAAGGAACAATTCAATTGATCAAAAGGCTAAGGTGTGCATTGAAATAAGGAAGAGCAGGAATCAAGATTTCAAGAGGAGGATTAGAATTTTACATTGGGATTTAGACTGGTAATTTTTTAATTTAATTCTTGTATTTTTTGTATTTTCTTTTCAAGACTCCTATGCAATGTAATTCATAATCTTTTCCCATTACTGAATAAAAGTAAGGCGAATATTGTCTAGATTTTTGGTTTTCCAATTTCTGAATTATGCATGGTGATGGTTTGATTTTGTTTTTATTCTTTTATGAATTTATGTTGGAAATTATTCTAAGATTTTCAAGGAAAGTGGATGAAATAGTTAGGATAGGTGGAACTTGATTTCTCTAATCTAAGGCTCTTTTTAAGAGTGGAAGAAATATTTAGATTTGGAATTACAAGTAGAAATTCCACCTAGGCCTAATGCTTTATTTGAATTTTCTTGTTTAATGGAACTCATAATTTTCATAATAGGAATTTTTATGGATGAAAAGATTGAATGTATCTTTGAGAATT
This sequence comes from Chimonanthus salicifolius, assembly GCA_013350335.1. Taxonomy (NCBI): domain Eukaryota; kingdom Viridiplantae; phylum Streptophyta; class Magnoliopsida; order Laurales; family Calycanthaceae; genus Chimonanthus; species Chimonanthus salicifolius. The sequence continues at coordinate 26,584,041 of CM023541.1, read as the reverse complement.
TAAGTGAGCGCCATGATCTAAACCTTGATTTTATTTTTCTTATAATATGGGATATGACGTCATCTTAAGTGCTTGATTCAACTCATGCGTAAATAATGTGAATAATTTTCATTTTAATTATTTTTCCTTTATTTGTCCATAAACTCAATTTTTTTGAAACTTGGAACTAGGTTGGAATTTGATGTGAGTGTCTTAATTTTGTTAATTCTAAATTAGAATAAGGTTATTTATAATTTTCTAAATGAATTCTACCATCGTAAGAGAGTTTTAGGTGCTTTTTCTATGAATTTTGTGTTCTTAATTATTTAATTTCCAATTTTAGATGATGTTTCTATTTTTAAAATGATTCTAAGTTTGGGAGTTATTTCTACGTTTAGAAATTATTTTTTCTATTATTAGGTTTTATTCCAAGTTTTATAATTTCTTGGACCATATACTTTTGATGGCATGTATTTTGGATATATTTTTCAACCTCGCACTCATAAATCTATACTATAAATGGTCATGTCCTCGCAAATAATTAAAATTTAACAACCATCAACAATCTGGCGGAGAACTGCAGAATCTTCCAGTGTCAAAGTGGAAATGAGAACATATCACAATGCACTTTGTGATTGGTTTGCCAAGGACACACCAAGGCCGAGACTCCATATGGGTGATTATGGATAGACTAACCAAATCAACCCACTTTTTAGCCACGAGGGTGAAGAATTCGATGGAATTCTTAAGCCGATTGTACATCAAAGAAATTGTCGTACGACATGGCTTGCGGGTGTCCATTGTTTCCAATCGAGATCCACAGTTTGTGTCTCGGTTCTGGCAGAGTTTACAGTGAGAGATGGGGCCCAATTGTGTTTCAGTATAGCATTCCACCCACACACAGACGGGCAGTTCGAGACGACCATCTAGATATTAAAGGATATGCTTCGTGCGTGTGTGTTGGATCTTCGGCGGAATTGGGAGGATCATCTACCCCTAGTGGAGTCCATTTATATTAACAGTTACCAATCCAGCATCCAGATGTCTCCATATGAGGCTCTTTATGGGAGGCTATGTCGGTTGTTGTTGTTTTGGACAAAGGTGGGTGAGAAGACTCTTTTGGGGCTTGACATAGTACAACAGACTTCCGAGCAGGTGTAGTGATTAGACAACGTCTGTTGACGTCGCAGAGTCATCAAAAGAGCTATGCGGACCGTAGGCGGTGGCCCTTGGATTTCGCAGTTGGCGATTATGTATTCCTTCGGGCGTCACCTCGACATTGATTAAGGCAATTTGGATGCAAAGGGAAGTTGTCCCCAGACATATTGGCCCTTTCGAGGTATTGGAGTAGATAGGTTAGGAGCTTATCAGTTAGCGTTACCGCTGCAGCTCGCCTGAATCCACAACGTGTTTCATGTGTCGATGCTCCGTAAATACCAACCTGACCCATCACACGTATTGAATTAAGGAGATGTGGACATCTCCAAAGACACAACCAATGATGAGGTCCTAGACAGATTTCAGGTACCAGGGTGAAAAAAACTCCGCGGGAGGACAATCCCACAAGTTAAAGTGGAGTGGAGACACTACGGAGCTGAGAACGCAACGTAAGAGCGGGAGTCTACCGTATAAGAGTTGTACCTGATTTTGTTTCTTCCTCCAGGTATGTATGTATTTAAATTTTGAGGACAAAATTTCTTTAAGGTGGATAGGTTGTAGTGACCCAACCTAGGAATTACAAAATATTAATGGAAAATGAATTATTAGACACGTGAGAGTAGAGCTCATGTGTGTGGGAGTGTGTGTCGAAACCTCCCTGTGGGACCCTTAGAACTTGGAAAAGAGTTGGAGAGTTTTTTTTATGTTAGCCTCTAGGACTCTAAGAGAGTCCGAGGACTTGAGAGTTAGATGCCTCAAGCTCTGCCCGATGGCTCAAGACTGAGAGCCAAGAAAATTAATAGACTTGAACAATCACTCCTTGGCCTGAGGCCTCGAGATGACTAGAGGGCTCGAGGCTTCGATGAGAGCTCAAGTGTGGGCAGAAATGACTTTTATATAAAAGGTTTGTAATGCCCCGCCCTTTTTCACTCGCTTTCCCTTCCGAAATTCAGAGTCTATTTTTTTTTTTTATAACAGAGTAGTGATAGAGAGAGGGACGTCACGACGCGATGTAAGTTCGAACTTTCAAAGTCCGACCCTTAACTGGCCAACCCTATGTGTGCATAGACTAAGTCCATGAAAATAGTTCACACATAACAATATCAACATTCGGAATAACAACATAACTGCGGAATCATAACATGCGGAATAATAATAGAACCAAGTTCTATTCCATTCAGATAGCAAAGTACGTCAAGTCCTTAATCTTAATTAAAATATCATAATTATCCAAAGTAAACATCCAACCATCTAAGTTATTACATTCCCGGAAACTAGTTACTCAAATACATGTCCATAAGTAACTTTATTCAAACATATAAAATAAATCATCCAAGCTCTTATGCTTGGCCCTCCTTGCGTTCATCGTTCCCCTGATTTCCTGTGTCATCCACTAAGGTAGAAGTAGGGCGTTAGAACAACGCGCCCAGTAGGTATTCCAATTAAGGTTAACACATGGTTAGTACAAAACATATATAATATCATAATGTCCAAAACCATATAAAACGATGTCATACAATGATGACAAATGCAATGAGTCCCACCCATCACATGTACATAAAAGTATCCACCACATAGGTCTTTCGGAAGCCCCGACGGAGTGTGGACCCTCCGGGTTCTTCCTGATGGAAAAGCACGTCAAGGTACCCCACATAGGTTTTTCGGACTCCCCGACGGAGTGTGGACCCTCCGGTTACAAATCCTTCACCCTATGCCATGCATGAGATGCCAATGAAACACATGCTATTTTATCATATAAACATAGCATTAAAATCACATTTTGAAACATATCCAACACATGCTATTTTATCATATAAACATAGCATTTAAAACTCACATTTTGAAACCTATCCTTTGCAGTATAAATTCATCAAAATAAGATAAAAACATTGTACATTAAACCCATGGTTTCAAAGAGGTGGAATCCTACCAAAGACTGCTAACGTGTCCTTGCGTCTTTCGTCCGGTAACCGCTCACGATCGTAAACACCTTATGAGATCCCGTTATCTTAAAATATAACAACCAATCATAACCAAGTCCAACTTGATTTACAATATTTTAAGTCCATAAACCAATCCCCATGGGGTTCGGCCACACACCATGGCCGAACCCATGGTCTTTCATTTTTTTGACCATATTTACAATAATGCCATTATACCACTTTTATTCATTAAGCTAATGATAAACAAGTTAATCATCTAAGATACATCAACCTTATGCTCAGCAAACATTCCCCATAGGGTTCGGCCATACACCATGGTTGAACCCATGGTTCATTGATTTCACTTAATTACCAAAATGCCATTTTACATAACCCATAATCCAATAACATAATTGATAAACGTAAATTTGTATCCTCCAAATAATGTTTAATCAATCACTATAATTCCATAACCAATCCATAATACAACTCCATAAATGATCCCTTAACCGTGACATAAAAATCCCAAGTCCACCAAATAATTTTCTATGGGGTTCGGCCATGCCACATGGCCGAACCCATGGTCCATAGTTCTTCTCCATTTAAATTACAATGTTGCCATTGGTCTAATCATTTCCAACCTTCCATTCATTAACACATAAACATAATAGATCCATAATTGGTTCATGGGGTTCGGCCAAGCACCATAGCCGAACCCTATGATGTCTAACTCCCAATTATCCACATTGCATCCATTATTAGAAAGTCCATAATTAGGAAGTCCATAATTAGGAAGTCCATAATTAGAAAGTCCATAATTAGAAACTTTTCTAATTTAATCTCCACCTTCCAAAAACAATCCATTCTTAGATCCTTTCTAAATTAAACTCCACCTTCCATATTTAGAAACTTTCTAAATTAATAAACAACTTCAATTACTCAATTAAAATCCAACAACCATACCAAAACAACTCCATGGGGTTCGGCCATACACTATGGCCGAACCCTATGGTTCACAATCCTCCTTCTAAAAATTATTAAACATTGATCTTTCATTTAATCAATTAAAATCCAATAATAATACCAATATAACTCCATGGGGTTCGGCCATGGTGTATGGCCGAACCCTATGGTTCATAATCCTCCTTCTAAGAATTATTAAACATTAACATTTCATTAAATCAATCACCAAATTAAATCCATCTATATTTTTCCCATGGTCTCCATTTAATCCCTTCAAAACATTGATATTCCTTCCATGGTTTCCAACCAATAACCATGTCTTTCCATTAAAAATTACCAAAGCTCTTCCATGGGGTTCGGCCATACAACATGGCCGAACCCTATGGTTCATCCCTTTTTATTAAAAATACTCATTCATCTCCTAATTTTCTTCCATAGGGTTCGGCCATAGTGTATGGCCGAACCCTATGGTTCTTTTCCTTAAACAAAATTTATAAAATACTAACTGATTCCGATTGATTCTTGTTCTTCCAATCCTTCTCCTTTCTTCTTGATTTTTCCCAAGCCGAGAACACCTCTTGCTGACTGCCTTTTCTTCCTTCTCTTGATGTATTGCCGTGAATGAGAGCTTGAGAGGGAGAAAGAAAATTCGGCTATGTGCTTAAATCATGCGCCCCTCTATGTCTCTCCTTTTATTACCTCCAATTAATCTTATCTTAGAAGGTTCTTGAGATAGCAATTGCTGACCTTCCAATCTTGTGCGCCTCCTTTCCCTCTTTCTTTAATAACATTCCAATCGGCCAATGCTAATATAACAATAGCAATGCCGTGCGCCCTTGCCTTGAGCCTTTTCCTTATAAGACTCCCCTTGGTCCTATTTTTAGAAGGTGCCATGCGCCCCTTCTTCCTCTCTTTTATCAACTTCCATTCGGTCCTATCTTGCTAAGATAGCAAGTAATATTTTTAGCCGTGTATCATACATAGAAATTGCCATGAGCCCCTCTTAATTTAACAATTGCCTTTAAGTGTAGCTCTCATCAAGGAAAGGAACTCCTATTGGCGCATGATTATGGATTGAGCATGCACCCACACGGCAAAACAATTTCCATTTTTATTCTTAGACATCTACTATATTTAGTAATCCCCATTTTAAGATATTCTAGCACATCATATGCATATCTCATGGATATGCATATCTTCCACACACGTCCATGACAATTAGTCCAAATTCCCTTTATGCGCATAATAAATAAATATAGACATTGTCCCGCCCCTTTTCACCGAAAATCAGAGTCTATTTTTTTTTTAAAAGTGACAAAGGGCGCGGACGTCACGACGCGAGTTAAGTCCGAGCTTCTAGAGCCCGGCCCTTAACTGGCCAACCCTACATGTGCGTGGAATGAAGTCCACGAGGAACAATTCACACGTATAAGCAAGCTTGCGGAACGTTACATAAACATGGAAAGATAATAAAGGCTAACCTACCAATTTTAGATAGCAGGGAAGATTACATTCATCTAACTAATAAAACATCTCAACATCATCGTATCCAAAACAAAACTAGAATATAGCAAATAATTATACAGTCCGACAAGCTAAACTATACAAATACACATTTCCTAAAATGAACTTAATCAAGGCAACCAGTTTGCCTCCCCAAGCTCCTAAGCTTGGCTCCTGTCTCGTCCTTCTGCTCCGGTATTTCCTGCGTCATCAGCTAGGGTAGAAGTAGGGCGTTAGACAACGCGCCCAGTAGGACTCCGAGTAGGGCTAACACATGGATTAGTGATAACAAAGCATATAGAAAATATTATATCAAAATCATGCCATTTGGTACAATGTAATGCAATGGGTGTTTTATGTCATGAATCCCACCCATCAATCTCATCATCATTGTACAATGCCCCTTTTTCATCCATACATAATGTTCAAAATATAATCCATGCCATCATCGTGCCATGGCCCTCTTGATGGAAAAATCTCATCAAGATGTGATCCACACTAGGCATCCCCATTGATGGAAGAACCATCATCAAGGTATAATAACACATAGTAACATTCTTGTTTGAATAACCTTATCAACATATCATAGAGCCCATAGTAACCTCCCTGATGAATCAAACACATCAGAATATCCCCATGGTTGTTTATCGGTCGCCCCGACGGAGCATGGACTCCGGTTTCATTTCATCCTTCCCCTGTCATATCCCTCCCATGCCATGCATGAGATGTAAATGCCATATGCCATGTAATGAATATAATAACAACCATGACATTTAAAAATCCCATCAATCAAACATATAACTTGATTATCAAAAGTAGATCAAGTAAAGCCTCAATAAACACATCATAGCTTTAAAACCCATTTTAAACCAATCATATGCTTACCAGAATAAATCAAGTAAAAACCCCTACATAATATATAATTCAAAACCAATCTTAAAACAACCCATATAATTTCCAAAATAATTCAAAGAAACCATCACTCAATCCATGGCTTACAAAAAGGTTAGAATCCTACCGAATACCGACTAGCGTTCTTTCTTCCGTTTCCGTCCGACAGACCCGGTCGCCGATCACGCACCGCTTGCGATGTCCAATACCTTATTACATACACATAATTAGTCCATATTTTAACTATTTCTAAGCCCATTAATCATTTCCAAGTCCACATGAATAATCGGTCACCATTTAGGTTTTGTGGGTCCCATTTAGTCCATTAACCCCTTTAATTTGTGAGTTTAAAACCAACTAGCCATCCTAGGCTTTATTTAGCCATACATAATGCTATTACTTTGGATCCCTAAACCCATGATCATCTCCCATGGAGTTCTTCATTTTAGCCATTATTTGCGATTTTGCCACTACCCCTTCCTCCATGGCTAATCACTCATTCATCCATGCATGATAAAATCCATACTTGATTCATAGATTTGGATCCATTAATGACCCATCAACCATATCTTAAAAATCATTAAAATTAGCCACTTAATTTAACCTAAAGTCCATTAATTTAATCATATACAAACACATTAACCTTAGGCCATAATGATCTACAATTAAGTTATTAAAAATCAGTCCTTTAAATACTCTAACCCTCATTCATTTCTCACATATTAACACCAAACTTAATCCATAAGTTTACCCACAAATGGGTCATTACAGACATAATGCATTACTAATTTAATTCGGCCCCATTTAATTTTATTGAAACCATTTACACAATCCGTTGGGTCCCAATTGGGCCATGACCCAACACTTTACCCATATAAGATCCATATCTAATAATTCACAATTTAAATGGGTAATTTTTATATAAATTAATAAATTGAAAATCCGGGGTGTTACAGGGTTAAGTTGCGTTTTGAGATCTTTATTCGCCATCCTTCTCCTCCCCAGCTTCTAGCAAACTCACATGCAACTGTACCAGACCTTTCTCCTCCCCCATTTCCCTCCCTTTTACCTATTGCATGTGTGAGATTGGAGTAAAACTCATCTCAATCTCATTCCTACTTGGATTTTCTTCTCCGTAAGATAATCTTTCCACTCCTCCACCTCCCATTTCTCTTTAATTGTTGGGTTTTGGGTGGATTATCATAGAATGAAGTTACGATGTCCATTTGGGCCTAAGATGGAGAAGATGTCATGGAGAAAAGTAAGGATTTCAAAATTTGGGGTAGGTTTGAGGTAGGCTTGGATTTGGAACCATGTACGAGGTAAATAATTAGGGGAAATGGTACATCGACGAAATTGAAACTGAAAAATGTTGTAAAATTGGGGATTCGTCATGGGTTGAGCTTCATTGATCTAGGTTGGGGTGAAACCTTGACTGAAATTTGGAGGTTTTTGTAATTAAGTTATTATTTAGCCTAATCAAGAAACTCGTGTATTTTATGTGTTCTTGTGGACGACTAGAGCCAAACACCCCCGATTTCGGAGCCAAACGACTCGTGGATAAACCCGGGAATGCGTAGAATCCAAGGTGAGGAACTCTACACACCTTGAATTGATCGATTGATGATAAATGCAGTTTGGAATTCTTAGATTGACAATGTACCCCAAAGCATGATGGATTATTGGTGTATGCCATGCTTGACGTGTTGAAATATGTGTATCTCTCATGAATTCCCTTACTTAATGAAGTGTAATGCTTTATTGAATTGCCACGTGATGATTGATGAATGTTGGCTCTTGCATGGTTTGGGAAATTGATTATCAATATTGGGTTTGGACTTGATGACGAAGTGGGACCAAACACCTCTCGACCCAACGGGTCAAATTGTGCCACAATGGGTAAAGGCTAACATGAATTGGGAATTGAAAGGAATGCATTGTAAATGCAAAGACAAGCCATGATTGAATCCCCAACGCAATATGAGGAGCACCCCATGAATGTCCACCCGAACTTGAGAATGGAATGATTGTATGAATTCATATGAAATTGTTGTGCATGCCATCTATTACAGATTGTGATACTCATTTGATTCCATGCCTATTTACATTGATGTCATCATCCTATATGCATTACTTACACATGTTGAGCTTGGGGCATGTCAACTTCGGGTGGGTAAGTGGATGCATAGATGGGGAAAGAGGATATAGAGACACAAGAGTAGGGTATATGCACGAGGGTTAGAGAGGACATGTGAAGGTAATGCCTCTCCAACTTTACTAGTGTAGAGGATCAACTCCATGAAGGAGGACAGAATGATAATAAGGCCATAGGGGCTTGATAGGACCATACGGGAACGGTGGCAATGGCTACGATGACTGGGCCACTTACATACCATTGAAAAGAATGTCACTCACACGTTGTGGTGTCCCTCACGGTTGTATATGCACGCTGGGACATGCAGGGAGATGTACTTTTATGCACACCGGGTGTGTTGTACCCATCATGTAAGTCGTGATCTAACCTCTTATGGGCAAGGCTCTTATCACTTGATTTGGTGAGGGGTGCGCAAGGTGAAATACTTTTATGCACATCGAGTATGTTGTACTCGCCGAGTAAGACGTAGGTCCTAAGCTTGCCATGGGTCATAGTGATTGGATTGCCACGACACGTATTGGTTGAATGCACGGGATTGTACTCGGATTAGCACGGTATGACGACATAGCATGTTGCATAGCTTATTTATATTCAATTTCATACATATCCATGTGCGTGTGTGAGTGTGTAGCATGTATTTATTTCCTTACTAGGCTTGCATGTGCTCATCCTTACAATTTTAGGTAATATTGCACCGGCCGGTCTGAGGGACCTCATGGACGAGCTTAGACTACACCCTGTAGATTTTCAAGTACTAACACTAGGACATTCAGATATTTTGTATTTTGTATTAACATGGTTATAGATGTTGTAACACAATGTATTTGTTATGCCTTAAACCATTTATAATTGTATTTAAGCTTATGGACTTGTAGTAGGACTCCTTGAACTTTGATACACATTATGTTAAATACCTTTGGGATTATTTTCAAATATGGCTAGATTGCAAATGGTTGAATGGCCAAGTTTATTTGGAGACTAAGATTGGTCCACATGTCCCACTTTTAGGGGAGCCTCTTCCGAAATTTCAATAGAGATCCAAATCCCAAAAAGGGCCTAGAGTCCTTAAAAGAGGCATTGCACGTGTGTTTTCCATGTGCTCTATTTGATGTATGTGTATGAGAGTTTCAAAAACAAAAAAAGAGTTTATCCCCTGTCACGTGCCCATCAGGTTGGGGCGTGACACCAAAGGATTCCAGAGATCCGAAAAGTAGCATCGAGGAGTTGCAGTATAATAGTGGAGAATTTCTAACATTGCTGGTCAACGAAGCAAAAAATAAGACTACATAACCATCGAGATAAACACAACATCGACGCGGGAACAATTTTCTTGAATAAAGAAAACGCAAGAAGGGCACGCCAGCCTAAGTCGCAATCACCACCGCTTTTCAGGCAGACCCCCTCAGTTTTTTAGGCTGACAATAAAACCCTAGTGCAGATCTGAAATCGAGGGGTTCAGAGAGTAGAGCACAGGTCAGACGCACAAAGAAAACTCCTCTATCATCCTCCGGATAGATCCCAAGACAGCAGGGATACACAGCTTATGTCCCAATAGGGGAGTTTTGAAAAACCAAGCAGAAGATCGATATTTCACCTACAGATAGGTTGAAGGGGGTTGTGGATAAAAAAAAAGGAGGAAGGGCATCCTCAAATTATTGCAACAAGGGTTCTCAGAGAACGGGAACATAAGGTACAGATCTCCTCCCAGATCTTCATCCAGCCAGTCCCAACACAAATCTACCAATCTAGCTTCAGATCAGCCTTCACAGACAGTCCATCAGCGAAGGTTTGGTCAAGTCACAAGATCGGTCAAAATCAACGGTCGAGATTATTTTACAGTTTTTAGAGTCATTCAAACTCAGAATTCAAATTTGTCTTTGCATGTGTTCTCACAGCAACGAGATCTAAGCAATGACCATAGTTGATTTGTTGTTTGCATAGTTCAGAATACAATGGTAACAAAGGGGACAACAGGACATGTCACGTCCCGACCCAACGGATACGTGAAAAACAATAATAATTTTTTTTTACTCTGAAGCATGCACAACTCACAGTCCAAACACGTGATACCTACACGTGTTACGAGATCCCTATGGATCCTAGGACTTATTGGACCCTTGATTTGATCGAACTGAATTACCAGTTGCCTACGTACTCCAATGGAGATCAGATCTTGCGTAGTTCTCAATTCATTTATTTCATAGCACTAACCTCGTGCTATTCATGATGTCACAGCAAGACATTCTAATTACCAATTGTGGGCCTCATCAGCAGAATAGATCTCATCTATCACCGGTCTAGCCAATTAGGGGTCTATACCAACCATGGGAACACCGTCAACCATGGGGTCAATGTCACACATAGGATAAACCTCAACTGTGGGACCTATACCAGAACATAAGTACATCCCTCCTCGAGGACAATACTCTAAATATGGGTCCAATCCTCTATGGAATCAATGCCCTCCGTGGGAATATCTGTCCACGATATACAATACTCATCCATGGTCACAAAGCCCTCCATGGGAATAACCATCCATGGGAAAATAATATCTATCCATAGAACCGTCACATCTACCATGAGACCAATACATCTACCATGGGACCACTATATCTGTCATGGGGTCAATATGCCGACCATATAATCAATATCTTGGCTTAAATCCAATATGTCTACCATGAGAACAACATCTATGGGATTCATCATCCATCCCTGGTAACTCTCCATCAATGAGTATCATTTATCCATGGGTAATAACCATCCATGAATATAATCACTCCATTCGTATAATCCATTCATGGTCATAACTCATACATTTGTAGAACCAATATGGCTATCATAGGACCAACAGGTCTACCATAAGACCAATACGTCTACTATGTGACCAACTTTACACCATAATACTAATACGTCTACCATGGGACCAACATGTCTAATATAAGACCAATACGTCTATTATGGGATCAACATGTCCACTATAATACCAATATGTCTACCATGAGACCAACATGTCTAACATAAGACCAATACGTCTACTATGAGACCAATACGTCTACTATGAGACCAACACCCAAGCATAAATCCAAACCACCATGGGAACCATCATCCATGGGTATACACATCCATTTCTAGTAACACTCTAGCTGTGAGTATAATCTATTCATGGGTATAAACCATCAATGAATATAATCCCTCAATGGGTATAATCCATTCATGAATATAATCCCTCCATGGGTATAATCCATCCATGGGCATAATTAATCCAGAGGCACATCATCTACCATGAGATCTTCTACCCGTAGGAGCAACAATCGAATCAATCACTACGTGACTATGACAACAATATCATATCAGCATATTAAATCAAAAACATAGCACGACCCCTAGCAAGACTTAGGGCCCATGACTTACTAAGCGGGAGACCCACAACTGGCGTAGTCAAGTCTACCTCACAGTGCATCCCATCACCTCATGACTGATTCAGTCAAGCTCTAAGGTAGTCAGACTGCATCTAACGAAGCTAGCACCCCCATGGGGTAAAATAGTATCTAGCTCTGCACAACCACGCACAACAAGTGTGCAGAATAGTCGTAAGAGCGCCCTACAGTATATAACATTTAAAAGACAACAACCACAAGGGACTAAGTCTCTGTGGAAAAATACCACTATCCCTAATACCTATCTGGGACAGGAAATCAAACATCACAATCACGTGAGACGTACCCATACCATGTCTCAATATCAAGTGACTAAGTCACATAAATATCTCAATGCCACAGTCTCTGTATGTTCATATCGAGGCTCCCGCGGTCTCACGGCTACTCTAGGCTTTACTCATGGAATCTATATAGTTATCTCATCCTTTTAACTGTACAAAAGTTAGACACAATGATCTACTGATCGGAGAGTTTTCTTTTTCAACGGACTGAGACAAAACGTTATCAATATCACGTGAGGGACATACTCATACCACGTCTCAATCATCAATATCACGTGAAGGACGCACTCATACCATACTCAATATAATCAGTATCACGTGAGGGACGCACCTACACCACGTCTCAATCATCAATATCACGTGAGGGACACATCCATACCACGTCTCAATATAATCATCACGTGAGGGACGTACCCATACCACGTCTCAATTTAATCAAGTGGTATAGTCACATACATCTCAGTACCAAAATCCTCATCTGTTCATTTTAAGAATTTTCTCAGTTCTCTAGCCACTCTAGGCTTTACTTGAGTAACAAACATTTATGTCTCATCATATCGGGACTCCCAAGGCATCATAACCTCTTTAGGCCGCCTTCAAGGGATCCAACATCTAGCATTAAGGTCTATATTAGGGAAGGTATATCCCACCAATTTATTTCTACCATTCACATTTGCTCAACATCTTACATCCTCCTTAATATAAATGGATGACACAATGCTTCCTTTGATCGAACTGAGTCACAATGCTCTCAGTTGCATACATACCACATAGTGGATCAGATCAACCATAGTTCATTATTTTCACATTTGGGTTGACATTGGAGAGCGGTCATACTTTTACTTTGAGGAAATCAAACGAGATTTTCTTATCATTTACATTGCATTACATGCATTCTCAATCATGCTAACCCATCCCCATTATAGCACATGTTAACGCCCTTGGGTTCTAAGATACTTGACCTTAACTCACCTATATCACTTAGTCTAACCCTTTATCAAGTTCCTCTTCAAATCATGGAAATTCGTTGTACACATGGTTAAGTCGATCCACCACAACCATTATCAACATAGGTACACAATAGTGATGTACACATCATCACAAAATCGAAGCATGGCATTAAAACACATTCATCATGCTTATTATATGAGTTACTCATCTAAGAATTCCAATCACAATCATGAGAATTCATTCGAAACATACATTACTCATAACCATACACAGGTATGAGAAGTTATCAAGGCCCTACATTACACATCTTGGGCAATCTTTATTTATCATACTTTAACACATCACAAATTTATGAATTCTCAATTATAGTAAACATCTAATCATAGGGAAGTTGGGAAACTCATACATATGTATCTGATACAATATATTCACATCAATCACACATAGGCATAAAGAGGTCAAACCATAACCTTACCCAACTATGCATTGGAATGTGCACAAGCAACATTCACTCAAACATATTATCACACACCTTGTGAGCATGAAATTTTACAAATATTCCCAATGCTCTAAGTGTATGGCATTCTCCAATTTTACCCAATGTTATCAAACTCGAATCATATTGAAATTGGTCTACGGGTGTGAATCTTGAATCGAAAATCGTAAAATCGTACGATTCATATATCCTCTTATTCACATAACCATTTTGTTGACCTGGACCATTACATGAGACATCAAATTCGAAGATCAAAAATTCGATGGGAGAGGTAACTTCGGACTATGGCAAATGAGGATGAAGAATATTTTGATTCAACAGGGAATCAAGGTGGCATTACCAAGCAAGGACAAGAAGCAAGAGAAGATTACTAATGATGAGTGGACAAATATTGATGAGAGGGCAGTTAACATCATACTCTATCTTTTTAACGAAGTGTTGTACAACTTCATGGAGGAAACGACTATAAAGGGCCTATGGGAAAATCTTGAGATGCTCTACATGGGTAAATCGTTGTCCAACAAGCTCTACTTGAAGAAACAACTATTTAGGTTGAAGATTGTTGAAGGGTATGATGTGCTGGAGCACATGAACAAATTCAACAGGATAATCAGTGAACTGTGTAGACTAGATGCTAAGTTCGATGATGAAGACAAGTCCCTGTTATTGCCAACTTCTCTCCTAGATTCAAATAACCATTTTGTGACTACCTTGTTGTATGGAAAGGACACAGTCAAATTTGATGAGGTTACTCAGGCAATCATCTCCAATGCAACAAGAAAGAAGTCCACCAGAAACAACTCACTGGCAGAGAGGCTTCTAACGAAAAGACAATCCAATGATCGTGGCAGGACTCGATACAAGGATAAGTCAAGAAAAAATAATGCCAAGTCAAAGTCAAGAAACAAGGAGTCAAAATGCTTCTACTGTGGCAAGAAAAGGACACTGGAAAAAGGATTGTTAGAAATACAGGGCGAAAAACACAAATAGGAAGAAGGTTGAGAAGGATGACACAACTGGCGTTGCTTCAGAAAGCGAAGCGGATGTCTTATTTGCCTCACAAGGTACACCTTTATCCGATGCTTGGATTTTAGATTCTGGTTGTTCACATCATAAGTGTCATAACCATGATTTCTTTGAAACATATGAGTCATATAATGGTGGTAGTGTTCTAATGGAAAATGATGCATCCTGTAAGGCCATTATAATATGCACCATTAAAATTAAAATGTTTGATGGAATTGTGAGAACATTGGGGGAGGTGAGACATGTGGCAGGACTTAAGAAAAATCTGATTTCTTTGGGCACACTTCAAGATAAATTGTGGACATTCACCAGAAAACATGGCACTCAATGATCCGTTAATCCGGACGTGTGGGTGACAATGGATAGAAATACAACGGAAAGAGATGAGAAAACAAGAAAGACTAAGGATTTTCGGAAGATGAATCTTCCTCTTTTTGGTATTTTCTTTAATTTCTCTCAAAGATTGTACAATCCCAAGGTTCTGACGCACATCCACATGTTGGAGATTGCCAAAAACAAAAGAGAAAATGGATAAAAGCGGCAGAAACTGCCCAAAACCGTCGAAAAGGGCTCTAACCGTCAGCTGTTTTCACGTACCAGTCGACTGGTACTGTTCACTGAATGTGTCAGACGATGTACCAGTCGACTGGTGGATCGACTGGTACCATCAAAGAGCGATCTATTTTTACAGACAGACACTAGACGATGTACCAGTAGACTGGTGGATCGACTAGTACCATTAGGGAGCTGTCTGTTCTTACAGACAGACAGTAGACGATGTACCAGTCGACTGGTACTATTCATAGACTGTATTAGACGATGTACCAGTCGGCTGGTGGATTGACTGGTACCATCTGAGAGTGATCTGTAGCACAGTACAGTCACTAGACAATGCACCAGTCAACTGGTGGATCAACTGGTGACTTAAAGACTTATTTTCTAAGTCTTTTTTTTTTTTTTTGAGATTTTGAAACTTTACAACAAAAGAACAAGAAAAATACATGAAAATATAGTAGTGGGAGATCCTCCTGGATCATGGCTCCCCCTGTTCAGGGGATTTAGGTCCAACTAAATCTTCAGAACTTCAGATGAGGGAACTCCATAGCTCTCTTCTCTCGACTGTACCACCGTGACTGGCTTGGCAGCTAACACTTCTTGCCGATTCGGTAAGAATCATACTTCCTTTGCCTAGTCTCCATAACCATCTTCTCCAATATGCAATCTTCAAAAAATGGATCCTTCTGCTCTACCCACAAATCATCAATGGATGGTAGTCGCATCTCCTTATCTGAATCTTCATCAAGCATAAAAGGTTCAAATAGTTTCAAGTTCTCGGCATTAATGACTGAGTACATCTGCATATATGGTGGTAGATCCAATTAGAATGCATTGTCTCCAATCTTGTTGATGATTCTAAATGGTCCATATCTGATGGTTTTCAGTTTATTTCCTACTCCTTCAACCGCTCTTTGCTCAGCTTCAGCCAAACAAGATCACCTTCTGGGAATGTACATTCCACCCGATGTTGATCATGTTGGTACTTGTATCTCTATTGTGAACGCTGCAGCTGTGCCTCTACTGCTCTGTGCACCTTAGCTATCTTCTCAAGAAATCGTTGAGCTCCAGCTCTCACCTCCTCTTCCCTTCCTTCCAATTGACCGTCCCCAAAGGTGAATGCCAAATCAAAAAGGCTTTGAGGCACATAACCCAAAAGAATTTCAAAAGGCAACTTCTATGTCGAGCTATGAATAACACGATTGAAGGCAAACTGCAGATAGGAGAGACTAGTATCCCAAGTCTTATGATGCTTGGAATTGTAGCCTCGAAGGAGGTGTACCATAGTCCTGTTCACTACCTCTGTCTGTCCATCAGTTTGTGAATGAAATACCGTGCTCCGCTTCAGCCTGGTATCCATCATTCCCCAAATTGAATTCCAAAAATTGCTCAGGAATCGACTATCTCTATCCGAGACAATCGACGTAGGCAACCCAAAATGCTTCCAAACATGTTCAAATAATAGCTTCACTGCTGCCTCTCTTGTCACTGTCTTCTTGCAAGGGATGAGTTCCACCATCTTGCTGAACCGATCCACAATAACAAATAGATAATCATATCCAGACTTGGTCTTCGGTAAACCTCCAAAAAAGTCCATCGAAATACTCTCCCAGGGTCTTGTATGTATTGGTAAAGGAGTATGCAGTCCTACCTTCCTATTCGATGGCTTCGAAGTGTTGCAAAGAATGCAACCTCTGATGTATTTTGCCACATCTAGCCGTATCTTCGGCCAAAAGACATACCTCTACATATTAATTAGTGTTTTCTCAACCCCAAAATGTCCCGCCACTCTGGAGATATGAGCTTCTCTAACCCACTGTAATCTGTCCCCGTCTTTCGGTATACACAGCTGTGATCCCTTATATATCAACCCATCCTTCAGTTCAAAGTCCGTATTCTGACCTTGCTGTAGCTTCTTAAACACTATCTTGAAGTCTTCATTAGTGTCATACCCTTGGTGCATACTCAATAAGGGCCATAGGCTGGATTTGCATTGCCATCGTGAGAGTAAAGCTCCTCTGTGTAGGTGGTCTAGACAACATATCAGCCAGCTTATTCGTGGCTCCTTTCTTGTACTTTATCACCAGAATAAATGGTTACAAATATGACATCCACTTCATATGATGAGATTGTTGCAACTTTGACTGAGTTTGTAAAACCTGAAGGGGTTTGTGGTCGATGTGGATTATGACATCCTTCCCCAACAGATTCACACGACAATGCTTCACCATCTGGTGCAAAGCATACATCTTCTTGTCGTAAGTGGGGTAATTCATCACCGGACCACTGAACATCTCAGATTGATAAGCCACTAGCCTTCCATCCTGTAACAAAATAGTTCCCATGGCATATGTAGATGCTTCTGCCTCAACGTCAAAAGGGCGATGTAAATTTGGCAATGCCAATGTTGGGGCTTCCGAAATTTTTCGTTTTAACAACTGAAAAGTATCCTCCTGCTTCTTAGTCCATTCAAACTTCTGATTGGCCTTTGTCAATGCATGCAAAGACGCTGCAATTTGTGAAAAGTGGCGGATGAACTTTCGCAGGTACTGACAAGCTCCCATGAAGCTTCTAACTTCAGTCACAGAATGAGGTGTAGGTCATTTGGTAATGACCTCTATCTTTGAAACGTCCACTGCAACTCTCCTGTTCCAACTATAAAACCCAAGTATACCAATGACTATTTTCCAAATTCACATTTTTTCCTTTCAATTGGAGCTGATTCTCCATCCACACCCCTAACACCTTCTTCAAATGAGTAATATGATCCTCCCATGTCTTGCTATAAATTAAAATATCATCTAGATACACAATAACAAAATCTTCGATCAAAGGACGCAATACCTCATTCATCAATCTCATGAAGGTCGCAGGTGCATTGCACAATCCAAATGGCATGACTAGCCATTGTCTAGTCTTGAATGCAATCTTCCAAGTGTCTTCCTAACGAATTCAGACTTGGTGATAACCCAACTTCAGGTCCAACTTTGTGAAAAAATGGGCTCCTTGTAGTTGATCCAGTATATCATCAATCCTCGGTAAAGGGTACTGATTCTTTCTTATAATCTTCTTCAGGGCCCTGTAATTGATGCACATTCTCCAACCTCCGTCCTTCGTAGGCACCAATAATACTGGAGATCCACAGGGTGAACAACTAGGTTTGATGACTCCGTGATCTAACAACTCTTGGAATTGTTGCCAAATCTCATCATTCTCGGTGACTGAGGTGAGATACAAACTCAAGTTACTAAGAGAAGCATCTTCTACCAACTGTATGTTATGTTCTACAGGTCTCCGTGGTGGTAGAACTTGTACCTCTTCGAATAGCTCCTTGAAAGTCAGCTTGACTTTCTCAACTTTAGTTTCCTATTTGGGGGTGAGTGATACTGTAGAGAGTGCCACTTTTGCTGGTGGTTGTTCCTGTGGTCTGATCATCAGCAGGAAAAACTTCCCACAAGCATTCACCATCCTCTTAGCTTGTGTAGCTTTGACCAAAATGGTTGTGGTCTATGGTTTGCTAGCGTTGACATGAAATTCTTTTCCATCCATCACAAACCGATATATGCGTTGTCGCCTGTAATGAATGTCATCTCGGTCCCACAAATATGGACTGTCCAAAACAACCTGACACACGTCCAATGGAACCACCTCACAAGTCATCTCATCAATATACTTTTCTATGACAACAAATTTGAAGGTGCACTGCTTAGTGATCTTAATTTCTACATCTTTCTGTATACACCCCAAAGGATAGGGTTTTTGATGTGCTATCATCACCAAACCCATCTTCTGTACCAAGCATTCTGAAATGAGATTCTTCTGGCTTCCAGGGTCAACTATTGCCTCAATCACATTTTGTTTCAATTGAATCTTCAAGTGAAAAAGTTCTTCTCTTAACTCAGAGTTCTTAGAAGTCTTTGCAGTCTTTGCCATGAGTGAGAGTTTACTGTCAGTTGTCTTCAGCTCTTCAATCTCTTCCTCATCACAGACATTCAAAACTGCTTTTCTGTCCTTTTCGGGCATTGTTCAGGTTGTAGCTTCCAATACTTTTTTTTTATGTGACCAATCTTTTTACAGCGATCACAAGTAAGACTCTTAGTACTACTTTGCTTCCTTGGCTAACTAGTCTCACCTCTGTTGTTACCACCCATTCCAACTCTCCCTTTGTAATTCGATTTTACCTCAACCGTATCAAACTTCTTATTCTTCGCTTCTATGGCTATGGCTTTTAATGTAGCTTCATCGATGGAGCTGACTTTAAAGAGTTTCAGCTCCCTACGAATATACTCAGCTAATCCACCTACATATTTCATAAAGACTTCAAAGTCTTTCATAGAGATGCCCAGTACAATAGCCTGACTATGAAACTGAGTGATGTACTCTTGAACCGATTGGACAGATTGTTATTTCAAGTACTGCCACATAATCCACCAATCTTTCTCATGTCCAATTGGGTAAAACTGTTTCTGGACCAACTTCTTAAACTTACTCCAAGTTAAACATGATATGACGTGGCACTTCTCATAAGCATTCCACCATGTCAGTGCATGTCCTGACATCTTCAGTCGTGCAAAACTGATTTTTTGTGCACTGGTGTACACGTAGAGAGTTTAATAGTTCTCCATTTGTTCCATCCAATTGTCTAACTTATCTGCATCAACTACACCATCATAAGTAGGAATTTCTAGTTTGAAATCTACTCTAAAACGTTTCTTACTGGAGTGGTCGGCTCCCAATAAGACTTCCTGGGTCTGCTCAACCTCTTCCTCTTCTTTTTCCTCCTCGTCTGTCTCATCTGCATCCGTTAGTTCGATCCTCTTCTTCTTGGTTGAACCTTCAGACGTCTGTTTCAGAGAGGATTTTGAGGCGGCACCTTCCACCAACTTGGTGACTTATTCCTCCAATTTGGTGAAACGCTCCTTCAATTCATCATTTGCAGCCATATCCATCTTTCTCAAGATTCTTCTTCTTTCTGAACAAAGGGGCTCTGAGAGTTCTTCACCAAACTTTTGGTATTGATCACGTGTCAAGACCATATACCCTAGGCTTCCCAAAAGAAGACAAAACTTGAAATACCGTTACTAGAGTAATGCACGACCTACAGGGGGGTGAATAGGTCGGTTTTCAATTTTAATTCCCTTTTAAATTTTTCCCAACCGATTTATGCTTTAAGTAAATAAAATATTCAATCTATGCATTCAATCACATATAACACAAATATTTTATAGTGGTTCGGTTTCAACAAACCTACATCCACTGTCAGACTTCCCAACTCTAGGGTCGTCCCAAATATACTATGTAAGGGTCTCACACCCAAATAGTACAACCTAGTTTTTTATAGAGGTTCAACCCAATTGGTCTAATCCTCTACACCTATTTAGAGTGGTTCGAACACACTGTTCTAATCCACTTTACAATGTTTAAAAATAAAACAAGAAGAAAACTTGCCTTCAGCCTTAACCGTTTTCCTTTAAGCTCGTTCTTCTTTACTGAACCTATGTGCTCCTTTCCATCAAATCAGCATCATCAACGTATTTATCGGCACAGCAGTAGGACTTGGGTATGACTGGTTTTAGTCCTATATGAACACCTTACTCTTCATCAAGATTGGGGTTGTGATTACCCAAACATCCACTAAGAAGGATGATGAAGAAGGTGTCTAGAGGGAAGGCCGAATGATCACTCACTGGTATTCTTGTTCCTGAGTTTTTCCTGTGTGTATTCGGTACCTTGAACAAAAGCCTTACTGTTATTTTATAAACAGATTTAAGATCTGCAGTAAGTCAAGCCTGCGAGGCCTCGCTGTTCTGATGAGGCGTCGCCAGCGGTAATTCTTGGGAAGACAAGCACACATGTGCAGTGTCACCGATCCAGACAGATCAGCCAGATACCAATCAGATATCAGCCACCTCATCTCCACCGTGCATGACTTGCAAATCATTTATCTTAGCCATTAATCAAGGACTTGATGGGAATATTGCAAGGTGGATTATAAATCATGGAGGAGCCTTTCCATAATTGTTATGGACAACTCCCCAAGGATATTCAAATTCAAACTTAAGAGAGGTGGCATCCCATGTGGTTAATTTTATTTACCATAATAAGCTTTAAATAAATTTACCATAATTACCTTTCAATTAAACAGTCACTAGCTTTTAATTTTCTAAAACTGTAAGAGACTGAGTCATCTCGACACAAGGTCAGCTGCACTCAGCTCAGCATGACTGGCTGCGAGGCCTCGGCAGATTGTATGAGGCCTCGAGGCTGAAAGTCACTTATTTACTTTATTTTTCAATAGACTTCTAGGCATTTGACTTAGCCTAAGGTCTCCTACGGTTCACTTACCTGTGTGCCAATATTGTATTTGGTGTAGTCACTTCAACTTCATAGTAGATCTTCTTATTCATCCAAGGCAAGTCCAACTGAGTCACGTAATTGACAATAAGGGTGACTCGGACGAACCAGGGCACTTACAAAACTGAGCTACTGATACCAACTTGATCCGTTAATTCGGACGTTTGGGTGACAATGGATAGAAATATAGCGGACAGAGATGAGAAAACAAGAGAGAAGCAGGATTTTGGAAGATGAATCTTCATCTTTTTGGTCTTTTCTTTAATTTCTCTCAAAGATTGTACAATCCAAAGGTTTTGGCGTGCATCCACACGTTGGATACTGCTAAAAACAAAAGAGAAAAGGGATAAAAGTGGGCAGAACCTGCCCAGAACTGTCGAAAACTACTCTAACCGTCGGCAGTTTTCACGTTCCAGTCGATTGGTCGTCGACTGATACATCAACTGATATTGTTCACTGAATGTGCCAGATAATGTACCAGTCGACTGGTGAATTGACTGGTTACCAGTCAGAGAGCTATCTGTTTTTACAGACTGACACTAGGCAATGTACCAATCGACTAGTGAATCGACTGGTTACCATCAAAGAGCTATCTGTTTTTACAGACAAACACTAGACAATGTACCAGTCGACTGGTGGATGGACTGGTACTGTTCACAGGCTATGTGGACGATGTACTAGTCGATTGGTGATCGACTAGTACCATCAGGGAGTTGTCTGTTCTTACAGGTAGACGGTAGATGATGTACCAGTCGACTGGAGGACCGACTTGTATTATTGACGGACTGTATTAGAGGATGTACTAGTCGACTGGTGGATCGACTGGTACCATCTGAGAGTGATATGTAGCACAGTACAGTCATTAGACAATGCACCAGTCGACTTGTGGATGGACTGGTGACTTAAAGACTTATTTCTAAGTCTGTTTTTTTTTAGTGATTTTGAAACTTTACAACTAGAGAACAAGAAAAATACATGAAAATATAATAGTGGGAGATCCTCTTAGATCACTCAAAGTGTCAAAGGGTGCAATGGTGTTAATGAAAGACACCACATTGAATAACAACCTCTACATACTGAAAGAGGATTCAATTTCAGGTGGAGTAGCAGTCTCCATAGAAAAAACACCAGTGCAGATGAGTCTCAGTTATGGCATATGCGGATAGGGCAAATGAGTGAGAAGGGCATATAGAACTCCACAAACGACAACTATTAAAGGGGGTTAAATCATGCAAGTTAGAATTCTACAAATTTTGTGCGTTTGGTAAGTAGAGAAATGTGACAATTAAAACTGCTGGGAAAGATTGTAGAAGTCTTGGTATTCTGGACAACATTCACTCAAATGTGTGGCAAACAACCGGTTAAGTCAAAAAGTGGAACATCCTACTTTACGACATTTATCGATGATTTTTCAAGAAAGGTTTCGGTCTGCTTCGTGAAGGAAAAGTCAGAGGCTTTCGCTAAGTTCAAAGAGTAGAAGGTAGAAGTACAAAATCAAGCAGGCAGAAAAATAAAATATGTAATACCCCCGCCCAATTTAGGGGTTAATTTTGATTAATTCTAATTAATTAGCCATCAAGTGTGTTTTGTGCTCCATTAATTGTGAAGATTATGGAGTCAGTTTTCCAACGAATTCAAGTTTGGTCCGATCCGAGTCCGATCACCCTTTGATTTGACTATTTAATGTATAATGGCAAGACCGTAAATATTTTGACTTTCCAATTAAGCCTTAAACTATTTTGCTCCGGAAAGTTGTTCATTTGAACTAGTTAAGACTCTAAATTTGTACACCATCTGTATTTTTAAATTTCGGACCTAAGGAAATGCCAAGCTCGTTCTACTTCCACAAATTTTTACCCCCTCAAATTACTCTGGTGTTAAAGCCCCAATTTAATAGAAGACAAAATCCTAAAAATATATGGAGGGAGTCAGTATTCAATCTGTGTTATAATTAAGCTGCTTATGTTTTTCTATTTCCAAAAATTGAGTGTTTGACACTCAAATTACACAGGGAACATGAATTATCGTTTTAACTAAAAATATTCTTTTACTCGGATGGAGTGGTATTTTACTACAAAAACTCCTCGAAGCTTTAGAATGTTTTCACCAGGAAAATTTGGTCAAACTAACAGTGAAGTCAGAATTTCTTAGAAATATTCTTTAAAATTAAGAAAATTTGACAAAAAGGTGATTTTTGGTAAAATCATCAGGTTTTTTATGTGGGTTTCTCTCCAAATTTTAATACCATATCTAATTTTTAATGATCGACTTAATGGACTTGTTTGATCGGTTTTAGTGGGACCTCTGCAAGACCCGGTTGTGAAGAGGACGAAAATGACATAAGTGGAAAAAAATAATAAAATAATACATTATCTTAAAATCAAAACTTACCTATCTTAATATAGGTAATGTGGGTGACTGAAAAGCCAAACCATTTCCTATTTAAAGAGATGAAGATTGACGAGGAAGTAAAGAAGGGAAGAAAAAAAAAAAAAGAATCAAACCCTTTCTCTCTCATTTTTTCATTTTTCCTTCCCTTTTTCTTTCTTTTCTTTTCCTCTTCTTTCCTTCGCTTTGGTCGTTCCAGCAGCAACCCCCGGGTTATCCCATGTTTGCCTCGGGCTTTCTAAAAAAAGTCAATCTTAAGTGGAACTTTGCAACCAAGGTATCAAAGAGATTCATTTCTTATTTTTGTTAACTCTAGTGAAAGATAGAAGTAAAATGGGTTAGCGATGGACTCTAAAAGTGGAGTTTTCTAAACAGAGGGAGAGATAGGATTTCCTCTGAAATTTTATGTTACACCCCTAAAATCAATTTTATTTTACGTTCAAAACTCGATTTTTCTTCTCTAAGTTAAAACGGAGAAAAGATTAACCCTATCTAACTCTTGTGTGTTTACTTTTCCGCCTTAAGTGTTTAAATTCTCGCAATGTATTCTTTGGGCCAAATTATCATCGCTAGAGGTGCTTATTTGCTCAATCATACCATCTGAGTTGGCGCTTAGTCACCCGTTGGTCTTGGAGTCAAGCACTGAGTATTTTATTTACATTTCTTGCACTCTATCCTCTGGGCCGAAATTCTAGATCTATAGCGCAATGATTTCGCCGCTTGGTGGTATGATCTGAGGTGGGCACAGTCGCCTATTGAGAAACAGATTGGGCATTGAGTAATTTATTTACTTCCTTACTTCCTATACTATACCCTCTCGATTAAGTCTCAATACTCTTCTGTGGACAGAAAGAAATACGAGACTGGGTACTGAGTACTTTTTATTTTCTATTTATTGTGTGTTTTGGATGGCTGACAGTTGACTTTACTGACATAAGTAAATGAACTAGAAAGAACTTAGGGGACTCACATACATTACCATGTTTTCATGTGGAAAATGAATACTTGGGTTTTTGGGAGTATTTAAAGGGTGTTGGATTTTAAAATGTAAATTTATGGGTTTTTCACTATTTTCACAGATTGCTTGTGAAAAACGTAGCTGGAGAAGGTGAGGAGACTCAACTTAATCTTTGTTTTGATTTATTGTAAAAACTGTCGACTCTAGGACATAAATGGAACCATGGACATTAAAAGATAGACAGAGTAAATTGGACCAAAATGCGAGACTCAACACGCTTACATGTAAGGGACGCAATATTGTTCTAACTATTAGAACGTAAGCAATAAAAGGTATCAGGGAGTCAATGCCTGGTAATCTATAACATAGTAAGTCTAGAGGTTAATAGGTTGGATCAATGGGATGAAGGCATGAGTTGTTAGTAATCCCTTCGAAATTGGTTATATATATGTGTGGTATATCATACTAACTCTTTATGCAGGTATGATAAGTTTGGGGACAATCCGGGTCTTGAGACCAGGACTGTAAATTGAGTAAAGGTTGGTATTCCCCGGGTAAGGCCCCATAAGGGCACTGGAAATACGTATGATAAGCTCTGGTTTGGAGTTATCCCTGGTAATGGGATGTCGGTAAATCGTGAAGCGTGAGAGACTAGCTTCACGCACATGGTAGGAGTCCTTCTTCAACTAAACTTAATGCATTTGGACATATGTGTATAGACGCACACCCCAAAAAGGCATTATCATTTTTGGGATGCGTGTATGGGTGTTCATCTCAAGTACGTGTTTAGCTGAAGGTAGACAGTTGTTGAGTTAGGTTGTAGGTCCATAATTAACCGTGAGGCGTTTGATATGTGATTCTTAGGCTAACCCCGGGTAGTGGGTAGTTGTGTGGTTTGTAGACCATCCCCGAGTAGTGGATGGTCATGTGATTAACAGATTGTCCCCAGGTGGAAGGAAGTCGCATGGTTGGTAAATGATCTCTAGGTAATGGACCGTTGTGTGATTAGTGTTGATGTTCAAATTTTACATTTATAAATCTCACAAGCGCACGAGCCATTTATAGTATAGCGTTATGAGTGCGAGGTTGATTCCACAATGAACAACTAAATTTATGCAAAAACAAATATATGATTTTGAATTTTTACGTTTTTAGAGAATATAGATTTTAAACTAGTCTAATCTCAAAAATCAATTCTATTCTCATGAAAATAACTCTAAGTTAACAAAACTTAGTTTTAATAAATAGATCTAGAAATTAAAACATTAATTAAATCCAATTAAGAGAATGGATTAAAATAGAATTTATAAACAATCTCACACCTAAGTTCAAGAGAACAAAATTAAAGTCTAATTAAATTAAATCTCAAACTAGTTAACACTTCTTGAGAGGGGTTAATGTACATGAACAATTAAAATACATAACAAATGAATTAAAGAATTGAAAAGAAATTGAACAATAAAAATACAACATACAAACAAAATAAATTGCATAACAAAATAAAGTGAACATTGAAAATAAATTGACAATAAAAGTAAAAAACAGAATATAAAAATGCATAATTGAAAGGGTGGTTAGTAGAATAGTCCGCTCATCACCCAAAATATGTAAACAAATACAAATCTAGATCTGAAATTCGTGTAAAAATCTATTTTTTGATTGATATACCACGATATATTGTCCCTGTCACTGGTTATAGATCGATGACACGATGTGTCGTCCTGACAGTTCATCATATTTCCAAGTTCGGTTCCATCTAGTTCTGTTGATTTTTCAAACAACCACTAGGCTTTCTTAGATTTACCAGATGTGAGATCTAAGCCTAGGCATGGTCATCCTACGGTGTTGGTTCCACCTAAAGTCATATATGGTCAATTTACCTTTTTGGTGATGATGAATCTTCAACTTGATCTTCCATCTTTGGGTGCTTCATTTAATCCTCATCACATCTTGAGTCTTGTATTCTTGCTTCATTCTTTCGATGCAAGACTTCACCTAAGTCATGGAATTGACAAATAGATGAAACGGCAAGCTGGGGCACTAACAATCTCCCCATTTGTCAATTTCCTTGACAAAAACCTAGAAGTTAATGAATTACAGACTCAATGACTTAACCCAACCCAATATACATCATTTGAATACAAAAGGGACAACCATTTAAAGTACATATTCAAATGAAAAAACTTAGACTCTATGCTCCAAGATTGTGATCCTGTACATGTACACACAAACAATGCAAGCAATGGTGGAAGCATAGGTCTCCCCCTCAATTGTTAATCCATAAGTACATAGTGCTCCCCCACAACTAATGGACTAAAACATATCCTCCTTCTAAGCTTATTTAAAGCTTCATTTTTTTCTCCCCCTTAACTTAAGCTTACTTTCAAGCTTCCAAATTCTTCTCACCCAAAGCTTACAACAAGTTTCTAATATTTCTCACCCTTTTTGTCATAAATTGACAAAGGGTATTAAGAACAAATATACCATGTTTAGTGTGCTTCAACATGCCCAATTGTTGGACTAAGAGGAGATGGAGAAGGAGGGCCTCATGCATTTGGTTTTCAAAAATGCCGACGTGAAACCAACTCATGCATGCAAAAAGGAGGGAAAACACTCATACAAAAGTATTCCATGATAAGAACATATGAGTGCAACAACACATGACGCATAAACATTCAACAATATAAGCACGAATGCATCAAACAACAAGTTCATTCATCAAAATATATACCAATTAAGAGATCTATGAATGAACAAGCATCTTAACCTTGGAAACCCATTATGTACTTGGAGGATGGAGCTTAATTCTCCCAAAATATTCCAAGGTATGCTCTCCATTTCTCAACAACTTGAGAGCACATGCACCAAGTCCATTAAAATTTGGACAACTAAAACATGTTGGCTTTCATTATGCTAATATCCATTTGACAAAAGATTTTACATTTGATTATTCTTGAAAGCCACAACAAGGGTGCTTCTCTAGGTTGCATTCAACCCTTATGTGACTCTATTCTCACAAATTTACCAATTTAAGGTTTATATATTGAATGCACACTCCTTGGAGAATGATAATATTCCTAATTTGAACACTTCTCCAAACACATTTCCAATGTCAAATGATTTTCTAATCAAAGTATATATTTTTTTTAAATATGAGAGAGCGGGACGCAATGACGCGAGTTAAGTCCGAGTTTCCAAAACCCAACCCTTAACTGGCCACCTTTACGTGTGCATGGACTAAGTTCACTAAAACATTTCACACCCTTTTTAATACTTGCGGAATAATATGTGTATGGATAAGATGCTATCCATAATCATGTCATCATTAAGCAAGGAAAACAATCACCATCCAATTCTAATTAAACTTAAAGATAATCAAACCATAGCAAATAGTTTCTAAGTTATTACAATCCAAAATATCAATCCTCCCAATACATCATAAATATCGAAATCAAGTAAATTAAGCTTCATTCATTCCAAACTCCTACGCTTGGCTCCCGTCATGTCTCATGTATGTTTCCTTGTCATTCCTTATTCCATCATCTATAGGGTAGAAGTAGGGCAACAGTCAACATTCCCGGTAGGTATTCCAAGTAGGGTTATAGTACACATAGGACTAATATAAATCAAGACAGATACATCATAACATATTTGTAAAACATCTCATAAATAGTAAAAACCATGCATGATATGCATATCATAATCATGTATCATATATGTCATGTCATTGGTGTTCAATGTCAAATGATCTCTCACCCAAATTTCATATCCAATCACATCATATATAAATAGTTTCCTTGATAAATTGCCATATCAAGGTGTCCCCTGGGCCAATTACGTCCGCAGTGTTTTGTGACGGCACCACCAGGTCATTATATACCTCCTTACATATGATTAATCAGAATTACCAATGGAGTGTGGACTCCTCCGTCTGCGCAGGGTTTCGGATTGTCTACCCAGGAGCTCTTTGGCCCAAATTACGCCGTACCCATTTTTAGCAATCCCAGACAAGGCCAAAATCTCAATAGTTCACATAGCTTCATACAAGCTAGTTTCAAGCCCAAATCATGCCCGGACTGCTCATAACTTGGCTTCCTGGTCACATGTATTCTCTCCCATGCCATGCATGAGGTAATGAATGCAAGAATGTCATTTCATATCAAATTACATAATATCATTTAAAATCAATTCATAAACATATACCATTTGTTTAACCAAAGTAAAACATTATATTTGGAATAAAAATCAGTGTCAAATATATAATCCATAGTGTCTCAATAAGGTAGGAATCCTACAAATGTCCGATTTTCAAGAACAACGCTAAGGATCACGCAAAAACGAATCGAAATCCTCTTGCGAATCTCTTTACCTTATCAAATTCAATCACATATATTAATTTGATTTTCCATTTTAATTTCATCATCCCTTACATCCTTCCAGATAGACAGAGGCATCTGGAAAATAATTTAAAAATAAAACATTCTCATTCAGTCGACTGAATCATGCCAATTACTATTCTGTGCCTTACGCGTAAACTTTCAGTCAACTGAATAACAATATTTAGTCGGCTGAAACACAACTAAGTACTGTATAAACTTGACCCGTAACCTTTCAGTTGAATGAATCATAGATTCAGTCGGCTGACTTTGGGTCAAATCCTCTGTGTTCTCGGTCAATACACTTTCAGCCGATTGAATCACAGATTCAGTCGGCTGACTTTGGATCAGATCCTTTGTGTGTTCGGCCAATATACATTCAGTCGACTGAATCGGCTGAATTATCAACAAACCGATTACTTGTTAGGTAAGTATACCTTCAGTCGACTGAATCATAAGCTTCAGTCAGCTGAAATACTCCAGATCACTTACTTGTTTGGTACGTATTTGTTCAGTAGGCTGAATCAAAGATTCAGTCGGCTGAAATACCAGTAGACCCCATCTGTACTTAACCAATGCACTTTCAGTCGGCTGAATCATAGGATTCAGTCGGCTGAAACACTCAGATATCCCTTATGTGCTCGGCCAGTCCACGTTCAGTCGACTGAATCACTAGATTCAGTCGGCTGAAACACCCAGGTTACCCTTGTTTGCTCAGCCAGCATCCTTTCAGTCGACTGAATCCTGAGATTCAGTCGACTGACTCTTTATCAGTTCTTCTTGTTTGCTTATTTCATAAAGCCCTTCTCCATGAAATTCACCCTTATCATTTTTAAACATGGATTTCATCTTCCATACCTCTTCTTTGTGGACATATTCTACCCACTAGCCAAGGCTAGGATCTTTTCCATAATTCATTTAATCTGTGTATCATTATAACATGGTTTTGAATATCACCTTACTTTTGTTCTAACCCTTTACCGTTTCTTGTATGGATTTCCAACTCCATGGCCTTATAACAATTTGGCCATCCATTCTAACCAATTATGGAACCCATGGGTTCGGCTACACCATCGCCAAACCTATGGTTTCCTTTGAATCAATCCTATGTTATTAAGTTTTAAACATACCTTCTTTTCCATTTCCTTCTTTTCTTTTGATCTGTATTTCCTTCTTTAATCCTTCTTCTCTTTTCTTTGTTCTTCAACAATTCTCCAAGTATAGAGGTATAGGTGGGAGAGAGAGAGAGAGAGAGAGAGAGAGAGAGAGAAAGAGAGAAAGGAGAGGAAAATCCTTTGCTCAATGTGTGGAGGAGTCGGCCAAGGGACGTGAAGTGTCCCTTGGTTGGTGTTTTTATGTAGCAGCCTTGGACTCTTCATTCCCTCTCATAATGGTTTGTCTAACCAATGAGTCCCTTGGCTTAACCAAGGAGACCCTTGGCTTAAACCAAAAAACTCTTTGACGTCCAACGAGTCTCCTTAAGATGGAAACTCCTCATCTTCTCAACTCAACACACCTTAACTCACTTGTGGTTGACCAAGTCAACCATGACATGGCCGGCAATGCACCACATGGCATTCGGGTTCCACCTTGGCCATGTCACTCGATGATGTGGCTTCTTATCTACTAGGCTTCCAAGTGATGACATGCATGCCACATGGCAATGCCACATCACTCACATGCCACCTCACTTGATGAGGTGGATTTTAATGCAATTAAATACATTAATTATTCAATTCAAATAATTTAATTAAACTTATCCAATTACTTTTAAAATTAAGCTCATCTAGGATCTATTGGTCTTAATTGGTTAATTGACCCATTTCCTTGCCCATCTAATGTCCATTTCAATCATTTAATCTCAAATTCATTTAATTCGCAGTCCAAACAGACCAATCCAATATATTAATAATCTAAAGAAAATCCAGGGTGTTACAATATTACCCTCTTTTGAAATTTTCGTCCCGAAAATCGAGTGAAGTAGGGTTTCAAAATAACTTATACAAATAGCTCAGGATGAGCTACTCTCATTTCTAACTCAAGTTCCCAAGTGGCTTCCTCATTACCGTGTAGGCCCCATACCACTTTGACGAACAAAATTGCTCAGTTCCGTAACACCTTTTGTTCCGTCTCAATCACTCTGACAGGCCTTTCGACGTAAGATACGTCAGTTTTGCACTTCTATGTCTTGCACATCCAGCACATGCGATGGGTCAAAGTTGTACTTCCTTAGCATGGAAACATGGAATACATCGTGCCATCCTGACAACTGTAGAGGAAGTATCAGACGATAGGCCACTTCCCCCACCTTCTCATGGTTTGGAAAGGGTCCCACAAATCTGGGTGACAGCTTCCCTTTTTTCCCAAATCTCATGTGTTCCTTTCATGGAGAGACCTTCAAGAACACTAAGTCTCCCACTTCAAACTCAAGAAATCTTCTCATTTTGTCAGCGTAGCTCTTCTGACGACTCTGCGTTGTGAGCAGATGCTGTCGTATTACCTTGATCTGTTCCATGGTCTCTGCAACCAAATCAGGTCCAATAAGAGTAGACTCACCGGTCTCTGTCCAACACACTGGAGATCTGCAGGGTCTACCATACAATGCCTCAAATGGAGCCATCTTGAGGCTAGCCTAGTAACTGTTATTGTATGAGAACTCGACCAGTGGTAGATGATCTTCCCAACACCCTTGAAGTCTAAATGCAGGTTCTCACGCATATCTTCCAATGTTTGTATTGTTCTCTCTGACTGACTGTTAGTTTGTGGATGAAAAACTGTGCTGATTAATAAACTTGTTTCCATAGCCGACTCCATGCTCTGCCACACCCTGCCGGTGAATCGACCATCTCTGTCTGACACAATAGTCTTGGGTATACCATGTAGCCTGATGATGTCTTTAATATACCGCCGTCCCAAAGTTTCAAACAAGTCTGTCATCTTGATTGGGAAAAAATGTGCAGACTTGTCCAGACGGTCCACCACAACCCAGATTGCATCATTACCCTTTGAAGACTTTGGCAGTCCTGTCACAAAGTCCATGGAAATATGTTCCCATTTCCATTCGGGTACAGGTAGAGGTTTGAGCAGTCCTGGCAGCTTCTGATGTTCTGTCCTAACTTGCTGACAAGTAAGGCAATGAGAGACAAATTCAGCCACGTCTCTTTTAAGTCCATGCCACCAATAATGCCTTTTCAGACCATGGTACATCTTGGTGCTACCCGGATGAATGGAGAGCTTTGATTGATGAGCCTCTGTCAACAAGTCTCTTATGCAGCCCTAGGGTACATATGTCCTGCCTCAAAATGAGAGACCTTGTCCAGGTCGTAATTCCCATTTAGGTATGACCTCTCCAGTCGACATTTTGGCCCATATTTCTGCCACTTCAGGATCTATCCGCTATTCTTGCTCAATTTTAGAGGCCATATTGGACCGTACCATCAAATTATATATGCTCCCACGATCTTTGAGGTACAAATTGAACTCTCGGATGGTCGTCACCATTTCTCATTCTTTCATAATTAGACTAGCCACAGTTGCATGTGACTTGCGACCATTTCTCATTCTTTCATAATTAGACTAGCCACAGTTGCATGTGACATGCGACTGAGGGCATCCGCCACTTTGTTTGCCTTACCAGGGTGATATCGTCGTGCAAATTCATAATCTTGTAGGTACTCCATCCATCTACGCTGTCTCAGATTGAGTTCCTTTTGATCGAACAGATACTTTAAGCTCTTATGGTCTAAAAATACTTCAAACTTTTCTCACCATACAAATAGTGTCTCCAACTTTTGATAACAAAGACCACTGCAGCTAATTCCAGATCATGAGTGGGATAGTTACATTGATGGATTTTCAGTTGCCTTGAACCATATGCCACTACATGATGACTTTGAGTGAGAGAGCACCCAAGCCCTTCCCCTGAAGCATCACAGTATACTTCATATCCCTTGCCTCTTTCCGGCAAAATCATGATGGGTACAGTCGTAAGCTTCTGTTTCAAATCTTCAAATCTTCGGTTGCACACGTCAGACCATTCAAATTTGACTCCTTTTTGGGTTAGTCGGGTGAGTGGAGCCGCAATCTTGTAGAAGTCCATAATAAACTTCCGATAGTAGCCAACCAGTCCCAGAAAGCTGCGGATTTCGGTCACATTCTTCGGAGCTTTCCAGTCTCTAATCGCTGCCACTTTAGCCAGGTCCACAGCTATTCCTTTATTGATATGACATGTCTTGTCCTAAGAAGTTGACCTCAGATAGCCAAAACTCGCACTTGCTTGCTTTGGCATATAACTTATTCTTCTTCAGAGTGTCCAGAACTACCTCAGATGCTCAGCATGCTCCTCTCGACTGGTGGAATAAATCAAAATATCGTCAATGAAGACAATCACGAAATATCCAGATAAGGGCGAAAGATTTTGCTCATTAGATACATGAAAACTTCTGGTGCATTGGTGAGTCCAAAAGGCATGACCACATATTCATATAGTCGATACCGAGTTCGAAAATTAGTCTTCTCTATGTCCTCATCCCTGACACGGATTTGATGGTAGCCTGACATCAGATCAATCTTGGAGAAATAGCTGGAGCCTCTGAGTTGATCGAACAAATCATCAATTTTGGATAGAGGGTACTTATTCTTGACCGTCAGCTGATTCAGTTTCCTGTAGTCCACACACATCCAAAGAGTACCATCTTTTTTCTTTACGAATAATACTGGTGCTCACCAGGATGAGGTGTTGTGCCGGATGCATCCTAGTCTGAGCAATTCATCAATTTGTTTCTTTAGTTCAGATATTTCTGCTGGGGCCATCCGGTAATGCGACAATGATACAGGAGTAGTGCCAGGATAAAGTTTAATCTCGAAGTCAATCTCCCTTTTTGGAGGCAAACTAGGGAGTTCTGTCGGAAATACCCTTGCGTAGCCTTTCACTACAGCAGGTAGTTCGACCAATGGCGCCTTGTCTAGTCTGATGTTGTTTAGTACGAGATGGTTCATTTCTTCATGTAATCTCCTGGTCATAGGAATGCTCTGTCTGTTGGCATGTACTATAAATCGTTTTCCCTCGGGTGACCAAAATATCACCCGGCGAAGATGACAGTCAATGCCGGCCTGGAAGGTAGCCAACCAGTCCATGCCAAATATGATGTCATATTCTGTCATCTCAAGTACCAGATAGTTGAATTTAAATCTAAACTCAGCAAGTTCAGTATCTATAGAGGTGCAGATTAGACCCAGTGACGTGTCTCCAATAGGGGAAACAATAGTAAGTGTAGTGGACAGTTGTTGTACTAAGGTACCAGTAGCAGATATGAAGGTAGCAGATATAAAGGAGTGGGATGCTCCTGAATCAAATAATGCAAAAGCATAAAAACTACCAACTACGCTATACCTTGAATCACCGAGTGATCCACTATCTCTGGAGGAGGTACTAAAGTATATAACCGTCCAGATCTTATCGGAATGGGTGCCCGTCCTATCTGGTTATGTGCTCTAGATGCTTGTGACTGAGCTGGTCGAGCTGGAGGATGGAAAGAACCCCGGAAGTGAGAAGGTCTATTGTTCTACGGACACTCCCTCTTGAAATGGCCCTGCTGGCCACACTGATAATAGTTGTTAACAGTTCGAGGAACCTGAGAGACTGGTCCTGATGTGGAGAGCTGATTGGGACGAAAACCTCCAGTGGAAACAGTAGAAGTTGAGGGTCTCCCAAAGTTGGGTCTTTATCTCTTGTGAGGGCCGAAAGTACTTCCCCCACTCTGACCTCGTCGGCTATCCACAAATCTGACTGTCTCCATCAGTTCTTGTTCGGCTATGCTAGCTCAACTGACCACTTCTGCCAAAGTAACTGACTTGAAAATAGTGACTTTGGCTCTTATGCTAAGCCGCAAGCCTTGTTCAAACTTCTGGCCTTCTTGTATTCCGTGTCCACCATGTATAGAGCATAACATGATAGACGGAGGAATTCTTGATAATAATCCTCAACAGTCATGGTGCCCTGGACCAAAGATATGAACGCTTGTGTCTGGCACTCTTTCTCTTCCTCTGGAAAGTAATGATCCAGAAACATCCCAGCGAACTGGTCCCAAGTCATCTCTATCCTATCATCTGCTGGAATCTGTGCTTGTTGACGTTCTATTACTTTCCACCATTGCCGGGATCGTCTACCAATTGTGAAATAGCCAGCAGTATTCTGTCCTCATCACTGACGATCTTAAGTAGTTTCAAGATCTTTGTTTTGTTTTCAATCCAATTTTCTACTCCCGCGTGTCCCTCTTTCCCTTTGAAATAAGGGGGACACTGCAGTTGGAAATCTCTGACCATGTTTCGATCCTACAATTCATTGGAGGTTGTGCCTCCATTGCAGTTCTGGTGTTACTGTAGAACGGATGTGACCACTGCCTGTACTAGGCTCTGTAGAGCAGGAGGTACCTCAGGAATGTTCACACTGTCTTGTTCCTCTTCCTAATGAGGGTTTTGTCGGGTATTTCTTCTTCTTGGAGGCATTTTCCTAAGTCATCGAAACATTGATTGATTTAGTTTTCTCATAAGATTTTATGTTCACATACTTGGGGAAAGTTGCCTAATCATCATCTTGTTTTCCTTGTTTTGGAAATTTTCCTATATATCATATAATGTTTCTCATTTTGGGGGAAATCATGATGTTTCTTGTTCGAGGGAGATACGTCCTATTTCGCTATGTTTGATAAATCCACAATTTATAGTGATTGTCCTTCCTTTGCTATTGTTTTTCTCATCAAGTGTTGTTCTCAAATTGAATGCTTACAGTCAGACTTTCATCAAAGTAAATTAATCTGGTCCCCGTGCAGCAGACTCCGAAGAGTCAGTCAGTTGGGATTCTTATCTTGTTAGTGAGACATAATACCGTATTAATCTTACTTTACGAGATTCAACACTTCCGGTTTCGCTTTGATACTAACTGTGACGCCCCACCCTTTTTCGCTCGCCACAAATCAGAGTACGTTTTTTTTTTTTTAAATGAGTGAGAGAGAGCAGGACGCCACAACAAGAGTTAAGTCTGAGTTTTCAAAAGCCGACCCTTAACTAGCTACCTTTACGTGTGCGTGGACTCAGTTCACTAAAACATTTCACACGCTTTTTGAATATTTGTAGAATAATATGTGTATGGATAAGATGCAATCCATAATCATGTCATCATTAAGCAAGGAAAACAATCACCATCCAATTCCAATTAAACTTAAAGATAATCAAACCATAGCAAATAGTTTCTAAGTTATTACAATCCAAAATATCAGTCTTCCCAATACATCATAAATATCGAAATCAAGTAAATTAAACCTCATTCATTCCAAGCTCCTACGCTTGGCTTGTAACGACCCGTCCAGGTAGCACAATATTATCCGCTTTGGGCCTACATATGGACCCGCACGGCTTTGCTTTAGCGAGCCGACCCACTATTGCTCCCAAAAGGCCTTGTGATAGAAGGAGGAAGGCTACTACTTATATACCAGAGAATTTTCAATGCCATTAGTAATGTGGGACTTTTTGGGGCAGGGTATTACAATCTACCCCCCTTAAAGCCAGAGCCGTCCCTGGCTCTGCACACACAACAACCAAGCCCACACCATCAGTCAACATGCCCATTCGGTATTCCAAGTAGGGTTATGGTACACATAGGATTAATATAAATCAAGATAGATACATCATAACATATTTGTAAAACATCTCATAAGAAGTAAAAAGCATGCATGATATCCATATCATAATCATGTTATCATATTATCTCATATCATGGGTGTTCAATGCCAAATGATCTCTGACCCAAATTTCATATCCAATCACATCATATATAAATAGTTTCCTTGATAAATCCCCTTGGCCAATTACGTCGCAGTGTTTTGTGACGGCACCACTAGGTCATTGTATACCTCCTTACATATGATTAATCAGAATTACCAATGGAGTGTGGACTCCTCCGTCTGCACAGGGTTTCAGGACTGTCTACCCAGGAGCTCTTTGGCCCAAATTACGCCGTACCCATTTTTAGCAATCCCAGACAAGGCCAAAATCTCAATAGTTCACATAGCTTCATACAAGTTAGTCTCAAGCCCAAATCATGTCCGGACCGCTTATAACTTGGCTTCCTGGTCACATGTATTCTCTCTCATGCCATGCATGAGGTAATGAATGCAAGAATGTCATTTCATATCAAATTACATAATATCATTTAAAATCAGTTCATAAACATATACCATTTGTTTAACCAAAGTAAAACATCATATTTGGAATAAAAGCCAGTGTCAAATATATAATCCATAGTGTCTCAATAAGGTAGGAATCCTACCAATGTCCGATATACTGTCCTTTTCTTGTTTTACAAGAACAACGTTAATGATCGCGTGAAAACGAATCGAAATCCTCTTGCGAATCTCTTTACCTTATCAAATTCAATCACATATATTAATTTGATTTTCCATTTTACTTTCATCATCCCATACATCCTTCCAGATAGAGAGAGGCATCTGGAAAATAATTTAAAAATAAAACATTCTCATTCAGTCGGCTGAAACACAACTAAGTATTGTATGAACTTGACCCGTAACCTTTCAGTCGACTGAATCTGGCTGACTTTGGGTCAAATCCTCTGTGTTCTCCGTCAATACACTTTCAGTTGACTGAATCACAGATTCAGTCGACTGACTTTAGATCAGATCCTTTGTGTGTTCGGCCATTATACATTCAGTCGGCTGAATTATCAACAAATCGATTACGTGTTTGGTAAGTATACCTTCAGTCGGCTGAAACACACTAGATCACTTACGTATTTGTTCAGTAGACTGAATCAAAGATTCATTCGGCTGAAATACCAGTAGACCCCATCTGTACTTAACCAATGCACTTTCAGTCGGCTGAATCATAGGATTCAGTCGGCTGAAACACTCAGATATCCCTTATGTGCTCGGCCAATCCACGTTCAGCCAACTGAATCACTAGATTCAGTCGGCTGAAACACCCAGGTTACCCTTGTTTGCTCGGCCAGCATCCTTTCAGTCGATTGAATCCTGAGATTCAGTCGATTGACTCTTTGTCAGTTCTTCTTGTTTGCTTATTTCATAAAGCCCTTCTCCATTAAATCCACCCTTATCATTTTTAAACATGGATTTCATCTTCTATACCTCTTCTTTGTGAACATATTCTACCCACTAGCCAAGGCTAGGATCTTTTCCATAACTCATTTAATCTGTGTATCATTATAACATGGTTTTGAATATCACCTTACTTTTGTTCTAACCCTTTACCATTTCTTGGATGGATTTCCAACTCCATGGCCTTATAACAATTTGGTCATCCATTCTAACCAATTATGGAACCCATGGGTTCTGCCACACCATGGCCAAACCTATGGTTTCCTTTGAATCAATCCTATGTTATTAAGTTTTAAACATACCTTTTTTTCAAGTCTCCTTCTTTTCTTTTGATCTGTATTTCCTTCCTTAATCCTTCTTCTCCTTTCTTTGTTCTTCAACAATTCTCCAAGTATAGAGGTATAGGTGGGAGAGAGAGAGAGAGAGAGAGAGAGAGAGAGAAAGGAGAGGAAAATCCTTTGCTTAAGGTGTGGAGGAGTCGGCCAAGGGACGTGAAGTGTCCCTTGGTTGGTGTTTTTATGTAACAGCCTTGGACTCTTCATTCCCTCTCATAATAGTTTGTCTAACCAATGAGTCACTTGGCTTAAACCAAGAAACTCTTTGACTTCCAACGAGTCTCCTTAAGATGGAAACTCCTCATCTTCTCAACTCAACACACCTTAACTCAATTTAACTCACTTGTGGTTGACCAAGTCAACCATGACATGGCCGGCCACCACATGGCATTCGGGTCCCACCTTGGCCATCTCACTCGATGATGTGGCCTCTTTGTTTGCTAGGCTTCCATGTGATGACATGCATGCCACATGGCAATGCCACATCACTCACATGCCACCTCACTTAATGAGGTGGATTATAATGCAATTAAATACATTAATTATTCAATTCAAATAATTTAATTAAACTTACCCAATTACTTTTAAAATTAAGCTCATCTAGGATCCATTGGTCTTAATTGGGTAATTGACCCATTTCCTTGCCCATCTAATGTCCATTTCAACCATTTAATCTCAAATTCATTTAATTCGCAATTCAAACGGACCAATCCAATATATTAATAATCTAAAGAAAATCTGGGGTGTTACAATGATGTCATATGATGAGGCATTCTTAGGTTGAGCAAAACATGATGCTTATGAACCGAAATTACTCCTCATAATATTTGTCAATAATGAGAATATAGGAATGAGAACCAAGCACACAGCACATAGATTCATTTCACATATAATATACAATTAAAGCACATGGAAATGAAGTATGAAACATGTATGGCATTCATTGAATATGCAGCAAGGATAAAAGCTCATGATATGCCATAAACAACCAACACTTGCAAAGACATTTTCATAATTGTACAAAGATATTCCTATATGAGAAGAAAGATAGGTACAAGAGAAAAATGATCTCCATGTAAAGCAACAAGTGTTTGCCAATCAAGCTTAGCTGCCATGCTTTTCACAACTTTTACCATTCAACCAAGATACTCCATTTAAGTTTTGAATGGTATGTTAATGGATTACCAATTTAAGTTTTTCATCACATTTTAATCAATAGTACCATTCACAAGCATGGAGTAAATTTCGTTCCACAAGAGATTCACAAATTTTGTAACTTGAAATGAAACAACACATTGTATATGCACATGATCATCTCACAAATAAGATTCTACCAAATTAAGTACAAAGATGAAAACTAAATAAGGCAAGCACATAAAAAAGTAATACATGAGGCAATGCACAACAATCATTCATTCCAAAAATGTACACATAGACAAGGAATGAGATGAAAACACGATATATTCCAAGATTTAAAGCACAATGTGCAAGCCTACATGACAACAAATATTCCAATAAAAGATACACCAATTTAAGATCATGGAATGCAATAGAAAATAAGAAGAGGGGTTTTTAAACCAAAATCTTTTGTGCATAGGCGATACATCGCCAAGGCGATCGATCGTAGAGCGAATCAATCGTCATCCGGCAATTAGTCACCATAACAGCACAAATTTTTCCTTTTTAAACCATTTTCAAACTGAAATCTCCCTCTTGATTTTAAAAACCATGTAGCATAAGATAAACATGATTCTACTAATAAAAACATATATGCCACACGAGTATTTTGCACATATTCAATCCCCAAAACATATAACAATAGTGAACATGGAATTAAAGGCAAGATACAAACTAAGATTCCAAAACAAATTCAAATGTGTTAACCATATTGAAAAACATAACACATTTGAGCTAAACACTTTAGGACTTGGAATCTAAGTCCACACTTGTATAACTCATCAAGTATGACTTGTACTATAGCCAGGAAAAGTACAATCAAATGTTTGAAAGAGTCAAATGTGCCATGCCATAGCTCAAAGGATATTTCAACTACAATTGGTCTAGAGATACTCCAATGATGCACACTTCTTAGACCAATGTAGGGCATGAGCAAAGTCTTATTCCTTTGGCCTCCATACAATTTTTTTATCCAGACATTTCCTATCAAATCCTTGGAACTTAGGCAATTTAATTCTACCAATTTGAACATTTGGCCCAATTCCAGAGGTTTCAGACAAGACCCTTCTTTTGTTGTTCCAATTCATAGTACAAGGAGGTCTTAGCTTATCCCTATTTGATTTTCCTATATAGGGATGAAGCATGAAATGAGGTACAATGTTTTCCTAGGAACATTCACAAAATGATTTACCTTATTTTTCTTGGTATGGTGTGAATTTCCAATCACCTCATTCTTTCTCTTCCTTATTCTTTGAGGAAGACCATTAGCCACCTTTGATTTAACCTACATTCTTCTTGTCTTGCACTCATGCTTGAAATGTCTAGTTAATCCACAATAAAAACATTTTACAATAGAAGTGTGTGTGGTGTGGCTTTTAATAAATATGGATTTGTTCATTGGTCTCATTGGGTTAGATTGAGAATTACCATGCCAATCACAATGTGGCTTACCCAAAATAGATTCTTCCAAATTTTGATTTCCTTGGGTAACCATGTCTTGAGATTTCTTTAGATTTTTCAAAATTTGAGCTCAATTTCGTATTTTCATCTCTAAGGAGTTTTCCAACTTCATTTAGCTTCAAGTTTTCATTTTCAAAAACTTCTAATTTTTCTTATAACAAATTTTGATTTTCTCTCAAATTCAAGATTTCATCATTTGCATTTTTCAAATTTGACGAGAGAAGATCATTTTCCATATTAGCACATTGAAGTTGGCTAAAGAGTTAGGCATTCTCAATTTTTGCCTTATCAAGATCCTTAACAAATCTCATACTCTCTAAATACAAGGCATTAAAGGACTCTTGGAGGTCATCTTCGTCTTCAAGATCCACATCATCATCATCTTCCTCACTTGAGGATCCCTCTTGGTCATTAACAATGGAGGCAATAAAACATTTGAAATTTTCACCTCTCTCATAATTCTCTGATTTGTTATGAGAGGTGGAGCCTTCTATTGAGTTATCCAAAGATGTGCAAAAATTTTCAATAAACTCATCTTGGATAGAGGTCCAATCTTCATTCTCAGCTTTACTGATAGATTTTGTGATCTGGAAAACAGGTTCTTTAACATTTTCATCAAGTGAAACAAAAAGGTTCTCCACTTTGGCTTTCCATGAAATCAAGTTTGAATATGTAAGAAAAGAAGATCCAAAAATGAATTTGCTAGCACCCAAGGTCATTGTTCTAGAACAGATCAACTCGGTGTGCTAGAAAGCTAGTCAAGATTGACCTTAGAGGGGGGCAAATAAGGCAAACACCAAATTTGATGGTCTTTAAAAAAATTCTTGATTAATCATATGATTTGCAACGGATTAAATTAGATTAATCAAGTGTGTGATAAAAGAGTGTGCCACTTTAAAAGAGCAATCACACAAATAAAGACTAAACACCCACAACACAAGATGTATAGTGGTTCGGTTTAAACAAACCTATATCCACAATTGGACTCACCCAACCTTGGGCTATCCCAAATACATTATGTGGGGAATTATGCTCTCACGAATAGAATAAGATTTTCACATATTTAATTGATTGGGAATTTCACCCAATCGCCTAAGGTTTTGAAAGATTCGACCAAACTCCGGTCTACGTCCTTATCCCTCTATTTTTTTATAGTGGTTCAAGCACCTTACTTTAATCCACTTCAGAATGATGATTTGAAAATTAAATTCAAATACAAGGAAACACTTGCCTTGTGTAAACTCACTTGTAAATGATGTGCTTCTTGAAATTGTTCTCCCAATATAATGTCATTCGATGACGAAGATGTGCCTTGTTTAAAGCAATCACAATCTATGGGAAGATTCTAAGATTTAAGATATCCTATTGTAATCCTAGAAGGTTTCTCTCTCTCTCTCTCTCTCTTAATCTCAATCAAGAAGATTGGATTCTAAAATGATCCACCGTGTACATAGAGAGGAGGTGGGATCTTTGAAATGCCTTGCATTTTCCTCACAAGAGTGTCCAACCAAAACCCAACAAGGTTTGGTGTTTAAATAGGCAAACAGAGAAAATCTGACCTTACAATGGGCGATTGATCGTGCACCACGATGATCGTATATTCAAATAGTGTCGTTGTAATGTGATCATTGCGCATTAATTGTTTTCCAAAGGATAGAAAACTGTCACACACGATTGATCGTCCATGCTTATTGGCGATTGCTCATGGGTCGGCGAATGTATCGTCCTGAGGCTATCAATGTTTTGATAGTGCTTTATTAAGACAAGCCTTACTTAGACCCAGGGAGATTGGACGTGCGCCTGTTGTGTCTGCCCTGTCCACACAATTGATCGTGCGACTGATTGATCGTCCATGATCTTCCATTGATCCTTTTTCCAGATCATATAAGTCCAGGCGATCGATCGTATACCCAATTGAATCGGTCTTGTCTCAATGATATATCGTGAGCACGATTGGATCGTCCTAAGACCACTGTTGTTTGACAAACCATTCCAAACCAGAACTTTGTTTATCTAGACGATTGATCACTATACCACGATATATCGTCCCTGTCACTGACGATAGATTGTCGACACAATATGTCGTCCTGACAGTTCATCATATTTCCAAGTTCGGTTCCATCTAGTTCTGTTGATTTTTCAAACAACCACTAGGCTTACTTAGATTTACCAGATGTGAGATCCAAGCCTAGGCATGTTCATCCTACGGTGTTGGGTTCCCACCCAAAGTCATCTATGGCCAATTTACCTTTGTGTGATTGTCATACACTTGGTGAATCTTCAACTTGATCTAACATCTTTGTGTGCTTGATTCAATCTTCATCACATCTTGAGTCTTGTATTCTTGCTTCAATCTTTCGAGGCAAGACTTCACCTAAATCATGGAATTGACAAATAGGCGACACGGCAAGCCGGGGCACTAACAAATAAGGATGCCACCTGTGGCATAAAACCCTTGTATATAAGTCATATAGGTATGTTATGACACTTTCATGTATATTTGATTGTGATATGATGTGTAACGTGAATTTTGAGTGTCGAAACCAGGAAAAATCAAAAGTGGAGGAAACAGCCAGACAACACATTTGCTGTCGGTGGCGAGAGCTCAAAAGGTTGTTGGTGAGGGACTTGCCTTGAGAGTGACTGAGAATTACAGAGGTTAGGATTCGCGAGGGCTCGTCATTTTTCGAGGGGCTTGGCCTGAAACCAATCTGCTTTTACAGTATTGGCCTTG
This sequence comes from Chimonanthus salicifolius, assembly GCA_013350335.1. Taxonomy (NCBI): domain Eukaryota; kingdom Viridiplantae; phylum Streptophyta; class Magnoliopsida; order Laurales; family Calycanthaceae; genus Chimonanthus; species Chimonanthus salicifolius. Next base: position 26,539,814 of record CM023541.1, on the reverse strand, counting down.
CCTAGGTCAGGGACAGTTTGGGTGTTTTTTGGATTTTTAAGTTTCATTTTGCGATACAGTGAAACACACGTGTTCTCCACATGAGCATGTATGACATTTTCTATGGGTTTGAGTGAGTACATCTAAGAGGCCCATGAACTTTTTGGTGATTGGATTGGTTTTAAAAAAAAAAAAATTAGTCGCGTTTCGGGCCACATCCGGAGTCGAGGTGTAATAAAGTATCTGAGATCAAACAATGGTGGCAAATACAAGTATGGATGATTTCTCCATTTTTACAGAGATGAGGGTATCACAAGACGTTTCACCGTTCCAAATACTCCTTAGCAGAACGGAGTTGCATAAAAAATGAACATGACTCTTCTGGAAAGAGCAAAGAGTATGAGATTACATGCAGGTTTATCCAAATTTTTTTAGGCAGAAGCAATCAATCATGCATGCTATGTGGTCAACAAGTCACCAAATACATCCACAAGTCTAAAGGTTGCAGAAGAGGTGTTGACAGGTAAAGATGTGGATTACTTTACATTAAAGGTATTCAGTTGTTCAACATACACACACATCCCGAGTTAGGGCTGCAGCTAGGGTCGGGTGGGTCTGGTTCTTTAAAACCCAACCCGACCAGAGTTGATATATATGGAACCCGACCAGAATTCTCAACCAGACCCAACCCAAATTCTAACCCCAAAGCAACTCAGATTCTGACTCGACCCGCATTATGAACCCATCTTAGCCTAATTTTAGCCGAGTTGGGTGGGTTGGGTCGGGTTAACTTATAAAATCCTGAACCCAGCCTGACAAGAATCTCATGCGGTTGTTGATGTGCAAATTTTACATTTATAATCTCGCAAGCACACGAACCATTTAATAGTATAATGATTGAGTGCGAGGTCGAACCCAAAGGAAATTCACAAAATATATATATATTTATTTAAAATTAAATTGGTACCTTTAAAAAAATGTAATCTTAAGAAATCTAATACATGGAATCACAATTTTAATTTAGAAAACCAAAATTAACACCATTATTATCTAACTTATGAATTTAACAAGTTGATAATCAAATCCATCTTTTTTTTATTAAGTTGGTGAAATAAGAATAATGGTAGTCTCATCTTAATTTAAAATTACATGTTTTAAGACCAAAATATCATATCCCCGGCCTTAGTTTTTTAAATCTTGAGAAAAAGAGAATTTGAATACAAATAATTAAAGAATAAAATACATAAGCATATAAGAATAAAAACATGAAAATATATTGAACATTTAAAATACAACAAGTAGACAAAATAAATGACATAACTAAAAGACTCGAATTAAATTTGCAAGTAAAGTAAATGACAGATTTTAAAAGTGCAAAATTTAAATGGTGGTTGTGGAATTCTTCTCTCATCGCCCAAAATAAGTAAATAAATAAGAAACCTAGATCTGAAATTCAACGCATAGTATTCAAAAATCAATTCATGGCATTTAATTAAAAATTCATAATCTGCAATCTAATTAAAGTTTAGTTCCATAAATCTTTTAATCAAACAAAAAAGAATACCAAAAAAGGAGCATGAAAATAAGTTTGAATAATTGGACTTTCCAGGATTCTAAAAGAAATGTCTCTTATTTATTTAACGAAAGAATTCAAGTATAGGCAATCATAAAATTAAGTACAAGAAAGACAAAATAAATCAAAATTTACAACTCTCACTTGTAAAATTCGAGTGGTGTCTCTGTCTTCTTGCCTTTTCTCCTCAGTCTTTGGTCCTCTTCAGCTCCAGGTCAAATTCGAAGTTTAATGTTGGCTTAGTGCTCTATTTATAGGCTCAGGATTGGAATGGACGGCTGAGATTTAATCTGAGTTAAGTTGTGAATTGATGGCTTGGATTGGATCTCATTTAGAAGTGGATGGAGGAGATTTCAAGTTGAAAAGGCTAGGGTTACAAGGCATACGTGAAATTTGGGTGCCTTGGCTTGGTGGCTAAGCAATGGTGGAGAAAAAATTGGGATTTAGGATTAGTTTGGAAAGTAGAGTGCAAATCCCGTTTTTCTACAATGTACCATCTTGTAGCACCATTTTTACCTAGTAAACTTCCTAATCATGAAATTTTGTAAACTACAAAGTTGTATCCCTTGAAGTATTCTTTCCAACGCAACAAGAATTGATGCAATCGGATATAGGAGTGGAAAATTATGGTCAAAATACCAAAGCTATGTCAAAACTTGTTTTCCAAATCCCATTTTTTCCTTCACAAGGCTTCACACGAAATTGACAAGTGCACTCCTTGCCTTGGGCGAATTTGGATTGCTTAAAGGAGGGGTGATGAGGTGTAGGTGGCATGAACCTAGATGGGATTTTTGGTCATTCCAAGTTGTTCTATATCTAGGGTTTTTATGAATGAATGGCTATGATTGAATGGGACCTAGATCTAATGGCTCTAAGGTAAGTTGATTAAAATAGATTATATAAATTGGAGGTTTCCTAATGGAGGGTTGAGATTCAAAGGTTGATCAAGATGGATGATAAAGTGCATGGCCTAAATCTAAGATGATGAATGTATGCAATGGATAAGTAAGGTCGCTCTAGGGTTTTCCTAAGTTTATGAATGAAATGAATGGTTGTAATGAAATGTCCTAAGATCTAATAGTTTAGATGGTTGATGGATGATCTAATTGGATGGTTGAATATGTGATGCATGAATAAATGTGATCCTAAGGTTAATATATATGATGGATAGGTTGGATGGCCTACATCTAATGTTATGAATGTGTGGGTTGGATTTGATAGGTGGCTCTAAGGTTTACCTAATTTTGATGCATGAAATGAATGGTCTGGATTAAGGGATGAAGAAGAGTAGTTAAGATTGCATTGGAGAGGAGATTGGACGGTGTGGATTGATAGGGAGATGGATAAGGCTTGGGTGTGTGACTGGGTTATGGACTTGGGTTTTGGACCTATAAATGAGCACATGGGCCTCCAATGGACCTTGGACTTGAGCTTGAAGACTTGAGCCTTTGTTAGACTTGAAGTGCACATTGGCCTAGTCCATCTTTTAATATGTGCATGGACTGCCTGCGGCCTGGCCCAATGTTGGCCTGTGGAGCTTAGCGTGGCCCAATTGAAGTGGATCTCTAACCTATTAATCTTGAATTTCAGCCTTTGTCTCTTGAATTGCTGGTTTTCTCTTCCAGAATTAAATAATTAACTTCACCACTTTAAAATTTAAAATATTGATTTAATCTAAACTCTCATAACTGGATCTAGACTAACCAATTTACATGAAAACCCTAAAAGTGAAGTGAAATTAATTATTATTAGATCTTCTATTTTAGGTTCAAAACTTGCAATTATCCACTAACTTAACTTAATTTCATGAATTCTCCATTTTTAATCTACAAAACTAGAAAATAACATTACATGCACCAATATACAAAAATATGAGGGATAACTAATCCAATAATTAGGGGTAAAAATGTAATATTTCAGTGTTCAACACTGGTTTTTATCTTCTCAACCCGATCCGACCCACTGACCCGAATTTCTCGACCCGACCTACATGATTTCTCAGATTGGGTCATGCGGGTCAGGCCAAAACCCGACCCGAGTTGCAGCCTGTAACGCCCTTCCCTCTCCCACTAGGATCAGAGTAATATAATAAGGATATTTGAGTGGGGAGAGAGGCGAGCGTCGCGATGCGAATCGAGTCCGAGTCCGAAGACCCGACCCTCAATTGGCCCATCTGGTGTGTGTGCATGGACAGAGTCCATATTAACATTTGCAACACACTTTTTCAACCTGTGGAAGCATTATACCTAGATATTTGCTATACGTGAGTGATGATAACCATTCACATTTCAAAGCAAAGTAGTAGGGTCCACAAAGTTAAATTAGGAATATCAAGTCTAAACATAAGATGAAAGTCCCTTCTCATGGTGCTAGAACACTATTGACCCTAAAAGGGGGGTGAGTAGGTCAATCCCAATTTCCATGGTGTTTACAGATTTCTTGATTGTTTAACTTTTAAGTGCAACGGAATAACAATCTTAATCAAGAGATTTATTTAGTGTGATAAGTTGTTTATAATTTATTTAAACGATCACACTAAGTTTATAACCTTTTGCATATTGTTTGATTATCGATGCTTGTGCACAATGTGTAGAATAAAATAATCAACATGCAAAGTGATGTGTGCTGAGAAGAGTACTTAAATACTAAATACAAATACACAAAGATCAAACACCATAAGACCAAATTTATAGTGGTTCGGTTAGCCAACTTACATCCACTGTTAGGACTCGCTCAACCTAGAGTTATCTCCAAATCCACTAAGTGGAGACTTACACCCTCACAATTAGAATAGGAATTCCACCTATTCATTTGGCTGGGAATTCCACCCACCACTGTACAGAGACGACGCTCTAGAATCTTTTATAGTGATTCCGAAGCCAATCCTCTTTAATTCACTTTCGGGACAAAGGTTTTAAACAAAATTAAAACCAAAAAGAACTTGCCTTTGAACCTCTCTCTCGATGATGTGTGCTTCTCGAAGATTCACCCATTGTGTGCCGATGCTCTTCTTTGTAGCCGTCGTATAGCAATCACAATTCTAGGGTAACAAGGAAACTGGTTTTACCAAAGCTTACCTGGTTTATTATCCTTTCTACTCTCTCTCTCTCACAAACTCAATCCATATGATTGGTTGTATTAGATTCTCCAAGTGTAGGCACGAGAGAAAGAGTGATCCTTTTGTTGGCCCTTGTTTAAGCTCGCTGATAATGATGAGGGTCCAATTGTTTTGCCAAAGGATGCCAACTGGTTGCACAAAGATTGGTTTTATAGACACAGCAACTAGTTTCAACAACGGTCATGTACCGACAAGTCGGGCGCACCGAGGGGTTGGTGACTAAAAATATTACCGTTCAACAACCTGACCATTGCGCATTATATGCATTCCCAATGGTATAATTCTTGCCCAGTTGACATGTAGGTGTTGCCGATGGGTTGACAGTCATGGCAGCGATAGGTCGGTCCATACGAGAGGCTCGGTCTAGGGCAACACCATTCTGACAGAGTTTCAAAATAGAAACTAGTCTTACCCAAACCGACCTGTCGCCCTTTATCGAGGGTTGGTCCTAGTACTCTCGATATGTCTTTAATTACCGATATGTCTATTTTCTCGAGAGCCCACTTGAGTTCAAGGTCCAAAACTCACAAGTTTTTATCGAAGAGTCATTGACCACGAGGGGTCGTTTCAGCCTTTCACTGAGGGGTCGGTGCATACGAGACTCTCGATCAGAAGCACACCCAGAATGACAGTTCTATGGTCTAGAACCTTTGTCAATCTGGTCAACCAGCCTCTGACCATGATGGGTTGATCCTGTCTTTACCGAGGGGTCGGTGAGAATTCCAATTCACTGCCAAGCTTACTCTCTAGGCTTTAGTGATTTTACCATTTGTTCAACTAAGCCTAGGAATGATCCTCTTAATGTGTGGGTACCACCTAAAGTCTAGGGCTAAATACATGTTTTGTGATTGCCATAACGATGAGCTTTAATCCGGTGGAGAATGATCTTCGATCTTGATCATCTTGAGTCTTCAAGCTTCTAGCAAGTGCTTCTTCCAGAGTTATGGAATTAACAAACATAGGGACCCGGGGCACTAGCACAAGAGGATAGGAGTTTATACATCAATAATTACATTCCCAACATTCATAACTCCTAAGAATTACATTCCATTAAAAGGTAAAACAAAATAACAAAACTAAGCTAAGTCTTCTCTGATTCAAAAATGAGTTAAATCCCGCCATCATCATCTTTGTTTCCTTAGCTTGCTTTCCTATCATGTTTGGCTATTGCTTGGCCTGGCCTCATCGCCTTTTTCATTCCCTGCATTAGACTCTAAAAAAGGGAAAAGAATTGTCGGTCGTCATTCGCCCAGTATGAATTCCAATCGAAACAGGTACCAACATGTGATGTAAATATAACTCAATACTTCATATCAAAAGCATAAATACATAGAAATATAGTATACTTCATAACTCATTCAAACCTCATTGAAAATCAAATATCAAATCATATATTCAAATTCCATTTACTTCTCATATTAGGGAATTGTGCATTCAACTTCAAATCATAATCGTTTCATCAAAATAATCATACTTTTCGAATCAACTTGAAAATCAATATGAAATACTATGTCATAAGTGTCATGAACTTATGCAAGCTCTTTCATGCCCCATGCATCGATTATTCTATTTTTCTCATTCAATGGTTATAAATATTGATTACTTATGTCCCTAGCTTTCTTAGGATACCAGCCGGGAGGTACTACCCAATACTAGCAATTTAACTAGAACTACCAGGGGAGTGCTACCAACCCATACTTCTGCTCAGGCTTCGGGACTTCTACTGACCCTAGAGCTTTCTCGCCCAATTCATAATGCCATAATTTGTGTCAATGTCGCCGCTTGCCGAGTCCCTATGTTTGTCAATTCAATGAATCGGGAAAAGCACTTGCTAAGAAGCTTGAAGACTCAAGGTGATCAAGAGTGAATATCATGCTCCAACGGGTTGAAGCTCATCATTTATGGCAATCACAATAGGTATTTGGCCATAGATGAATTTATGTGGTCATACCATAAAGAAGCCTTGATCACGAGGGGTATTTGGCTTAGTTGAACAATGGTAAAACCATAAAGAAGCCTAAGAGAGGAAGTTGGACAGTGACCTGGAAGTGAACCTGAAAATATAAATTAAGTTCACTGTCAGCTCAACCATTCGTACTCACCGACCCCTCGGTGGAGACAGGATCGACCCATCGTGGTCAAAGACTGGTCGGCCAGATTGACAGAGGTTCTGGATCAAACAACTGTCATTCTAATTAAGCATCTGACCGAGAGTCTCGTATGCACCAACCCTTCGGTGACGAACTTAAACGACCCCTCGTGGTCGACGACTCATCGGTAAAGGACTTGTGAGTTATGGACTGTGAACTCAAGTGGGCTCTCGAAGAAACAAACATCTCAATATATCAAGACCAATCGAGAGTACCAGGACCGACCCCTCGGTAAAGGAATACAGGTCGTTCTGTGTAAGACAGGTTTTTAGACTTGAAACCACTGTCAGCATGGTGTTGCCCCAAATCGAGACACTCGTATGGACCGACCTCTCGGTGCCATAACTATCGACCCATCGGCGACACCAACCTGTCGACCGGAAAGTAATAAAGTCATTAGGAGTGCATTTAATGTGCAACGGTTGGGTGATTGAACGATATTAGATATGAACACCGACCCATCAGTGCCACCGACCTGTCGATACTAGACAGTTCGAAAAACTGGTAAGACTCCTCTATAAATATAAGTATTTTTGTGATCTTTTTACTATTTTTTTGCACTGAGAAGAGTCATACATTCTAAGGAACGATCAACACTCTTATACTGAGAATCACAAACAATCAATCTATTGATTGAGTTTGAAAGTTAGAAAGAGAAGAGGAAAGAAAAGTCATAAACTAAGAAACCTTTGGTAAAACCAGTTTCCTTGTCACCCTGAGATTATGATTGTTTTACGACGGCTATGAGGAGTGTCAAAACACATTGGGTGGGATCTTCAAAAAGCACACATCAGCGAGAAAGAACTTCAAAGGCAAGTGCTTCTTGGTTTTAATTTTGTTTTTAAAACCTTTGTCCCGAAAGTAGAATAAGGAGGATTAGCTCCGGAACCAGTATAAAAAACTCTAGATCGTCGTCTCTAGCAGAGTGGTCGGTGGAATTCCCAGCCCATTGAGTGAGGTAGGATTCATACTCTAATTATGAGAGTGTAAGTCCCTATTTAGTGAATTTGGAGATATCTTAAGGTTGATCGTGTACTAACAGTGGATGTAGGTTGGCAAACCGAACCACTATATATCTTGTGTCCTTATGTTTGTGGTGTTAAAGCTATTTTCTTGTGTTGATTGTTTAATCACATTTGCTAACACGCACTCACTTGATTGTTATATCCGCTGCGCTTTAAAACTAATCAATCAAGTAATTTTAAAAAGGACCAACCCCCCCCCCCCCCCCTCTCGGAAAAATTATGTTGTTCTAGCTCCCAACGAAACTTTCAATTGGTATCAGAGCCTAGCGCTCCTTATAAGGATTTAACCATCCGAGTAGATCCAAGCTAAAACACCATGGGAGACATCCATGCAATATCCAATCTTCCTTACTTCGATAGAACAAATTATGCTTAATGGAATGCCAAAATGAGAAGCTTCTTTGTTTCCATAGACTCATTGGTATGGGATATTGTAAGGACTGGATGGCAGGAACCCATAGAAGAAAAAATGGTAGCATTTACCACAACCGTGTTGATGACACCTAAACCCTATACATCTTGGTCCCTTACTGATAAAACTGCTCAGACAACTGATGGCAAAGCCATGAATGCCCTAAATTGTGCAGTTTCTGATAATGAATACATGCGGATCATGGCCTGTAAAATTGCAAATGACGCATGGGAAGTTATTGAGAGAACCCATGAGGGCACCTCAATAGTTAAGAGGTCCAAACTTCAGATCCTCCAGAATCAGTTTGATATTCTTTAAATGAAGAATGATAAAGTCTTCTTGGATTTTTATTCTAAGGTAAGTGACATTGTAAATCAAATGTATGCTTGAGGGGAAGGGATACCCCGAGGACAAAGTATGTACCAAAATTGTCCAGAATCTTACTGAAAGATTCAAACCCAAGGTTGTGGCTATGGATGACAACAAAGATGTGTCCTTAATGAATATTGATGATTTGGTTGGTTCATTAGAAACCTATGAACTACATGTTGAACAACCAAAGGATAAATCCATTGCCTTAAAATGTTCCCTAAAACAAAATAAGATTAAAGAAAATTCATCAGATGATGAATTCTCAAGTGATGAAATAGCAATATTTGCCAAGAAGTTTTACAAAAAATTTGTAAAAAGAAACAACTTGAGAAAAATGGGTAAGGGTGAAACAAGTAAAAAATACCCAAAAAGGCAAGAGGAAAACAGAGGAAAAGGGATAGAGAGAGAAGCTACCAAGGAACAGGCATGTTTCAATTGTGGACGGAAAGGACACTTCCTGAATGAATGTCTCTCAGATAAAATAAAGAAGGCTATGAATGTGGATGTGACCCATGTGGAAACCTCTGAATCAGAGAGTGATTCAGATGAAGAGGCCCAACGAAAAGTTGATGTATCAAAAGGTCCCATAGCCTCAATCATATGTGATCAAGAAGATCCCACAATCGTAACGGAGGATGAGAGTGGAGAAAATGAAAATCTTCAAGCCTCCTATAGTGCCTTGTTCCTTGAGAGTGAGAGGTTGGCTAAAAAACCTCAACAAGGTTAAAAATGAAAGACTAAACCTCTCTTGTCAAGTGGAAGAGTTAAAAACAGAAAAATCTCTTTTAATCTCTAAGTGTGAACTCTCAGATGTTGAAAACACTAAGCTTAAAAAGGATAATAAAAGACTTCAAGAAGAAATAAGTATCCACTGTAAGGATGTCAAAAATTTATGGCATCACAACAAACTTCATGAAGAAGATATTAAAAAATTGTCTTTAGAAGTTAGGGAATTAACATTTCATAAAGAAAAATCCCAAGACAAGTTTACCCATGGAGAGGAAAGGCTTAAAAGACTCCTTGGGGCGGGTAAACAATATGGTGATATGTCTGGTCGTGGTGCCTCATCCACTAAAGAACCTATACATTATGGGGTATTTAGAAAAACAAGTATCTCTCGCCCTTTAACGGGTAAGTGCAATTTCTGCCAAAAGGATGGGCATTTCAAAAGAAATTGCTATCATTTGAAGAGATACTTGGAAAGGAAAGCACAAGGGTATAATCAAGTAAAACCTATGCCTAAAAGACATCCACCAATACCTAACCTTAAAAGAAATCTAATGAAGGTGGACACAAGGCATGACTATTTGTTAAGACAGATGAATCATGTCTTAACATAGTTGATGGATCCCAAGGTTGGTCATCAAAGGTATGATCGTAGGGGTGTATGCAACACCAAATGCCACAATCTTTGGAGATAGATCATCAATCACATTTTGTTTTGGTTTAAGATTCACTTACATATCTTAAACCACTACAAATGGACTCACAAGAAATCATGTGAGTTCACATAGCAGAAAAGTGTTGTGACATGAAGAGAGAAAAATTGGCTAACTTCAAGTCTAGAATGTACTCTTCCTAGCTATAGTACATATTCTACTTGGAAATCCATACATTCCATTTAAAGTATTTTGAATTGTATGTGATTTGGAATGTGACTTTTTGATTGTATACATGCTTAATGATTTGATGAATTATGTTTTATCTATGCATTGGAATGAATCTATGTATGCCGTACTTAGAATAAGATTTTATCAAGTTGCACAGATCAAGGATGATTGCTCTGCAATCTGAACCTCTCGGAAACCATAAACATGCCAATGTGATAGGCATGTCGATAATGTGCTAAATCGAGCACTATTGAAAAGGGGCAAATGTCGAAAAGGTCGACCTGTCGATAGAACTGACATGTCGGTGAGACAAAAAGTTTGAATTAAAAGGGACCCTTTCTCCGAAAGTGACAATTCACTTGAATCTGTCGTCCCCTCTCCCGCGAAGGTCTGGTGGTCCCTCCTCCTCCTCCCGTGCCCCAGACCAGTCGATAGGACCTCTCAAAGTGATTTCCCGCTGGAAACCATAGGGTTTTTTCTCTTTGTATTCCTAGAAGCCAGAAAATCATCGTTTATGTGATTCTCTTAAATCCGATTAGGCTTAGTCTTCACCTCATCCACTTTCGAACTACTGGTTGAGGATCTTCTCTAGGAAAAACCATGCCTAGAAATATGGCAGCTGAGACACGTCCTAAGCCCTTTGTAGAATGAGGAGAAACCAATCGTGTCAGTCGATGGGCCAAATGAACCAAAATATCAGCTCTCGGTCTTGCCCTGGGTCGAGCTCTGAAAATTCTGCATATGTTCAGGATCAACAGGAAACCCAACTAGATGAGGAAGAAGACCCCATCGTTGATAAAGGTGTCAACTTCATCGACGTGAAGAAAGGAGAGAAGATGCAAAAAAAAGGAATGGTCTTCGAACTGGTAATGAAGATCATGCCGATACCCCTAATGACACCAGTGAGGAGGAAGGTCACAGTTCTGAGGAATAAGAAGAATATCAGTATCCTCCTCAAGAGGACATCAATCTGGGTATGAGAGTCTTCAAACTTGAAATGAGAATAGACTACCTTGAAAGAAGTCTAGATAGTCTTATGTTGACTGTCTAGGATCTAGTCTCTGCTGCCTCCCTCTCGAACAGAGTTCCAGATTCCCCGTCTCCTCCTCCTCCAGCACCTCTTCAAGATGGCCCTGCTTAGGATAGTTTTACATGTTCTCTCTCTTTGAAAAACTATATGTTTTGATATTTTGACTAAGCATCCATGATGTCCCCTTTTAAACCATATGTACTGAATGCACATTTTGTCTATCAATGAAATGATATGGTTTGATTTAATATGATGTGTGTATTAGTGTGTTTTGTATGCCTCCTATCTCTAAATATATAGGTAACATGGTTTTGTTAAATAGACTTAAATGCAGGTTTGAATGAGTTGGTTTTGTATTGACATGTTTAGGAGATAGGGATCGAGCTGTGATGCTATACACATCCTTGAAGAATGAGGAAGCACAAAATATGTGTTGTTTAGCACCTGTCTCTAATATTGATAGATTAGGGAGGAAGGTTGATGCAAGCTTGAAAGAAAGCTTGATGAAAAATGAACTTAGAAGCAGCTAAGTTTATGAGGGTAACAATCTAGATAAGCTAGAAAATATAACTTACTTCATGGGGAAAATGAGTCAAAGAAGTTACAGAAGATAGCTTGAAGAATTGGGAAGAAGACTCCAACAATGGAAGCTAAGTAAAGTAGCTAGACCCCATTGGGAAAACACCTTTAAGATAGCACAATCTTAAAGGGAAAGAAGATGAAAACAGTAATGCATTGAAAATTTGCATTGTACTGAAGGGAAGATCAATGTTTGAATAAGTAAGAACACATTGATAAATGGATAGATTTAAAGAGTTTGGATGTGAACTCATGGAAGCACTAAATGAAATAAGCATGGTGGAGTGCTTGAAATCATATTTTTATCTGTCTACTAAACCTTTGTCAATTGTATGACAAAATAGGAGAGAAATTAGTAAAGGTTGTAAGCACTAACCATGGGAGAGTGTATGGTAAAGCCGAAGTGTTTGGGCCTCTAGAAAAAGAGAGGCATAAAGGGGAGGAATATGAAGAAGCCAATGGACATGGGAAGAATGTCTATACTTGGAGTTAGGGAGATCAAACTCAAGAAGATTTAGAGAGAAGATCTTCTCAACATTGGGTAGTGTTGATGGCTAGGAAATCATTGGTGTATGGAGAAGATGAATGCTAATCTTTTTTAGTGCATGGATGCATATTTATGTTTTGGACTAACCCATCTAATGGATTTTCAAGTGTTGCATGCTTGTGTGCTTAAATAGGAAAACATGTAGCGAAGCCAGCTGAATAAGAATATGTGAAGATCATAGTCTTGTTTTTCCATTTGAATATGTACATGTAATACATGTAATTGATGTAATATTTTATTCAAATGTGATGTAATAAAGGTGAGCTTATAACTGAGTTAACTTTTAGATTTTGTCATGAAATTGACAAAGGGGGAGATTATTAGTACCCTGGCTTGCCGAGTCCCTATGTTTGTCAATTCCATGACTCGAGAAGAAACATTTGCTAAGAAGCTTGAAGACTCAAGGTGTTCAAGAGTGAAGATCATGCTCCACCGGGTTTAAGCTCATCGTATATGTCAATCACAGCAGGAATTTAGCTATAGATGACTTTAGGTGGTACCCTCACCTTCGAAGGATTATCTCTAGGCTTCGTTGAACAGTGGTAAAACCATAAATAAGCCTAAGAGAGGAAGTTGGACAGTGAACTTGGAAATATAAATTAACTTCACTCTCAGCTCGACCAGTCGTACTCACCGACTCCTTGGTGGAGACAAGATCGACCCATCGTGGCCAAAGACTGGTTGGCCAGATTGACAGAGGTTCTGGATTAAAGAAATGTCATTCTAAGTAAGCCTCTGACCGAGAGTCTCGTATACACCGACCCCTCGGTGATGGACTTAATGACCCCTCATGATCAACGACTCATCAGTAAAGGACTTGTGAGTTCTGGACTGTGAACTCAAGTGGGCTCTCAAAGAAACAGACATTTCAGTACTTCAAGACCGATCGAGAGTACCAGGACCGACCCCTCGGTAAAAGACAACAAGTCATTCTGGGTAAGACAGGTTTCTAGACTTGAAACTACTGTCAGCATGGTGTTGCCCCAGATCAAGACACTCGTACAGACCGACCTCTCGGTGCCATAACTATTAACCCATCGGCGACACCGACCTGTCGACCGGGAAGTAATAAAGTCATTAGGAGTGCATTTAATGTGCAACGGTCGAATGGTTGAACGGTATTAAATATGAACACCAACCCATCGGTGCCACCGACCTGTTGGTACTGGACAGTTCGAAAAGCTGTTAAGACTCCTCTATAAATATGAGTATTGTGTGATCTTTTTACTATCTTTCTTGAACTAAGAAGAGTCATACATTCTAAGGAACGATCAACACTCTTGTACTGAGATTCATAAACAATCAATTTATTGATTGAGTTTGAAAGTGAGAAAGAGAGGAGGAAAGAAAAGTCATAAACTAAGAAACCTTTGGTAAAACTAGTTTCCTTGTCTCCCTGAGATTGTGATTGCTTTACGACGGCTATAAGGAGGAGCATCAAAATAGATTGGGTGGGATCTTCAAGAAACATCAGCGAGAAAAAACTTCAAAGGCAAGTGCTTCTTGGTTTTAATTTTGTTTTTAAAACCTTTGTCCCGAAAGTGGAATAAGGAGAATTGGCTCCGGAACCACTATAAAAAACTCTAGAGTGTCGTCTCTAGCAGAGGGTGGGTGGAATTCTCAGTCGATTAAGTGAGGTGGAATTTCTACTCTAATTGTGAGAGTGTAAGTCCCCACTTAGTGAATTTGAAAATAGCTCAAGGTTGAGCGAGTACTAACAGTAAATGTAGGTTGGCAAACCGAACCACTATATATCTTGTGTCCTTATGTTTGTGGTATTAGAGCTATTTTATTGTGTTAATTGTTTAATCACATTTGCTAACAGACACTCACTTGATTGTTATATCCACTGCGATTTAAAACTAATCAATCAAGTAATTTTAAAAAGGGCCAATGATTTTAGATTGACATATTCAAACCCCCCCCCCCCCCCCCCCCCCCCCCGCCCTCTCTCCTCCTCCTCCTCCTCCTCCTCCTCCCTCTCCCCTTTCTCCAGGGTCAATTGTGTTGTTCTAGCTCTGAAGGGAACTTTCTATTTGTAACTCATGGGCAGGCCAAATAAAGGACAAAAAATTCAAAGTACATCATCCCTTTGTCTCGGTTTATGCATTCCCTATTCCATGCAAGATGCATGAGGGTCATGTGTATGAAATGATGTCAAACCCATTCCACGTTATACAAAATGAATCACATTTTCCATACTTGAAAATTACACATTATGAAATCATCGTCAAAATATACATTCAAATCAGCTTATAACACTTCAAATCAAATATACAATTATTGTATCACTTTGGTACTTTAAAAATGTAGGAAGACCTATTGATTGGAGATATTCGATGGGGAAATGAATCACGAAACAGCACGTATGACTCCGAGGTTACTCCCGGATTCGTCGTTCATTTCCTTGTATTAAAACATCATAACCCATTATAAGTTTGTAAAATTTCTATCGACTGATTTATTAAGGTTTATCTGAAGCTTAGAAACCAGATTAACAATATTGGGTGAAGTCTAAGTGCTCCTTATAAATGATTGAATTCAAGTGTTTAGAAAATAAGACAGTCTGGCTACTCTTATTTCGGAACGTCCCCAAGTCTACTTCGGATCGTCCCAAGCCTCGGAACGTCCCCAAGTCTTCTTCAGATCGTCCCAAACCTCGAAACATCCCCAGGCCTGCTTCGAATCATCTTAAGTCTCGGAACGTCCCCAGGCCTACTTCGGATCGTCCCAAGTCACAGCTTCAGAATTTCAATTTTCAGATTTTTTTTTTTTTTTTTGTATATTTAGCCCCTTCGGATCGTAATATGGTCTCGGAACATCATGTTCTGATACCTCGGAACTTCAATATTTACTTCGGCCTTCGGAACTTGTCTCGGAAATTCCGAGAGCCAAGTTTTGAGACATGTCTTCTTCAGATAGTTAATTACAGAAAATTGCAGTAAACTGCAGATTCTTAAACTCGAGTCTTAAAATAGATATGTGTTTAGTCCCAATTTCAAATTTATCTGGTCAGATGAATTCTAAATTTTGTTAGCTTTAATTTCAAAATTTAATATGTTTAATTTGGTTAAGAAAAACCAAAGATCTTTGCCTTATAAAGGTTATGTGTGTGAAAACCCATGAATGTCCATTTTCTTCTAATTTCCATATTTCTTAACCAAATTCGTCCAGGGTTGATTCTAAACTATTCTAATCTTCAAAATAAACGCTAATACTAAGTTAGGGGGAACCAACTTGGTATTCATAGCTAAATACGGATGAATGGAGATTTGTGGAGTTCCAAGCTTTGTGCATACATCGATCATTTCTTTTTTCTTACAAAAACGGTTCAACTTAGACTGTTCAGGTGTTGAGAGATGAAGGGAGAGAGAATGAAGAAGTTTGCATATGCCGAATGGAGAAAATGGTACAGGATAGGAGGGGAATAGAAAATGAGAGAGTGTTATGTGAGTGAGAAGAGGGAAAGAGAGAGTGAGAGAATCGTTGGAGGGAGAGAAAAGAGATGAGCTTATTTCTATCTCTTCTTAAGTCAAAGAGGTGAAGTGTGGGTTTGGCATTGCATTAAATGCCAAGAGGTGGGTGGTTGGAGGTCTTGTCATTGCCATGTGGCATGACACCTCTCCACTCCCGCCACATCATTGTTTATGTGGCAGGTTGC
Source organism: Chimonanthus salicifolius (assembly GCA_013350335.1). Classification (NCBI taxonomy): domain Eukaryota; kingdom Viridiplantae; phylum Streptophyta; class Magnoliopsida; order Laurales; family Calycanthaceae; genus Chimonanthus; species Chimonanthus salicifolius. The sequence continues at coordinate 26,523,758 of CM023541.1, read as the reverse complement.
CACATCATCAATTAATTTTCGTTAATTAATAATCCCCCATATTAAATAATATTATATTAAATTTTAATCATTTAATTAAATCACCTTTCTAATTCTGTCAATTAATATTAAAATTTCCATAAATATCAAAATTGAGTTTAAATCTCCAAAATTCATTTCAAATATTCCAAGAGAAATACAATGGGCACGAGAGTTAAAACTCCAGGTCGTTACACAACCCTATCCCCAATGATCAACGATCCAAGTTAGACTCAAAGTCACTCAAATGCATATTACTCGAGTCTGAGAAGGAAGTGAAAAGTTACAAATGATGGGATCCAGTAAACAGAGAAGTAATTTACAGCAGAGATGTAGTGTTTGGTGAAGCTTTTATGCAAAATAGAGAACTTGCAAATGAAGTTCAAGGAAATAGTAAAGACAAGACAATTGCATAATTGGTTCCACCTAACACATGAACCACAGTTCAAAAGCAAACACATGATCAAGATGAGGCCAGTTCATCAGGAGGTTAGGAACAGACATAGGCTCTGCAGGAGCACACCAGTTTGGCACAAGGTACTACAAAAAAAACCATCAAGCCACTTTAAAGGCTTGGATGGGAGGAAGACGATGTACTCTTTGCGGTGATCCAACCACATTCCAAAAAGCCATGGAGAGCAGTGAAAGAGAAGGTTGGATGTGTAACGCCCCGCCCTTTTCACCCGCTTTGAATCGAAAATCAGAGTCTAAAAATTTCTTTTTAAAGAAACATAGAGTGAACAAGAGCGGGAGCGCCACGACGCGAGCTAAGTCCGGACTTCCAAGGACCGACCCTTAACTGGCCAAACCTATGTGTGCATGGACCAAGTCCATGAAAACTAAACCACACATAGAACTAAGTAAAAATTGCAGAATATACGTTACTGATTGCGGAATAAACCAAATATACGGAATAACAATAGGATAACAATCCTATTCCATATGAGATAGCAAAGTACAAGTCATCTATCCAAAATTACTTAAATCAAATACCATCATCAAAACCATTCGCAATCATAGCAATATTCTATGTAATTACATATCCATATGAAGGTATCCAAACGTCAATAAATAAATTCCATTCCAACACCCAAGCTCCTATGCTTAGCTTCCTTCGTGATCTTCGACCTTTCCTTTTCCCTTTCCTGCGTCATCCACTAAGGATAGAAATAGAGCGTTAGATCAACGCGCCCAATATGTCTTCCGATTAGGGTTACCACAAGGTTAGTATAAAAACATGCATATATCATAATATATGATTATCAAAACTCATAAAAACAATGCTATGTATGTATGCAAATGTAATGAGTTCCACCCATCACAAGTATATATAGCCATCATTTGACGGGCTCTCATCGTCAAGGTATTCCACAATGTTCTTTCGTTTACTCTTTATGGGACTCTCATCATCAAAGTATTCCTCCTCGTGGGACTCTCATCACCTAAGGAGGCCCCACAGTTGCATCACGGACATTCCGACGAAGAGTGGGCTCCAGATTTCAATTCATCACCCCATGCCATGCATGAGATGTCAATGTGTACATGCCATTTGTATATAAATCTTAACATTCAAATCCCATTTGAAACATAATACTTTAACAAATACCTCATATAAAACAAGATAAAACATCAATATAATATGTGGTTACAAGGAGGTAGGAAACCTACAGAAAGTTCACTTAAACAGTCCGCTCTTCTTAGACCGTCACCCGTTCACGACTTGTGCACCGTTCAAGTCCCGTTACCTTGTTTATATAACAGCAAGTCAATCACATATCCTTTGATTTCTAATTAAATCTAAGTCCCAAAAACCAACTTGTGGGGTTCGGCCATACCTCATGGCCGAACCTCACCCACTTTGGATTTGATCTTCCTTTTCATTTGATCAATACTATCCATATAACTTATATAAACACCTTATATCAAATAATATACCTTGGTAGGGTTCGGCCATACAGCATGGCAGAACCATACCACTTTGGTTTGACCCCTTTTTCAAGTCCTTTAATCCTTCATTCCATGATAACTTGTATTTACTGTTTTGCCATTGGTCTAACCAATGTTTAATTTTGCTAACCACCATCATCCAAACAAATCCTCCTTAGTGGGGTTCGGCCATACAACATGGCCGAACCTCACCATCTTTACTTAGTCCTTTAATTAAACCCTAAGTCCACAATCATCCCCCATGGGGTTCTTCATTTTTGGCAATATTTACATCCTTGCGACTCATTCTTCCCATGGTTAATCACCTTTTATTTATGCATGTCCATATCCCTAACTAATCCATAAACATGGGTCCATCCATGCCTTATCAATCATGACACAAAACCCATTATAAATCAGCTATTTCCTTAACTTAATACCTATTCACTTAAACATGCCTAGATTCATACTTAACCCATGAAATGACCCATAAAATAGGTCATGGGGTTCAGCCTACACCATGGCCGAACCCATGATGTTATTTCCCTCATTTTTCTTGGATCTTTTACAACCTTTTAAATCCACAGCAAGGTTTAAAACCATTTATAATTTCCAAGCATGTTCTTAATTCTAATCATCTCATAAAATAGTCCATGGGGTTCGGCCATACACATGGCCGAACCCTATGGTTCTCTTGATGCAATTCTCCCAATAACTATACATAGGTTATTCACTGCATCTTAGCCATAAAAACAATAGGGTTCAGCCATCCCATAGCCGACCCAAAATAATAACTTAACTCCATTTTAAAACCCTTTAAAATCTTCATACATGGTATGATTTTTATCTCTCAAAAACCATACAAATTATCAAATTACTTCCATGGGGTTCGGCCATCCAAAGTGGCCGAACCCTATGATCCATGATTTGAACCCTTTTTAAACACCAAAATCCATGGTTTAACCTTTGATAGATTCGGCCATACCATGGCCAAATCATGTTCCCTTAATCCCATTTTTCTTAACAAACTTTTATGAAATACTTACAAATCTCCTTTGTTTCTCTTCTCTCCTTTGATCCTTGCTTCCTTCCTTCTTGCTCCCTTAGTCCTTAGCTGATTGTGTGCTTTGATCAATGGTGAAAACACCAAGGGCTGGTTCGGCCAAGGAGGTAGATTTTGAGAGAGAAAATGAGAGAGAAACTTGGGATGGTAATACTCCAAGTCCTTGACTTGAGGGTGGGTGGCCTTGAGTGAAAACTTTGATCTCTTTCTCTTAAAATGCTGGCCGGCCAAGAGGAGGAGAGAGTGATTCGGCCAAGAGGGAGAGGGAGAGAGTGGAAATGAAATCCAAACCTTTTCCTTGGTTAATAAGGATCGGCCAAAGGTGGTGTCCCTTGGTAGCACCCCTTTGCAACCATCATGTCTCTTCACCTCCCTCTTTATGATTCCTTTGGGGGTTTCATCATTGAGATGAAACCTCATGTCCCTTCATCTCCCATGACCAAACGGCTGCAACTCTTGTTGTGTCCCATGAGACCGTCCATCTCCTTTTTAGTGAATGAGGGTCGGCCAAAGGTGGTGTCCCTTGGTGGCACCCCTTTGCAACCATCATATCTCTTCACCTCTCTTTATTGTTCCAAGTTGGGGGGTTTCATCCATGAGATGAAACTCCATGTCCAACGTGTGGACCACCTTGAGTTGGTCTTGGTGGAGTGCACCTTTCCAATTTTCCATTAACTCACCTCTTTTATCTTGACTCATTTAATTCAAATTATCCAATTAACTCAACTCACTCTTTTGACTCAACTCAATTAATTCACTTGAATCAACTCAACCCTTTGATTCCATTTCTAACCCAAATCAGTCCCAACTTAATTAAGCTTGAATTCACTTTGATGGTCAACCATGTCAAACACAACCCATTGGGTCCCAATTGGGTATTTTGACCCAATTAACAATTTTGACCCAATTAAATAAAACTTCACCCATTTGATTCACTTGAACCATATACAACATCCGTCGGGTCTTAATTGACCAATTGACCCAATTATCAAGCCTTACGCATTTACTTCTAACTAGCTCATGTATGATCCATTGATCCACATCTACCATCCGTTGGGTCTTATTTGGGCATTTGACCCAACATTTACCATCTAGGGTTCATATCCTTTTAATTCACCATTTCAATGGACAATTTCCATATATATCCCTAACTTGAAAATACGGGGTGTTACAGGATGGGTGCCATGATCGATGACATGGAATCTCTTCACCATAACTCAATTTGGGAGTTAGTTCTGAAACCTAAGGACAAGAAACCAATTGGCTACAAATGGGTATTCAGGAAAAAAGAAGTATTGTAGGAAAATGAGAAGCCAAAATTCAAAAAGCAGTTAGTAGCAAAAGGGTACTCACAGAAAGAAGGGTTTGATTATGATAAGATATTCACCCTAGCTGTCAAGCATATATCTATCAGAGTGTTATTGGTTATAGTAGCACAGTTCGACATAGAGCTTGAACAATTAGATGTAAAGACGTCTTTCCTTCACAGTGATTTGGAGGAAATAATTTACATGGAGCAACTTGAAGGGTTCAAATGTAACGCCCCGTCCTTTCCGAGATCCAGAGTCTATTTTTTTTTAAAAAAAATAATAATATAATAACACCGGAAGAGGGCGGACGACGTTACGACGCAAGCTAAGTCCGGACTTCCAAAGTCCGACCCTTAACTGGCCACCCATGTGAGCATGGACTAAACCCATGATAACAATCCACACATGGAACTAATCAAGTCATGCGGAATAAACTAAACAAATTGCGGAACTAATTATATTGAATAGATAGCAAGTACAAGTCATCCATTAAAATTACTTAAACCAAAGATCCATTATCAAAACTATAAACAAACCATAGCAAAGTTACTAACTATTACATGTCCATATAAATGTATCCAAACAACAGTAAACAGAAACCCATTCCAACACCCAAGCACTTAAGCTTGGCTCCCCTCCTGGTCCTCGACCTTCTCTTTCCCTTTCCCTTTTCCTGCATTATCCTCTAAGGATAGAAATAGGGCGTTAGATCAACGCGCCCAGTAGGTTTTCCGATCAGGGCTACCACATGGTTAGTATATACAACATGCATATATATAGTATATGATCATCCAAAAACATCTGAAATCAATGCTATGTATGTAAGTGCAAATGTAATGAGTCCCACCCATCACAAGTATACATAGCTTTCACTTGACGGGACTCTCACATCAAGGTAATCCAGAGTACTCTACATTTCCTCTGAATAGAACTCCCATGTCAAGGTAATCCAGAGTACTCCATATTTCCTCTGAATAGAACTCTCATGTCAAGGTAATCCAGAGTACTCTTCATTTCCTCTAGATATGACTCTTATCATTAAGTTATTCCATAATCATCACCCCATGCCATGCATGAAATGTCAATGTATATATGTCATTCGTAAATATATCTCATCATTCCAAACCAATTCGAAACATAAAACAATAACAATATATCTCATAAAAACCATGATTAAACCAATTATAAAAGTGGTTACAAGTAGGTAGGAAACATACGGAAACTTCGCTTAAGTGTCTGTTCCTTTTAAGCTTCAACCGATCATGATTCGCACGCCGTTCAACTTCCGTTTCCTTGTTTATACAACAGCAAGTTAGTACTTAATCTTCTTGATTTCTAATCAAGTTTAGATCCCATAAACCATCTTGTGGGGTTAGGCCATACCCATGGCCGAACCTTACCCACTTTAATTTGATCTCTCTTTTTATTTAATCCTCATTAAAATATCTCATGTTACAAACATACCTTGGTAGGGTTCGGCCATACAACATGGCCGAACCATACCACTTTGGTTTGACCCCTCTTTCAAGTCCTTTAATCCTTCTCTATTCATCTTTATCATTTGACTTGTGTTTACGGTTTTGCCACTAGACTTAAACCATATTAAAACCAAGTTCCATAAAAACCACCTTAGTGGGGTTCGGCCATATTACTTGGCCGAACCTCACCAATCCAAATTTGGTCTCTTAATCCTTTATAATTAGGACTAACTACTCATCTATCCATGTGATTAACTAGCCCTTAATTTTCCATCATTTCCTTGGTTTCAATCATCACTTTCATCCACCAAAACTACTCTATGGAATGGCCGAACCCTATGGTTCTTTTACCATTATACTTCATCATAAAGTCATAACTTAGACCCTTTAAAACATTACAAAACAATCAACAACTTTTAATCATATACTTGAATCCAAATACCCATTTAATGGTCCATGGGGTTCGGCCATACACATGGCCGAATCCTATGGTTCCCTTGGTTCAATGATTCCATCATATGTACATAACTTAGGCTCAATACTTTTAGCCATAATAACCATATGGTTCAGCCATCCCATGGCCGACCCAAAACTAATAACCTTATCTCCATTTAAATCACATAAAAACCCCATAATATTGTATGGTTTTTATCTCTCAAAAACCATCACAAATTACCATACAATTATCATATCATTTCATGGGGTTCGGCCATCCCAATTGGCCGAACCCTATGGCTTATAATTTAAACCTTTTTAACATATAATTTGTGTCTCATTAAAAACATATAAAACTCCATAGTATTGCATGGTTTTTAGCCTTCAAAAACCATCCAAATACCCAAATAACTTCATGAGGTTCGGCCATCCAAAAATGGCCGAACCCAATGGTCCATTTTTATCATTTTAAACCACCTTTACCCAAGGTTTAAACCCTTGATGAATTCGGCCATTCCATGGCCAAATCATGACATTCAAATCCATGGTTTAAAACCCTTTCAACTTGCATCTTAGGTCTAATTAAAACATCTAAAACTGTCCATCATTTTGCATGGTTTTTAACTTACAAAAACCATCAACATAACCATATTATTTCATGGGGTTAGGCCATCCAAAGTGGCCGAACCCTATGGTCCATGTTTTCTATCTTTTTAAACATCATTATTCATACTCTAAACCCTTGGTAGATTCGGCCATACCATGGCCAAATCATGTTCCATTTAACCAACTTTATTAAACAAAATTCCATGTAAACACTTACCAATTTCCTTTGCTTCTTTTCTCTCCTTTTGATCATTGCTTCCTTCCTTCTTGCTTCCTTAGTCTCTAGCCGAATATGTGCTTGATCAATGGTGAGAACACCAGTAGCTAGTTCAGCCAAGAGGGTATGTTCTTGAGAGAGGGAGAGAGATAAGAATTCTAAGGCTTTTACAATGTAAAATTTGGCCAAGAGTGGTCGTGTATTCCTTTTGTTAAACAGCCCCATATCCTCTCATTAATCCTCATCAATCCTTGATCAAACCAAGGAGACACTTGCTGCCAACCAAGGCATCCCTTGGCACTCCCAACGTTGGAGCTTTGGGTTTCCATCATGAGATGGAAACCCTCCCAATTCCCATGCCATTCCATTGGTTTTCATGCATCAACCATTAATTCCAACCCACCAACGTGTGGGACTTGTTTTCTTGGTGATATTTGAGCTCAAAGCAACTCTTCACATCCCATTTGACTCACTTGAATTCAAGGTCCCTTTGATTTCCAACTCAACTCACCCAACGCACTACACTTAATGCCATTCATTTAATGCACTTGAGTCAACTCCATTACTTGATTTAATTCCAACTCACTTCAGTCCCAACTCAACCTAATTTAACTCATATTTGAGCTCACTTGAGGGTCCACACGGTCAACCATGGTCAACATGGTCAACTCGACCCATTGGGTCCCCATTTAGCCCATGGATCCAATTTGACGCCATGACCCATTTATGGGTGGTTTACCCATTTAAATGTGATTTTCATAGTTGCATCAAACCTACCCATTTATGCTCCATTTAGTTTCAAATCAATTCAACTTAACCATAACAAAATTGAGCTTACCCAATTGTCAAATAAGTACACCATGACCCATTGGGTCCCAATTGGGTCCTTTGACCCAATTAGCCACTTTGACCCCATTTGATGTTCATTACCCATTTACTTAAATTTGATCCTTATAATATGTTCATAGGGTCTTAATTTGAACAATAAACCTCACAATTTTCTCATTTACAATCGCATCTATTAAATTTACCATTCCAGTGGCATTTTCGTAAATATTCATATCATTGAGAAATTGTGGTGTTACATCAAAGAAGCTGGCAAAGAAGACTTTGTGTGCATATTGAAGAAGTCATTGTATAGCCTTAAACAATCTCCAAAACAATGGTATAAGTTCTTTGACTCTTATATATAGCAGATTGGCTACTATCAATGTGAATATAATTGTTGTATTTACTATAGGGTGCTAGACGATAATACTCTCATTTTACTATTGCTTTACGTGGATGACATGCTTATTGCATGTAAGGACATGTTAAAGGTGGTTGAACTTAAATCCCAGTTGAGTAAGGAATTTGATATGAAAAATCTTATGGCAGCCACAAAGATGTTAGGCATGGAAATTAAGAAAGATAGAAAGGTTGGAAAGTTGTGGTTATCACAGAAGAAATATATCTCAAAGGTACTTGAGAAATTCAGCATGCAAAAAGGAAAACTAGTGCCTGCTCCACTTGCAACTCATTTCAATTTGAGTGCCAGACAGTGTCCTAATACAGATGATGAAGTTGCAGAAATGTCCAAGACGGCGTATGCTAATGCAATGGGATGTCTTACGTATGCCATGGTTTGTACTCGGCCAGATATTGCTCAAGCAATTGTTCTAATAAACAAATATATGGTGAATCCAGGGAAAGAGCATTGAAATGCATAAAAGTGGATTCTAAGGTATTTGAAACGCGTCAAAGACTTGGGAATAGTGTTTGAAAGAAAATAGGGGTCAAAAACCATAGTTTGGTATGTGGATGATGATTGTGCAGGGGATCTAGATAAAAGAATATATCCACTACATGATACGTTTATACGTTTGACAGTGGACCCATCAGTTGGAGATCAGTGTTTCAGTCTACTACAAGTTTATCCACTACAGAGGCAGAGTATGTGGCAGTGACAAGGGCTTCTAAGGAAGCAATGTGGTTGATAGGTTTGGTGAATGAATTGGAAATTAAACAAGAATCAGTCTCTATATATTGTGACAGTCAAAGTGTTATCTATTTGTTAAATAATCAGGTATATCATGCCACAACGAAACACATAGCAGTGATGCATCAGAGGGTTCGAGATTGGATTGCTACAGGTGAAATCTTCATTTAGAAGGTTCACACAAATGAGAATGTAGCAAACATGCTTACCAAGCAGGTTACCACAGAAAAGTTCAGACATTGCTTGGATTTGGTCAATCTCTCTTCTTACTAGAGTTTGGATGCGCACCTTTAAAGTGCAAATTTGGTGGAAGTGAGCACTCTCACCAAGTGGAGGTGTTACAAACACATCACAACATTCTTCAAAGGATCGGATATTTTTCGTCAAGGTGGACATTGTTGGGTTTTGCTCAAAAGGTCATTTTTGACAGTTTGTGTTTATGTAAGGCCCAGTATATATAAGGGGTATTATTCTCTAGAGTTTTCTAAATTGGATGTTTTCTCAGTATGAGAAGAGAGAAAAAGAAAAATAAAGAGAAGAAAAGAGAGGACATAGAGTTGAGGGATTGGAAAATCCATCTTATAACAAGTTATCCAGTATTCTCATAGTGAAATCAAACGAATCGCTCTGTAGACATAACCCTTGTGGTGAACTACGTAAAATCTCTGTGTCATATGATTTATTTGATCTACTTGATTTGCATCATATTCCCTTCCACGGTTGGCTCAAATCAATGTCCACCAAAACTTAAAAAAAAAAAGAGTTTTGTGAACTAGACTCCTTTTTTATTGAAAGGATAACATCAATTTTGATAAATGATCCAATATGCTCTACTCATTTCTTCAAACATTCCTCCTCCCACTACTCTAAATGCAGATCTGAGAATTGAATCCAAGGACGAGAGGCTCCAATGGATGCTCTAAGGCGTTGAAAATTTGAGACCCACAAGTAATTTCTCTAACACTCGCCATGGAGAGCCCCACCATGCTTGCAGGGCCGGCCCTGGCTATAGGCGAAGTAGGCTGCTGCCTATGGCCCCCAAATAAATAGGGCCGTCAAGTCCATAAGCTCCTTTATTATGTCTTAAATAGTTAATAATGCATATATAAACACAAATTCGTTGTTGTCTAATTTGGTTAGGATTATCTCCTTCCAAATAAGGGACCCGGGTTCAATTCTTGGTTGCATATAATAATAATTATTATTTTTACCGAGTTTAACAATAATGATGAAAATAAATAAACTGGTTGCATATAATAATAATAATTATTTTTACCGAGTTTAACAATAATGATGAAAATAACAATAAATATATCATCTAGCCAATTTAAAATGTGGATTTCTTAAAAAATGAAAATAATAATAGTAACAATCATAATAATAATTATTATGATCCTCATTTTTATTGAGTTTTAAAATATATGTATCATCTAAATAGAGCGGCATTCAAATCCGAGTTAATTTAATTTGTGACTTTTAAGTTACTACCACTTGAAATCATTTGCCTATTTTTAATTATTTCGAATTCAAAACACTCAAAATTATAAATTTATATATTGATAATTTTTCTACTCAATTTAAAATGTGGCTTTCTTAAAAAATTAAAATAATGATAGTAACAATCATAATAATAATTTTATTGAGTTTAATAATAATAACAATAATTTTAATTAATAAAGAATCTTTAAAAATAAATGTATCATCTAAATAGAGCGAAAGATAAATCTATATTGAGTTGATAATTTTGAATTAAAAATAAATTAAAACTTTTAAAATTTGAAGAGATGAAAAAACATAACTTTATTCATTTGATCAATGTAGATTTTATTAGATGTAATATACAAGTATAAATCATTATAATTAAGATAATGTTTAATTTTTAATTTTTTTAAAAATCTAGAAAATTTGAAAAATTAAAATAATAATAATATCTTCATTTCAATTGAGAATTTGTAATAGTGTCGCACTCGAATATGATAAAAAATGCAATACCAAAATAAGTAAAATAAATAATTGAATTGCTAAATTATATAAAAAAGAATGAATTGTTATTTTTCAAATAGATGAATTGCTTATAGAATAATGTTGATTATACCAGTTATAATTACCTCTACAAAAAGAAGTTTTTTAAAGTTAAAACTGATAAAATCTTATATTCAGTTTATAATGTCATAAGAAAGATTAAATAGATTAACTATCTTATCTATTGAGAAATAAATGTTAAAAAAAATTAAATATAATAATTTAATTAGTAATTTTGCATCTCAATATCATAGAATAATAAATTTTAAATAATAATTTATTATAAAATTGATTATAATATTTTATTTAAATATTTTACACTTTATAAAAAATATATATATAATTTTACATTTTATAAATATATAAAAGGTTCATATTAAAAATTTACCTAAAACCCTAAAATCTCGTAACCAATCCTGCATGAGTGCATGGAACCTCCCTATCGGATAACTTAATAAGAGAAAAACCCTCAAGAGAGTTTCATGACCTCTGGCCCAAAGTGCCACATTGATGGTAACCTTCTTTAAAGAGCTGGTACAGGAACCCCTCCCGGAGAAACTTATCAAGAAGCCCAGATAAATACCATATAGTTTTTTGGCTACACATAAATATGTATTATTAATGTAATATTAGTATTTTATTAATAGAAACATAATAAATTTGAAATTAATATTAACTTCAACATGCTAATTTAAATAAAATAATAATTCAAATTTACTTCATAATCTTTTTTCTCTAATTTAACGTGTTTATGATTTTTATTATAATAAATTTAATAATAATACTATTATAAATATGAGTAGTTATCGACAATCGTTTATAAAATAAATTTATTTTAGTATATTTATTAATTTGTAGTAAAAACTTATAATATAAGTAAACTCACTGTTAAAATATAAAAAACTTTGAGTTCAAATTTGCCATCGGCCCATCATAACTAAAATAGGTACATAGGTGACAGGTATTAACCCTAGATGTCAAAAGAAGTGGAGCGACATCCTTGTCCAAATTGAGAGCTTGAAATTCTTGGATTCCATGCAGCAGGACGACACGTGTCGTTCACTCAACAACCTGCCTCGAGATTCCTAGCCATCTCCATAACTTTTCCACGTGTCCCGAGACCACTCACCTAAGTCTTAATTCTCTGGCACATTTTTGAGCTGCCCCGTACACATTCAGAAAACGAAAGGAAAATCGAAGGCCCAAAAGGTAAAAGGAATCTGACGAAGCAATTGCGACGCGAACGGCGCAGGGGCCCACTGCAATGAGTGCTCATATTATAATTCACCCTAACCCGTACAGTTTCTTCCAACCTTAATTACTCAGTATTCTGGACTCTAATCAAAATCGCAAACTGTTAATTAAATTAAAAAAAGGAATATCAGTCAGATCTTAAAATTATATTATAATCCGTGCACCGTGATCGAACTTCAAAGAGAGGTGATATCAACCGTTGTTTTAGAGATGGTCTCGTCAATTACTAATTACTGGAAATTATCATTTAGATAATACTCAAACTTTGAATAATGATAAATGATGATAAAATAGCTGAAATTAATGGTAGGGCTCATAAAGAAATGTTATGGAAGATGTTGATCTAGAGGGAAGCCTGAGCGATGCCACTTGCTTATCTATTTCAGTGTTTTGTGGAGGGAATACTTGGACCACGTGTCTGGCTTTACGAAGCGATGTTGGCCCACGTCTCCTTGACAGCTGAGAGTGGGTCCCACATGAATACAATTTCGACACGTGTATTACATCGATGGGACAGGATTCAGTCCTTTTCAAGCGGCACATTTTTAAGATCTAAATCTTCAGTCCTCTAATAAATCTCATAAATTATAATATTTAAATTATTTTATTATTTTAAACGTGTATTTTAATTTTGTAATAAAATCATAAAAGTAATTGGTGGAGTACAGAAAGAAAACATTTTAATTTAAAAATGACTTGAAATCTGTGACAAACTAGACTATTAATTTTGAGAAGTGATTTTTGGATTTCGTTTTTATCTATTGTGTATTTCGTTTTATACGATATTTTATTTTTGTTAAAAAAATAAATAAGGAGAAAGAAAATAAGAAATTTGAATTCAGATAAAGTCAAAATTTTAGATAAAAAGAGTGCACAGTGTATAAAAGGTAGAGGTGTAAAAATTACTTCTTTTAATTTTTTTAAAAATTAATTTATATAATACAAATTATAAAGCAGGACTGAATCTATTCTTACGATGTTGGTCGAGCCATTTTAGATGCTTGCTGTTTTTAATTTGTCACTCTCAAGGGCGGTGCAAGTAAACAAAAATTCTTATGAAGATTGTATATTAAAATCTAAAATAAGTGGCATGTTTTTAATAATTTTTTATCATTTATTTTTGAAAGGTGAAATTATAATAATCGAATGTAAAAATATTTTTCGAGGTATATCATTTATAAGTTATTTATCGTAGAATCTAAATTATGTCAAATGTTAAAGATTAATATTTTAAAATATTTAAAATATACAAATATAAATAAAGATAGAAAAAGGAAATTTAGCCTTGACGTTTTCTTTTTTCATTAATCGGGGTCTACTCAGTAGAATAATAAATTACCATTGTTCAATTACTAAAGCTTAATTTCTAAAAACTATAAATATAAAACAAAAATTATAAATTTATTTATTTTAATTTTAGAAACTTGTTTAACGAAAGCCTTCTTAGAACTTAAAACGAGCATTAGAAAAGATTACGAAGATTAATAATTATAGATGATTATGTTAGATGGCAAGATAATATTAGATAATTGAAAATGAATTCAACATGTCTAGTTAAGATATTGAAACATTCGACTCCTAAAATTTAAAGACTCGATTATAATATGATAGAATGAATAAAACAGATAATATAAAAAAAAAAAAAACCTTCATATACTACACCTTGGCCTTTAAGATTTAATTGAGTCAAGGTCCATTTTAAATTTTACCTCTAATTTAATGGAAGCAAATGGAATTAAGAATTTAGAACATCCGGTATGATTTTTAAGTATTTAATATTGTGTAGATCTAAGGAGAAAAAAACTGGATATGTATCGGTTTTGTGATGGCGTTATGTATTAGTTCGTAATGATATTCAGCGTACTTTTGGTAAAATGATCATAATTTTATTATTCAGACTCTCTGATGGAGATGATTTTAGAGGCGTTGAAGCAGATTTTTTTTTTTTCCATTTTATCTATTGAATTTTAGATTATTTACGAGTCAAAATTCAAAAAAAAAAGATAAAAAACTGAAAATGATCATTGTTTAGGAGAAAATTAGTATACTTTATTTTCTATTTTTTTGGAATTTTTAAAATTTTCCTACTTTTCTTCAAAATATTTAAAATTTTCAATTTTGTAACTTTAAAATTACTTTAAATATCTAAATGACCGTGAAATGAAAAAAATAATTACATAGAAATGAATCTTAAAATTTTCTTAATTTTCTGAAAAAAATTCAATCTTTTTTTGAAAAATTAGAAAATCAAATGGATGAAAAGAAAAACTGTAATGGTCGCTAAGGAACAATGGCCATACGGCCATTTCGTTCCTAAAAACGTTTTTTTGGGCATATACAGACTTGAAGCCACTGTGCAACACACAAGAGTTTCACAACCAGGAGAGCATGAAAGAGTTTCAAAATTAAATCTTCGCAAATGTCTGGTAGAGTTTCACAATTGAATATTTACACTTTTACAGGGGTATGTAAGAATTCCACAAATACCTGTCAAAGTGTGGAAAGACATGTGCAATACATATCCCAATATACGTAAAGATTACTCCAAAAGTATAACTTTGGGGGCTCCACTTAATTAGACTATTTGCTAAGATATCGTCAAAATTCCACAAAATTATATGACTAGTTAGTCATATATTATATCCTCATCCATATTATCTACCTTAACCTCAAATTAAAGCTATCATAATCAATAGCTTAAACCAATTGATATATATTTGAAGATATACTAACAAAAATGTGTTTAAACAATCTATTTCTTTAATTTAAATGGCCACAATCACAGATAAAACAAAATCTATAGGCTTATAACCTCAGTTATAAATATAAGTATATAATTATTTTGTCAAAATATTTAATTCAAAATGTGTATGAAACATGGAAAATATTGCATTTAAATACTTGGTTGAAAATATATAAAAAAAGTGAATTTAAATTTTCAAGAAATAAATTTTATAAATTACAAATCACAATCAATCCACATTTAGCTTATTAAAATGATTTAGAAAAGGTACAACATGAATCATTAGCGTTTCATGTCCTTAAACACTTTTGAAAATTATTTTCGTTATCAAATATTCATGTGCCTTTAATTGTCAAAAGAAATGACACCCATCTTTCATTGACAGTGAGCACTTACCTTCTTTATTTTTAACAATAATAGCCTTTTTTTATTGTAAGCTAAATTTAAAAATAAAAGTTCAAGTAAATTGTCTGCCTTGATTAAAGTTATTAAAAACATTTCTTTCTCCTTTACATTTAAAGTTTTCTTAATTAATATTTACTTAATTACCACCATATTAGATTAAATATTAAATATTAAAATATTTTTTATTTTAATAATTAATAATTAAAATAATTCAATAAACTTTATTTAAAATAATTTGATAGTTCAATTAATTATTTAATCTTCTATTTTTCATTATCAAATAATAAAGACCCATTTGACATTATATATCAGATTAAAAGGGACTTCGGATCTGTGGTAGACCCCCACTCGTTTTTAATAACATTGCTCGTATCTTGTTTCAAAATATTTTTCTCTATAAAATGAAATTAGTATAAGATGCAAAATAAATATCTAATAATCATGGCTTTTAAAGATTATTTGCCAAGCTCTTCAATGATCCGACCACTGTAAATAATTAGAAACGAGGCTGGAGAAAACAGTCCATTCGTCGGGGACTTCCCTGTTCATGCACCAACCAAACTCTAGTTTCAGACGATGCAGCGTCGCCGACTCCACGTGTCCTATATTCTGTCAGCACGGGTCGTCCGGGCAGGATGGGCAGGTTGCCCGTAGAGTTGGCCTAGACCGAACTCCCTCCCTCTGCACTTATAGTTTATAAATATTTTGCAGGAACTTCTTTCCTCGGCTCCTTGGAATCGCACGGAAATGATCGACGGCCAAGATTTCAGCTTACGAGAGCCTTCGCATTCTCCGATGAATCCAGGCCGTCCATGGCTCAGATCTTCATAGAAATGTCAAGTGAGGACAAGGCTCCCGCCAAATGCCGTGAAGCCCGTCGGCGGCGGATGGAGATGCGACGCTTCGCCGCCATCGCCGGTGCCACGTCACCGGAAGCCGAAAGTACCGACCGGAAGGAGAAGAGGCGGTATCAACCAGACCGTATTGAGGCAGCGAAGCGCGGCCGCACGTCGCCTCGCTCTCCTTCTCCGTTGCCTAGCGGGGAACAGGAGGATCTTCCGGTCCAGGCGTCTGCCTCCGGTCCACCTCCTCTGGGCGAGCTAGCTCCGATCTTCGGCTCCATGTCAGTTATCGGGCGATCGCGTGAGATGGAGGATGCGATTTCCGTACGACCGGAATTCTTTGTATCTGAGGTTGCCGAAAGGAGGTCACTGCATTTCTTCGGCGTCTTCGACGGGCATGGAGGCTCGCACGTAAATATCAGTCGCCACTTCTACAGTAGACAATATATGGAATTACGGTATATGCGAAATTGCTTGCTTTTACGAGCGGCACCACGTGAATTGGATTTAATCCAAATTCAATCGATCCATTTTAGCCTTGGGTCAGGTAAACTGTGAGTCAAGTTTGAATTGAATTATGATTGACATTTTAATTCAAATGGAGTTTAGTTCAAGTTGAGAAGTCCGAGCTCATCTTCCTGATCCAATATGTAAATCAAGTTGGATCTTAAACGAGACAATAAGGACTAATTCAATTAGAATCTCGTATTGGCTTTAGCTTCACTCCATTCAATCTAATTTGAGATTCAACTTCAAACATCACAGTAGAGAATATCCTGAGTTGTATCCATAATTTAAGTGTGGTTCCAAATTTTAGGGAAGGAGATCCTACGTATTATATTATTTATTTTTATATAAAATCTCCTCTAAATAGAGACCTTCTCGTAAAGTTTATTTGTTCTCTGGGTAGAGAGGCTTGTATACACTTCAAAAAAGATTAGACGGTTAGAACACTTTAATCATAAAAAAAATAAAAATATGCATCATTATATACTTGCACGGGGAATGACTTTTTGGAGTGCTCTCGCTGAGTGGTGTACATTTCTGATTTCAACCCCTTTGATTATGCAATATTATATACTTATGCTCGTAAAACTGGCCCATAAGCATTTCATTAGTCATTACACCGCTGTAACTATAAATTGTTTTTAACTCATTTATTCATATATAATCGCTCTTTTATTATTAAAAGCGAGTTTGTGACGAGAATTTTTTAATAATTTTTAGACATTAATTATATTTAACTGTAAGTATTTTTCGAATCTGTTGAAGGCCAAGAAGCATTCTATTTAAGCTGTTTTTTACAATCATTTTAAAACATAATGAGACTTTTAAGAAGTTATCTTAAGCTTTATTATTTATTTACAAGAAAATTTTCTCATAAATTAAATTTTTCCATGAGAATAAAATATTTCATTTTATTGTATGAGACCCATACTTTTAATTTTTTAATTTAAAAATAGAAAATAGGCAGTTAAATTAGAAAGTAATTGCAAGCTTTATCATTTATCGTATGATGAATAAATTAGATGATATAAACCAAAACTTCTCCATCTTTTAAAAAAGAACTCCGTCAAATTATTTATAAAAGTATTTTAGTATATTAAATGAGACCTGCACACGTGACAAAAATGCACACGTGACAAAAATGCTTGTCTTACGGAACCCCTTATCAAAAGGCGCTTGACAAATGCCAACTTAAAAGGCCTACGTGTCGCTTCCCGATTCTCTCACGAATATAATACCTATCGTCGTGATTGTGTGACACGTGTGCGTTGGGATGATTGCAGGTGGCGACACTGTGCAAGGAGCTGATGCACGTGTACCTGGCAGAGGAGCTGGAGCGCGTGTCAGATGCCAGTCGAGGTGGTTCAGATCCCGTCGGGGAGATGGGAGTGGAAGGGTGGAAGACGGCGATGGGGAGGTGCTTCGGGAGGATGGATGAGGTAGCGCTAAGCGCGTGCTCCTGCGGGAGCGTGGGGGTCACCTGCGACTGCGAACCAGTTGGCCTGACGTCGGAGATAGAGGGGTCCACGGCAGTGGTGGCCGTCGTCAACTCCGGCAGGATTGTGGTGGCCAACTGCGGAGACTCGCGGGCGGTGCTCAGCCGATGTGGAAGGGCCATCCCCCTCTCCAACGATCACAAGGTAAGTGTAAAAATCCTATTCTTATTTGCATGGCACCTGCCTAAAAGAGTAAAAAAGGAGAAATTATCCATTATGAACAAATTTTTCATAAAAAAATTGGTGTGGACTTTGAATCGTATGGTGCTTTTACTTTTGTTTGCTTTCCGGTACATTGATGAGAGGAATGATTCACTTTGAATTGGTTCATAACAATTGATAGGAACTTTCAATTGCAGCCCTTCAATTGAATCATTGAATGAATTAAAAATATTAAAAAATGATAGTTCTTTGTTCTTTATAGACTGTAATTGAAAGTTGACACATTCACAATGGATAATTTCTCCTGTGGGAAGCCCATCAACCTATGAAAAAAATGGGAGCACTTGGTTTGCTCACACAAAAGAGCTTGGCCCCATTTAACCCTGAATGAAGTTGGTAGACACTATATAGATGGTGTGAAAAGTTCAACCAGTCTGGTTTTGGTGGTTGTAATTAGTGTGCTCTCTTTTATGAGGATCTGGTGGATTTGTCATTGTAGGACGTGGCGGGTAGAAATGTAAAACCTCACATTTCATTGGTGTGCCTTTCACGTTGAATAATTTTTTTTTTTTTTTACAGTGATACTTTACATGTTGGTTAGTCTATGGCTGTTTTTGGATGAGAAAATGTGAGAAGACTTCTCCTTGTTTGGTTTCCTTTCTAGGAAAAGGTTGAGCCTAGGGTGACAAAAGTTTTTTGATTAATAAGAAGAGGTGTTCTTCACCTCTTACTAGACAACATCATCTTCTCTTCCGTGTAGGGCTGAAATCGGGTTAGCTTGGGTTGGGTTTCTTAAAACCCAACTCAACCTGACCCGAATTCTAATCCGACTCAACTCGAATTCTGATTCGTCCCGCATTTTGAACCTATTTTAGTCTAATTTTAGCTGGGTCGGGTCTGATCGGGTTAACTTAAAAATCCCTCAACCCGACCCGACCTGAATTCTATGTGGGTTTTTGTCTTCTTAACCCAACCCGACTCGCTGACCCGACTCGCATGACCCGACCTGCATGATTTGTCGGGTCGGGTCAAAATTGATCCGAGTTTCATCCATACTTGCGTGCATAAGTTGTGCTTTATGCAACACACTACTTAGTTACATTCGGTTATACTTCTATTTTTATTTTTGTGGAGTTCAGTAAAAAAAATTAAATGATGGGATTAAAATTTCGCTTAAAACATGACAAGTGAATCAAATTTCATCTAAAAGGTCAAATCTTAACGGGTTGATCCAAATGGTCAACCATCACCCAATGTCTTTTTTGACGCTCAATGACATTTAATGCTAAGATGAAATGGCTAAGATTTGATTTTTCAATTGAAATTTGGTCCATATAGTGAGTTGCTTTAAATAAGTTTCAATCCCACCAAGTATTTTTATTTTAAAGGTTCATGTTTATTTAAAAACAAAAAAAATCTAACACACATTTTTGTAGCGTTACTAAATTCTCCACTAAAATTATTTAACTCAATAATCTTCATAGGAATATAAGCGTGTAGAAGTTCTCCCTACTTCTCATACTCCCGGAGAAGTAAAGAGACTTGTCGTCAACATAACTATTTGGAGAGTTTTACCACATAAATAAATGAAGAAATGGGGAATTACCAAATAACAAAATATCTCGCAAATATTTTAAGGAAAGAGAAAATTCCCTAGACATGGACAAGATAGGAAAGGGAACACACCTGGCAAAATTCATTCTCAACTTATTGAATAACAATTTTAAATTAGATGACACATCAATAACGTGGCATTCAACCATCTTATAAAATGATTTAAATATTTAATGATGTACAATTTTAAAGAAAATAGTCTATTTAAATATACATAACTACATAATTCAAATTAAATTAAATGGATAGCTGAATTGCAACTCACTATTAATAGTCTATTTATTACTTAAATCAAATGGACAAATATACTCAAATAAGAATTTTTTTCTTATAAGTGTGATATTGACAATTTCTACTTTAATTTATCACACATTATTAAATTTAAAATTATATGATAAAAACTTATGAATTAATTATGTCGTTTTAAAGCTTTAAAAAAATAAACAATTTATACTAACGAAAATGAGAGCTCCAATCAAAAGGTTCATTCTTAAACATGAGGCCTATTAACAATCATTTTGGTTGAATATATTAAATTATACCTTTTGGGCTCTCAAAATTTGTTCACTTAAAATGTTTTATTTTTATGCTTTTGTAGCCTATTTATTGTTCATTGAAAAAATTCTATACATGTAAATAAAGCCCAAGAAAAATCACTTTGAGTAGACCAATCAAGCTATATTTTTTTAAAATTTTCAACATTTCATTACTGCAAGTTATTTTTTATTTCTAAACATTTGTGGTGTATTAAGTTCGCCATTACAAAAGTGTATACGTGAATATGAGACTCACAAAACATCACTTTATCCTATATTAATTAACTCATGTTTATTTGACTATTAAAAATGGCCTATTTCTGTTTTATGAAATTGTTGGAATTTTTGTTCATTTATGGCATAGAGTTTGTGGACCTCATAGACAATCACATGTTATTAAATTCAAAATTGAATCATGAAAATTTGTCATTCAATTATGTGATATTAATGATTTAAAAAATCAAATGGATTTAATAAAAAGGTTCATGCTTAAATATAGGCCTATTAAAACTAATCTTTAATTTAATCAATTAAGTTGTACCTTCCAGGCACTTTCAAGGCTTAACATTTGATCACTTTTTCTTATTCTTTACTTTTTTGTAGCCCATTAAACTATTCATTGGAAAGGTCTCCACATGGGAATAGGGCTAAAGAATCAAGTTATGTTTTTAGGCTTTCCAAAATTTAATTACCTTAAATTATTTTATCTTTAAACAATGGTATCTTATTTAAATATTTAGTATAAACTTCTATGTTTGAATATAAGGCTATCAAAGTCATTGTTAATAAAAAAACTCATTTGGCTATCTTATCCATTTGATTTAACTAAAAAACAGACTATTTATAGTATGCTCTAGTTCGATCATCTATTTAATTAAATTTGAAATTTGTAGCTATTTATATTTAATGAGACTATTTAAATAATCTGATAAGGTGGTTGGGTGCCACCTCATTGATATGTGTCATCAAATTTCAATTTGAATTACATAAAATTATCATTCAATTATATGAGTCAAGAATGAAGTTTGCTATGTGTTCCCTTTCCCCTCTTGTCTATTCTCGTGATTGAGTACACGTGGAAGAGTACCCTCCATGCCCGACTCTGTCCTCCACGGCAAGTGCAACACTGAATCCACACTCACTGACTGATGCAAAGTGAGGGAGACTTGAAGGCTCTTTCCCTTATGGTCGATAGGATTTTGGGTTCAAAACTCTTGCGGGTTTTGAAAGCCTCAGTCGAGTGAGTTTTAAGCAATTGGACTACTTCCCTTAGTAGGATTAAATAGTCCATCTGAGAGGCTTAGTTCCTGTGAATCCATGTTTTAGGCTTGAGTTGAGATTAATGTATTCTCTTAATCAGATTCATTGAATTAATCAAAATAATTCGAAATTCAAAATTTATGCATAAGTCAAAACTAAGCCTAAAACAATGAAAAATTCAATCCATGATACTAACCTAGGTTTGAATCCAAAGATTCGACGTAGAATTGTCCCCTCAAATTCAGCAATTGAAAATTTCACGACCAAAATTTGAATTTAGGAGAGAAATAATTGTTCCAAAAATTATTAATATTGCAATTGATGAAATTCGAATTTACAAGTGTTTAAATAAGAAAAATAAGGCCAAAAGATCTTTCTACCCTTTCCTAAAAATATCCTAGGAAAATTAAAAATAAATCCTTGCAAAAGACCTTCCCAAATTGACATGCTCATGTGGCTGCCAAGTGGGTTATAGTTGAACCAATAAAATTAAACTAAAATGACACTAGGATGCCGCTGGACTGACACATGGACAGTCTAGAATTTTATTCTAAAATACATAAAAAATTCTCAAAATATCACATGGGTTTGGGGTGACAAGAGTTGACCATGTATATCACACGCCTAAAGGGGGAGAGATTTTAGACAACGGACAATTTAAAATGAGGTTGAATTAAAGTTCGGAGCAGTTTTGCACGTCTGGGCGAAAACTGTCATAACTTGAGCTACAAAACTCGGATTTGGGCGTTCTAGGGCTCATTGGAAAGCCCTTTGACTAAGCCATACACGCCTAAAATTCTTCAAATTATGAATTTATTTATACTTGAAAAGTGCTCTACAGGTAGACGTTATTTTCAATTGTCCAATCGTCTGATTTAAACCTTCCATGAGTTCTCCTTATTTCCTAGACCTTATGAACCTGTGGCAAGCATCCAATTAGGATATTGGGCATTGTGTTAGGACTGCGTACCGAGTCCAAAAGGCTAGCCCGTGGAGTGACCCAAGTCCGCTCCAAGTCCCATATAAGTCCTTATATCTCCCCCGTCACAACCAATGTTGGACTTGTTTGCTGCCCAACAATCCCCCTCGAACGATGCTCTCCGGAGAATAGAACATCACTGGCCATCCCGTTCAGTTAGGGGATCTCCCGAGTCCACATGCGTTGGCTTAGTGATATGGCTCTGATACTACTTGTTAGGACTGGGTATCCAGCCCAAAAGGCTAGCCCGATAGGTGGAGTGAACCATGTCCCATATAAGTACCTAGATCTCCTCTTTCACAACCAATGCGGAAATCATTTATTGCGCAACACCTTGGGCCCATATGTGGGTCTGTATGCGTTGCGTTGTCCAATTCGGGTCCCAGACTAGCTGGTTTGGCCTCGCAATTGTCGTGGTCGAATACAAGCCATTGCATCCTAGTGAGTTCCCTATGGGACAACCGATGGCATAGTCCTTGTAGGCCATTTTTGGTTTTCTGTGGAAGCAGTCAGGGACTAGCTGAGTTTAGTAGTGCAAATCACCCAGACTGGTAGATAGATTGAAGTGGGTAACAGATCCCTGGGCAATCTGCTTAGGACTCTAATTGGCTGTAAGCCTAGACAATGGGATACGACCCTGCTCCATGTTAAGTTCACCTACAACAGTTCGAAGAATCAGACCACATGCTACAACCCATTTAATGTGGTCTATGGATCCAATTCTAGTTCTGCATTGGACTTGACTCCTCTTCCATCCTCAGGCCCGAAGAGTCAGTCGGTGACAGACTGAGTTGCAAAGACTCGGAGGATCCATGAGTAGGTTCATGACTGGATTAGAGACAACAATAATCTGTACAAGGAGACAACAAATTGTCACCGACAACGGGGTACGGTTCAAGGAAGGTGGTCTTGTTTGGGTCTAACCTGAACACATCTGATACCTTCAATGTCGCAGACCTGAAGCCTTATGTACGTGAGGAACTTCTTCAGGATCAGACTGAGGAAAACTCGAGGTCGAGTTCTTCTCAAGAGGGAGGGGATGATGTCTGCATCATTTTTAGTCCATTACTGGGTGTCCTGCTGCATCATTAGCTTAATTATATGGTGGTGACCGAGAGCCATTGGCTAACTCCTCTTAGCTTTGAGATGGTAACCATTGTCTTATGTTGGAGTGTTGGACAATTAACACTATTTAGCTTTTGCCACTTGCCTAATCTAGCACCATCAACCTTAAATGGTTGATCAATGGCTCTTACCAACGCAACTTGTGTTATGACACCAATTCAAAAAACAAAAGAGACACCTAAAGTAAAGAAGAAATCAAATTTAGAGACATTGATGCAATCTAAAGTATTGCACTTATCAAATACGATAGCATATACCTAAGAACTGATTTATATACCTTCTATATTAATGATTAGGACACTGGTGTTTTCATTAAAGGGGACATTACCCTTTCTTTTTTGCCATTCAAATGATGAAACTCTTAAAAAAAAGATTTGTCCCTTTTTATTGAAAATGTGGAGGTGTTTCAATCAAATGTCTATTCCTGTACATCACATAAATTTTATATATAAATAATTTGTTGCAGCCAGATCGACCTGATGAATTGGCACGAATTGAAGAAGCTGGGGGCCGAGTAATCTACCTAAATGGAGCTCGTGTCCTTGGAATCCTTGCAATGTCCCGCGCATTAGGTAAATCATATACTTTTGTGGCTTTAGCATCAATTCCTCCTGAATGGAAGAATTCTTGTGTACATCTGGATGCATGGGTTTCTCTCTTATAATAGTCAACATCAAGGATTTGTCCATGTTCAATGTAGAAATCCATGGTATTGGAAAAGTTGCTACTTTGATAAGTTTTGAATTATAAGAAAATCATGTTATCCTTTTATTCCTATTATTTGAAATTTGCTCTAGTTGGAACCTAGAAGTCCAAATTCCAAGTGTTGGAGACATCCAGACACTGGAGAAATCTTTAAATGGGAGAAATGCATGTGTCCAGACGTGCCAATAGTAAATGTGTAGTTTGTGTAGCTTCTTCATTTGAGGAACGTGGGTAACCATTAAACTAACGTTCTCAAATGTGGATGATGTCCCAAAGTTCTCAAACTGGTAGCCATTTGTCCATTTTCTGCTCTCTCTTCATTCCATTTGATATAATATTGTTTCTATTGTACTCTTATGTGGATATGTTAGTTTTTTCTCCCTTGGAAATATCTCTATTTGTTGTACTTTAGTGAAAGGTTCTACCACTTAGAAGTATTATATCTTTGCTATTTGGGGTGCCAGAGTTATTTAATGAATGTCCCCAAGACCACCAATGTGAGTAAGGGCATCTAAGACAATTTTTTGCAATGCTATTCACTCAAGGTTGGGCACTATACCATCTGTATTGTGTTGAGGTTTGGAGCCTGATTCTCTCTTAAGATTCAGCCCTTGTTCTCGCCTGATTATCTCTGGAGATTTTTTGGGTGGTTATTGCTAGGGTTTGTTTTGGCAATTTTCTCCTATGCAATGTATTTATAACCCCAATTTCGTTAGAGTTAAAATAAAATACACGTTTAGAGAAGAGTGTAGTGTGTGAAAACGCTGTAACTATAAAATACATGTTTAAAGAAGAGTGTAGTGCGTGAAAACGCTGTAACTGCCTGTTCTTGATCATAGTGGTTTTTTCTGCTGTTCTGTAGTTTTTTTCCACAAGGGTTTTCTATGTAAATCTATGTGTCTTTTGCTTTCTTTTGTGATTGCTTGTTTGTTTTTGTTTACAACATATTGATCTCTGAATCATCAAGTTGGATTGTTAGATTCTCCCAAATGTATCAAGATGTTAGGATAATTGGGAATGAACATCCTATCCATCGATTGTTCAACCTTCCGTGATGTTGAATATGGAAAATACTTTTCCTCTTTGTTTTTCACTGTCAATGTGGAAAATGTCAAATAATGGATTGGGGTTTTTTTTGGGGAGATATCCTCAAATAATGAATTGGGATATTTTAGGAAGATGAAATCTTTTGGTTCTCACGGATCTAGATCAGATAACCTTATTTTAGAAGCATGTTCATACTTACATTTGAGCGAACATGCTATGCTAACTCAGGCTTACACTCTTATGTTTCTCCTCTTGGCGTTTTTTTTTGTTATTGCCATCTAGAGACGATTTTTTTTGTTGAAAGTTTCTTACTTGTTTAGGTTATAAAGTGAGAGTTGGTCAATTTATAATCTAAGTGACATTTATATTGTATACTTGTACATTTTGCCAGTCTTAGTGTTCAGTCATCTCATTGAGAGTTGGCACTTGGACCCATACTGATCTAAAATGTCAATTTCATAGGACACACTGTCTTTGAAACTGCTAATATTCATTGTAAGGATTGATAATCAATCTCACTGGTAGGAATTTGAGGGGGAGAGAGAGGCCTTCTTAATTGCTGATGCCACTCATCCCAAAGCAGTAATTGCATTTCTTGATCCATGCTTGGGATGGATAAGATCATATTCATCACATCTGGCCTTGCCTAAGACCTGGCAAATCTTTCATTTACTTCTTAGAATGGTGGATCATACACAAATTTACACCTCTAGATTTTTCTCTTGGAGAAAGAGAGAGAATGGAGAACACCACGCTGATTTGTTTAATGCAAACAATAAGTTTTTGCTTCATTATTTCAACTTTGATTACACATCAATTTATAGAAAAAATAATAACATAGTAGGCATTCCCACTTTCTTAGAATAACTACCGACAAACACCATTGACCCATTAACATAACTAACCATAAAATGCCTAAGTCTAGGGACCCCCACAACATAGGACACCTCACTAACAAACATGGGACACCTAATCCTGCATTCATGAGACTAACCCCCCACATCCTAAATGATGGGGTAGTGGGATGACTCACAAAACAAACCATGAGTCAACATGAGACTAAGTCAATTTTTGTGTGGTGGAGAGAAACAAATCAAGGGCTAGATTTGCATCATCAATTCTCATCACTCCCCCTTGATGCAAAACTGGAAACACTGAGAAAAGTTTTGAATTTTAGGAACTTCGGATATGAGAGTGCCTTGGTGAATCCGTTTGCAAGTTGATCATTAGTTGAACAATACTTCATCATGATCATGCCTTCTGCAATTTCGAATGAAGTGGTGACGAATCTCAATATGTTTTGTTCTTCCATGGAAAACTAGATTCTTTGACATTGAGATTGTAGCTTTGTTATCACAATAGATCTCTGTCGCCTCTCTTTGAACATGGTGCAAGTCTTCCAAAATCCTTCGCATCCATACAGCTTGACACGCAGCTGACGAAGCCGCAGTGTATTCAGCTTCAGAAGAGGATAATGCAATTGTCGCTTGTTTCTTAAAGATCCATTAAATAGCTCCTGAACCAAGACTGAAAACAAATCCACTTGTGATTTTCCTGTCATCTACAAAACCAGCCCAATCACTATCAGTAAAATCAAGCAATTTAAAATGAGTAATTGGTTTATACCAAATCCCATAATTGCTTGTTGCTCAGATATAACGAAGAATCCGCTTTGTTGCTCCAAGATGATGCACAGAAGGGTTATGTATAAATCTTGAGACCAAACTGACATAAAACATAATATCTGGACGAGAGTGAGTCAAATACAACAATCCTTCAACCATCCCTCTAAAAAATTTTTCATCAGCCTTTGCAGTCCCATCATTCACAGTCAATTTCTCACTTGTGTTCATAGGAGTAGAAGATGTCTCACAATTAAACATATTATATTTCTTAAGCAAATCTAATGCGTATTTTTCTTGAGAAATAAAAATATCATCATTAGTTTGTTGAACTTGAAGACCAAGAAAATAATGCAATAATCCCAAATCAAATATGTCCAACTCATGCATCATGTTCTCCTTAAATTCTTTGATAAGAATGCTAGAAGATCCAGTGTATATGATATCATCCACATAAACACACAATGAGAATATCGCTATTATCGTTCACCTTCACATATAAAGTGGACTCATTATCACTTCGGTGGAACCCATTTTGACGAAGATAAGAGTCAAGTCTACTATACCATGCTCTTGGGGCTTGCTTCAATCCATATAAAGCCTTCTTCAGTTTGTAGACTCTCTTTTTTCCTTCGATGACAAACCCCTGTGGCTGTTCAACATACACTTTTTCTTCCAAACAACAATTTAAAAATGCAGATTTAACATCAAACTGAAAGATATGCCATTTCATTTGAGCTGCTATACCCAAAATAATCCATCTGTATTGTACTTCACCTTGTAGATCCATTTCACTCCAATTGCATTTTTTTCAGGTGGCAAGTCTACTAGCTCCCATGTATTATTTTTTCCAACTGCAGCCATTTCTTCTTTCATAGAGTTCTCCCATTCTTCTTTTCCTTGTTCCTCCTCAACTCACAGGTTCTGCAATCATAAGAGCAAAAGTGCATGATTCATAAATCTCTTTCAAAGATCGAAACTTACGTAGATGTGTATCAGTATCGAGAGTAGGATCAATGTTGTTGATGTCCTCACTACTTCGATCCCTTGCAGAAACCCTCACAAAAGAACGTGGAGATGGAGAAGCTTGAGGTGACACTGTTTTCTCCTTTAACTGTGTCGGCTCAACTTCATTTGCATGCCAACTTTTTCCTCTTTCCCAATTCCAGAAACTATTTTCATCAAATATAACATCTCGACGAATAATTAGTTTTTTTTGTTTTTGGATTATACAACCGATAATCCTTGGTTCCATCACTATATCCAACAAAAATATATTTTTCACTTTCCTTATCAAGCTTGGTATGATCACTAGAGTCAATCAAAGAATAAACAATGCCACCATAATTTTTTAGCCAACTCACATCAGGCTTTCTTTTACACCAAGCTTCATATGGAGTTTTGTTGTGCACTGCCTTTGTTGGAGATATGTTTAGGAGGAAGACGGATGTTGCCACATCTTCTGCCCAAAAATCATTTGGAAGTCGTTTTTCATTTAACATACTTTTAGTCATTTCAACGACTATCCTGTTCTTCCTTTCAGCAACCCCATTCTGTTCGGGAGTTCTTCTTACTATCAACTGCATGCGAATACCATTTAGCTTGCAAAAGGAACCAAATTCATTAGATAAGAATTCTCTCCCTCTATCAGTTTGAAGTGTTTTTATGACATGCCCACTTTCCTTTTCAGCAAAAGCTTTAAATTCTTGAAACTTTTCAAATGCCTCTGATTTATAAGCAAGAAAGTAAACTCAACTCATGCGAGTATAATCATCAATAAATAGTAAAAAATACCTACTCTTATTTAAAGATAATGCATTTGTTGGACCACATATATCTGCATGTACAAGTCCTAGAGGCATCTTGGCTCTCCAAGATTTTCCAACTAGAAATGGTAAGTGTTGCTTCCCATAAATACACCATTCACAAACATCATCAACACAAACAATAGAAGGCAAACCAAACACCATCTTTTTTTGACTTAACAATTTCAACCCATTAAAATGCAAGTGCCCATAACGTAAATGCCAAAGCCTTGAATCATCGTTAGCACTAGCAACCAATGCACAATCATGAAAACATGAGAGATCAAGAGGAAACATCTTGTTCTGTGTCATGTGGATCTTAATAATCCGATTTTCCTTTTTTAATTTCACACATATCACTGTGAAATGAGACTGAATAACCTCTTTGAGTCAATTGACCCACACTTAGCAAGTTATGAGCTAAACCAGGAATATAGTAAACATCATAAATCAGTCTTTCAATACCTGACTTAGCCTTAACTGCAATAGTCCCCTTGCCTTCAATTTGAACTCGCTTATCATCACCAAGCCGAACTTTCAATTTCACAGATTCATCAATGCTACGAAAAATGCTTCTTTCTCCTGTCATATGGTTATTACAACCACTATCTAGAAACCATATATAGTCCTTACTTTCTTTGTGACTTAGATAAGTAAGGAACAAATTACCTTCTTCTTGTTTTTCTTCTGTGAAATTAGTTTGTTGCTTAGCCTTTTTCCAACAGTTTGCCTCAATATGCCCGTATTGCTTGCAAAAATAACATTTCTTGCTTTTATAATTCTGTTTTTGGTTGCCTTTATCACCATTTTGACGATCCCAACCAGATCTTCCTCGTCCTCTTCCACGACCATGATAGCCACATCTTCCTCGGCCTTGTCCTGCATGTTTATGATCAGAAATATCTTCGACATTTTTGTCTTAGAAATCTCCACCTTGGACTGAAATGCATGCTCAATATTTTTCTCTGTTGATCTGCTCAACCTTTCTTCATGAGCTAATAGCGAACCCATTAGTTCATTAAGAAAATAATTAGATTAATCCTTAGACTTTTCAATAGCAGTAACTACATGATCAAACTTTGAAGGAAGATTCCTTAAAACTTTCTACAACTTTCTGGTCTGAGATTATCTCACCAAAAGTTCTCATTTGATTTACAATAACAGAAAGTCTAGAGAAAAAATCTTGCACAGCTTTACTACCTTTCATGAGAAGAGTCTCAAATTCTCTACGAAAAGTCTGAAGTCTCAATGTGGTTACCTTGCTGTCCCCATGAAATTCTTGCCTTAAAATAGTCCAAGCTTCCTTTGATTTGGCGGCATTTGCAATTCGAGGAAAAATTGATTCTGAAATAACCTGCTGCAAAACAAGTAGAGCCTTTGCATCCTTCTTACGAAACTCCTTCAAATCAGGTGACTTCTCCGATGCCTTATCAGGTGACTTCTCCGCTGCCTTGGAGCTCTCAGTATCTGTATAACCATTCTCAACTAGATCCCAAAGATCTTGTGAAATAAATAAGGTCTTTATCTTAATGCTCCAAAATTCATAATTTTCTCCATTAAAAATAGGCACTAAAGATTGTGAGAGGTTAAAGAGTGTTCATACCATTCGACATGATGAATCATCCAAAGTAAAAAATAAACAAACAAATACCTCTCTTTGATTCAACGAAGATCTGCTACTGCAACCGATCTTACAACCCGTTATGCCCAATGCGAAAGAACCTGGCTCTGGATGCCAAAAATTGTTGGAGAAAGAGAGAGAATGGAGAACACCACATTGATTTGTTTGATGCAAACAATAAGATTTTGCTTCATTATTTCAACTTTGATTACACATCAATTTATAGAAAAAATAACAACATAGTAGGCATCTCCACTTTCTTAGAATAACTACCTACAAACATCATTAACCTACTAACATAACTAACCGTAAAATGTCTAAGTCTAGGGACTCATGGCTACAACATGGGACACCTCACTAACAAACATGGGACACCTCACTAACAAACATGGACACCTAATATCACTCACATTCATGAGACTAACAACCCACATCCTAAATAATGGGGTAGTGGGATTACTCACAAAACAAACCATGACTCAACATGAGATTAAGTCAATTTAGGTGTGGTGGAGAGAAACAAATCGAGGGCTAGATTTGTATCATCAATTCTCATCATTTTCTTCAAAAAGGTGGATTTGAAAATGCATTTGAAGTTTTTCATTCATTTATTGTAAAACTTATCTCCATCTGCTAGCGTAAAAGATCATCATTTGATGCTCTGACATGACATACATGAATTACGCGTGTATCTGTAGATGTGTTTCACCTTATTAAATTTGATTCCTTGCATTTGGTTGGTAGACATGTAAACTTCACTTGAATTGGTTACACTGAGAAGATGATGTAGATGTGTATCACCTTATTAAATTTGATTCCTTGCATTTGGTTGGTAGACATGTAAACTTCACTTGAATTGGTTACACTGAGAAGATGATGTTCCGATGTCATTTTTACTCGTGCTTTTACCATCTTTGGTGTCTAAAATCACTCTTAAGTATGCCAATTATTTCACTACACTCAACATTCATGTCTTCACATTCTATTTTTGCGCTCTAGGTCCATCACTCTATTTTCATACAATCTCTTTCTGGCATTTAAGAAACTTCAAGTTCTAGAGTTTTATATTATCTTGAAAAGTTTTGTCCACATGTGGAGTTTATTTGTCCTGTATCTTTTCAATCATCAAACCATTCAGGGACATGGATCTTTTTTATTGAGTGGACCACTATATTAGGGTTGTATGTTGGATCCTTAAAGGGTATGTTCATGTCTTCCTTGTTGAGGAAAGTGGGTACATTGGAAAGTCAAGCTTTCTCATTTACAAGCTTTTCCATTTACTGTAGAATCTATTTTCCAACATGAGTGGAGTGAAAAATAAAAAGCACAATATTGCGCTAATTATCCACATGGGTAACTCTTATTTTCCCATTTCAATGGAAAGATAGAGGAATATAAACTGCTGAAATTGATGATCAAGATTTCTTTTACATTTGTAGTCGGTCAACATGTGATTTTTTTTTTTCAACCAACAAGCATGCATTCCCTAAATCAAACTGCCTCAAACAACAGTGATTGTTCAAAGACCACGGACCATCACTATATTTCTGTTTCAATCATTTTGGCCTGATCACCATACTTCTTTCTGAATCATTCTAAAGTGTTTGAATTTTTTCCCCAAGTGTGTTCACATACTTACTGTGTTCTTGGTCGCAAAGTTGCCGTGGAATTTACTCTTAGAAGTAACTGTAAGAGGCACTCACTGCATATTTGTTTTTAGAGGAAAAATCCTCCATATTTTATAAGCTTTGAAGCAAAATATGAAATATAAATATTTTTTTTAATTGTTTCAAGTGTCATGCTTTTTTTTAATTAAAAAAAACAAGTAGGTGATGAGGGTGTAGATCTCTTGCCTTCAACTAATCTGAGAGTTAACTCGTTGGTGATGCCAGACATCTTATGAATGGAATGACGACATGGGAATGTGTTATCCAATGAATGGTGCCAAATCACCTCAAGTATGTGGCTACTTATTTTATTGTATGACATGACAAAAATTTCATTAGATTGCTTTGACACCACTCATTGGAGTGCACAAAAAACCTTATGAGCACCACTGCTCAAAGGAATCCTACTCCTTATGAATGATACACCCTTATCTTTCATCATTTAGTTTCCTCCTCATAACTTGTTTTATTGGTCAAAGGGCGTAGATTACCTTCTTAAGAATCATCTGCCATTTGTAAAAATACCGTACATATGTATTGTTTAGTGGTACGGATAACTAGTTCAATAAATCTACCAACAATACCTATTGGAATGGTACTGACCCTGTAAAATGATAAGAAAACTCAAACCTCAAAGGGTAAAAAAGGGTAATAGAACAATACTTAGGTGCAACTTTGAGGAATGGTTGTATCTCTTCCTTGAGGCCGAGCCTAGCTACAAAGGGATTTGGTCTTTCCTTGGACTCCAAAAATGAGGAGATAAACATTCCTTGGATGCCATCATCCATTCCCTACCTTGCTATTGGTTTTTGTGTAATTTAGCTGAAAGAAGCATGTGAGATCCACTTTTCTGAGTCTAGATGCAATGCCGGGTTTGTAGTGTTTTTCTAATGAGGAACTGTTTCTCTCTTAATCAAGACAAACTAAGGTGTGTTCGTACTCGTGTTAAAGGGGATTCCGTTATTTAGGAGACTCTCCTTTGGTCATGTTTGAATCTCAAGGAGAAGGATGAGGTGACATGTATGTATCTAACTTTAGGACGAATGTTCTTAGTTGGGGCCCACATCTCCCTAGATCGTCAATTACTAAACCGGTGGCTTAGGATTAACCCACTTTCTCCTCTCTCTTTTAATGGACCCTTTCTGATTCTATTTGGATTGGTAGAGAGAAGAAAGAAAAATTGTCTTCTTGAGGAATCCTGTTTGGGAGTTGTTAAAGAGGAAAGTCGCCATCACCTATGATGATGGATAAGGTCGGATATAACATCTACTTCGGCCGTCATGCTAAGATAGGTCTAGGATTTTAGGCCAGATCAAGGATTTTAATAATAGGAACTCTAAGAAAACTGACTCTCAGTCCTCTCGATCACTCTAAAAAAAAAAGATGATACTAATTTCAACAGGATATTTTGACGGAGTCAAAATTCACTTAAGAAATAAAGTGTTCAATGTGGAATTATTATTCTAAATGCAATTATTTATGCAATTAATTGAGATCCACACCCCTAGCCCGTCAATTACTAAATGGTGACTTAGGAGAAACCCACTTTCCCTTCTTTCTTCTAATGGACTCTTTCTAATTCTATTTGGATTGGTAAAGAGGAGAATTAAAAACTGTCTTCTTGCAGTGTCCTGTTTGGTTGTTGTTAAAAGAGGAAAATTGGCATGACCTATGATGACGGATATGGTTAGATATAGTGCCTACTTCTGCTGTCATGCTAAGATAAGTTTTAAAAATCCGTGTTCTTGGAGTATCCTGTTTGGTAGTTGTTAAAAGAGGAAGATCGGTATCACCTATGATGAGAGATAAGGTCGAATATAGTGCTTACTTCGCCCGTCATGCTAAGAAAAGTACTAGATCTGGGGTTTTAGTCCAGATCAAGAATTTCAATGACATGAATTTTAAGAAAATCAACGCTCAATCCTCTTGCTCACTTTACAAAAAGAAAGATGACACTAATTTTAACAGGATAATTTTGACCGAGTCAAAATTCACCTAAGAAATTAGGTGTTTAATAAAAAATCAAAACGAACATGGAATTATTATTCCAAAGGCAATGAGTTACACAATTAATTGAGATTTACAATTGAAAGCAATTTAAATAATTACATGCATGTATGGAACTTAAAACCAATACTAATTCAATTCAACAGTTATTGAATAGAATTGTAATTTAATAAAATGAGAAAAATGCAAGACATGAAATTTAATTTCGTCATGCAAAGAATAAAATAAAATAAAATAACCCAATATTTAAATTCTAAAACACAAATACAAATTAAAATCAAAGAACCAAAATAAGATTCGCCTCACTGGGGTGACTCTAGACAAGCTCAAAGCTCAAACAGATTCAACTCTATTGGAGTAGTGTCCTAAAGTCCAGCTGACCTCTAATTAGTTGACTAAAAAAGATAAAGAAATAAAAGAAAAAAAATTAAAACAAGATCAGGTGAATATTAGAACAAGATCAACCGATTCACCTTTCTTTCCTCCTCTCTTTGTCTGTCTCTCAACTTGGCAGTGTCGAGTCTCTCTTCTCTTTTTTCTTTCTTTCTTTCTTCATTCTCATTCTCTGTTTGCGCCTTGTTGTTTCTCTACCGGTTTTCTATCCAACTCGGTCGTTCTTTCCTTATCCTCTTCCTCTTTCTTGCAAATTGTAGGGATGCAACATCTCCATCTTTAGATGGCCTTGCCATTTGCAGCTTTTCTTTCCTTTTCTATTTTCTTTCTTGAAAAGTCTCGAGTTTTGTACTCGACTTAGGTTTTTATTTTCTTTCTTTATTCTTGCGCAAATCTAGATAGTACTTATGCTTTCCTTTCTTCTAGATTCGACCTCATCAAAGATTCGAAGAACTTGTTGTTCTACTTTGGCTTTTTCTTCGAGCCTTCCTTTCTTACAGGAAAAAGCTCGGTCTGGTTTCGGTTTCTCACATAGCAGGCAACACCTGTTGAAGGTTTCCATTTTGGATTATTTCCAAACTCTTTCCAAGCGGGTCCATATGTAGTCAGATCTGGTTAATTGGGATTTGTTGCCCAAAAGTTGCTTAAATGGGTCCAGATCCTAAGTTGATGCAAATGGACTTTGATTTGGGATGTAAATGGGTCTATTGGATTGGGTTTGAGGTCACCTCTTCCCTCAATCCATCCAAGCATAGATTCAGAGAGCAAATTCATTGATTTCTCT
Source organism: Chimonanthus salicifolius (assembly GCA_013350335.1). Lineage (NCBI taxonomy): Eukaryota > Viridiplantae > Streptophyta > Magnoliopsida > Laurales > Calycanthaceae > Chimonanthus > Chimonanthus salicifolius. The sequence continues at coordinate 26,488,131 of CM023541.1, read as the reverse complement.
TAAATGGGTCTACTTGTCTTCAATTGCGATGCGGGATCGATGCTAAGCAATCCAGCAAAATAGAGATCCCTAGTCTTCACGAAGACTGGGAGAAGGAAAAGAAGAGAAAATAGGAAAAGAGAGAGAAATAATTTCATATTTCATTCTATTGCATGTACGTGTGTGTGTCTTCACATTACATCAACCTTTTTATATAGAAAATTGAAATTAAGAAACCTAAATATAAAGGGAATCTTAGCAATACTAGGAAACTACTTAGACCGAAAACCTAAATAGGGCACCTAATTATATAGGAGATGAATAAAATAAAACTTAGAAATTAACAACTTGCTAAAAAAATAAAAACAATAATAATTGGGGCCCACTTGTGATATCTGTGTTCTACATCAGTCTTCTGGTCTTGAAATGAACTCGTCCTCGAGTTGAAATCAGCCAAAATCATTGCACAGTCGCCATAGCTGTAACACCCCGCCCACATGGGGGTGTGGGAATTGTCCCAAAACGCCCAAGAGGTGGGTTGTGAGGGTGTTAATAAAGAAGGGGCAGTCACACCTCAACAAGAGGCCTTTTTGGCCTAGTCTGGTGGGTCGGGCCCAGAACAAAACTTGAGGGTCCATGGGCTTAAAGAGGACAACATCTTATTGAGTCGGTACAGGTCGTGACAATTGGTATTAGAGCATGGTTCCACTCTCGGCTTGTGTGAGCGCTCTACCTGTGTGTTGTGTTACCTATGTGGACCCGTTGTCTGTGTGACATGACCAGGGGTAGAAAAATCGGCCGGGCCAAGATCCCGGCCGATTTTTCATATCAGCCGATATATCGGCTGAATTTTCTCTCTCCTACCCTTTTTTTTTTTAAAAAAAAAAAATTTCAAAAAAATTACAGTAAATGCAGATAATTATGGGCTTATTGAATATGTAATTTTTTCATAAAATATCGGACATTTACATCTTCTAATATATTTTTGAAGTTACGATAACGGGAAATTATATAATTAGTAATAAAATTGTGAAAATTATAAGGAAAAGGATATAAATGAGGAAATTTTGTAAAAATAATTTCATAATTTATTTTCTTAGTCAATGAGTGTTATTTTAAGTTAGGGTATCCCTAGGGTGTGCCGAAAACACAGTATTTTACAAATAAGGGTATTCCTAGAGTGTGCCGAAAACACATTTAGGAAAGTCAAAAGACCTTAAAGTCTTAAAGTATTTTTATCAAGTTATCGTAATTAGTCCGGATATTCAATTTGAGAAATTTTAAAAATACACAGTGCTTAAAAAATAAAAAATAACTTTAAAGTTTAAAAGGAGATTTTATTATTTAATACACTATGCGCATTATTTTTTAAGCATCGTGTATTTTCAAAATTTCTCAAATTGAATATCCAGACTAATTACGATAATCTGATAAATATACTTTAAGACTTTAAGGTCTTTTGACACTCCTAAATGTGTTTTCAGCATACCTTAGGGATACCCTTATTTGTAAAATACTGTGTTTTAAATATTTAGGAGTGTCAAAAGACCTTTAAGTGTTAAAGTAATTTTATCAGGTTATCGTAATTAATCCTAATATTCAATTTAAGAAATTTTGGAAATACATAGTGATTAAAAAATAAATTTAAAATTTTAAAAGAGAATATTATCAAGTACACAATTTGAAAAATAACTTTGATAAAATATCAGATTACACAGAATTTTCAAGTGAGTTCTTTTATGCAACTCACGAGAGTTACTTTTTGTCAAATGGGTTTTTACCCTTCTTCTCTTTCACTCTCTCTATTAAACCTTAGCAGCCGACACCAGTCTCTGCATTTTTCCCACTCTGTGTATTTTTCCCATCAACGAAGAAGAGAAAGAAGAGAAAAGAACTGTTAAAGGTGTGCGATTTTTTTTCTTCAATCTTTTCTCCATATTTTCTTTTTTCTCTTTCCATTCTTGTCCGCTATTTAAAAAAAAAAAAGGGGCTTTTTTTAAAAAAAAAAAAAAAACCAAATTTTTTAAAATTCGGCCCATATCATGGCCGATAATTCGGTCATATCGGCCGAATTTTTTTTTGTACGGCCGATACTATACGTATCGGCCGATATAATTCGGTGGTCGAAAATCCGAATTATATCGGCCGATACGCACAGTATCGGCCGATATTTTGACCCCTGGACATGACAGAGCTTGGGACGGCTTTGGTCTTAAGGGAGGGTGGATTGTAACACCCCACCCTCATGGGGGTGTGGGAATTATCACACATCGCCCAAGAGGTGGGTTGTGAGGGTGTTAATATAGAGGGGGCAACCACATCTCAACAAGAGGCCTTTTGGGCTTGGTCTGGTGGGTCGGGCCCAAAGCAAAACCTTGAGGGTCCATGGGCCCAAAGAGGACAATATCTTGTTGGGTCGGGACAATAACAAGTAGAAATGTCTCGAGGAACCCGAAAATGTCTTGAGAAATCAGACTAAGGTGTAGACCAATCCTGAAACGTCGAAAAATGATTTCGGTAACAGTGCAACTTGCAATGCACGTATGATGAGAGCTTTCTTTCTTTGAAACGAAGAACCCAAGGACCGCACACGGGCTCAAGCAAGGACGAATCAATATGATCGCAAAGGGGTCTTCAAATTGCACCTGAGGGATGTGATGTGCGAAAGAGATGTTAGGAGTGACGGAAAGGGCACGGACCACCATAGAAAGGTTCTTGCTATCTGAATCACTTTATGTGCTGTGAATGGGGGAGGATTGGGAAATGGGCGGTATTGATGGTGCTGGTGGAGGTGGTATTGGTGATGGTGGTAGTGGTGATTGAGTTGAGGGGACGGGTTGACCAGATTTGAGTGCATAGAGTTATCTGTTACCTTCGTCTTTATGTACACAAGTATGGACATTTGAAGCTCGGCAAACGTTTCTTTCAAATCTTGGAACTTAGATTTGGTGAGTTTCAGCATTGTTTGATGCCATTATCGCAGTTGCATTTGTTGAATATATTATAATTAGTCTTTAATTAGGTTTTTAAGTTTGGGTTTCTTTCTTATTAAGAGATGTATTTAGTTTAGATTTAGAGTTTGACTAGAATAGCTCCAGGGTCGGCTAGAAACTGTATATGTGTAATAGACTTGATAAGTAATACAGTTTCTTAGTTTTTAACATGGTATCAACCAAATCACGATCCTAAGTAGAGAAAAAACCACCGATCGAGATTTCCTCCTCTCCCTTTGCCCGACGAATCTCGTTGGCAGAGGGAGGGGACATGTAAACAACACTTTTACTCCTCGTTTGGCCCTCATTCTGCACCATGAGAACCAAATCTCGGCGTTCTTCTTCTGCCAGCAACCAGATAGCCATTATCCTGTTCGGACACCCAGATCTACCCCTCATTTCATCGCATGTGCCAAATCTCTGCTGTGTTGTTGCAGCCCATTTTGTCTCTGTTTGTTTGAACCTTGTTTTGCACCCCAAATCTTAGTTTCAGATCTACCAAAGGCCGCTCGCAATATGTTGCAGCGTCAACTTGCTGCTTCCTCCTTCAAGCCTTTCAGGCTTTGCCTGACGCACCCCCTTCTCCGGCATCTCTCTCGCTCCAAGATCTGATTTCAGATCTTGCTGACCGTGTTTCCAGATCTGTGATTTGTTTGCCCTGCCCACCTGTTCACGCCATCCTTGCCACAGCCTCAGATCTGCTATCTCTGACTGGATTTTGCTCTGGACACAACGCCTCTGCATTTGCCGCGCCTTGCACCTCTCTGTTTTCTCGACTTGAGATCTGCTGCTACCTCTGGGCTTTCCTTGCCTCTACTCCCCCATCTTGCCTCCAACTGTGCTCAGATCTGAGTGAGACTCAGATCTGTACATGTGCTTGCAGCCCATGTTTGAACCTTGTGATTACACCCAGATCTGTTTCATCCGTGCCTATGAATAGGGTAATCACAAATTATGGGGCCTTTTTAAATGTTACTTGATTAATGTCAAATAGTGCGGAATTAAGAATCAATTAATCAAGTTTGTGCGATAATCAAAGTGTGCAAGATTAAGAACAATCACACAACCAAATACCAATACAAAAGATTTATAGTGGTTCGGTTAAATAACTTACATCCACTGTTGAGACTCACCCAACCTTGGGCTATCTCCAATTTACTAGGCATTTGAATTACACCAACACAATAGAATAGGACTTCCACCTATCCAATTGATAGGGACTTTCACCGAATTCCTATCCCACTATTTTTTATAGTGGTTAAAGAGAAAAACTATCTCTTCAATCCACTTCACAATGACATAGATTTTAAAGTAAAATCTAAACTAAGAATCACTTGCGTTTGAAGCTTTTGCAAATGAAGCTGTGCTTCTTGAATCGATCCACCCAATGTGAGCTCGTACAATCCTGACGTTGATGTAGACCCGTTATGTAGAGCAACCACAATCCTTGGATATGGTCTTCTAGAAAATTGGGTTTCAATTTCTATCCTAGAAGCTTTGGCTTAATGCTTCTCTCTTAATCACAATCTTTACCGATTGGATACTATACTTGAATGATTTGCAAGTTGAATGCCAAGAGAGAATAAGCCTATGAGATTGCCTTTGGCCTTCAGAGTTTTGGAGTGGTAGATGAGGGTCTTTAATGCTTTTGATGTCTAACCAAAGCTCACCAAACATTGATATATTTATAGGCAAACATAAAAAATTTGTATCACTAAAACACACGATGGATCATGTACAGGCGATCAATCGTCCGTCTTTAAATTCTTTTCCATCAACCTTACCGTTAAGCATTTAATGCACAATAACGGCTCTAAAATGGTAACCTTACGATAGATCGTGCCACACGATTGATCGTTCGTGTTTCTGGCGACTGATCGCGGGTTGGAGAATGTATCGGTCTGAGACTGACTGTATTTTCCAGTGTAAGTCTCATTTAGGCCCAGAGCGATTTGTTCTTGCCCCATACTCACGATCGATCGCGATACCGATCTGTTCCTACCCTGTACTCATGATCGATCGCATACTCGATTGATTGTGTGATACCAAGTTTTTCAGGCTTTGTTTAAGTCCAGCCTATGTCATGTCTCAGCGATGCATCGCCCATACGATTGATTCGTCAAGGTTTCAGACGATCGATCGTGGGCACCCGATAGTATTGTCTTGAGACCACATGAGTTTGACAATTTTGTTCAACCAGAACCCGCAACATTCTACACGACATATCGCAAGACCACGATTGATCGTGTGATATCCCTGGCAACTAATCGCCCGACATGATGTGTCGTCCTGACAGTGAATTCATATTTCTAAGTTGGGTTCTAATTCATTGTCAAACACATGTTAGGCTTGTCTAGTTATCCAGATGTGATCTCTAAGCCTATGCATGGTCTACCTAAAGTATGAGTACCACCTAAGGTCATCTATGGTCACTTACCATCAGTGATTACCATACATGTTGATCCGTTGAGTCTTCACACTTCAACCAATGCTTGAGATTTTGAGTCTTGAGCTTCTATCTTCAACGCATTACTTCACTTAAGTCACGAACTTGACAAACAGGTGATTCGGCAAGCTGGGGCACCAACACTTTTTATATAGAAAATTGGAATTAAGAAACCTAAATAAAAGGGACTAGAAAATTAAGTAGATGGAAAACTTAATTAGGCACCTAATTATATTGGGAAAAAATAAAATAAAATTTAGAAATTAACAACTTGCTAAAAAATGATAATAATAATTGGGGTCCATTCGTGTCCTACATCAAATTGGGTCTAGTTTGTTGGGTTGGATGCCAGCATCTTTACTATAGTAGAAATGTATGCTACCATAAGAGTAATGGAAACTAAAGTTTTCTACTATTTAGCCCTTTTCTCTTCCGTGTCTTTTTCCTTCACGTGTTACACAGTATTCTATTCGGTTCTCCCAATCCAAACAAAATTTTCTACTTATTTTTTATCCTCTCTCCTTTTGCTTATTCAAGTGTTACTCTTTGTATGATATTTTGTTCAGTCTATGACATTTAGTTTTGCTTTTATATCTTGTTTCTAGAATTACTTTATTTTATAGAGAAAATCAGTTTATGTTGAGATTGTAAGTTCTCTTTAAATGAATGAAGAGAACAACAATAGGGTAAGGATGAAATCGAATTCAAAATACACACACGGCACAATTGGATTGGATGCCTCTCAGGAAAGTGCTAGTGTCATATTTGTTGTATCCCTCGTATTCTTGCAATCATTCATTCCAAGAGCTAGAGAATCATTCCATGGATAATTCATTTCCTAAATTGCTTTAATTTTAAATTCTAGTGATAAAGTATCTGTAAGGACTTAGTCTTGGACCTCATAACTGATGCAAGAGTACTTCAACGTAAAATCTGTGATGGGGGAAAACGTTTCTTCATTACTAATGCGCTTGATTTATATGGAATTTTCACTACTAACCAGCCCTTGTGTCGTGTCTTTTGTCTTCCTTTTTATTTTTAATTGAATTTCGTTTTCTTCCTCAACTGATTAATGTACCTAATATTCTTGACAAATTTGATCTCTTCAGCCATCCTGTTAACCTGATCAACAGATTTGGAGAAGCCACTGCTTCCAAGTAGGAACTTGGCATGATCCTACCATCATACTGTCATAGTTCTGTTTCTCTTCTCAAGATTGCTTATACCCTTTATTCAAAAAAAAAAAAAAACCACCTCGGACCCATACTAGTTGGTTTATACCATTTTATTAACCATGCAATTAGGGTCTATTACCTACATATTTAATTGTAGGATCCCTAGATTTTAAATAGGATATCAATAAGCCAATCTCAAATAGATACAAAGATGTTTACATGATGACGAGAACCAATGAACCAATGCTAATCTAACCCCTCTAAAACTTTCAAACAGCTAATTTAGCTTAATCTTGTGACTGGAACCATTAGATGGTTATCATTCGTGGGTTTATACTGGATGAACTGTTTTCACCACTCAATGATTAGTGTTCACTAGTGATTATATAAAGTTGAATAGTGAAATTTGAACAGTAAGTTGGTGAAATGGCCTGAGCCCTGAATGATGAATTTTTATTTGAAGTTTGAACTTATCCATACTGCTGAACGTGTATGCGTAGCCCACACTAGAACAAGACAGATTATGTGTCCTCATCTTTAGATCCCTTTGTTAGAAGATTATAACAAGATATCCATTTCAATCACCATGATCTTTACTTCTGATTTTACACTTTTCTCATATGCATTGTCATAGGACCGGAGCAAATCCAATCCAATCCATGGGTTGAGTGGTAGCGATGGGCTGCCTTATTCTCCTCTTTTGTAGGTCACCTTTGGAGAGTGGATGCACATGTTCACTAACTCACAAATTCACACCTACTTTGTGAGATCCACACCGTCTAAGTTTGATTTCTTCGATCGATTTTTTGATCCAGGAGGGTCTACAATCACAATCATGATCATATTCGGGTACATGCATCAAAATATACTTTAAATAAGCTATAGTAAAATGGGCGTAATTTTGTCATATGGACTTGATTGAGGCAATTCCAGAGGTGTTGGAAAGAGGACTCAAAGAGTTACATGACGAGAGGTCAAGGTGACTCATTTGGTATACCGAATGAGCATATAATTGATCGAAGCATTAAGACATCGTTTATCCCTCCCTCTGAAATCGCGGTCAAAGATTGATTTTTGGTCATGGTAGAACTGAGAATAAGCTGGATAGAGTTCTTGTCAACCATCTTAACCACTCTTCCCGCCATTATTTCGAGCCGTGACTCTCTGACCACATAGGCATTTAGATTAACATTAGATATCATCACCCCAAAGGCAAGTATCCTTTTAGATTCATTAATTCTTGGTGTAATGAGCACGGTTTCCTCGAGCTAATCGGGCAGAATTGGAACATCCACGTTGCGGGTACTCCCATGTACAAACTGATTTGCAAGATGCAATACTTGGAAATTGCTCTTTTCCGATGGCATCGAAGCAAGCCAAACTTCAAGCAGAGTAATCGCAACTGCCAGGGATCGCCTGTTTTAGGCCCAATCTAATTTCGACTCTGATCAATCTCACTCCAATTTTTTTGGGCATACAGACTGCGAAGGACTTACTGAATAAAGCTCTGGACTGGGAGATTAGGCTTCTTCAACAAAGGACTAGAATTCTTAACTTGAATTGAAAGGACATGGGCAGCAATTTTTTCCACAATTCGGTTAAAGTGAGGCAGCACTGGAACAATATTCAGCGTATCCTCTACGACAACGTCACCGAGACAGACAAACCCGCTATTATTGTTGAGTCATTCGTCCATTATTTCACTGAGCTCTTCAATGGTAACCCTATTTCCCAGTTGAATTTTTCAAACCAATTTGATGGGAGTGCAGTGATCTCTAACCTTACTGTTGCTTCCTACGAGGTGAGCCCTGATTCTTTTTGCATATTTGACATTACTAAGAGACTGCAAAATGGTGACTCTGAAAAGTTAATCCGCCCTATTGATCCTTCCGAGATCTGGGCTGTGGTCTTCACCTCTAACCCCATGAAGGCTCTTGGACCTGATGGTTTCGACCTTCTCTTCTTTCAGAAATGTTGGGATATTATTGGGAATGATGTTACCCTAGTTATTACCGATTTCTTCATCTCTACAAAGCTTCTCAAGCAGGTCAAAGCTTCCTTTCTTGTACTGATCCCCAAATCCACTGCTGCGATCAAACCTGAACACTAGAGGCGAACCAACGAGATTTACAAGATGATCTCTCGGGTCCTAGTGAACAGGCTGGAACCTCATGTTGTTGAGCTGATTAGTAATCACCAATCTGCTTTCATCCTAGGTCGGAATATCTCGGATAACATCATGCTTTGCCACGACCTCCTTCGCGGTATTCATCTTGATAGGGGATCGCCCCATATGTGCATCAAAATTGACCTTCGCAAGGCTTTTGACAGTGTGAAATGGGACTGCCTTCATCCTTCGGAAAATGAACTTCAATGATATATGGATCTCTTGGATTAATGAGTGCATCACTAACCCTGCTTTCTCGGTGTTGATAAATGGTACTTCTCATGGCTTCTTCCAGTGCGCCGTTGGTCTTTGCCAGGGTGATCCGTTATCCCCCTTCCTCTTTTGTTTGATTATGGAGAGCCTATCTTGTGATATCAACAAAAGTGTTGAGAATGGTTCCATCATTTGCCCTTTCAGGAAAGGTAACACTACCATATCCCACCTCCTTTTTGCCGATGACCTTATGGTTTTCTGCTCGGCTGATTTAGATTCGGCATTGGACTCTGAAGCAGCTCCTTGATGATTTTTGTTCCTTCTCTGGGCTATCCATTAATTTGAATAAGAGTCCGATTATCTTCTTTGGGTCTGTTAGTTACACTGCGGATATCTGCCAGATTCTTGGTATGCCCCCCCAAGCTACTCTTCCTATCATATACTTGGGCTTGCCGTTGTTCTCTTCGAGATTGAAGCTTTCCGACTGCTCCAAGCTGCTTCTCATGGTTCAGACAAAGTTAGGTAGTTGGAAAAGTAACTCTCTCTCTCTTATGCTGGCTGGCTTGAACTTCTGAAATCTACTATCAACGGGCTACACATCTACTGGGCTCACTCTTTCCTCTTACCTGTTGCTGTCTCTCTTCAGATTGAGAAACTCATGCGTTCTTCCTATGGGGGGACAATCTGTGCAAATCTTTGCACACTGTGGCTTGGGAAAAAAAAATGTTCTCCCAAGGATAAGGGGGGCTGGGTCAAGGCGCATTCGACACATTAATCTTGCTTGCCTTATGAAGCAATCTTGGAATATCGCCTCTGGTAAGAATAGTCTCTGGCTAAAGTAGATCCATGAGAAGTACATCAGAAACAAAAGCTTCTGGGATATCTGTCCTAAGAACACTACTTCATGGGCTTGGAGATCTATCTTGGCTGCTAGAGATCTTGCCAAAGCCAACATTGTCCATGCCATCGGTAATGGCCGTTTAACTAAATTCTGGTTAGATCCTTGGATAGGGCTGGGTATTCACCTCGTAGACATTATTTCCAATCGCCAAATCTATGCCATGGGGCAAAACAAAAATATTACTGCTTATCATTTCATATGCAATGGGAAATGGAAGTTGCCTACGACCTCCTCTTGCCTTAACTGACCTTAGGCACACAATTATCTCTAGAAAATTGCCTCTATCTGATGTGAATGACCAAATCACTTGGGCTGCTGATCGGTTGGGTATTTTCTATTCATCCTCAGCGATTGATGCCTCTTTCCCTATTCACAACAACCCTTCTTGGATCAACAACACTTGGTTCTCCGGTTGCATCAACAAGCACTCTTTTGCTGCGTGGCTTCTTTTCAATTCTGGTATTAAGACGAAGCAAAAGTTGCTCAGCTGCGGGGATACCTTGTAACACTCTTTGCGCCCTTTGCTATACTGCTGAAAAATCTTCTTCCCATCTGCTGGTCTGCACATTCATCTTATCCATTTGGGATATCTTACGCAAATTTGGGCACCTGAGGCTTTCGGACAACATTTGGGATGACCATGATGCTCTCATTGCCTCTAGGAGTGGTCGTCTTGAGAGTTTGACTGCAAATTTGGCCCTCCCTGCGGTCATTTGGCACACTTGGCAAGAAAGAAACATCCGTATTTTCCAAAATTGCTATAAATCTAGTGATAGTATTTGTTACAGCATCCTCCATGACATCTGGGACAGGATCTTCTTCCTCCTCTCTAATGATAATCTATGTAAGGCAAGTGGTTCCTTCCTGGCCCTGTGGGATCTTCCTCCGGCTTCGAGAACCTCGGTTCGTGGCACCCTTTCAGATGCTTCCACCATTGCCGGACTGCTGTTTCTTGCCTCCTCATCGACTCGTTTGCCATCGGCAACCAATCGTCCACTGTTGCCTCTCTTATTAGTCATTCTGCCTTTGGTATGATTGTTTGGCCCTCCTTCATTGGCGACACCATTTCCAATCTCCTGGATGCTACCCAAATTTGCTTGCACAAGATTCTTTCCTGAAACATTACGGTGGATAATCTTCAGATTGGTTGTAGAGACTCATTCAGCCTCATCACAAGACAACGCCCATCAACTTGGAGCTACAAGTGCTTGATCCTTGCTATCGTGAATCTGCTGAATTCTACTTGTTGCAATTCTATCACTCCTGTTGACTTTGTTCACAAGTCCAGTCTCTCGAATTGGGTTCACCTTCAGGAGGACCATCTTTTTGTTAGCTCTGGCATTTTCCACAGTTGGGTGCCACCATGAGCCCATTTTTTTGGTTTCTGTGTGTTTCTGGGCACTTTCTTTTATTTCCTATCTCTCTGCCCTTGTATTTTCTTTTTTTATTCTAGTTTCTTTTGATTCTAGATCCTCCTCTATCTTGTTTGGGCTCTGGCCCTGTAAAGATTTTCTTCTTGCCTTTGATTTCTTTGTTTCGCCTCGGCTGTGGGTCTTTACTTGTAAATTCTTCGGATCCCCTTTTGAATGGAATACTACTAATGTTCTTTCAAAAAAAAAAAGATTAATTTTTAATATTTCGAAACTTTGACTGCAATTATCTTGATCTTGAGAGTCTTTAAAAGAGACTTTTGATGTACTTGATAAATTATACTTACTATTTTTAGACCTATTATAAATACTTTATACTAGGTACGTCTTAGTAGGTGTAGAAAACGATTTTTCCACTCTTATGGGGTGGGACATGGTCTCCACTCTTTTGTTATACCTAAATAGGGATTGAAGTAGAATTTTTTTTTTTTCTACAGTTTATTATTGATTTAATAGTTAAGATTTTAAAAATTGATTAAAATAATCCAAAATGGTCATTAACAAAAAAAATTATTTCCATGTTTATGGAAATTTTGGGATTTTTTTGACAATTTTTTTTCAAAATATTTAAAATTCTTGATTCTAAAATTATATAGAAATGAAGCTAGAATTTTCTTAATTTTCTATAATTTTTTCAGAATTTTTTAAAAAAATAAAAATAAAATCAAGAGCGAAGAGAATACGTATCAGTGCACCGATTTTTTTTTTAGATTTGTAAATGGGTGGAAATTTACACATTTTGGAGTCAAATTCAGTCTCTCCTCCACTGCAGCAAATTACGGGGCAACCGCATTATGGAAATGGCAAAACCCTCGAGATCCATACCATGACCTTTCCATTTTATAAAAGAAATTTAGAAGACTTCTCAAGTCTTCCTATTTAAAGAGATTGTCCTCCTGATGAAATATGTAGGAAATAATAAAGATATTGGTATGTATAGATCATTAGATTTTGAAAATTTGATTTGTTATGACTTAAGAGTTATTGATTTTTCGTATTTAAATGAGAAGTTTTATTTTCAATTATATATTTTACAAAAGCATCTCTCTCATTCAACCAGCCATGATAAATGTGCAAGAAAGTATAATCTAATCTTGGATTCCATGTAATTCTGGTGGTACAAACAGAATATCGAGGCACAGCAACGCATTCGTGGACTCTAAATGTATAATTTTTTAATTCATCTTTATTTTTTATTTTTACATATTTAAACTTAAAAAGTACAATTTTAATTTTTTAAGATAAGTATAACAAACATATGAAACTCATTTCTCAACTTGTCTTTATATAAAAGAGAGTTTACAGTGCCGTCTGGTGATTTCCTTTCAAGTTAGAAAGAAAATAAAAAAAATCATTAAAAGTGGTTAAAAATAGAAATAAATTTGATTTAATGAATCTGAAATACTTCACCTATCAAAATCATATTAATATTAAAACAATAGAAAAGTTGTGTAAAAAGAGGAAAAAAAATAAAGAAAATGGATTTGAGGAGTGGATTTGGCAAGAGGAAATTGTGTAGAAACTGAAAGAAAATAGAAAAGTGGATTTTATAATTAAATTTGGTTTGTTTGAAGGATTGGTTTATATTTTTTATGTTAGTATGTGAAGTAAAATATAAATTGTATAAAAAATTGTAACGTGGAGAAAGAGTCACCTGTTAACAAAGTTTTTTCAATATCACTTGCATGAACCGCTTGTGTCACTTGTCACTAGTTTGTCAAGTGTGAAGGTCGCCCGACTTGAACGAGTTGATGAAAACCATAGTGTATTCTCATCATTCACCAGGAGGAATAATTTCGGTGGTGGGGGTCAACAACTGATCTGGGCGATTCATCACTCATCAGTTGATCTACTTGTGAGAAATGTACAAACAGAATTTCCAATTTTGCTTATTCAAGGGCTGTACTTACTATGGGCATCTTTTTTTTTTTTTTGATAATATGGATATCTCTATCTTACATTGGAGGTGAGATTAATTCCACGGATACACGAAACCACCTGCAAGTTTTGTATATCAAGTAAGCCCATGACGAGAGAGGGATAGGGAGGGCTTTTTGCACGGTCTAAGGTTTGGATTGTTGAATCATGATTCACGAGTGCTGTTATCAAATAGGCAAAAAAGGGTTTAAGGGCACCTTTTCATGTTAAGCTTCCAAACATGTCATTATTATTATTTTTATCTTTTTTCTTCTCTTTCTTTGTACAGTATGGAGGATCCTTTTCCCTGAAAGGTGCAAAGCAAACAGGGATAATTTTTTCTTGATCATTCATTTTATTCTCTCAATATCCACCAGCTGAACAGTTTGAGATATTTAGGTTGTGCACTTGTGCATCCATATGATTTTTTGGGCTTTGACCCATACAAGAAAGATCACTAGATGTGTGAGACTCTGATTCCATTTATCTGTTTCTTTAGATGGTTGAGTTATGAGAATTCCTTTTCAATTCATGTCCTGAAAAAAGAAAATGGATCCATTTCTGTAATTTAATTCTCTGGACTTGGACAAGCTTGGTATTTGCCCTCCGAGTTGTTTGAATTGTTATAAAATCAAATTGATTGTTAGACTCTTATTTTGGATCTCCATCTGTATTTGAAAATGTTATTCTGTTGGGATTATCTTATTCAAGATGCCTTTTAAGATTCTAGTCACACATCAGCCCCAAAACAAATTGTTTGATCCAATAAATGTGTATTTTATTTACAAGACTACCCATTGATACATGCATCCCTTATTTAGTAAAAAGGAGTGAGCAACAGTGGTGAATGCAATGGATTCCTCACTCTCATCTTTCTTTCCACGTCATTCACTTCAACATTGTCTCTTGAATCGCTCCCTTTTTTGCAGGGGACAAATACTTAAAACCCATAGTAATATCTGATCCGGAAGTAAACATGATTGAAAGAACGGTGGATGACGAATGTTTAATCCTTGCTAGTGATGGCCTGTGGGATGTTTTGTCTAATGAAATGGCTTGTGATGTGGCTCGCCGGTGTCTCCACGAAGGGAGCCCATCATCATCAGCTACTGCAGCAGAAATTCTCACTACTGGTGGTGATGAATCTATTGATGTTGACAAAGAGATTGAAGCATCACGATCGCGTTGCTCACTTGCGGCTGCATTGCTTACTCGCCTTGCTTTGGGCCGGAAAAGCTCCGATAACATTAGTGTCATAGTGATTGATTTGAAAAGAGGGTGATGGGGGAAGCTAGGTTGGCTTCTGTTTCTATCATATGTATGAACTGTTCGTTTAATGTAGTGTGAATTTAATACACCTCAAGAAAATAAAATTTCATGTAAGAGAAATTGTATAGTTTGACAATGCAAAATTATCTAATTTTACGAGAAACTGTGGCTATTTACATTGTCTGAATAGATTTATTTTTGTGCTCTGGTGATTGGATTTAGATTTGTGCAATTAGGCAAATAATTATTCCTATTGGAGGCTGATATCAATTTCAAAATTTTAAAAATGTTAGATCAATATTTTAAACATATCAGTTAAATATTTCAGTCCGTGTATACATATAATTTACATATGGTGAAGCATAAACATATTTCATGATAATATTGTGCGAGTGCTTGGGTCATCAAGTAAAAATGCGTCCTCGGTAGCTTTTATGAAAGTGATTCTAGTGTTAGCTTTGGACTCAGCTGTGGCTTTGCATAGTTACTTATCTTTTGCTCTGACGAGATTTTAATATTTTTGTTTTATTTTTAAAAAATAAAATGATTTCACCATGAAGGTTAAATTTAAATACTAATATGTTCTATGCTTCTACCATTTTTAATAATTAACTAACATAACCACATAAAATATACCCCAATTAACAGTTACAAAACTTCATTCTCGATTCTACGAGAATTTTTATGAAAGCGTTTCATGTGGAAGCTTCATTTTCTCAAAATGTATTCTCATTTTTGGCCTAATTCTTCTTCTGATGGTCGATTCAACATCTGATAAAAAAGATATACCTTGGTTATATTTTATCTCTTCAACAAGTTTAGTAACGCTAGCCTTATTGTTCCGATGAAGAGAAGAATCTATAATTTGCTTTTAGGAAATTTCCAAATGAACAATTTCAACGAAATCTTTCAATTTCTTATTTTACTATGTTGAACTCTATGTATTCCTACACTACAGAGTACAAATCAACTGATTTTTAATATCAAGAAGAAATTTAAGACATTCAGCTCTTTTGAGTAAAAGGGTATTGGATAAAATTCTAGATGCATGTAGCCTTCACAACCAATCGGCATTGGCTCAAAATCTTATCGTCTACGGTATACTTTAGATTGCAAGTCAGTCCATACTAATCTTATTATTACGGAAAAGACGATTGTGGCTCCAAGCCGCAAGTGAGAAACTGTTTTAAATATAAAAAATGAATCTTTATAAAAGTTGTAAACTTTTTAATAAATAATTTAATATAAAATTTTATAGTAGGAATTTTTGCTTTTATTAAAAGACTGGTATGGTTGATATGAAAAAAATTGAGTATTCTTATGTGTCATATCAGATAGTGGATTTATCTAATGATCATATTATGAAAAATTAGTGGCTTCCAGTCGTACTTTCACTATTCTGCCATCTTCTATCTTCTCTCCAAATTGGGTTGTGGCGAGAGCTGCTTCGATGAATACTTCGCTAATCATAACCATGGTAATGTGGTGCTTGCTACTATTTAGTTCTCCTGGCCCGGAGTGTGGGCCTTTGTGGTTTGGTTAGATTTTTTCTTCTGGCCTGGCACATGCGGTCTAAAGAATATTGAAATTTGATGATCTCTACATTCCATTGCAATGTATTATATACACATTATAACCCTTAAACAGGGAAAGAAATAAATCAAGAACCCCTTGATTGAGAATACAAATTAGGAAAGGTGAGTCACGAATGGCT
This sequence comes from Chimonanthus salicifolius, assembly GCA_013350335.1. NCBI lineage: Eukaryota > Viridiplantae > Streptophyta > Magnoliopsida > Laurales > Calycanthaceae > Chimonanthus > Chimonanthus salicifolius. The sequence goes on along the minus strand of CM023541.1, from coordinate 26,471,927 downwards.
GAGTCAAGATCGTTATCTGTAAGATGTCTTGCCGTTAATACTCCTCTGCAAACTCGACGTGTAGAACAAACGAGTTGGGAACTGAGCTGAGAGAAGTGATATTTCTACAGTCCTTTAGTGAAAATGTCAGCGAGTTGGTCAAGAGAAGAAATGAACTGAATCCGGTGAGTGCACGCAGCAACACGTTCACGTACAAAGTTGTTAGTGCCCCCACTTGCTGAGTCCCTAAGTTTGTCAATTCCGTGACTCGAGAAGAAGCACTTACTAGAAGCTTGAAGATTCAAGGTGATCAATAGTGAAGATCATTGTCCACCAGATTAAAGCTCATAGTTATGGAAATCACAAAACAAGTATTTAGCCATAATTGACTTTAGGTAGAACCCATACCTTTGGAGGACCATTCATAGGCTTAGTTGAACAAATGGTAAAATCATAAAAAGGAAGCTTGACAGTGAATTGGAAGTGAACTTGGAAATATGAATTAAGTTCACTGTCAGCTTGATTAGTCGTTCTCACCGACCCCTCGGTGGAAACAGGATCGACCCATCGTGGTCAAAGACTGGTCGGCAAGATTGACAAAGGTTCTGCATCATAGAACTGTCATTTAGGGTATGCCTCTGATGGAGAGTCTTGTATGCACCGACCCCTCGACAATGAACTTAACGACCCCTCATGATCAACGACTCGTCGATGATAACTTATGAGTTCTGGAAATTAGAACTTAAGTGGACTCTCAAGAAAACAGACATCTTGGTAATTCAAGACCGATCGAGAGTACTAGGACCGACTCCTCGGTAAAGGGCAACATGTCGTTCTAGGCAGGACAAGTTTCAGGACATAAAACTCTATCTGTATGGTTTTGCTCCAGATCGAGACCCTCGTATGGACTGACCTCGCAGTACCGTGACTGTCGACCCACTGGTGACACCAACCTGTCGATTGGAAGTAATTATATCGTTGGGAGTGCATTTAATGTACAACGGTCGGGTGGTTGAATAGTAATAAATATGAATACCGACCCATCGGTGTCCCCGACTTGTCGGTATTGGACAGTTTGAAAAACTGTGTTGACTCGTCTATGAATATGAGTTGTGTGATCACTTAATCATCTTACTTGAACTGAAAAAATTCACACACTCTAAGGAACGATCAACTCTCTTGTTCCTACACCTGAGAATCATATACAACCAATCTATTGATTGAGTTAGTGAAAGAGAGAAAGAGAAGAGGAAATTAAAGATACAAAATAGGAAAGATATTGGTAGAACTAGGTTCCTAGTCACCCTGAAATTGTGATTGCTCAACGACGGCTACAGAGAGTCCCGCTCTCTATCACTCTTGTTTATAAAAAAAAAAAATAGACTCTGATTTTCGGAAAGGGAAAGCGAGTGAAAAAGGGCGGGGCGTTACATCTCCAACGTGTATCCTTATTTGAATTTTAATTCCAATCAACTCAACTCACTTGATTGCATTCCTATTTTAATTTAGCCCCATTTAATTAGGCTTGAACTCACTTGGTGGTCAACCAAGTCAAACACGACCCATTGGGTCCCAATTGGACATTTTGACCCAATTAACAATTTTGACCCAATTACCAATCTTGACCCAATTGAATACATGTTACCCAATTATTTCAATTGCAACCATATCCACAATCCGTTGGGTCTTAATTGGGCAATTGACCCAACACTTTACCCATCTAAGGTCCATATCTAATAATTCACAAATTAAATGGCAAATTTCATATATATTAATAACATGAAATTCCAAAGTGTTAAAATACAACCCTCTTTTTAAAATTTTCGTCCCGAAAATCGAGCGAAGTAGGGTTCAAACATTTACATAAATAGCTCAGGATGAGCTGTTCTCATTTCCGACTCCAGTTCCCATATGGCTTCCTCATTACCATGTCGATCCCATACCACCTTAACAAACTGGATCGCTCGGTTCCGTAATACCCTTTGTTCTGTGTCCACCACTCGGACAGGCTTTTCGACGTATGTCACGTCTCTTTGGACAACTATGTCTTGTATATTCAGTACATGAGAGGGATCAGGTTGTACTTCCTCAACATCGATATATGGAACACATCGTGCAAAGATGCCAACTGTGAAGGGAGTGCTAATTGGTAAGCCACATCCCCCATCCTTCTTATGATTGAAAACGGTCCCACATATCTTGGCGACAATTTCCCCTTCTTTCTAAATCTCATGTGTCCCTTTCGTGGTGAAACTTTCAAGAACACCATGTCCCCCACCTCAAATTCAAGGAACCTCCTCCTCTTGTCAACATAGCTTTTCTGACGACTCTGTGCAGCCAATAAATGCTACCGTATCAACTGTATCTGCGCTGTGGTTTTTGCAACCAACTCAGGTCCAATCAGTACAGGCTCACCGGCCTCTGTCCAGCACACAGGTGATCTACATGGTCTACCATATAATGCCTCAAATGGAGCCATCTGGAGGCTTGCCTGGTAACTATTGTTATAGGAGAATTCTACCAGCGGCAAGTGATCCTCCCATCCACCCTTGAAATCTAACATGCATGTTTTCAGCATATCCTCCAATGTTTCTATTGTCCTCTCAGACTGCCCATCAGTCTGTGGGTGGAATATTGTACTAGTCAGTAGATCTGTTCCCATGGCCGACTGCATACTCTGCCATCTCTATCAGACACAATAGTCCGTGGAATACCATGTAGCCTAATGATATCCTTGATATATCGCCGACCCAAAGTCTCAGATGAGTCTGTCATCTTAATGGGAAGAAAATGTGCAGACTTGGTCAGTCGGTCTACCACGACCCATATTGCATCATTGCCCTTTGAAGACCTTGGCAACCTTGTCACAAAATCCATGGAGATTGCTCCCATTTCCATTCTGGTATTGGTAAGGATTTGAGTAACCCTGGTGACTTCTTATGTTCCGTCTTAACCTGCTGACAAGTTAAGCAATGAGCCAAAAATTCTTCCACATCCCTCTTGAGTCCGTGTCACCAGTAATATCTCTTCAGGTTGTGATACATCTTGGTACTGCCCGGATGAATAGATAGTTTGGTCTGATGTGCCTCAATCAGTAACTCTTTTATGCAGCTCTTAGGCACATATATCCTACCCCGGAATACATGACCCTATCCTGGTTGTAATTCCCATTCCGGTGTGACTTCACCAGTAGACATCTGGGCCCATATCTCCTCTACTTCCGGGTCTATCCGCTGTTCCTGTTTAATTTTGTTAAGTACCACTTAATTACATCAAAATCACTCATATCAACGTATGAGTTTCATTCTCGCAGAATTTACTCTGTCTCATGTTATCTCTTTTTCTCGTGAACCCATTTGCGATCTTATATAGATTAATGTACTCTGTTTCACTTTACCTGTTATCAAGATATTTTCCATATGTACTCGCTCAATACGTTCATTCGTCTACTCTCTGTGTGAGGTAGCCTACCAATACGAGCCTATGCTCAAGACTTTTGCTGATTCTATTTTAACTAGGTTTCTAGCTGCACTCTCCTAGAACTCCATCGGCTAACTATAGAGTTAGCTGGCTAGTCTAACTCAGCAGTCGCCCATAGCTTTCCATTCGAGTTTCACTAGACTCTTATATTTTCCACTAAGTACATCTCCAAAAGTAAGCATAGCTTTATTTGCACATAAGTCACTATGTGACTATCACCTTTTGTTTAAAACTTCTACGATATCGATACCAGCATCAATCCAAACCACCATGGGAACCATCATCCACGGTTGTACACATCCATCTTTGGTATCACTCTATCAGTGAATATCATCTATCCATGGTTAATAACAATCCATGAATATAACCCCCCTCTGGGTATAATCCATTGATGGGCATAATTAATCCAGTGCACATCATCTACCATGAGATATTCTATCCATAGGAACAACACTCGAATGATTCACTACATGACTGTGGCAACAATATCAAATCATAAGTATACTCCGACCCCTAACAAGACTTAGGGCCCATGACTTACTAAGCGGAAGACCCACGTCCAACGTCATCAAGTCTACCTCGCCCTGCATCCCTTCACCCCAAGGGTGATTCAGTCAAGCTCTAAAGCGGTCGAATCGTGTCTAACGAAGCTAGCACCACCCCCATGGGGTAAAATAGTACCTAGCTCTGCGCATCCACGCACATCAAGTGTGCAAAATAACCGTGAGAGCGCCCTCCAGCACGTAGCATGCGAGAGACCCACTCCTCAACGGTAATCCTAAGGAACCAAGTCTCCGTATTTCATATCGAGGCTCCCACAATCTCATGGCTGCTCTAAGCCTTACTCATGGAATATAAATGTTTATCTCATCAATATCACGTGAGGGACGCACCCATACCACTCTCAACATTATCCAGTGACCTCGTCACCTACATCTCAGTGCCAAAATCCTCATAAACTCTTAAGTTTGCATACTTTATTCAAAATCATTCAAACTTCCATCACAATACAAGGGTTGGTAGGGTTAGAACAAACCCTTCATTACGTACCCACAACCCTTACAAAATCTTTCCCGTTTTCCCGACATTTTCTTACCTTTTCTTAACCTAACCTTCCGTAAAAGACCCTGCATCATCATAAAAGTCGAAGAAGTTGTCAAGGAATGTCATTGACGTGTGCCCCAACACTCCACAAGTCAGACAGGGTATTATTCCTGGTCCCTCAATGTATGGACAATTAGTCCTCTCCTTCCCGTGTCATTAAAGCCCACAAATAGGGCAAATAACTTCAAGGAGGTAGGGGCAGAAAGTACAGTTGTGCCCTTCCTGATTGTACAACTCGCACATATACCCAGGTGCTATCTCCCCTACTGATTCTCCTATCATTGGGTTATCTCTCATATACTCTTCTAGAAAAGGGGCTAGATTCACTTCGACATCCTCGGGGAATCCTACCTGGACGTCTATGTTAACTTCTACAGCGCGGTCTGACCTGTTGGAAGAAGAAGTCAGATCGATAGGACAGCTAGGAGTTCTTTTGTCCCACAACTCTGTATACTCAATGTTGCTCGACATATCTGTATCACAACAACAGTAGTTCTAATCAAACTAATCTTTGTTTTGGGAATTTCCTATGTATCAAATAATGTCTCTTGTTTGGGGAAATTGCCAAAAAAACATCTTGTTTTTCTTGTCCTTGGGAAAAGTGCCAAATCAGCACTCTTTGTATTTTTTTGTTTTTAGGAAAACTTCCTAAGTATTAATTGTTTGTTTCTCAATTTGGGGATATCGGGGAAGTATATCCTAATTTGTTATGTTTGATAATTCCAATTATGGTGACTGTAGTTCCTTTGCTATCCTTTATTGTTGTTCTCAGATTGAGTGTTCAATCTGAGTCTAACGAAATAAATTAATCTGGCCCCCCGTGCAGCGGACTCCGAAGAGTCGGTCAGTTGGAATTGTTATTTCTCAGTGAGACATGAAACCGTTTTAATCTTACTTTGAAAGATTCAATCTTCCCGTTTCGCTCTGATACCAACTGTAACGCCCTGCCCTTTATTCACTATGCTTTCTGAAAATCAGAGTTTATTTATTTTTTTTTAAATAAAGAGTGAGACAAAGAGCAGGATGTCATGACGCGAATTAAGTCCGAACTTCTAAAGTCCGACCCTTAACTGGCCAACCCTACGTGTGCATGGACTAAGTCCATGAAAACAGTTCACACGTAATAATAATAACTTGCGGAATTAAAACATTACTGTGGATTATAATAGAACCTAAATCTATTCCATTTTATATAGCAAAGTACTCCGTCAATTATAAATGATTAACTTAACTTAATTAACCAAAGTAACCATTTACAAACCATAGTAAATATCTAAATTATTACAAACCCGAAATCTAGCTACTCAAATTACAAGTCCATGAGTAACATAAATAAAATATAGTCTAATCAAATATCCAAGCTCCTATGCTTGGCTCCGATCACGTTCATCGTCCCTTTCCTTTCCTGTATCATCCACTAGGGTAGAAGTAGGGCGTTAGAACAACGCGCCCAGTAGGAATTCGATTTAGGGTCTACACATGGCTAGTACAAATCATATACAATAACATAATGTCAAAACCATATAAAACAATGCCATGTCATGATGTCAAATGCAATGAGTCCCACCCATCACAAGTACATATAACCTCTTGATGGGATTCTCATCATCAAGGTACCCCCACATAGGTCTTTCGGACGCCTCGACAGAGTGTGGCCCCTCTGGTTTCTTCTTGATGGAAATGCACATCAAGGTACCCCACATACATTTTTCGGACGCCCCGACGGAGTGTGACCCCTCCAGTTACATATCCTTCACCCCATATCATGCATGAGATGCTAATGAAATACATGCTATTTTATATTATAAACATAGCATTAAAACTCACATTTGGAACATATCTTTTACAACATAAAGTCATCAAAATAAGATAAAAACCATCATACATAAACCATGTTTTCAAAAAGGTAGATTCCTACTAAAGACAACTAAAGTGTCCTTGCTTCTTAAACTGACAACCGCTCACGATCGTGCACCGCTTGTGAGGTCCCGTCACCTTATAATATATCAATAAATTAAAATCATGTCCCATTTGATTCACAATAATGTCCAAGTCCCTACACACAACCTTGTGGGGTTCGGCCATACACCATGGCCGAACCTCACTCAATAGGTTTTAGCCCCTCCTTTGATTTATTAACCCATCACCCTAAAGTTAATTTATTTAAACACTCAGTCCACCAAAACACACCTTAGTGGGGTTCAGCCATACAACATGGCCAAACCTCACCATCTTGGTTTTGTGCCCTTCTTTGAGTCTTTTGATCTTTTAACTTAATTTCAAGATCATACCCCTTTTCTTCATTAACCTAACATACATAAACCCTAAGTCCACCAAACGTTCCCCATGGGGTTCGGCCATACACCATGGCCGAATCCATGGTCCATTAATTTTTTTTATTTACAACATTGCCATTATACAAATCCATAACCAATAACATGAACCATGAACATAGGTATATATAATTAAATCCCTCATTTCCTTGCTCAATCCTCCATTTATTTAAACATGCATAACTACTCTAAGTGTACCTTTAAAATATTCCAACAAATGGTTCATTAAATGGTTCATGGGGATCGGCTATACCCTATGGCCGAACCCATGATATCTTAAGTTCATACACAAGTCCCTCCAGGGAAAGGTTTATATCATATCCTTGGATCTTTATTCACAACTCCAAGTCCATACACATGACTTCATGATGACTTCATGATCATTAAAACAACAGATTCACCCATTAATTTTTCTTCCATGGGGTTCGGCCATACACCATGGCCGAACCCTATGGTTCCTGACTTTAAACCAAATTTAATCAACATACCTACCGGTTCTGCGACTCCTCCAGTTTTCCTTTGCTCTGACTTGTTCTTTCAATCTTTTCTTTCCTTAGCCTTTTCCTCATTCTTCTTGATCCTTTGGCCGAGTGTGAGAGCTTGAGAGAGAGAGATAGAATTCGGCCTTGAGTGAGAGGGAGAGTGTTCGGCCTTGTATGCTAGCCTGAGATCAAAAACTTTTCTAAGTCTTTTGTCTTGAGGAGTGATCGGCTAAGAGAGGGTTTGAGGGAGAGAAACAGCCAAGAGGGAGAGGGAGAGTTCGGCCTTGTTTGAACTTGAAATGTGTAACCATAACCCCTCCATTATCTCTCCATGTGTAACCTTGTTTGAATTTGAATTAACCATAACCCCTCACCTCTCGAACGTGTAACCTTGTTTGAATTTGAATTAAACCAACACTCCCCACCTCTCCAACGTGTATCCTTATTTGAATTTTGAAATAAACCAAAACTCCCCACTTCTCCAACATGTATCCTTATTTGAATTTTGAAATAAACCAACACTCCCCACCTCTCCAACGTGTATCCTTATTTGAATTTTGAAATAAACCAACACTCCCCACCTCTCCAACGTGTATCCTTATTTGAATTTTGAAATAAACCAACACTCCCCACCTCTCCAACGTTTCTCCTTATTTGAATTTTAATTCAAATCAACTCAACTCACTTGATTGCATTCCCATTTTAATTCAGCCCCATTTAATTAGGCTTGAACTTCACTTGGTGGTCAGCCAAGTCAAACACGACCCATTGGGTCCCATTGGGTCCCAATTGGACATTTTGACCCAATTACCAATCTTGACCCAATTGAATACATCGTACCCAATTATTTCAATAGCAACCATATCCACAATTCGTTGGGTCTTAATTGGGCAATTGACCCAACACTTTACCCATCTAAGGTCCATATCTAATAATTCACAAATTAATATATTAATAACATGAAATTCCAAAGTGTTACAATTGTAAAGACTGGGTGGCAGGAACCCATGGAAGAGAAGATAATAGCAACCACCTCAACCATGTTTATGACGCCCAAACTTTATGCCTCGTGGACTCCTGCTGAAAAAGCTGTTCAGACAGCAGATGGCAAAGCCATGAATACCCTTAATTGTTCAGTATCCAATAGCGAGTACAGTTGAATTATGACATTTAGAACTGCAAAGGAGGCATGGGAAGTTCTTGAAAGAACTCATGAAGGCACCTCAATAGTTAAGAAGTCCAAACTTCAGATTCTCCAAAATCAATTTGATACGATTAAAATGAGGGATGATGGAGTCTTCATGGCTTTGTATTCCAAGATAAGCGACAATGTGAATCAAATGTATGCTCTAGGTGAAGGGATACCCGGGGACAAGTTATGTACCAAAATTGTCCAGAATCTTGCAGAAAGATTCAAGTCCAAGGTTGTGACTATGGAGGATAACAAAGATGTGTCTCTAATGAACATTGATGATTTGGTTGGTTCACTACAAACCTATGAACTACACTTTGAACAACCAAATGACAAATCCATTGCCTTGAAATCTTCCTTAAAACAAAAGAAAACAAAAGACAAAGAGGGGGAGTTAGGGACTCAAGTAAGGGGAGGGGAAGGAGAAGAGAGGGAGAGAGAGAGAGACGAAAATGGAAGCAACCAAGGGGGAGGCGGCTCCACTAAGGATTAAGGTTTTTTGGTGAGGTTACAAGAGAGGGAAGGGGAAGAAGGTGAGGCCAAGGTTTCTCAAGGGAGAGATAAAGAGATATTAAACAGGGGGTGCACTAGGGTTTTTGAGTTGGGGTTCCAAAATCTCTCTTATTTTACTTTTAACAAAAAAAGAAGAACACAATATTTATAAATAATTTTAAGGTAACACTCAATGTGTGATTTTCCAATTTTTTGCATAAAAAATATATAATAAACCAAAATTACCAAAATGCCCTTCGAGCCTTCGAGCTCAAAATAAGGCAAATTGAAGCCCACCACGGAGCCCAAACCCTCTTCATTGCTACCAAAACACAATAATCTGACACGGAGATCCGAAATTCTCCCCAAAAATTTTGAAAGATCGGGTCGGGTCGTAACAACACTACCCCCTGTATGGAATTTAGTCAATTAAAACTAAACTCATACCTCAAGCCTCAAACAAGTATAGAAACTGCCTTCGCAAGGAGAATACTCTCCACCCTTGCGCTGTCAAACCACCAAAAAGCAGATAGTCTTGCTAGGATTCCTCTACTCACTTGAATCCTTAGTCCACACTGGCCCTCCTCATAAATGACGTCCTCGTTATGCTCCACGTCTTCCAAGTGGAACACATGCCATGGATCATGACGGTATTTCCGACGCATAGAGACATGGAAGAAGTTGTGCTCGGGCATGGGGCGGAGAAAGTGCAAGTCTATAGGCCTCTTCTCTGATCCCCTCTAGTAACTCAAATGGTCCAAAATACCGGGGTGATAGTTTTCCTCTATGCCCAAACCCCTGAATCCCGTGATGGGGCAAAATTCAAAGGAAAACATGATCCCCCAACTGCAAACACAAGTGCTCTCATCCAACGGTCAATATAATCTTCTGCCAGCTCTGGGCAATCAACATCTTGCTGGATCAGTGCCAGCTGCTCGGTACTCTCCCTAACCATATCCAGTCAAGACATCATTGTATCATTGGTCACGGCCCAACACAAGGGCGATCTGCACAGCCTGTTGTACAAGGCCTCATACTAAACTGATAGCTGTTGTTGTAAACAAACTCAACTAACTGTAACTATAACTCCAAACTATTGTCATGATCCAAAATACAAGCTCGGAGTATATCCTCTAAGATCTGAACGATCCACTCCGACTAACTATATGTTTGTGGATGGAACACTGTACTGAAACACAACTGTGTGTTCAACTCTTTCTACAACCTCCTTTGAAACTGAGAAACAAGTCTTAGGTCCCGATCTGAAATAATCAACATAGGCACATCATACCAGTCTGACAACCTCTGTCAAATATAGCCAACAAAAAGTCTCTAGAGAATCCATCGTCCTCATACCAATAAAATGGGCCTACTCAATCGATCAATCCACTATGACCCACACTGCAAAATGTCTTCGAGGTGACTTCGGCAATCCAATCACGAAATCCTTAGTAATATGATCCCACTTCGACTCGGGGATCGGAAAAGACAGCAATGTACCACCGATTCCCAAGTACTCTTTTTTGACCTGATGCAAGTCAAATAACGGGTTACGGACTCAGCCACTAACCTCTTCATGTTTCTTTACCAGAACTGCTGAAGCAAATCAGGATACATCCTTGCACGTCCCAGATGCACAACAAATCTATAGTGATGGAAGTGTTGTAACACCTCCTCACGGCACTGTTGTTACATAGGTACATACAGTTTGCTCTAGGAAATTAACCACTATCTCGTCTCACAACCCATCCAAAGGAGTCCATTATCACTGGCTAGAGAATCTCCCAATACGATGTACCTCGTATCCGTCTGCTAAGCTCTCAAAACTCCATCATAATTCTCTAGCTGGACAACCATGATATAAAGTCTGGATGCTCTATCCCCCGATCAAACTCGACAAGGCCATCTCGCCCTGCGAGTTAAAGCTTCTGCAATTGCGTTCTACTTACCGGAATGGTAAGACAAAAGGAAGTCATAGTCACCGAGATACTCCATCGACTGTTTATGTCTCATGTTTGACTCCTATTGTGTGAACAAACAGTTGAGGCTATGTTGATCTGAGAGAATTTTGAACCTTTTACCTTATGAGAAATGTCTCCAAACCTTGATTGCAGATACCATAACTGCCAACTCTAAGTCATATGTAGGATAGTTCGACTCTTGGGTCTTAAGATGTCTAGAACCATAAGTTATCCCTCTCCCATCCTACATTAGTACACAGATCAAACCATCACCTGAAGCATCATAGAAAACTGCATAGCCGCGGCCTCTCTCAGGCACAATCCACATTGAAGCGGAAGTCATACTCTCCTTCAGCCTCCAAAAGGTTGTTTCACTACCTTCGTCCCAAACGAATTGCATATCCCCGTGGGTCAACCTTGTCACAGGTGTGGTGATCTTGGAGAAGTCCTTGATGAACTGCCTATTGTAACCCACAAGACCCAAAAAACTGCGGATCTCGGTCACACTCCGCTGTCTTCCCCAACTCAAAATGGCCTCAACCTTGGTCGTGTCTTCAGCCACACTTTTAGCTGACACCACGTACCCATAAATTGAACCTCCGACAACCAAAATTCACACTTGTTGTACTTCACATAAAATTGATAATCCCTTAATTCCTGAAGTACAATCCTCAGATGTTGCTCATGCTCCTCCTCCAATGCTAGGCATATCAAGATGTCGTCAATGAGCACATCCACAAACCGATCTAGGTATGGTTTGAAGATCTTATTTATTGGGGTCATAAATATCGTCGGGGCATTAATCACCCCAAACTGCATCACCACCTACTCTAAGTGCCCAAAGCAAGTGTGGAAAGCTGTCTTCTCAATATAGCACTCTCGCACCCCTACCTGAAGATAGCCTAAACGAAGGCCTATCTTCAAAAACATCGAGACTCTATCTATTGTTCAAACATATCGTCAATCCTTAACAATAGGTACTTGCTCTTTACAGAGGTTTTACTCGTCTGCCGATAATTAATGCGCAAACTCATAGAGCCATTGTTGGTCAACAAGCCGGTGTGCTCTTAGGATAGAACTGGGTCAATTGTAGCCAAGAGACTCCAACCCCCTGAGCTGACTCTCCAGCTCCAACACCTCTAGTGGCTCTAGCAGGTAAAGAGTAATCGGAATAAGTGCCACACCAAGGGAGCACATCCACAACAAACCCTACCTCTCTACATGGGGACAATCCAATGAGTTTCTTTGGAGGACATCCGGGAATCATCGGACTACACAAGCACCCCAACATCTGCCAACCCCGAATCTCTCCAACTCAAGCTAGCGGCCATGCTGTATACCTCTGCCACACTCAGACTGTAAGTTGTAACCGACTTGACAAATGCGTCCCCGTGAGGGACCGACTTGTCACCCGTCCATAGTACCATTTCGAGGTAATTTTATGGAAGAACAACCAATCCATCCCCAAGATAACGTCGAACTCTGACATCTGCAAAACTCGTAAGGCGACGCCAACGCTAACTCCAAAGGTCAAAACACACGATCCACAGATCTGGTCAACAACCAGCGAAGTTCAAGGCAAAAATTAAAGGGAAGTATTGGAAGCAAGCAATACACCGGTTAAGAGCCAAGAAACACCCAAGTGCCCTGCTCAATGAGGCAAGCTCCCAACTCATTCATACATTGAAATCGGACCATACACCGAGCCCACCTGATTCTCAACGGTTAACCCTACTAGTTCAACCTATAAAAACTCTTGACAAAGCCACAACTACCTCTAGCCATAACACTGGACCAGCAAGAGTCCTAGAGTCGGACATACAACCACTGCCGTGACCCTAGACTATCGCCCTGTAGTCGTAAGCCCAAAAAAAACGTAACCAATAACTCAAGCATACCAAGCCCATCAACCTCTCATGGAATTCCAACAGCTAACTACAGAGTAAGCAGACCAGACTCAGTCGCTAGACACCCATAGATTTCCAATGAATCTTTTTCCATACTATATAGCCACAAGAGAGGGCCCCAAACGGTGCCCTCACTCTCTAAACATGGGCTCCCCACGAACACAGGGTAAGACCCACAACATAGCCTCTTCTCAACGCTAAACCCTCGAACAACCTCATCTCAATCACACGTCACAAAAATTCATGTGAGTCATAAGGTATCACTACACCCTCAGGTACTAAAACACCCACGATCTACCTGCTCATGCCTAGGCCGCCTCAAGGGCTCCCTCCCGCTTGGCAGCTAGGAGATAACAACGACAACACCCAAATATAGTCTGGGGCCCCCGTGACTCCATTACGGTCCTCAAGTCACCTTGAAAATACCATGGACATGCCTCTAACGTGAGGACCTCTCCTAATGAGGGCCTCACCCAGGAATACCTCTAACCGCTCTAAGGAGTAGGACCAACATAACTCAAATCCTAAAGATTTGTATCCCACAATTTCAGTGACCACATCATGGTGCACCACGCACTCAAATGACCGATCGACCTTGCCACTGACTCACAGGAGAATTAAACGCCGGTCGACCTCAAATCGAGTGAGAATTCACCGCTAGGTACGACTCAAGCAAATTAACTGAAAGATAGCGCATTAAGCATACCATACAAATCTAAGGTGTCTACGCACTACCCCAGAACCCGATTCAATCTACCCTATCACACAGGAGATGAACCTAATCTCTAGTTATCATCACATCTATCTCTGAACCCATACACAATCCAAGGGTTGAATCGTGCTCTGATACCAACTGTAACGCCCCATTCCGATACGGGCGTGTTATCTCCGAAATATCTCAAGAAATTCCCAAAAGATATTTATCGAGTCTATTTTTTTTAAAATAGGATAACTACCTCCCGCTCAACAAGCCAATAAATGCCAAAACGAACATAATATTAAGCATAACAAATAACCACAGACCGTTAAAAAAGGGGACGATCCACAAATCTGGCTGGAAACAGACTTGCAAGTGGTCCAGGAATGGGCCAGAAATGAGCCATAAGTGGGCCTAAATTGGGCCTGGGTCAGGTTTGAAATGGGCATGGAAACATGCCTGGGCCGAGCCTGGAGATGGGACGAGTCATTGAATGGGCTTGGGCTTGACTGAAGTGGGCTCTGGATTGGACTGGACCTGAATGAGCTAGGCTCAAAAGGTTTGGGCTTGGAACGAACTGGGCTAGGGGTCTGATGTGTTTAAACTCGAATCTGATGGGCTGGAGCTCGGATGTGTTGAGCACTGAAATCTTGCATTTTTACCCCTGATTATTGGGTCAATTAATCCTCAATTTTGTATACAATGATGCAATTAATGTAGATTGTCAGTTTTGTAGTAAAAAATGGAAAGTTCAGGAAAATCAAGTTAAAACAGCAGAAGATTGCAAGCTTAGAGCTTTAAAGAGAATACCTAGAATAATTACAATTATTTTATGTCACTTTGTAGGATTTTCATGTAAATTAATTAATCTAGATCTAGTTATGAGAGTCTATGATTAATTAATAATTTTTAGATTTAAAGTGGCTGAATAATTATTTAATTTTAGAGGTTAAAAGCTACAATCCAATTGCCAAAGCTTGAATTTCAAGTCAATGGGTCAAGACTCAGTTCAAATGGGCCAAGCTATACTCCACAAAGCTTCAATGGGCCAAGCCACATGCAGGCCCATGCACATTTCACACATTGGGCTAGGACAGTGTGCAAGTTCGATCCAACTAAGGCCCAAGCTCTCAAATCCAATTTAAATGAGCCTTAGTTGAGGTCTAGATCCAAGTTCAAGTCAAGTCCAAGGAACTCCATGGTCCATGTTTGAATTTACCTAAGTCCAACCAACTACCTATGTCCAAAACCCATAACCCAACTGCACATCCACTCCATACAATTTCCATCTTAGATCTTAACCTTCCATCTCACATACCCAATTAGGTCAAATCATAGATCCACCATCAAATCTAACCCATCCATTCATCTATCATTGGATCTAGGTCATCCATCATCATCATGATTATCTTAACCTTACATTAGTGTTCATCCATGCATCACCTATTAATCATTGCATTCATTTTATTCATTAATCATCTTAGCCATTAGATATTAGGTCATCTAATCTCATTCACTCATTCATCTTTTAGAAACCCTAGAGCCTCCACATGCATCCGTCACATACACACATTTCCTTAGATTTTGGTCATGCATTTCATCATCTCCCTATTATCAACCTTTGAATCTAAACCCTCCATCAACCATCTACCCATTCCTATAATTATTTCACCCAAAATACGTTAGAGCCATTAGATCAAAACCCATTTATTCTAAGTCATCCATTCATAAACCCTAAGCTATGAACAACTTGTAGTTCATAAACCCTCCATACGCATTTTACACCTCACCATCCCATGATTTTTGCAACCTAAAACCTCTCCATACACTTAGAGTAAAAACCCTCTAGATACATTCCTAAGATCCAAACACACCTCACCATCCAATCCCCAAGTATCCCACACGATTTTCTCAATCCCAAGCCAATCCAAATCCTAATTTCTCTCCTAAATCTCCTATATTCTCTCCACCTTGACTTAGTCACAAAGGAAAGCCACACAAAATTCGTGTGACCCTCCTTGTGCAACCTTAAAATCCAAGCTTAAATCCCCATCATCCATTCCCATTTATATCCAATCTAGTCCTTTGATTTCCCAACTTAGATTTTCATTTAATCCAAGCTATCCATCTCTTATCAAAACCTATAAATACCTCATTATCCAAGAGGTAAAATTCGAGTATGACCTGGAATTAAAGGGGACTAAAGGCTGGAGCAAAAGACAAGAAGACAAGGAGCACCAGGCGAATTTACAAGTGAAAGTATAGATTTTTATCTTTTTATGTTGTTCTTCTTATATTTAATTTATAAAAGCCTTGTACTTTAATTCTTCCATTAAATAAAGTAAATCATACATTTAGAACCTTGGAAAATCCAATTTCTAAAATACGTTTATGATTATTTTATTTTTAATTTCAAGAACCCAACTTTTATTTATTTGATTGAACATGAGCGTTTGCAATAGCTGGGATCTTGATTGTAAGGCTTGAATCATGATTACTAAGGTTTTGATTAATTAAATTAAAAGTTGTGAATCTTGTTTTATTAATAAATATAAATTATATTTTAGATCTTGACGTGAGTTTCAGATCTAGGAATTTACTTTATTTACATATCTTGGGTGATGAACGGTCTATTCCAAACAACCAACCATTCCGTTACAACACATTTAATTTCAGTCATTTATTTTCACGCAATTTAATTTCTTGCCTTTTAATTGTGTTAAATCACATGTTTGTTGTGCAATAGTTGTTTTAACCCAAATCTTGTATAATCGAATCTTTAATTCTTTAATTTCTCTATAATCACTATCTCTCTCAAAATTCATTCAATTAAAGACAGGAACATGCGGTATTTTAATCTTATAACTTGTAATTTTGACTATGATTAAGACTATCATTTAATTCACTATTTTAAATCAAGGACAATTAATTCACACATCTTATTTGTTGATTTTCCAAGTTAGATATATGACTCATATAAAGGTTATACTTCTTGAAAATAATTCTATTTAAAGGAACATAAATTTAATTTTAATTCATATATTTCGAGATTTTCCTTTGGGTTCGATCTCGCACTCAATCGCTATACTATACATAGTTCGTGCGAGAATTAAAATTTAAAACCATCAATAAGTTTTTGGCGCCGTTGCTGGAGAAAATCATAAAATTAAATTGTGTTCTCTTTGAAAATTAATTATTTGTAGGACAAATGTTATTTTTGAAAAGATCTATTTTTGGCAACTCTTTAACAATGGAAACTTTTTCTATTTTTGGAAAGTTACCTTAAATAAGAAATATGGGACAGTTCTCTGCAATGTTCCTGGATCACTATTTTCCAAAAGAGGAGAAGGAGCGCCAGACACAAGCGTTCATATCTTTGGTACAGGGCACCATGACTGTGGCTAAGTATTATCAAGAGTTTCTCTGTCTATCATGTTATGCTTTATACATGGTTAACATAGAATATAGGAAGGCTCGTAAATTTGAGCGGGGCCTTCGACCAAGCATTAGGGTCAAAGTGACTATCTTCAAGTCACTTACGTTCGCGGAATGGTCAGTCGAGCTACCATAGCTGAGCAAGAACTAGCAGAGATAATTCGATTTGTGGACAACCGCCGAGGCCAAAGTGGAGGAAGTGTTTTTGGCCCAAACAAGAGAGTCAGACCCAACTTTTGGAGACCATCACCTTCTACTCGGTCAACTGGAGGCTTTCTTCCCAATCAGCCCTCCACATCAGTATCCATCTCTCAGGTTCCTCGAGGTGTGAGCACCTGTTTTCAGTGTGGCCAACAGGGCCATTTTAAGAGGGAGTGTCTGCAGAACAATAGACCTTCTCACTCCAGGGGTTCATTTCGTCCTCCAGCTCGACCAGCTCATTCATAAGCATCCAAAGCATATAACCAGACGGGACGGGCACCTGTTCCGACAGGATCTGGACAACTGTATACTTTGGTTCCTCCTCCAGAGACGGTGGATCACTCAGTGATTCAAGGTATGGCAGTAGTTGGTAGTTCCTATGCTTGTGCATTATTTGATTCAGGAGCATCCCACTCCTTTGTATCTGCTACTGGTACTCTAGTACAACAACTGTCCATTGCACTTACTATTGTATCCCTTGTTGGAGACACATCACTGGGACTGATATGCACATTGGTAAACACTGAACTTGTTGGACTCAGATTTGAGTTCATTTATTTGGTACACGAGATGACAGAGTACGATATCATTTTTGGCATGGATTAGTTGGCTAACTTCCAGGCCAGCATTGATTGCCATCTCAGGGTGATATTTTGGTCACTCGAGGGAAAGCGATATGTAGTACATGCCGACAAACAGAGCATTCCTACGACCAAGAGACTGTATGAAAAATTGAACCAGCTTGTATTAAACAGCATCAGGCTAGACAAGACGCCAATGGCTGAACTACCTGCGGTAGTGAGAGACTACGCAGAGGTATTTCCAATAGAACTCCCTGGGTTGCCACCAAAGAGGGAGATTGATTTTGAGATTAAGTTATACCCTTGCACTGCTCCAGTTTCATTGTCGTATTACCGGATGGCCCCAGCTGAGATGTCGAGCTAAAGAAGCAAATTGATGAACTGCTCAGACTAGGGTGCATCCCGAACAGCACATCATCTTGGGGAGCACGGGTATTATTTGTGAAAAAGAAGGATGGTACACTTCGGATGTGCGTAGATTATCGGAAGTTGAATCAGCTGACAGCCAGAAACAAGTATCCTCTACCCAGAATTGATGATCTATTCGATCAACTCAGAGGTTCCAGTCATTTCTCCAAGATTGATCTGATGTCAGGCTACCATCAAATCTGTGTCAGGGATGAAGATATAGAGAAGACGGCTTTCAGAACTCGGTATGGACTGTATGAGTATGTGGTCATGCCGTTTGGACTCACCAATGCACCAACTGTATTCATGGACTTGATGAATAGGATCTTTCGTCTTACTTGAAAAAATTTGTAATTGTTTTCATTGATGACATCCTGATTTATTCTAAAAGTCGGGGGGAGCATGCTGAACATTTACGGATGGTTCTGGACACCCTGAAGAAGAATTAGTTGTATGCCAAAGCGAGCAAGTGTGAATTTTGGCTATCTGAGGTCAACTTCTTAGGGCATATCAAATCAGCGGAAGGAATAACAGTGGACCCGGCTAAAGTGGAGGCAGTTAGAGACTGGAAAGCTCTAAAGAATGTGACCGAAATCCGCAGCTTTCTGGGATTGGCTGGTTATTATAGGAAGTTTATTATGGACTTCTCCAAGATTGCATCTCCATTTACCCGACTCACTCAGAAATGAGTCAAATTTGAATGGTCTGCTGTATGCAACTGAAGATTTGAAGAACTGAAGGAGAGGCTTACGACTGCATCTATCCTGATTTTGCCGGAAAGAGGCAAGTGCTATGAAGTATATTGTGATGCTTCAGGTGAAGGACTTGGGTGTTTTGTTACCCAAAGTCATCATGTAGTGGCTTATGGTTCAAGGCAGTTAAAAATTCATGAACGCCACTATCCCACACATGATCTGGAATTACCCACAGTGGTCTTGGCTCTCAAAAGCTGGAGACACTATCTCTATGGCGAGAAGTTTGAGGTATTTTCATATCACAAAAGTTTGAAATATCTGTTTGATCAGAAAGAACTTAATATGAGGCAGCGCAGATGGATGGAATATCTGCAAGACTATGAGTTTGAGCTTCGATATCATCCTGGCAAGGCAAACAAAGTCGCAGATGCCCTCAGTCGCATGTCACGTGCAACAGTGGCCAGTTTGATTATGAAGGAATGGGAAATGTTGAATACCATTCGAGAGTTCAATTTGTACATCAAGAATCATGGGAGTATGTATAATCTGATCGTACGATCCAACATGGTTTCCAAGATTGAACAGGAACAACGGACAGATCCGGAAGTAGAACTGATATGGGCTAAAATGTCTACTGGTGAGGTTGTACCGGAATGGGAATTACGACCGGGACAAGGTCTTGTATTCTGAGGCAGGACATATATGCCTCAGAGCTGCAGGAGAGAGTTATAAATCAAGGCACACCAAACCAAACTCTCTATTCATCAGGGTACCACCAAGATGTATCATGATCTGAAGAGACACTATTGGCGGCATGGACTTAAAAAAGATGTGGCAGAGTTTGTTGCTCACTGCCTGACTTGCTAGCAAGTCAAGACTGAATATCAGAAACCGCCAGGACTACTCAAACCCTTACCACTGGCAGAGTGGAAATGGGAACATATTTCCATGGATTTTTTGACAGGGTTACCAAGGTCATCAAAGGGCAACGATGCAATATGGGTCGTGGTAGATCGATTGACCAAGTCTGTACACTTTCTTTCCATCAAGACAACAGATTCATCTGAGACTTTGGGATGACGGTATATCAAGGATATCATTAGGCTACATAGTATCCCCAAGACTATTGTGTCCGTCAGAGATTGTCGATTCACCGGCAGGGTGTGGCAGAGCATGCAGTTGGCTATGGGGACGAATTTATTGATTAGCATAGCGTTCCATCCACAGACTGATAGACAGTCAGATAGGACAATACAAACATTGGAGGATATGCTGAGAGCATGTATGTTAGACTTTAAGGGTGGATGGGAGGACCACCTACCACTAGTTGAGTCCTCTTACAACAACAGTTACCAGGCAAGCCTCCAGATGGCTCCATTCGAGGCATTATATGGTAGACCCTGTAGATCACTAGTGTGTTGGACAGAGGCTAGTGAACCTGCACTTGTTGGACCCAAGCTAGTTGCAGAAACCACGGAACAGATTAAGCTAATACGACAACATCTACTCACTGCACAGAGTCGTCAGAAGAGCTACGCCGACAAGATAAGGAGGTTCATTGAGTTTGAAATGGGAGACTTAGTATTCTTGAAAGTCTCGCCATGAAAGGGGCATATGCGATTTGGGAAAAAAGGGAAACTGTCGCCTAGATTTGTGGAACCGTTCCCAATCCAAAAGAGGGTGGGGGAAGTGGCTTATCAATTGGCACTTCCTCCACAGTTGTCATCTCTGCACGATGTGTTTCACGTTTCTATGTTGAGGAAATTCAATCTTGATCCTTCGCACGTGCTGAATGTACAAGATGTTGATGTGCAAAGCGACGTGACTTATGTTGAAAGGCCGGTCAGAGTGATCGGGAAAGAACAGAGGGTGTTATGGAACCGAACCACTCAGTTCGTCAAGGTGGTATGGGATCGACATGGTAATGAGGAAGCCACCTGGGAACTTGAATCAGAAATGAGAGCAGCTCATCTTGAACTTTTTGTATTAGTTGTTTGAAACCCTATTTCACTAGATTTTCGGGACGGAAAATTCAAAAGAGGGTAATATTATAACATCCCGGATTTTTCAATGCAATAATATATTGGATTTTGACTATTTAAATTGTTTAATTTGTTGAATTTAAGATTTATGGATGAAATGGATTTTAACGGGGTAAGAATTGGGTCAATTGCCCAATTATGACCAAACGGGTCATGGATAGAGTTTGAATTAAAAATAAGTGGGTAAGTGTATTTAAATGGGTCAATTACCCAATTGGGACCAATGGGTCAAAATGAATGGATTTTGGGAAGTAAATGGATAAGGGATTAATTTAATTGGGTCATGTACCCAATTAAGACCCAAGACATGGGATCCACCTCATCAAGTGAGGTGGCGAGTGATCTAAGGTAGCATGCATGGTCAGCTACCATGGTTGACTTGGTCAACCATGGGTGAGTTCAAATGGGGTGAGTTGAATTATATTGAGTTGGAAACTAAAATCACTTGAGTTATATGGAAATGAGTTCAAGAAAATTAAGTGAGTCAAAGTGAATTGGGATTGAGTTGAATGGGAAAGACCAACCCCAAGTGTAAGCCATGTGTCTCCTTGGTTGACCAGGGGACACATGGGAAAGACCACACCTTAATGTGGGTGGTTGAGAGGTTAGGGTTACCAAAACCCATAGGGCCAATCCTCTCTTGGAGACCAAAAAAAAAAAAAAAAAAGATAGAGTTTCATCTCATCCTCTCCCTCCCTCTTGAGCAAAAGAATCCTATCTCTCATCTCTCTCACTCTCTCTACACCCTTGGCCGATCCGCTCATTTGGAAAAAAAAGATAGAAAGTTTTCCATCTCATTCTCTTTCTCTCTCTCTCTCTCAACCTACACACCTTGGCCGATCCTTCCATAGAGACATCTCATTTCCTCCCTCTCTCAATCAACACCTTGGCCGAATGCTCCATTGAAGATCAAGGAGGCTTTCAATCTCTCTCCCTCCCATTTCGGCTCTAGACTTGGAGGAAGAACAAGGACTAAGGAAGGAGAAGGACGGAGGAGCAAGATCAGACCTAAAGAAACGAAAGAGATGCGGAAGAGGTATGTAGTGTTTAACGAGGATTTATTGGTTAAAAGAAGCTAAGGGAAAACATGGTTTCGGCTATGGAATGGGGTCCATATTTGATGGATAGGATTGGCTAAACCGTTGCAAGCCATGAAGGTGGATATCCATTTGAAGATGGAATATGTTTTGGAAAAAATGATCAAAGAGTCGGTATCCATTCAAGGAATGGGTAGGTGTTGAGGACCAACAACCAATGGATGGAATGAAGAAATATGGATGATGTTTAAAATATTTTTAAAGAATAAGGAAACAAATTTTAAGAGGAAGGGTTAAGTCTAACATCAAACAAATGAGGACTGATTTCGGGTTTCGACCGTCCGCGGACGGGCAACAAACATAACATGGTGCTGTTTGTGGACGGCAGATATGCATGTAGGATGAGTCACTATCTGTAGGACGGGTTTTTGTCGTCCGCAGGATGGGCTGCGGACGGGTACCCGACTGATTCTAAAAGTAAAGTTTTTGTATGATTTTCCTTTTCAAATGGTTAAGTTTAAATGGAATGATGTAAGGTATGATTTAAATTAATTGGATAATTAATTTGACCATTTTATATAATGGAATTAATTTAAGGTAACGGGATTTTACAAACGGGTGTACGATCTGCTTTGACGTGATCGGTGATCAATTTTGATGAAAACACAAGGATACAATACTTGGACGTGGGTAGGATTCCTACCTTGTTGAAACACTTGGATTATGTACATGCAATGGTTTTTCTTTCAATGATTGATGATCTATTTTTTGTATCAAAATGCTTATGTTTTGAGAATGGATTTCAAGGCTATTATGTAATTTAATGTGAAATAGCATTTTGCACTCACATCTCATGCATGGCATGGGAGGGAACATATGAGAGGAGTCCACGCTCCATTCGGGGTATCCGATAAACAAACGTGGGGAGGGATCGCACTGATTCCGCTTGAGAAATGGTATATGATGTTTTGAAATGAAAGAGGAATCCATGCTCTGTTCGGTGGGACCGATAAGGCATACGTGGGGAGTCATGACAATGAATACCTTGATGTGGCTTGTTCATCAAAAAGTTTACCTATGTATTTTTGAGATATGGTTGATGGGTGTGAAATCATGGCATATGACACCCATGGCATGGCATTGATTTAGCATGATTTAATATTATGTATCTATTCTGATTTTTATATTAATCCCCTGTGTTTGCCCCTACTCGGAATACCTACTGGGAGTGTTGACTAACGCCCTACTTCTACCTTAGATGATGATACAGGGAACGGAACGGACGATGGACGCGAAAGGAGCCAAGCTTAGGAGCTTGGGCAGCTTAGTGCTTATTTTTAAGTTTTAGTTTTGGACAATGTATATTGAATGAATTGCATTTTGGGATTGTAATAACTTAGATATTCTTTTGCTATGGTTTGATGTTACCTTTGGATATTAAGTTCAGTTAAGTTTTGGGTGATTGACTTCCTTGCTAAGTAAAGGCTATGGTTGGTTTATGTAATCAAATATTATTTCCGCAATATGTTTATTTCCACAATATAACCTTAAGTGTGTGAACTGTTTTAGTGGACTCAGTCCACACACACGTATGGTTGGCCAGTTAAGGGCCGGGCTTTGGAAGCTCGGACTTAGCTCTCGTGGCGTCCCGCTCTCTCTCTCTCTCTTTTTCAAAAAAAATAGACTCTGATTTTTGGCGAGTGAAAAAGGACAGGGCGTTTACAAAAACACAAATCCCCATATTCATCATGATCTCATTCACATATTATACGTAGACACCCAACATGTTATCAACAAGTTCCAAGCATCACATTCAATATCCATATGCATATCTTACTCTCAGATAAATTCATTCACATGTTATAGACAAACACACATGTTATTATTAAGTCGCAAGCATCATGTTCAACATCCAACACATATCTTATTCTCATCATAAATCCATTCACATGTTATAGCTAAATAAATAACATGTTATCGACAAGTTTCAAGCATCATTTTCAATATCCATTCGTCCAATTAGAATTTTTCATTAATCGTATATAGTTGACATGAGTACACCTGAACGGACCCCTTGCCAAAAATTCATCCCAACAATTCCCTTACCGAGTGGCTTAATAAATGAAAGGCCCCGTTTAGGTCACTCCATGTCCAGGGTTAAGGGTTAAATAGATGTGAATATATGCTAAAACAGTGATAAGTCCCCTCACCTGTATGTACTTTCAAAATCCAAGCGATAAAAACAGGCTACAGGGCTGAAGGGAGTGATGCACGAGTCACTAGGCCTGCAAAACTGGGATGATCCCACGAATCTGAATGAAAACAGACTTGCAAATGGTCTAGAAAGTGGTCCAGAAATTTCCCCAAAGTGGGTCAGAAATGGGCCAAAACATGCACAAAGTGGGCCAGAAACGAGCCAAAATTGGGCCTGGGCCGGCCCACTGAATGGGTTGGGCCTGGTCTAAAGTTGGGTTCGAGTTGGGCCAGGGAATGGGCCGAGAAGGCGAGCTAGGCCCGAGAAGTTGGGTTCAACACGAACTGGGCTTGGAGGTAAGTTGGGCTTGCTTTGCAGGGTTAGGCCTTGGATTTGAACTGGGCTGGAGTTGCAGTGAGTTGGGCCCAACTGGGCTAGATCTGGACACACTGGGCTGAACTGGGCTGGATTTGCAGTGAGTCTACTATTGAACCAGGGAAGGAGGTGAGAGGAAGTTGCAGAAGAAAATAATGAAGGAAGGAAAAGAGAGAAAGACAGCCGAGAGAGAAAGAGAATCGACGTCGTCAACGATGGAGGAGGACAGAGGAGAAGGAGAAGAAGTGAAAGAAAGAGGGAGAAAGAGATGGTGGCGGCGGTGGCGAGAGGGAAAAGGAGAGGGCGGCGGCTGTTGCAAGAACTTAGGGTTTTCTAGGTTTTTTGGGGGAGAAAATGAGTGAAAAGAAGTATTTAACCTAGGGTTAGGGTTTTTGGTTTCTTTTTTTTTTTTTTGGGATATAAGTGAGAAACCTATGAGTTCTTCAAAACCCAAGGAAAATAATGAAATCGTGTGTTTTTCAAATATTTTCATGATAAAATCATCAAATAAGGCAAAATTACCAAAATGCCACCTGATATCGCAGGCTCAAAATCGGGCAACCAAGGGCCCACCACGGAGGCCACACTCTCCCCACAGCTACCGTAACACCAAAAACAACACGGAGATCCGTAATCTCCCTAAAACCAGAGAAAAATGGGTCGGGTCATTACACTGTTGATCGATCGAACAAGGGTTCATCGACACATCGACAATTCCGGTGTATCGAACAGGGGAACTCGAAACCCATCGGTTCCCTTTTTGCATGTTTCCCATTTTTTATTATTTTCACCCACATTTGTATCTACACTACTTCTAAACATCCTAATGGGATTCTTTTACCCTAAATCACAATAAAAATCGACATACCTTGAGAGATTCGGGGATTTTGTTGGTAAATGGACGATTAGCTCTGATTTAGATTTCTTCCTCCTATGGCTGGCTCAGCTCATGGAGAGGTTGTTCTTCTTCAAATGTTTAGAAAAGGAATGAGAAGAAGAGAGGGAAAGTAGCTCAATCCTTCTTCTCTTGCTTCGAATTTTCTTCCTTCCTCTTTGTTTTCCCTTCTCTTTGTTTTCTTCTTTGGAGTAATGAAGATGGAAAAGAGATAAGAGAGAAGAGGAAGAGGGCACTGATTGAGAGAGGAGAAGAGAAAGGAATGAGCATCAGCTCATTTCCCTCTCTTTTGTTTTCCTCTTCCATTTTAGTCAACAACCACCATTAAGGTGGAGTGTAGGGTTGCCTCGTGCATTTAATGCATGAGATAACACAAGAGGATGGTTGTTGTGTGCATCAAACTGTAAGAGCTGGACAGAGTCAATACATTGACTCTGTCGATACATCGAGCGATGAGTTTGTTGACACATCGGTAGTGTCGATGCATTAACCTAAGCAAACTCTGTACTTTCTTACATTACTCTCAGACCGATACCATCAGTTCTGTCGACATATCGAGAGCGAGTTCGTCGACACATCGGCGTTGTCGATGTATTGACCTGGGTGAACTCTTTATTTTCTCGATTTACTCTCAAATCGATACTACCGGTATTGTCGACATGACACATCAAAGAGGTCTATGTGTCGACCTGGTGAATTCGAATTTTTTCTTATTTTATTTTATAAACATTAAAAATTCTCATCCACTTTCAACTTGGAATTTAATACTCCACATTTCATACAACTCATTTTGAGAAAATTACCTTGAGTTACGAAGTTGAAATTCTGAGTCGTTACTGATGATGGCATGTGATA
Source organism: Chimonanthus salicifolius (assembly GCA_013350335.1). Taxonomy (NCBI): domain Eukaryota; kingdom Viridiplantae; phylum Streptophyta; class Magnoliopsida; order Laurales; family Calycanthaceae; genus Chimonanthus; species Chimonanthus salicifolius. The sequence continues at coordinate 26,445,582 of CM023541.1, read as the reverse complement.
TATGTATTTGTGTTTTCCTCACTGGGTATGTTGAACTCATCCCTTATCTTTCAGGTGCTGAGATGGATGAGGGGCCTGCGGGACCCCTTGACTAGGCTTAGGGACCAGAGAGGTCTTTTACATGCTTTCTAGTTTAGATTTATTTTGGGAAAACATATTATGTACTCCAGATATTTGAGCATTCTATTAAGGATGACTAATAACTTAGATCATATCTGTTATTACTTGATTATGTTATCTTAGGTTTCATTTATGTTTACGCACTTGTGCATGTTAGCTTTCATATTTGAGTTGTGAGGGGTGTATCCTCATTTTAAAAAAAAGTTTACCAAGATATTATTTTGTGCGCTGTATTGGATAACACTCCTGTAGTAGTTTGGAGCGTTCCATAAAATTTAACCAGATTTTAAAAAAAAATAGTTTATTTTTGTTATTAGTTGATAAAAAAAAGTGATACAATATATATAATAGCAAAGGTACATGATTTTATTAGTGAATAAGGGTGTAATAAGTTGTCGCATCCCATTGAAAATTGGCACAAAGTGAATACACAAACCTAGCTTGTAGGATTTGGATTTTTTTTTTTTTTCCAATTTTTTACTCAAAACACTATAAATAAAGGCATGGATCGAAAGCCCATGCATTGGTTGGTCATTTTGTTTCATGATGAATTTTACTCTCCATTAAGAAGAGTGAAATTTATTTGTTTTGATTTTATAAATTTTGTAGAATTAAATTTTACAAATTTTTTTTGTGCGAATTCAATTTTTGTGTTGATAAAATTGTCGACAGAATTCTGCTGAAATCAAAAGAGGTTTCTAGGTTTCATTCAAATTCTATGTTGAATTCTTACAGAAATTGTGGGAGATTTCCAACATTCAGTTTTCATGAATGCCAGAATTCTTTTAAGAGTAAACTATATTCAATTAGTTTAACTCTTGGTGACATTTGAACTTCACGCAAACCAAATCAAAACATTTTTTTATAATTCGATTTTTACCTATAAGGGAGTCGCAGAATTTCCTCTTGAAATCTGTGCTTTTATTCCATTAAAATTGTAGTCTTCCTTACATTCCTTCACTAAGATTCAAACATGGGTATTTCTCACCGAACTATTAGCCTATCACTCAGCTTTGTACACTGGATTTTGGATTTTTTTCAAATTTGATGGGGACACAGGAATGTGCATTCCGCATTTTTAGGCATTTGTAACTGTAACCATTATTGATTTTTTTTTAATTTCAAATTTTGTTGCACCAAACTTAAGAAACCAAAGTTATCAAGGAACTAAAAAACTAAATCCATTTATATTTGATAAATGTGGCAAACGGGCTATAAATTTTGCAATTCCATTTTTCGTAAGCAAAATAACAATAATAAAAAGGATGACTTGTGCATTATTTTGAGATAGAAGCCATAGAACTAAGTATTGTCATATATATATATGCGCTTAAATTATTGCATTCGTGGCTGTCATCATAAAAGATACTGCTGCGAATGCTCTCCCATCGGTTCTAATTCTGAATTTAAACAATTATTAATCATCTTTACTGACATTTACTTGGGTAACAGAAAGGGAAGGATCAATTTAATTCAAATCTGATAAAAGGTTTTCGCATAGATGAGGCATGCGCAGAACAAATCCAAGGGCAGTCTTCTACAAGATTTGCTCACACAAATAACTGCAATCAGTTGTACAGAAGGAAAATTGATTTCCTCTCATGCACCAAGGAAATAAAAATTCTGACCAGGAGGGTGAGTTGAATAGGGAGGGATTACTTCTATTATAATAATTCATCTCAGAAGAAAGGCCGACTCTAGAATTCAGATTCTTTTAGTTCTTCCGAGGAGTTGGGTCCCCAAATTTTCAACCTCCTCTAACTTCTCATTGCGAAATTTTCACTTCGTTTGGCTTCTCTGGACCATTTTTATGTCCACCCCATAGCCGCACTCTTTCTGATGCCTGTGCAGCCTGCAATTAAAGATTGAAAATAGAACTTTTGAATACTGCATTCTTAAGTTGCAAATTTTGAGGACATGAACCCAAATCAGTAGTTAAAATCCCCTACTGTGATCTAGGGAAGAAAAGTAGAAAAAATAGTAAACCACATGTTGCCAATTTCTGGTCTGCCCAAACTCAGCAAAGCAGATGATTACGATTTAAGCAAAAAACAAAAAGAGGTGCGGAAACTGCTCTTTTTAATGCATTCCAATAGCTTTAGATACTTGCATGCAATGTTTGAATGAAACGGAGGACTGGACTTACATATAGGCTATGATAGAGTGATGGCAGGGCAGGGTGGTCGAGTGTAGGCAAGCTGGTAGTATACTATGTTATAAGAGTACCATATTGATTAAAAGGATAATTCTATAAAATGGCTATTAGTCTGTCGGTATTTTACAGGGTTGGATTTTGAAGAAAAGTGGATAAAGTTCTGGTACCAGAAATGCATATACTGAGATGGATGTATAGGCAACATTTGCAAATCTGGTACAAGTTTGCAAGGTCCAAGCTATTTATATGCTTACCATTGGGGTCCATTATAAACATGCACTTGCCAAAACATTGATCTAACTGACTCAATAACTCAAATATGGATATTGGTTCAATTACTATCGATATTCACAGAATGTGTTGCTCAATAGATGATATGATATAGAATTACCTCTTTGTTCCAGTTAGTTTTCCAAATGATTCCCACAAGAATCAACGTTTGGAGTGTAGTCCCACAAAGCATGCCTGCCCAAATACCCTAACAATAGCATGATAGCAAACACAATAAATAAAAGATAGCAACAAATGAAAAAGTAACGAGGAACTAGTCAAGTTGCAGCAACAGAAATAAAATTCACTCTTCTTTCTAATTGGTAGAAAGAAATAGCTTTTAAAGCTAACTAGTTAGAAATCCAACAAAATACATTTGAACCAAGAGTTTTGAGTACTGGTACTGTCAATAAAATGGAAATCACCTCCACTCCTAAGTTAAACTTGTAACCCATAAAGAACCCAAGTGGGAGACCAAAAATGTAATAACAAGCCAAGTTAATGTAAGCCACTAAAGCCTGCCACCCACCACCAACAGCAACACCTGCACAAACAGATCAAAACAAACAATATTGAAATATTAACTATTTCCTATATAGAGATTATAAGATACAGATAAAAATGAAAAAAAAAAAAAATTTCTGATTTTAAGAAGGGCTAATGATACACATAAGTCAAAGGAAAGCAAAATCTGTTGCAGCTACTAAACATATGGCAAGCAGGGCTAATGCTAACACATTCTCTGCAATTACAGTGCCCTTTACAAGTCTCACAACAGGGGTTTGGCAACATCATATAGCATTACATAATACAGTAGGACATACGGATAATGTATCATTGTAATAATCAAAGTCTTTTGTTTGAAGCCAACTTTGCAAGTTAACTCATCCCATTAAAGCAACTTTTATTGGGCTTTCAAGAGATCATTAAAGCTTCATGTAGGTCACTCTAACATGTAGATTCGGGAGGCTGCTTGAAATCGATGAAAGGAACCTGACAATGGAAGAGTGCTCATTCATCTTGCTTCTGGTTGAGACAAGCATGGAGGAGAAGATCCCAAGTCGAGTGAGCCTCTCGATCAATGACAGCATCTCCACAGTCATTGTGGAAGAAATTCAGGGGCGCAATTGCTGGAAATTAGGCTTGTCTCTGCCGGAAAATCCATCGGAAAATCACCAAAGGCAGCCAGAGTTGGATGGTTTCCTTTCGCTGCAACATCTGCCATGTGGCAGCGAAGCATTGCATGCAATGGCGACCATTGAAGGGAGCGGGAAAGGAGGACCGAGGAAGACTGCCTTGAAAGACGAAAAGGGACTCTAGAGCAGGAAAGTTTTCAAAAGGGGCTTTGCTCAAAGGAGGGATTTAGGGCAACTGGAGGACTCAAATGGTCTTCTGAGGATAGTCCTACTGGGTATGGGTCGACCCAGTTCAACCTGAGCCAGGCCAACAGAGGACAGGATCCAAGGCCAACACAGTCACAAGCCAAGCCCACTGCAAACACACCTCGGCCCATTCCCAGATCTGGCCCAGCAGCTATATCGGCCCAATCATAACCCAACCCTTTTTAGCTTCCTGCCTTCAGGGTAGGAGTAAAAAAAAAGGCCCGAGATATATCGGCCAATATGAGATGTATCGGCCATATGGGCGAGATCTTGGCCGATATGATCGAGGTCTCGCCGATATCGGCCGATACGGCCGAGATTTGTTAAAAAAAAAAAAGAGAGAAAAATTATCGCCTGATATCAGCGAGATATAGACGCCGAGATCTCGAGTCCACCGTTTTTTGGACCCCTGCTTCAGGGACCTCAGCCAACTACAATCCAGAAGCAGAAGCAGAAGCCCGGGGAAAAAACGAGACTGAAGTTCGGACTTGGACATCAGCTCTGCTGCCCAGAAGAACACCGGCAGAGGAAATAGCCGATTACCAATCAGTCGCCGGAGGTTCAGAGGACGTGTGTCCAGAAATCGAGGAGGAAAAAAGGTAGAGAAGGAGTTGGCGGTCTCAGCGGAAGAAGGGAATGAGGAAAAAGACATAAGCAAGGGAAGACTTTGTGAAAGAAGATCAATCGTGGGTGACCGTTTTTGAACCGTTGAAGTGCATTAATGTGCAATGGTCTAGTTGGTGAGAAGTCATTTTCGAACCTCATGATCTATCGTGGTGTCACGATCAATCGTGGACTTGTTGTTTCAAAAAATCTGGTTTGCCTCTATAAATACTTCGTTGTTTGGAGATTTTAAGCATCCCTTGGAACAACATTTATTGATCCTTTCTAGAGCATTCAAAGCCTCATCTACCATATTTAATTGGCAAATTCAATGGCTAAAATCAAAGGATCAATCTCTCTTTGTTCTTCACTTGTGTGAATCATTAGAATTCAATCATCCATTGATTGAGATTGAGAGAGAAGAAGGCAACCAAGTCTAGGATCAACTTGCACATCCAAATCCTAGAAACCTCTCCCAAGGATTGTGATTGCTCTTACATCCGCGCATCTTCGTCATCAACAAGATCACATTGGGAAGATTCTTCAGAAGCACAACTACATTTGCAAAGCTACAAATGCAAGTGCTTCTCTTGTTTGATTTAATTTTAAATCATCTTGTATGGTGGATTAAAGTGTGTGCTTGAACCACTATAAAAAATAGAGGGATAAGGAGTAGACCGGAGTAGGTCGGACCTTTCAAAACTAGGATTCGAGTTGGGTGAAAGTCCCACTCTATTTTAAGACCTTTGTTTTCTCCCGTTGAGAGAAATTTCTTTGGATCCTCTAATCGAATTCCAGGGTTCTGTATAAAATTAACCAGATTGAGATTAGTTTAGGGTGATCAATTTGATTTTTCCACTGTCTCTAACTCCAAATTTTACATTTTATTGTGGATTCATGTCATTGGACCTAACCTCTGATTCTTCAATTGGAGCATTTGGCAAAACCTTTTTGATTTCTCTTTGAAGCTATAGGCTACATAACAATCATTAGCTCAAAAAAATGGTATTGCCATTGGACGATTGTCTTCCTTAATCGGCCTTGGAAGATTCTCCCACCACATCAACCCAAGTATGAGCTCCACTTATCATCCCATTTCTACCATGTAAAAACCTTCTCTCATCTGGAATTTTCTTCCTATTATTCTCTGCAATAGCATCTACAGTTCTCCCCCAGTAAGATTTCCACCATTCTAATTCCTTGTATACTGAGCTATTTGCACCTTCAACCTTCAATTCTCCCGCACGATCCTGTTGAGCCCTGCGCTTGTGTAATACCCCTGTTCTGAAAGGGGAGAGCGTGTGGGAGAAAAAAATAGCTAGGTTAGGTGTTTTTGTCCAACATCGCCTATGAGGAGAGAGTATTTGTGGTATATTAGTTAGGATCATTCCTCCGTCTAGCACAAGGACTTTTGAGCACATGTCTGATACATGTGCTTATAAGAAAATCCGTGCGGGCCCCTGTGGACCCAAAGCGGACAATATTATGCTGGAGGGACGGGGCATTACAGATTGCCCCTTCATCCTGAGATCTTTAATCCATCCTTACGAAAGCAAAGGTCCTCCTTGTTGAATCCTTCTTGCGATATATGAAAACGTCCCTAACCACTCTCCATTTTCTGAAGAAAGCCTGCAGTGAACTACTTGTTGTAAGATTAGTAAGATTAGTAATGAAGAGCGTGATGTGGTCCCCATTCTCCTAATGCCTCTGTCTTCTGCCCGTCACTTGATACCACCTACCATCTATCCCATCGATTCCATCCTCTCATTGTCTGAGCTCTAACCACCACTGTCGCCTGCCAGGTTCGATTCATCTCCCTTCTCCATTTCATTCTCTGCCTCCATTTCCCTCTGCAGTCATCATGTCTCACCATAATGGATTAGAAATCTCCGATAGAGCAAGAGATAGATGGATTCTTCAAATATATGCTCATTGCTGCGAAATTTCTGCCTTGTATTATTCTAGCTTCTTAATCACCATTCTTTTCTTCTTCCTTTTTGAGCAATAACAAAGTGATTATATTATTAAAGAAGAAAAAGTACAGGAAAAAGGTCTAAAAGGCTTAGACCCAACCCTTAATCACCATTCTTTTCCTTTGATGTTATATGATAATGATAACATTTTTACTTCTATTCACGAAATAGAATCCGTACCCAAAAAAAAAAAAAAAAATGAAAACAAATGGATACCTGATATGACAGGCTGGACGCTGTTGAGAACCATGGTCAAACCAAGAAGAGAAGAAAGATGAGCAACAGCTCGTTGCAGCTCTTTGCTGCCAGTAAATATTACTCCAAAATAGTTTCTCGTTAACAGAATGAGTGCCATAAAGAAGAGCCCAATAAGCAAGGAAGTTAGGATAACAACAATAACAGAATACTTGGCAGCTCTAGGGTTTCCGGATCCGAGCTCGTTTGACACTCGGACACTGCAGAAAACAAGAAAGAACATCAAACCGTGTAACATAACATAGAATCATCCCTTTTTTTTTCATGGAACAATCATTCAGAGAATATTCATAAAAATCAAGCATGATAATGATACTTTTCATCATCAATATAGCAAAATTTCCCTACTAGCATCATTGTGAATAAAACTAAGAAATTGTACACCAATTGCAATACCACACAACCAGCACAAATCTGAACTATGGAGATTGTCCCAAAGCTCAGAAGTTGACTAGGAACTCAAACTAGTTGACTAATGTTTGATAGCTTTTAACTAACAACTCCATGTCTAAGTTAATTGTTTCATTTATCCTTGAGTCAACAAATGAATAAAGTGATTTAACAAAAATTAGCAAGCTCACGATCATTTTCAGTGTAGGGTTGCAGAAGGAATAGGAAGCTCAGTTCTCCTCTCCTGACACCCACCCTTCCTTCCCCCAATTTAAAAACCCCCAACCAAACCCAAGTTTGTTGGCTTAAGGCTGACTTTTTAAAGCCCTGATTAAGAATCAGGCTGAGTTGTGGCCAATTTTACCCAAAAAGAGGCTGGCCTGCACTGACATTCTACATAGCATCATACTTCCCTAGCAAGTACCAGAACTTCTGAAAACACTTCAGACCTGGACTGCCTCATCCACCTCGTATACAACCCTAAATGGTTGGTTCAAGCTTGCCGGTATTTAGCACACTAGTCCCAGCACAAAACCCGACCTGGCAGAACTATCATTTGCCACCACTGCTACCATCTTGTCGATCATTAATAACATTACCGATTTGGTCTATTAAAAAGAAAAATATAGTTTAATTGAAGCCACAAATGCCACATATACTCTATATGCTATTTGTAAATTTCTAAAGATGATGCAAAAGTCAGCAGTAACTTGCGTTAAGAGATCGTATGGTGTCATTGGTTGTGAGCAGATATGGCAGAGATTTTGTCATCTCCTTCAGTACACTGCAATAATATGAGTGCAATCTAATCTATATTGCAAAATATCCAGAATTCAATCAGTAAATTAAGCATATTGAGATGGATTTCATTTTGTTCAGCAAGAGCTCTTGGCATAAATAATTACATTACCAGTTTACCCGTCCCCTCCACAACACAACTCACCGACTTCTTCACAAAGTTACTAGGTGTTTCTCATTTTTCAGAGCTGCTTTCCAAACTCTCAATCATTTCTCCTAAACAATCTTGCATTTGAGAGGGAGTGTGTGTATTTTCCACGTTTCAGTATAATTATTTTGACAGTGTTTATACATGTATTTTATTTACAGTTTTGATGTACAGAACGCAAACAAGTCAAAACAGCTATTTTCTACACCATTTAAACTAAAGTAGTTTGATGGTTTTACCTTATAGCAGCATTGATTCCAATAAACAACATGCCTTCCCATCCATTAATATTCATGCTGAAACAGAAACAGAAGCACCAACAAAGAAAAGTGAGTATTTTCAATATTGTAAGACCATAAATTGTATGTATTTTATGTTCTAATAAATTGCTTCAACTTCCAGAAAGTAAGGATTGAATTGTGATAGAATTTATGTGCAATTAGCGAATTTTCCTTGAAATACCAATTTATGGTTGCACAAAAATGTCACTAGTTGAAAAACGTTAAACCTTTTATCTGTGACCACCCATGAGCACAAAAAGTCACGCATGATATTGTATATGCAATAGGCAACATTGCTCAGATATAAATACACACATAGATACGTACATACATGGTATTTGTTTCAAATCCATAAACCACTTTATAGTAAAAGCCAGAGTATCACGTCCAAACGAACAGAACAGAGGTCGGCAAGAAAGCTGCAAATAGAGTGTTTAAGGTGTCGTCCGAATGGAGCAGAGGAATGCGATCAAAGGGTTAGCATTGCAGTCCAGATCCGATTTGGTTCGTCGGTACGAGCGGAGTATAAGGTCCTCAGGGAGAGAAGAAGACTGATTGAAGCAATTGTCGTCAGATGACTGTTCAGAATAGTGGGAACGACATGACACTGGCGAGAGAGAGAACGGGTTTCGGTTGCACAGTAGGGTTGAGAAAAAACACAATCTCAGTGGGTGAGATTGGAAAACATTGTCGAGGCTTGAAAGAATCAATCCGGGCAATGACGGAGAGCAAGGAGATGTGTTCAGTGACACAGTTGAGTTTAATCACGGAGAAGAAGGAGAGGTTGGAGGTTGATGGTGTGCTATTGAAAGGAGAAGGTGCGACGACGGAGCGCCGGAGAGGGTTGAGAGGAGTCCTTAAGAGAGACACTGACAATCAGAGAGACAAAAATGTCCTTGCCGAATGGAATTGGAATAGGTTTGAGTTTGGGACGGGCGGGAAAGTGACGTAGGACACGCACAGGTCACATGTAGTTTACTATTTTTATTTTCGGAGTCCTTGTAAGAAGCGAGGGCGGTGGCTTTCCTTCTTTGGTTTAGGAGTCTAAATAAGATTAGAAGTTGTTGATTTCGTTTTAGAATAAATCAGGAAGTTTCCTAGTGTGAGTGGGATTCTAATCCCATTAGGTTTGAGTCTAGATTTCCTTCTTTCGTTTTTTTTTTTTTTTAATTATCATTTAAAGCTATGTAAGGGGTTGAGAACACCACCGAACAATGGATTATTGAATGAAATTGAAGGCATAGCCTTTTTCCCTATCTTCTCTCTTTTTTCTTCTCCTGTCTAGCTACAGGCATATCTTCTTCCTGCCTATTTGCAGGCGTTGCTCCCGCATCAGAAAGGGCTTGAGATTGGTGAGAAAGGTGTCAATGGAACCCAAGGTCAAATCATCTAGCTCTTTACCCTGAAGAGTATCGAAAAATACATTAATCCATTGATATTATGAACCAATGTTGTTGAAATCACATGATTCACGGTTCGAATTGTGCGATTCGAATCGCATCAGGTGCTCCAACGAGTCAAATCGCAATGGAAATCAGAAGAGGAAGAAAATCGTGTGATTCTGGGTGTGACTCGCAAATCGTACGAGTTACCCTCGTGAATCGGAAACTCATGCACTTCTTTTGAAGAGAGAAAGAGGTGAAAGAGAGGAAAAAATGAAGAAGAAAAAGCGAGAAAGAAAAGAAAGAAGCGAACAAGACATACTGTCTTAGCCGCAGCCCTTTCTTCCATGCTTTCTTCAGTTTTTCTTCTCCGCAGCTCCCGGTAGTCTTAGGGTTGTCATCATTTTTTCTTCACCACAACTCTCACCGTAGGGTTTTCATTGCTGCTTCTACTTTTCTTCTTTATTTCACATGCGGCATAGGTTATTTGGCTTTCGTGACTCTCACTAATCTTTAAGTTTCTTTGTATTTCATGTGGTACCTCACGTAGTTTTCGTAAGTTTTTTTCTTATTTACTTTCTTTATATTTTTTAATGATGTTCTCCGGTCTTTCTTTATTATTTCTCTTTTTAATTAAATATTTTTTTTGAATAAAAGGTAAGATTTTATTATTCAAAATAAAAGATACATACGGGGCTGAAAGAAACAGCATGAGAGGACGAAGCCCGACCCAAGGCAAAAGGCACAAAGAAAAAGCCCAAATACTAGGCGATCCACATCCCAGGTCAGGAAAAATGACCTAAACCCAGAACGGGAAAGTATAAAAGAGAGGCCCATGGCTCGGGCAAGGAAGAAAAAGCCAAGGAAACAGCTAGGCCACAAGTAAGGGCGCCGACAAGCAAGGAATGCGTAGAATAGGTGGCCAAAAATGAGGTTGGGCCTGGGCAGATCAGAGGCAAAAGATCAAATAGGATATCACCAGAGCATAAATGAGCCAAACCACCCCAGACGACCAGCCAATAAGAGAATAGTCAAACGCAACAATGGAAGAGCCGAAATTCGCAGCCAAAGCAAAGACCAAGAGTGAAGAGGGGAAGAAGGAGCAAAATCAGAGACACCAACATACCCAACATTAAATATTTTTTCTCTTGTTTTTCACATGTTGATTTTTCTTTTTCTTTTTTGTCATCTATTTTCTATTCTTATTAAAAAAAAAACCTCTATTTTATTTTTCTCAATCTTTTGTATCTAGTCAAAAAATAAAAATCTCTAAAACATGATTTTTTTATTTTTTTAAATTTTTTTATTTGATGAATGCTATTTAGATTTATTTAAATGCCTTTGATTTATTTGTACATTTCTTAAATTTATCAATTCTTAATATTTATATTTAAATCTCATATACATATATTTTATTATTTTTGTGTCTTTTTTATGGTTATTTACAATGGATGATAAGTGTTAGATTGGGGATAACAATTGCTTGACTGATTTTTTATAGTTTATAGAATAATTTTAAAATAATCTAACGATGGATGTTTAGTATATTTATAGTTTATAAAACAATTTTAGGAAAAAAAAAAATAAGAACCTTACTGATTCTACGAGTTTCGATTCATGATACGATTGAAGTTTAACAATATTGTTATGAACACCCATATAATCAATATCTAAAGAAGAAAAATAATCTATCAAATTAATCTGTAATCCCTTCATTATGCTCACCTCCTCCAACATCTAGCCCACTTGTCACACTCAGGCAATTTGATCACCAGAATGGCGACAAGACATGAATGGAGAATTCAATGCACTCATCCACCAACGTACTTGATCACTTGTTCTGCCGCAATCCTGTGTCAACACCGTCAATTGTAAATGGATTTTCAAAATCAAACGTCGCTTCAATGGTAGTATTGAATGCTACAAAGTGTGTCGCTGTGCATTGGCAATCAATACTAGTTTGCTGAGGAAATCCATTGGCAATCATTACTAGTTGCAATCAAAATTAAACTAGTATCAACTATGGTGTGACCTTCAACCCTGTGCTAAAACCAATTACTCTCCGCACTATACTCAATCTCGTTCTCTTTTGCTTGGTCCATTCATCAGTTGGACGTCAAGAATGCCCTCCTTCATGGCTCCCTCGCTGAAGAGATATGACTCAACTGCCAGGTTTCGTTGATCCTCTTTGCCCTCATCAATTTGCGAACTCCACAAAGTCATTTATGGCTTAAAACAAGCACCTAGGGCATGGTTTCAACAGTTCAACTCATTCATTATCTCTTATGGTTTGTTCAAAGCAACGCCGACAGCTCCATATTCACGTTTCACCGAGCCTCGACTGTTATGGTTCTTCTCCTCCATGTTGAAGACATAGTCTTGACAAGCAATACCTGTAATACCCACCCACCCAAAGCCCCACATCGGTTGTGGACTTGGGTGATGTGGGATTTAAAAGAAGGGGCAGCCATTTCCCTTGTGTGAGGCTTCTTGGGCCTGGCTTGGTGGGTCGGGCCGAGAAACAAAACTGTGGGGGTAGAAGTGGGCCCAAAGTGGACAATATCACACTCGGGAAATCGAGACGGGATGTTACAAGCATTGTAACAAATACCATGGTATTTTCATTTTTACCGCAAAAATGCCGGGAAAATACCTTTATCGCATTAAAAACGTGATTTTAACGTCGGTCCCGTTAAAAACGGGAATTTAACGTTAAAAACACGTTTTTAACGCGATAAATGGTAAAATCGCATTAAAAACGCGTTTTTACTGTTTAATTTTTTTTTCCCTGCTTTGCAGTTTGCACTCGCACCATGCAACATACATGCACGGAAGAGTGGAAGACTTAAAAACCCATTCGATTAGGGTTTCCTTCCATAGTTCCACTTTCATTTGGGGCTTTCTTTCCTTTCACTCTCTCAGCCATCTCTTCTCTCGCTCTCAGCTCCTCTTTGTCTCTCGACGGAAACTGCTCTCTCAAAGTCTCGACTCTCGATCATCTCTCTCTCAGCTCTTCTCTCTGTCTCTCGGCGGAAATTGCTCTTTTGAGTCTCGAAGTCGGGATCGTCTCTCTCGCTGCTCTCTCGAAGTCTCTCTCGCAGCTCTTCTCTTTGTCTCTCTCGCTGCTCTCTCTCTCTCTGTTCTGCTCTCACGTTGCTCGCTCGCAAGTGTTTCTTCCCTATTTTCTATAGCTAGGTATTTGCTCCGATTGGGGATTCTATTTGATTGATACGGTCTTTTAAAGGGGTTTTGGAATATTTTTCCTCGCCAATTGATAATTTTTTTTGAAACATTAACTTCTTGGATTTCATAAAGAAATAGAGAATTACACAAAAAGGATTTGAGTATGAGAGAAATATACTCAGAATCAAGAGAAAGCAAGAAAAAATTAGAGAAGAAAAAAAAGAGAAAGTACAAGATACACCAAATAACATCCCACACCAAAATCAAAAGATGTCCACATCCCTAGCCACCTCATCTGGCCAGAGTGAAAAAACCAACGCCGACGATTATAGATGAACACCCGCTTTAGCCAAAGAATCAGCAATATAGTTTGTTATCGCGGTATATGAATGAAAGTAATGTCACCCATTCTGCACAATCTCCAGATGTCCCTTGCTATGCAATCCAACCTCCAAGGGGGGGATTTCCTATTACTAGCCCAAGAGATAGCATTCGTTGAGTCACTTTCGATGATGAGATTGCCCCTCCTAAAGCTAGACCAAACCTGAATTGCTCTCCTCTCAGCCTCATTTGATTCCATCGACCCAACTAATTCGGAGAAAGTTGTCAACATTCTACCCCTATCATCGTGAAGCACTCCACCAATCCCTGCCGGCCTAGGTTTGCCCCTAGCTACACCATCCACATTGAATTTACAGTATCCATATGGAGGCACAACCCAATTGGCCAATCGCTTGTTGATTCTTCCAACCCTATTCATACAACCATCCCAGGACAGATAAAAATCCTCTGGAGTTAATCCCCGGAACTCCTTACATACAGACAACCAACAGATCAAGTGCCACTTTGCCCTCTCAAACACCTCTCTCGGACTCCCTCTCTTGCCCTCAAATATCCTCCCATTGCGCTCTTTCCAAATTGTCCATAACACCGCAAATGGAACCATATTCCAAGGCACTCTTCTTCTACCCCTAAAGGGACCCCCCAACCATGCCAGCAAAGACTCCTCCATTCCACTGCCTAAAACCCATGAACAGCCAAACAAACCCAAAAACAAATACCACACAATCCCAGTGAAGCAGCACTTAAATAATAAATGGTCAACTGATTCCTCATCGATCCCGCACAATGTACAGACAAACGTAGCCTCTTCTAGTAGAATACCTTTTCTTCTAAGGTTGAGTCTCACAAGGATTTTCTTTTTTAAGGCCGATCACACAAAGAATTGGATTCTAGGGGGTATCTTGTTGTTCCAAGCCAAATTACAACTAGGAAGGGGTAAAGGATTTACTGCATATGAAGATCTTAAGATATATTTCACTGAGAAAGAACCTAACAATTCCACTGACCATATCCACTTATCCTCATCCTCGATCCATAATCTAGCATCATTAAAGATTCCTAGTAAAGCTTGGTGCATGTCTTCCTCAAAGTCCCTCAGTGACCTACGAAATGGAATTAACCACTGGGGTGAATCATTGGCCTCTCTATAATAGTCACTGATTAGAGCTTCGCGATTAAGAGCCACCCTATAAAGTCTGGGAAATACTATCATTAATGGACGTTCCCCCAACCAAATATCTTTCCAGAACAATACCCTCAATCCATTGCCAACCTGCATCCTAATCCCCTTTTGGAACATTCCCCCAATCCTTCTCTCCCCCTTTCCAATTTTTATTAGGGCTTTCACCACCGACGAACCATCCCTAGCCACTCTACTACCTAATCTCCATTCCCCAGGCTCTTCCACTCCATACCTCGCTATTAAAATCTTCCTCCAAAGAGCCTCCTTTTCCGAAGCAAACCTCCACAACCATTTACTTAGTAAGGCATGATTCCTATCCCTGATACTGAAAATCCCCACTCCTCCATTTTCTTTTATGTCTCTAGCTTCTTCCCATTTCACTAAATGGATTTTCCTTGTGTTCTCCAATCCTTCCCACAAAAAATCTCTTTGAATTTTTTCTAACCTTTTTGCTACTCCTTTAGGAATTTCAAACAGGGAGAGATAGTATGTAGGGTATACGGGTTTACAATAATGTTTCATTTTGCATATTGTTAAGACATGTTCTTCACATTTTCTTGTCCCCTGTTTTTGGAATTTTCGTTTAGAACTGCACTAGGATCTGATAATGTTTCAAATTCTAGATCCTTTTTTTTCTTAATTAATACATTGTGGACAATTTACTACTATTTATCATCATCATAGTCATTTAGCTATCTATCTTTGGTTGGCTCTTTAGTTATGCATTTCTACTCATTAAAAATTATATACTCTGTCACTCTACAACCTGTCATGATGCCCTTTCTTCCCACTACAATCTAAGTACTTCTCCTAGCACCTTCCACTTGTATTGGGTCTCAACTCTCAATGGTCATGAGCCTGAACCAAGAGCATGACTTAAAATGACTTTGTTATGATAATTAACAATGTACTCATATAGATTTATATGACATTTTTTTACTCAAAAAATGTAAGATGAGAATTATTTATTTATTAAAATTATTTTTATTATTTTTTTAAATATTTATATTTTCCACAAGATTTTCCTGTTAAAAATCCGAGAAATTGAAAATATCCCGTTATTAACAGTTGTCGTTATTATCTCGAGAATAGTATTTGTCACCATGGTTACAAGTGGTATCAGAGCACGGTTCAACACTCGGACTGTGTGGGCCCTCTACTTGTGTGATGTGTTGTCTATGTAGACCCCCTGTTAGTGTGACGTGACAGAGCCGAGGACAGCTCTGGTCTTAAGGGGGGTGGATTGTAATACCCACCAACCCACCCAAGTCCCACATCGGTTGTGGACTTCGGTGATGTGGGATTTAAAAGAGGGGACCACCCTTTCCCTTGTGTGAGGCCTTTTGGACCTAGTTTGGTGGGCCCAAAGCGGACAATATCACAATCGGGAAATCGGGACGTGGTGTTACAATACCCCTTCTCTCCTTCATTCCTTCACTCACAGACTTGGTACAGAGTTGAGATCAAGGACCTTGGAAACCTTCATTACTTTTTGGGACTCAAGGTTACTCATCTACCACAAGGACAGCCCTTTCCCTTGACAATAAACCTTGTACTACACCCGTCGGTACAAAGCCTCAGTTTTCTCTTACTACTGGTGACTTCTTGTTTGATCCAACCGAGTATGGACATCTCGTAGATGCTCTCCAGTATCTCACACTTATATGTCCCGATATTGCCCACACCGTTCACAATTTCACATTGTTTTTCAATTTATGAGTCAACCACATGCATCTCATTTGAAGGTTGTTAAGTGCATCTTACGCTGCCTCAAAGGCTCTCTTGGTCAAGGCCTACCTATCATGCGTACGTCCCAACCCTTCCTCTTGGTTGCCTACTCCGATGCTAACTGGATAGGTTGTCCTAATAGCTTCTTCTCCACCATTGGTTATTGCATCTTCCTGGGTTCCACTTTAATCTCTTGGTGTGCAAAGAAACAGCCAACAAACTCCCAATTCAGTGTCGAAGCCTAATATCGAGCACTTGCATATACTTCTGCCAACATTGTTAGGATACAAAATCTTTTACGGGAACTCGATTCCCTCCTTCCTTCTCCGACTGTTCTCTATTGTGATAGCCCTCAATAACACATATATGACAGCCAATCCAATATTTCATGCTCTTACTAAACACATCGAACTTGACCATCACTTTGCTTGCAAACGAGTTGTTGCCAGAACTCAATGAATCAGTTTGTGTCTTCCGTTGATTAGCTCACTGACACTTTTACCAAAGGATCACAAAGCAGCGCTTCTCAAGTCAGTTCCAAACTCATCTCTTCTCTACCGTCGAGTTCTACACCAACGGCTTGACATTTTTGTCGATTCTCTTAGTTGTTAGGATCATTAATCAAGGGACTATAGATTGATTTGATTGATTATTTTCCTTCATTGGATATTGTATTCTTCTTTTATATGGGTGTTCATAATATCAATGGATAAAGGCATTTTCCAATACTCTTCAATGAATGTAGAAATCTTACCAACTCATGGTATCCAATTTTGGTCCTATGATTTTACAGTTCAATTTTATTTTAGCGGTTTGAGTTTATGATGTACCACTTTAGCCACCTATTGATTTTATAATAAATGTTTTAGTTATATGATTTTACCATAGTGTTTTAGCTATCTTATTTGTGAGTACATTAGATTATGTACTCCTTTTGCATGTATTCTTCCTTGCAGAACTGTTGAAACATAACATACAATTTACCATTAACTATAAACAGTTCTATCCCATTATGCAGATTCCTCTGTCATTCCATTTTCAGAAATCTACCAAGAGACATTAATTTCACAAAATTTTATGACACAAAGCATGCATAATCAATACTTTAAACAATGTACAAGGTTCTTAGTAAAACAAACCAGGATGCCCCTAGTGAATAAATGAGATTGAAAAATTAGATCCAACAACTTAGGTAGGCCCGGTTGAATTGGATTCATTGTCGGAAAGATTACAATCCAAAACCAAATCTGCTAAACTAATCAAAACCACTGACATGGTAAAGGAAATACAGGAATGGAATGTCTGTTTTGATTGGTTTCAATAATTCCTTATTATTAAGTTCTTTCTTAAAATGATTAAACTTAATCAGATCCAATTGAAATGGCCAACCAATTAATTATTTTGGAGTGAACTGTCAACTCAGGTAGTTCAACCTCCAGTTTAATTTTTAAAACATTTAAAGAATTAGATGAAGTGCAATGAACTAACCAGATTGAAACGGAGCTCACAGCTATCTCTGCATTGCTAAGGTGACCAGCAAGGACGACTAGAACCATCATGTACCAAATCTCCAAGCAAAGCATCACAGCAGAGGCGAGAGAGAGCCTAACAAAGGCCCAAATCTCGTGAAAGGCCAACCAGGATAATCCAGTCCACCCATCCTTACACCAGCCCACAACATAAACCACTTGACTCAATGTCACCAACCATGATGAGATGTTATATGCAGCTGCTGCACCAGCCACACCCCATCCAAAGACATAGATAAAGAGCCAAAGGATAAAAATGTGGAAAAGCAAAACGATAATCCCAATCCATGCTAAGACCAAAACCTTGCTCTGGGCTTGTAGGAACTTTTGAGCAGGGAAATTGAAGGCTAGTGAAAACATTTGTGGTATGATAAGGAGTGTGAAGTACCCAGCAAGGTTTGCAATCTCTGTTTCTTGCCCGAGGAGCTTTAGCACGGGAGTTGCAAAGACGTAAAGTGGACAGAGGATGATGCAGGTGACAAACAAGATTATCCACGATCGTTGCATGTAGATGCCGAGCATGTAGACCTGTCCAGCACCAAAGGCCTGCCCACATAATGTCTCAAGTGCGCTCCCCATACCAAGCTACCATAATTTGAAACAAATTTAAAAAATGTAAATCAGCATGAGAATAGCACATAATAGTTGCAGAATAAATCCCACAATAATATAGATATTGAATCAACAACTCCTCTACCAAAAATTTAACACAAAAGGTTCTACACATCTTTGAAACAGCCAAGCAGAATTAGTTTTCAGTTAACCACATCGGACAAATTCCTTGTACATATCCATTTTTTACATGTGATATTTACTGTTCTGTTGACCATGTATTCCAATAGTTGCATTAGGAACAAAACCTATCATGATAACAGGTGAAAACCAAATGGTTTCTCATGATGAAAAGTGGGGTGTGTCCACATTATCACACTAATAATATGCAAAGTGTATCCACTATTCCGAAACAAATATCCAATTCTAATGTGAAACTCATTTTGTAAAAGAGAGGAGCTCTTTCTTCTACCCAATATGGGTTTGAATGATTCAAACAGTCAATTGGTTGCTTCCTTCCTTTTTCTTAAATTGATAACGCATACCGGGAATGTGAATTTCTATCCAGGACTCTACATCTTCCTACATGGTTTCTTCGTATTCCCAGCGAAAAGTCCATTTGTGTTTCTTCCCATTCTCATTTGGGTTCTTCTTTCTTGTATTGTCAATCCCATTCGCATCCCATATTCCCATTCCCATCTACCCAGGCTCCCATTGTCCAAGCAGCAGGGCAGCAAGCAGTTCTCCCCTTCTCTCAGTCTTGGCTCCTCTACCTCCTTTCATCATTTCTACTTTCATCTTCTTCTTCCCTTCTCCTGTAAGTTTGTTTTTGATCTATCTTTGTTATTTTTCCCTTCATAAAAAGTAGACAAAGTATTTTTTTTCTCTTGAAACTTTTGCCCAGCACTCAAGAGGTTTTGAGTCTTTTGAGTTATGAGTCTAGAACTCTAGGAGTCCTTTTGCATACCCTACAAGGCTACGGCTGACTCTACAGTCTACATCTCCCTAGAAGTCTTTTCGTATCCCAAATTCCCAATTCCCAGTATCCCATCTTCGTTTCTTTATATGGCCAAGGCAAGTTGTTTTTATTGAAAATTCAAATAGCTATTGGTGTTCTTCATTCCACTCTTTAATTCAAATTGAAGATGTCAATAATATCATCTCGTTAGCTTCGAGATAGATACCATGGTTTGGGATTTTGATGGGCTTGTCATTATCTTGAAATGGCAAATTAACTCAAATGTCAAAGATTAAGAATATATTAAAAAAATTATCAACCAGAGCAACTTAAATATTTCTCTTCACACTTATCTACTCTTCATTACTTGAATCCCTATTAAATTTTAATAACATTGTGAAAATAGATAAATTTTATGAAAAATATATATTTTTTATAAATATTTAATATTATATTGATGGATACGGGTTTGATTGAGTTTGACCACAGTTGAGCCCGTTTGAACCTTATTTAACCCAACCTTCCTCAGAGACGGTCCGATCTGATAACATTGTTCAACTCTATGCAAGTGGAAGATCTTTTTACAATGCTCTTCAGAAACGTAAATAATTAAATAAAAGAAAGCACTTTCAAATCAAGGATGTCAATGGACACTCAAAATCCAATATCCAAAATATTGGAAAATAATCATTATCCGTTTTTGCCATTTGGACCACCACCAGCTCTCTCCTCCATTTTTCCACAACTTTTCTCATTTTATAATGTGTCAACCTTATGTTTCAGCACACACAAATGGGCCCATATTGAAGAATTATAATAAGGAAAAAAAAAAGAGTATTTGGAGAAGAATTCTTCTCTAAGGTTTTCTTGTATTTCAAACTGTAAGAGGGTACATGAATAAATAGAATACAGGGAACCAATCAAGGTGGCTAAAATTAGAAACAGAATAAAAGAATGCTGGATTATATCAATTACAATCAATTCTACAATTTAGCACTATAAACAAAGTTGACATTCCAGAATAAGATGATTTTGGTCAAGACTTATGCAATTGTGGGCCCCACATGGTAAACGATCCAGTATTGGGTCCCAGAACACTCTCCCTCAAGCTGGTTCGAAAATGTCTACTAAACCCAGCTTGCTAATAACTAAAGTAAGTTGATGTCGATGAACTGCCTTTGTCAACATATCCACAAGTTGATCATAAAATTGCAAATACGGGGTAAACTATCGACCTTCAGAAATATGCTGACGAAGAAAATATCAACTTCAATGTGCTTGGTCCTCTCATGAAAGACCATATTTAAGGCGATGTTGATGGCCACCTAATTATCAAAGAACATGATGAGTGGATCGGCAGATGCAAAGCCAACTCAGTAAGAAACTGGTGAATCCAAAGTAAATCTGCCGCAATATTGGCCATCACACGATACTCCACTTCAGTACTAGAACGAGCAACCGCAGATTGTTTCTTATTGCGCCAGGAGACTAAATGAAAACCCAAGAATACACAATAATCAGATGTGGATCGGTAGTCATCAGGCGAGCCGGCCCAATCAGCGTCAGAGTACCCACGAACAAAGACGGAAGACTGCCGTCCAAAAAATAACCCCCGGCCTGGATGAGCCTTAAGATATCGAATAATGCAAAAGACAGCATGAAAATGGGTATCTCAGGGTTTATGCATGAACTGGCTGACCATACCAACAGCATATGATAAATCAAGTCGGGTGATAGTGATGGATGCAGGAGTATCAAGGAGAGTCTCATCCGAAGCAGATAACTTAGTGTTGACATTGAGCGAAGTATCAGCAGGTTTGCATCCAGAGTACTCAGCATCCTGTAGGAGGTCGAGAGCATACTTTCACTGGTATAAAGAGAGGTCGTTAAGAGAGCGAGCTACCAGGCGAGCTTTATATCTAGCAATGCAGCCATCTGGATTATGCTTAAAGACGAAAACCCATTTGCACCCAACTGGAGTCTTTCCTGGATGAAGAGGAACCATGTCCCATGTATGATTTTTTTCAAGTGTTGTTAAATCCTCTTCCATGGCTGCTTTCCATAAGGGATCACGGAGGGCAGTATCAATCCTCTTTGAAATCTTAATGTTGTCGAGAGCTGTAAGAAAACTGAAATAAGAAGGAGAAACAGCTTAATAGGACACAAAATGAGTAAGGGGATGACTGGTACAGGTACGCTTACCTTTCTGAAGCGTAATGGGAAGATCAGACTCTGCAGTGGTGGATGGATCTAGACTAGGGGCAAAGGCGGTGGTGGCATCTACAGGAAGTGGAGGTTGTGGTTGCCTGCGTTGATACTCCAGGAAAGGCTTGGCAATGCTAGAAGGACATGTATCTGCAGAGAGAAGGGATAGAACTTGAGAGATAGAAGGAACGGATGGTGTGGAAAAGTAGGGAGTTGTCTCAGAATGTGACATCCATGGAGACATGTTTTGCCAGTGAGGGGATCATGACACATGTAACCTTTATGAAAAAGAGAATAACCCAAGAAAACACATCACACGGCCTTAGGAGAGAGTTTATCACCAGAAAATTGGTGAACAAAGCAGACGCACCCAAAAACATGTAAAGGGGGACTATGGATGGGTTTGTGTAGGGTAAGAAGATCAATAGGTGACTTGCCTAGCAACATAGAGGATGGCATGCGATTGATAAGATAACATGAGGTTAAGACTGCTTCAAGCCAATACGATTGTGGGACATACATGGTAAAAAGGAGAGAGCGGGCTACCTCAAGTAGGTGTTTGCTTTTTCTTTCGACTACACCATTTTGTTGAGGTCTGGAGGGACAAGAAAGTTGGGATTCGACACCATAGTCTTGTAAGAATTGAACAAAAGAGTGCGACAAAATTCACTCCCATTATCACTACGCAAAATTTTCACTTTACAAGAAACTTGAGTTTCAACCCATTTGTAAAACGTGCAAAAATGCTCAAAGACCTCAGAGTTATGTTTCATCATATATATCCATATCATGCGTGAATAATCATCAATAAATGAAACAAAATAACGAAGACGTGTGAGAGACATTAGGAGATTTGCAAACATCAAAGTGTATAATAGAAAATAATGAAGATGCCTGTTTATTGAGTGAAGAAGAAAAATAAGTTCTACTAGGTTTTCCATACTGGCAATGTTCACACTTAAACTTATTAAAAGATAAAGAAGGAACAAGTTTTTTCAACACAGAGTCAGATGGATGTCCTAATCAGCAAATGCCAAAGCCACACATTGGGCAAATAAGTAGTTGACCAAGCTACAGATGCACCAGGCTGTTGATCGAGAAGATATAAGCCTCCAACTTCACGACCACCACCAAGCACCTGCCTCGTGGTCAGATCCTGGCAGGCAAAATGAGAAGGAAAGAAGGTGACTGAGCAATTTAATTTTTTAGTGAGGGCACTAACAGAAAACAAGTTACGAGATAAATGGGGAACATGCAAGGCAGAAAAGAGATGCATGGTTGGATGCCTATCATTTACTGTTAGGAAGACATTGGCAATATGATAAGGATACCAAGCACCATGGAAAGAAAAGCATCTACTCCTCTTATAAAGATGGGACCAAACATGTATTGGGGCCACCAAAAGACTTGGAGAAGGTGAAATCCAAAAAGTGGAAGTCAGTCTAATCACCTTCCAAGAGTTGGAAAAGGAAGTAGAGAAAGAAAAGGGTGAAATCTATGCTCTAATTGCCAAAGATGAAACTTCTGAAATTTCTATCCTTTCTAAGCTACAACCCATGATGGAAGAATATGCAAGATGTATTTCCAGAAGAACTACCAATAGGTCTTCCTCCTATGCGAGAAATGCAGCACTGCATAGATCTTATGCCAAGTGCAGTGTTGCCAAATAGACCAGCCTATAGGATGACCCCTGCAGAAAACAAAGAGTTAAACAAACAAGTGCAAGAGTTGATGGACAAAGGATTCATCCGAGAAAGTCTTAGTCCCGCTCAGTACTAGCCTTGTTAACTCCAAAGAAAGAGGTAGTTGGCGGATGTGCACTGACAATAGAGCAATTAATAAAATCACCAACCGTTATTGCATCCCTATTCCTCGTCTTGATGACATGCTCAATATGCTCACGTGCCAAATTTTTTTCCAAAATTGATCTTAGAAGTGGCTATCATCAAATCAGGATTCGACCAAGTGATGAATGGAAAACAATCAAGACTCGCGAAGGTTTATATGAATGGTTGGTAATGCCTTTCGGTCTTTCCAACGTACCCAGTACATTCATGTGAGTAATGAATCAAGTTTTGAAGCCCTACATTGGAAAGATCGTTGTTATCTACTTCGGCGATATTTTAATCTACATCAAGGACAAAGAACTACACCTTGATCATCTTAGACAGATCTTCAACACATTGAGAAATGAGAATTTATATGTGAATCTTAAGAAATACAACTTTATGTCTGATGAGATTATTTTCTTGGGATATGTTGTGACTGCATGTGGAATAAAAGTTGATGAATCCAAGATAGAAGCAATCCGCAATTGGCTTGTGCCCAAAGAATGTTCAAGAAGCTCGAAGTTTTCATGGATTGGCTTCATTCTACAGACGATTTGTCAAGAATTCCATCACCATCATGGGTCCATTCACTGATTGCCTAAGGAAATGAGCATTCTTATGGACGTCCGCGGCCGAAGAAAGCTTTGATCTCATTAAGAAAAAGTATTCAGAAGCTCCAGTGTTAGCTCTCCCAGATTTCGAAAAACAGTTTGTGGTGGATTCTGACATTTCTCGCATAGGCATTGGTGCAATCTTGAGCCAGGAGCAATGGCCAGTCGCATTTTTCAGTGAAAAGTTGCATGGAGCTCCACTTCATTACTCCACATACGACGTCGAGTTCTATGTCATCATCCACGCACTCAAGAACTAGGGACACTACCTGATTCACAAGCCATTCATCTTGAACCCCAATCACCAGGCACTCAAATATATCAATGGACAACATAAGCTTGACTCCAGACATGTAAAATGGGTATCCTACTTGCAAGAGTTCACATTTGTAGTACAATACAAGTCTGGAGCCCAGAATACGGTGGCCGATACTCTTAGTCAACCAGCTACCTTGCATATGCAAGTCGAAGTGATTGAATTCAACACTTTCAAAGACCTCTAAGACAATGATGCAGACTTTGGAGAAATTTGGCAAAAGGCACAACAAGGACCAATGAATGACTATCTCATCCAGGATGGATACTTGTTCAGGGGTTCTAAACTTTGTATCCCAGTTTTCTCATTGAACGATCGCTTGATGAAAGAATTGCATGGTGGTGATCTGGCAGGACACTTTGGAAGAGAGAAGACTTTGGCCTCACTAGAAGAGAAATTTTATTGGCCGAGCCTCAGAAAAGATGTCAACCTATTAGTGGAGCGGTGTCATATTTGCTAAATGGCCAAGGGTCAAACACAGAACAAAGGATTGTTTACTCTACTCCCAGTGCCAGCAGCTCCATGGGAAGATGTTTCAATGGATTCCGTCCTCAGACTTCCTCGAACGCAACGGGGTGTTGATAGTATCTTAATTGTCATTGAGAGATTTTCTATGATGGCTCATTTAATTTGGTGCCGCAAGTCTTCATATGCATCCCATATAACAGGTTTGTATTTCAAGGATGTGGTGAAACTCATGGTGTTCCAAAGTCTATTGTTTCAGATCAAGAGAAAAAATTTATGAGTCATTTTTGGCGTTCGTTATGGCGACAGTTAGGAATCGTGCTCAAGTTTAGCAGTGCCTACCATCCTCAGATAGATGGTCAAACAAAGGTAGTCAACAGGACCCTGGGGAATTTGTTGCGAAGCCTGATTGGATGTCAGCCCTGGCAATGGGACACTATCTTGACACATGCCGAATTTGCCTATAGCAGCTCGAAAATCGCACAACTGGTCATAGCCCATTTGAAGCCGTCTATGGTTCCAATCCCAACAATGTGCTTGATTTAGCTCCGTACCTTCAAAGGGGCCCAAAAGTAAAGATGTGGAAGACCTAGTGCCAGAGGTCAAGCGGTTGCATGAACAAGTTCGGCACAGGATTAAAGAAAGCAACTTGTAATACCATACAGCTGCAAACAGACACAAATGGCAAATAGTGTTTCAAGAAAGAGATTTGGTACAGGTCCATCTGAGGAAGGAAAGGTTTCTCATCGGTGTCTACAACAAGTTAAAAATGAAAACAATTGGGCCATGCGAAGTGCTAAAGCAAATCAACGATAATGCTTACTGATCCGTAAACGGATCAAGATACAAATGGAGGACTGAGTGAAGACGCTCCTCATTTGCAACTTCGAGATTTAACAGGATCTAAATCCCCTCAACTAGTGGAGCCATGATCCAGGTGAATCTTCCAACATGCAGAACCGAAGAAGATGGAGAAAAGTACATCTAGATAAGTTCAGACGACCCATCAGTCGCCTGATCCATCTACTGGTGTCTGACTGGAAATACAAAGAAGCCTCTGATAATGTTAGTCGATCTAGTAGTCGATTGGTATGTCGTTTGACTATCTTCAAACGACTAGTAGTCGACTGATACATCGACTGAAAACTGTGCAAAGATTCAGTAAAGCCTCTGATAATGTTAGTCGATCTAGCAGTCGACTAATACATCATCTGAACTATCTTAGACTACATAGTAGTCGACTGGTACATTGTCTGAACTTTCACGTGTCGGTTTCTGGCAATTTTCAGAGCGGTTTCTTCAATCCCATCTATGTTACGGCGGTTCCTGACGGTTGTATCCAACCCAGAGGTTGTATCTACAAAAGAGAAGTTTGAGGGAGAAGAAAAACACTCCTCTTTATCCACAATGGAGTCCCAGCATCGAGCAAAACAGAGGGAGGCCACGCAGTGTTTATTCCTACATACAGAACAGGATTGACCAGAAGTCAGTCGGTTGAACCCCGTGATTCAACCGACAGAAAATTGAAGACAATTCAGCCAAAACTGATCCAAGGACAATACTTGTTCATTTCTAAAGCCTCATCCCATCTACATTGCGACGCTGGTTTTGGCAGACAGTCAGTAAAAGTGTTTTTTTGCATTCATTCGACATCAACATGAAGCAGAGCCCACCATGAGATTGTTGCCATTGAGTTTTGTACTTGAAAGAGGGGTCCATTGATTTAATGGGTCCAGTGTTGCAAAACATTACAATGGGTTTACTACGTTAAAAAAAATACTTTGTCTCAGATTCTCTCCTTTGTAATTTTCTTTTGTGTGTTGCCGAAAAAGATTCGAGTCCCGCTTGTCCATCCACATGTGAGCGAGTAGGGGTGTCGAAAATAAATTACGTATCACTTACAAAGTTAAGTTGCTAAATGACCTCAACATTTCAGACACTTTCAATGTGGCAGATTTGAAACCCTATAGAGGCGATGAGCCTTTGATAACTTGAGGGTGAGTTCTTTTGAAGAGGGAGGAAATGATGAGGACATGACAATTGAAGATGAGATTGTTGCCATAGCTATGAAATTTTATGATTAGTTTGACAAATAGGGGAGTAAGCTCAGCAAACTCACTCCACTAAAATCCTAATGTAAAAGTGTTTGGGATTGCCACCTTTGCATCCACCTAGGCATACACATCATCTTCTTTTCTCCACCTCATCTTCCACATGTCATCTTATCATTTGCTATCAAATCCACTTCACCATTCCACATGGCATGCATGCATGCATGCATTGCATGGCTTGAACGTTCCCCTAGGTTGTTGCTCCTTCCCCAAGGTGCATGATTCTCATTCCTATGCATGGGTAAACCAACAATCTTCTTGGAATTGATCATGGCTTGTTGGAACATGAGTTGGTGCCAAGTCCAACGCAAAGACTCCTTGGAAGAATGGTTGCATTCATGAAGGCTTCTTGGGTCTTGAAGAGCCTTTTTGGAAAACCCAAACACCTTATGGGAATCCTCCATGGCTCCTTGATGATTGTTGAAGACCCATTGGAAAACACCATGGGAAGAAATCTAGATATCTAGTTTTGAGGGAACTTTGATTTTGGTGTGCATGTCAAGGAAATTCTCATAATGTAATTAATACATTTCATTGGTTTTCACCCACCCTTTGGCTATAAAAGGGGTTGAACATAGGCTTGGTGGAGATCATTGTTGAGTGAAGAATC
Organism: Chimonanthus salicifolius; assembly: GCA_013350335.1. Classification (NCBI taxonomy): domain Eukaryota; kingdom Viridiplantae; phylum Streptophyta; class Magnoliopsida; order Laurales; family Calycanthaceae; genus Chimonanthus; species Chimonanthus salicifolius. Next base: position 26,418,203 of record CM023541.1, on the reverse strand, counting down.
ATTTGAGAGCCAAGTCTGCAGAAGCAAAGAACTTGTGAAGTTCTTGAATTGTAAGCTTTTGTTTAGTCATTGAATCATGTGTTTCTTGAGTTGAATTGAATCCCATTGCAATTTCTTACTTTCTATGCTTTGAAGTTGTTTGATTAATCAATTGAGTTTGTATTGCACTCTTTGGTTTTAATTCATCTTAATCAAGCTAGATTCAAGTTCAAACAAGCTTTTACCAAAGATTGTCCGACGATATCTTTAATCGGAAACCACTACAAATAAAAGTTCATTTGGATCATTTCTTCATTGAAGTCTAAGGAAGGTTTTTGTACTACCTTAACCTTCATCACAATGGGTGTGATAGAATCAGATTGACTTCAAGTAAAAACAATTTGAGTCTAACCCAACTTCACCCAATTTAAATTTTTTATTCAACTTGACCGTACCCAAATTTCTATAAAAAATTTAAAAATTAAAATTAAAAAAATACTTTTAATAGAAGAAAAAGATTGGAAAGCTTCTTTTTCACATGAGCCTATTGAATTATGAAAAAATTAAAATAACATATTAAAATATTTTAACTCGAGTGAATACATAAGTCGAATTATACCCTTTTATATTATTCAAGTTGATATTATAACTAATTCTTCAAAGTCTAATTAATTTTTTTCATGTCAATATAAGATTATGAAAAAAATATGATCTTGAAGTAAATATAATATTTCTTAATTCAACTCAAGTCGAGTTAGAATTCGAGATTAATTCGAATCGGATCAAATTGAGTCAAATTAAATCAATTAAAAATCTTTTTCGAAATATATTATTTAAACCGATAAATCAGTGTGACAAGTTTATGGGTTTGATTAAAAGTTATCATATGGTGTCGAGCTCGATTTGGAAGACATTCTACACCATTTAGACTGCATTTGGATGAGGGTAAGAGGGGGTAACCCCCCGTTACCCTCATTACCCTCGTTTGGTAACAAGGGGGTGAGGGTAAAAAGTTTAAAATTTACCCCTCTCATCCCATTTTTGAATACCGTTGGAGGTTGGGGTATTCACAATACCCTACCCCTCTTTACCCATTGCCTTCCTCTCTTTTTCAATTATATATTATATAATTAAAAAATTAATATATTTCAAGTAATTAGCAATTTATTCTGTTGGAATTTTATTTTAAAAATGTGTCAACATTTTCAACATGATGCATTTGGACGAGGGACAAATCTTATGAGGGTTACCTGGAGTTACCCTTGAGTAGGGTTAATTGTAAGCCGGAGTAAACTGACATATTAACAATTTTATAAGAATTAATATTTTTTTATTAAATCTATATAATATAAAAAATAAAAATAAAATTTTACCAAATATAATTGTCCAAATGTCCTATTTTTAAGAGGTGATTCTGTCAAAATTTCGATATGGTCTCGAAACTCCGAAAGAGTTTGAGGTTCAAAGCAATCTCTTTCAGAGTGATTAGCAATTTATTCTGTTGGAAATTTATTTTAAAAATGTGTCAACATTTTCAACATGATGCATTTGGATGTGAAGTAAATTTTACGGGAGTTACACGGGGTCATCCTTGAGTAGGGGTAATTGTAAACAGGGATAACCGACATATTAACAATTTTATGAGAATTAATAACTTTTAATAAATCTATATAATATAAAACATAAAATAAAATTTTATGAAACATAATTGTCAAAATGTCTTATTTTTAAGTGATGATTCTATCGAAATTTCGATACGGTCTCAAAACTCAGGAAGAGTTTGAGGTTTATGGTAATCTCTTTGTAGCAAAAAAATAAAAAATCTTTGACACATGTTGGACACATGTGATTGGAAATTTGTGAAAAAAAAATTACTAATTATGAAAAGAATTTATAAAAATTGGATAATATTATTATAAGTTATATTATTAGGATTCACTTCATGAATATTATTTAATAATTATAGTTTATAAAATTTCTCAAAAAATTATTAATATATCAAATTACCCTTACTTGTAGTTACGAAACAAAATTTTTTACCTTTAGAGTAAGTTTATACTTTACAACCGTAATTACCAAAGAAGATAAAAGTAACTCGTGTTCAATGGTGATCACTACTCAAGGTAGCTCCTATAAAATTTATCCCTCGCCCAAACGAGGCCTTATAGTCGGTGACTCCGGTAGCAGATTTATGACATTTTATTATTTGGCAATAATTATGTCCATTCGATTCATTACATGAATGTCGTGTAAATAAAATAAAGCTTGGACACGTGAGTCTGCTTTCCACCTTAGAGATACTTTTCACACAAAAGGGCATACATCGTTAATCTCCTCACATACATTATTAATAACCACGAATTTATGCCATTGAAGTGTAAAAAAGGGGATTTCTTTTTTAAATGTGACTTTTAAATATAAGTGCAACAAAAATAGAGTATAAGATTTTTTTATTTTAACTAAAAATATTTTGCAAGAGTAATATTGTTTTGTAAAGATATTTTTGTGATATAAACAAGATAAAATAATAAAAATATCTTTTATCAAAAATAGAATATTCTCATTAGTCCTTCAAAAAGTTAGTTTATAAGAAGTGCAAAATTGTACACGTTATTTTATTTTTATTTTGAATTTTCATGTGGAAAACCGCAGAATACCCAGCGTAAAATCTCATGAGTGAGCCCACTACCTCTAGGACATAACAAGTAGGCCATAGGGGCTTAAACTTGTAACCTCCTGTTTCTTGAGGTAGAAGACAACCAGCTGAACTACACTTTTTTTTTAATACGTGGAAATCCACGTATTTCATAAGTGCGGTGCATAGAAGCACCAAGAAGCCTTTTAATAATTGAAGCCCTAGTCATATAGATTATGAAATATTCTATAACTTTCAAATTTAAAAACATCACAGCAAAAACTATTTGCTCTCTTTTTATGGGGTATTGAGATTAACTCTGTATAAAAATTTAAATATTTCATAAATTTAAAATTATGAAATTACTGAAGAAGCCAAAGAAAAAAAATTCAATTTATTCTACTTTATTTTAACCAATATTTACATTTATGTAAGAATCTCAATTTATTTTTATTAAATAAAATAATTTGACATTCAGACAAAGCTATTTAATTGATCATATATCCTGATAAAAAGAAAAGAAAAAAATTATAAAGCGTCCCATATAGACATCCTATTTTTCTGCCTCTACACAATTGATTTCAAAAAATTGGATGAAATTACCATTCTACTCCTCCGTATTCTATTCATCCGAACGAAATGTTAGTTCATTTTCAGTACGTTCGGATAAATGTATTCAGTCGAACGAACAAATCAGTGTAATTTCAGTTCGTTTGGAAGAGTGTTCATTCGTTCGAATGAACAATTTGACTCATTCGAATGAATTAGTCGAATTTTGTGAAGGATTGACATACATATGTTCATTCGAACGAATGAATAAAAATTACACTAAGGTGTTCGTTCGGTTGAATATATTCGTTTGAATGAACCGAAAATTTATTCGAATGAATACATGGGAATAGAATAATAACTTCACCCAAAAATTTGAATTTGAAAATGAGTATAGAGACAAATTTTATGAGTGCCAGTATAACTCCCCAAATTATAGTTGGAGATATCTCTCTCTTACGGACTTTCCGTTAGTCATTCTCCTCTCTGACTTCGACTGGGCCATCGGCCCATCGCGTCCCTCCAGAGATTCTTTCCCACATTTTTCTGAAAGGTAGTTTCCGAAAGTAATCTCACCTTTCCGAAAATCAAAGGACGTTGGAAGCTTGGAATATATGAAACTTTTTGTTAAAACAATGAAGAAAAATCAAATTCCCATTAAGTTGTATAAAAAATCGGAACAACCCCCAAAAAGTGCAGAGATTTTGCTGCTTCTACACAACAATCTTATTTCTCAAAATAATTTTTATACGATTAAATACAAGAAAGCATTTTTTAACATTTTACATATAACAATACAGTAGAAGACAGAAAAAAAAAAGGACAATATTAATACTTATAGATACAAATTAAAACTATAAAATTAACAGTGGCTAGTAAAAATAATAAAAAAGTTTGACGTTGATTTCTTCCATCTTGAATCAAATAATTAGTGATAGATTTTGAAAAAATTGGAAATAAATTTATTGCAAGTGAACTGATTAATTTTTGCACAGTATATCATATGCAATGAGGATAAATTGGTTTGGAAAAAGCTGTATGAAAGTATATTAAAATTTCAGTTGAACAAATTATTATAAATATAAGGATGCAATATGGGTAGGTCAAATTGAAGTCAAACCTTAGGTCGTTCATATTTAATTTAACTCATTATTTTTTAATTTGAACTCATATTATAATCTCTTACAACCTTGTCAGTAACCTAATTAATTTTTAATTTGAGTCAATCAATTCAAGTTAAATCAATTCAATCACGAATTAATTTACATAATTAAGTAGATAATTTGATCTAAATATATTGTATTAATATATTTTAAATAAAAAGACACCTATACAAATAAATTTATATAACTAAAATATAATCATAGTAAACAATTAATATTACGAAATATAAAATAAAGAAAATAAAATAAGATAAACTATTTCAATTCAGAAAAAAGTTGAGTGTCTACTTAGTGTGCCAGGTGCAGGTTCATGCTGAGGTGTTGCTAAGTGTTTACAACTGTAAAAGATTTGGATAGAAATCAAATCAACTCCGAATTATTAGCATATAGTTTGCTTGTTTATATTTGAATTCATCCATTATCTAGCCTATTTAATCATCCTAGAATATTTCCACGTAATCAGCTCACCACGAGGAAGAGCAATCTCTTTATTTAAAAGTAAGAGATTAATAAAAGAAGGCAGTTTAAAAAGGGTGGGTTCCTAAAAATAACTCAACGGTTGTTTAAAAAGGCTTCGGATTCCCACGAATCAATTCTTCTTTTTCTAAACCCATTCTCTCAATCGCAAATCGGTAGACTGTGTTAACCCACCACAATACTAAGTGGACTCGCTGCAAATAACCTATATTTTAAATAAATAAATTACTTGCTGATATTTTCAAGTTGGTTAAATTCAAATTGAATTAATCTAAATTGTGTCCATCTAAATATGATAGTAAAGCCTACAACTTTCGATAGTTCACATGAACTAAGCTTAATGAGATATCATTATATTTTAAAATAGGAACAAAGGGCTAATATATATGCACTCAAGCATAAGGGTCTCAGCGGGGGACCAGTTTATGAGAAATTTAGATAAATGAGAATCATACGAAAAAATGTGTTTAATTAATTTATTTTAATCTTAAAAATTAAAATTCCATAAAAATTTGTTAACGATAAAGTCAGTAACTCAATATAATACAAATTCAAGGTATAAAATAATGAGTATAAAATAATTATTTAAATATACATTAAATATAAAATTAGTCATTCATTTACGCTAAATCAACTATTTCAGTGGGTTTTAAAGCTGTTTTTTTTTATATTGGACGATGTACCAAACTCTGCCTGGAACATGTCATGGTCACTAGCCCAACACGTCTGCTGGCACTAAAAAAGAGTGAAATCACTGCCGCATGTCTAACATTTTATCGGACACTAAATCAAATTAAAGTAAAAATTGTTAACATATTAATTATAAAAACATATAAAATTGTATTCGTATATTTTAAATAATAAAATTAGCAATTAACAAAAAAATCTATCCACCGCACTTAGGCACCAAAAGTGAAGCCAAGGGAGTTTTGAACCTAGAACCTCCCACTTTACGAGGTGAATTACAACTTAATTAATTTAAATTGTACGTTTATTTATTTTTGTTCAAATTATTTTTGATTTTTTACTACATATTTCTTTTATTTTATAAAATCGCTAGATGTCCTAAATTCAGACCGAGTTACAAGACTCAAGTCGTGATTCGGTTTAATTAAATCACTCAGTTATGTTAGCTTGGAGTCGTTGGAAGGAAGGACGACGAAAGAGGGGGGAGAGAGAGAGAGAAAGACGGACCAGGAAGCCGAAGGTGAAGTTAGAGATGACGGAGAGGGAAGTGGCAACGGCGGCGAGCTGGAGATTGCCGAGGTGGCCGACGAAGATCTGAGTCGTCGAATTTATGCCGAATATGCAGAGAATGTTGAATGCGATTGGGGCCGCTATCACCCACAGTTTCTTCGATTCCTTCATGAACGTATTCTTCGCATCCTTCCATCCCTTCACCGGCGGGTAGTCCTCCTCTCCCCCTCCCACGCCGTCTAAAAGCGGCGCTTCCATCTCCTGCGCACGTTAGCGTCTGTGCGCCTTCTCTCTCTCCTTCCTTCTTTCGCCTATCCCTTTAATGAGTTAGAGACGCGTTGTCTCTCTCTTTCTCGCGAATATTAATGTATTTGAAGAATTTAAAGCGCGAGTAAATGTGAAGTAGGCGTAGTGTGTGATAGGGATTCCAACACGTCACATATGTGCACCAGCATTCTCATCCGTGCTTGCGTGACCGTGAACATGTCAGAACACATCTTCGTCCTCTTCTGCTTACTTTTGATCTTTTATCATCACTTCTACAATCACGAAACCTAATAATAAATTTACAAGTATAGAAAGAAACATTATACTTTACTTTTATACAGACAAAAAGTATAAAATATCCGGGCCGAAGAATTCAAGTGCCCAGTGAAGTTATATTAGAAATAGGTTGAAGGATTAATTTTTTATAAACATTATTAAATTATTTTTTTAAACGGTAACAATGGAGATTATATTAAAAAAAAAAAGTAAATACACAAAAAGAAAAAGTCTAATAGGATTAGATCCAAAATAAGAAGAAAAAAAAAGGAAAAGAAACAATATTATTAAATTATTAAAAATAGAATCTATTGAAGTATCTTATCATTATATTTTTAAGTTAAAAATAAATTATTACATATTTTTAGTTGTTATAATCAATTAAATGTAAAGTTTTATTAAATGAACACAAAATGAAGGTTGGATTTAAATTTTTTTTTTAAATGATAATTTTTTTATATTTTAAATTTATTATTAAATGGGCTCCACATACATCTCAATAGATAGCCCATCCAATTTTCATATACAAAAGCATTTAAAAGGATAGTGTAGAGGGATTTTCGAATTCTCTCCTTTGGAGAGGAACTCGATTCCAATTTTGCTACCTACTTTGTAGGAATGGAAAGACTAATTTACTATTTCCTCGAGAGAATTTTGAGCAAGGCGGGAAGGGCACTTTAAAACAGGGGTACAAAAATCGGTATCAGCCGATATTTTTCTCTTTCCTTCTCTTTTTTTTAAATATCGGCCGATATTTTGATATCGGCCGATATAATACGGCCGATATTGTGAATATCGGCCGATACGATAAGATATCGGCCGATATGAAACACTCTGAAATCGATATATATCGGCCGATACGATATGTATCGGCCGATATTTCGACCCCTGCTTTAGAACTCTGAAAATTTGCCAAAAACTATAAACATACACCGTTGCAACCAATGTCACAAATATTATTCTTGGATTATTAAGAGCAATCGTTAATAATGGAATATTTTCAAATTCTCGAATTTTTATCAAAAATTTTATGGAAAAATCTTGCAGAAAATATAAATATGTAAAAAATAATAAAAATAAATATAAATATTTAAAAAATAATATATACATATATAAGATATGTTAATTGACTCTATAAAATCAAAAGAATAGTTTTTGATGTGAAAAATAAAAAAAAAATATCTCATAAAACACAAAGAGCCACCTGATTTAAATTAAAGTAAAATAAACAATTGAAATAAATAAATTTATCATCAATTTCTATTATTTAAATCAATAAAATAAACATATTTAAATAAAAATTATTTATTATATTATGTATATAGATAAATTTTAATTTAGTTTAATAAGATTAATATAACGAATAAATTGATAAATATATAAAAATTATATGTGAGTCATTAGAGCTCTTGACTCACTCAATTTATCAAATAAATGAAAGAAAATTTTAAAGACTTGAATGTTGCCAACTCTCACTGCTCCAAACAAGGTAGCATGCAAGGGAGTGTTTGACTTTTAGTTCTTTGCTTGTCCCGCATTGAATGTCAGAACAAAGTATGACAGGGCTTCCCACTATATATGCGGCAGCTAAGAGCATGAGATTTTAACTCACTCGTTCGTGACTTTCACGCGTACGTGTGTTTAATTACCGATAATATTGCATTTTTAATGTGATATTACCGCCTTTCATGTTTTTAATGCGATATTAACAATAAAATTTTGTTAAAAATGACATTGCCATTAATATCACGTTTTTAACACGAAAACGTTATTTTACTGATATTTTCATGGTAAAATAAAAAATATTGGCAATATTTGTCACAATGATGGCAACAAGCCTTAGTCGAAAATTGGAAGAGGGGAGAAGGCTTGGGCAAATTTTAGACTTCTCCTCCTTCTCTCATGGGTTTCTCTTCTCTTCTACAGGTAAGTTTGAATTTCCTTGTTATTTTTCTCTTATTTTCTTTTCTTCTTTTTCTTCCATTAATTGTTATTTTCCGAGTAGGGTGAAGTGGAAGAAGAAAATCCCTTGTAGACTTTAATTAAAGTTGGTTTGATCAATTAAATTTTTGGATACTGTAGAAATCGACCATGGTTTGGGGAGTATTAATGGTGAAATTCGATTGTTATTGATTGAAATATTGAGTTTTTGGCATGTAATATTTGCACCAATATTGGCAATGGATGAATGTTATTTTCTCATGTGCTATGGATTGTTGGTTTATGCTATGTTTGCCATGTGGTTGATGCTCTATCTCTCTCTCTCTATCTCCATGTGTGATGTATGCCATGTTGGATATCTTATGTTTATGATCATGTTTTATTGAATGATTTGGTTTCAATATATGGATATATGAATGGGTTGATGGCATATCATAGAGTTTGTTTGCTCATGTGTAGTTTGGGGAAGCACAAGATATGTGCTTGTTAGCCCTTTGTTAATGTCAAAATCTTGTAGCTTGGTAAGCTTTATGATAAGCTTGAGCTATGGCGAGATCTTTGAAGTATGATGAGTGTGAATGATTTTTAGTCCATAGATACATTGATTATGTTTGGACTAACATCACTAATGATTCTGTAGTCTCTTCTAGCTTGCTTGTGTGATTAAAGATACATTTTTAAAATAGAGCAAGCTGAGCAAGAATATGAAGCTAGACTAGAATCCATGTATCATTTGATGTATAATGTGTAATTTGTAAAATTTTGAATCAAATGATGTATAATTGGGTTTTGGGGGAATATTCATTGAGTCTATAATTTTTAGCTTATAGGTTTTATCACGAATTGATAAAGGGGGAGATTGTTAGTGCCTTGGCTTGCCGAGTCACCTATTTGTCAATTCCGTGACTTCGGTGAATCATTGCTTTGAAGTGAGAAGATCAAGACTCAAGGCTCAAGTGTTGGTTAAAGTTTGAAGACTCAACGGATCAACATGTGTATGGCAATCATGGAAGGTAATTGGTCATATATGACCTTAGGTGGAACCCACACCTCAGGATGACTTTGCCTAAGCTTAGGTATCTCATCAGGTTAATTAATCAAGTCTAGAGAGTGTTTGACACCAAAAGAGAACCAATGGACTGAGTACTCAAACCTTTGAATTTGTTGTCATGGCGACACATCGTGTCAGCGATCTATCGCATTGGCAGAGGATGATCATTCGTGGTGTAGCGATGCATCATCCTGGAAATCGAAGGTTCTGGTTGGAATGTGTTGTCAAACAAACTCTGGTCTCAGGACGATCTATCGTGAATGTGATCTATCACTGAGACAGGGTTGATCAATCGGGCACACGATCAATCGGCTGGACTTGACAATGTTCTGGTTGGACAAGGCCTATAAAAATTGTTTGGTCTCAGGACGATACAATCATCAGGCGGCGACCCTTCGTGAGGAACCTATCACGATCAATTGGGCACACGACCAATCGCCAGAGACAGGGCTGAGACATTGGGTCCACGACCCATCACCCTGGGTTCGGATGAGGTTTGTTTTGACATGGGAATGTTAAGTCAAGATAGCCTCAGGTCGATACTATCACCCACCCATGATCTATCGCTAAGGAATGTTCATGATCAATAGTGTGGACTATCAACCATGAGTGACCGTTTTTGTGCCGTTACTGTGCATTTAATGCTCAACGGTCGAGCTAGTGGAAGTCATTTTCGAACACGAGTGATTGATTGCCAGTACAAGATAAATTGTGGGTAATTGTGTTTTGAAAATTCTTTTTGCCTTTATAAATACCATGTTGTTTGGAGAGTTTAAGGATCCCCGTCCTTGGAGAGCATTTTTCTTCTACATCTACCAGAGTTAAACTCTTAAACACCCTAGGCAAAAGATTGTGGTCTATTCTCTCTTGGCAAATCATTTGTAAATTATTCAAGTATCCAATCGGTGTAGACTGAGATTAAGAGAGAAAAATTAAATCATCTTCTAGGATGGTATTGGTAACCCAATTTTCTAGAGACTCTCCTAAGGATTTTGATTGTTCTACAAGGTGCATCAACGTCTTCATACAACATCATATTGGAAGAGATTCAAGAAGCACATCTTCACATTGCAAAGCTTCAAAGACAAGTGCTTCTTAGTTTAATTTAATTTTAAATAATTTATCTTGTAAAGTGGATTAAAGAGGGATTTACTCTTGAACCACTATAAAAAATAGAGGGATATGAATTAGGTGAAATTCCCAATCAATTGGATATGTGGAAGTCCTATTTTATTAGTGTGGGTGTAATTCTCCACTTACAGTGGATGTAGGTTTGATTAAACCAAACCACTATAAATCTTGTGTTCATGGTGTTAGAGCCTATTGTGTGATCTTGCTTAATTGTGTATTCTCTTGTTCACACACAACTTGATTAATATTGTTTTTGAAAGTTCCTAAAGTGCTAGACCCGAATTGTCTAGAAGGGGGTGAATAGGACAATTTCCAAATAATTGGTCCTTTTAAGATTTTCTTGATTAAAAGTAATTTATTAAAATTTAGTATTGAAGTTAATCAAGATGAGTTGATGTTGTGTGAGAAAGAGATGTGCAAATTGACGATCACGCACACATATAATCAAATACACAGATACCCGATATATAGTGGTTCGGTTAAACAACCTATAGCGACTGTTGAGACTCACCTAACCTTGGCTATCTCCAAATGGAATTATTGTAATACCCTGACCCAGATTAGGCGTGTTTTAGCTTAATAATCTTGCTTGAACCGGTTAATCTCGAAGATTTCGGGTAGGGTTTTGAGAAAAGCCCAGGTGTGGCCCAATCCGAGCTCAAAAGCTCAGTGATCCAGCTCATCCAGCTGGAGGGGCAAAATGGTAATTTTACCGCTTATTGTTGTTATTTTATAAATTATGTTGTTATGCGATTATTATTGGATGATAATGTTCTCCTTAGTCAAGTATTTGTATTTTTGATTTTAAAATAATTTTATTTTCAGAAAATGATATTTAAAATCGCCCGTCAAAACCCCGAAAGGGGGAAATAGTTATTTTAATTGGTTTTTGAAATGAAATAAACTTTGAAACAAGTATTTTATATTAGACCATTTTAAGTGTGATCTAGTTATTCTTTCAAACCCCAAATGAGATTTCTAATTTGTTTTATTTAACATTTGTTTAATGAAGTAAATAGTGTTAAATTATGGTTTTATTTTAAATCAATGGTTTTGGTAAGTTTTAAATTCCCAAATTTTTATGGTGATTGGAGTTTTTAAAACTCAACTTATCTGTAAGGTTGTATTAAGATTTTGAGTTTTTAAAATCATGCTTTTAGTTGAAAATTAGTTTTTATCAAATCAAGGATCTTTTTGCAAAATTGGAAAGTTGAAGGGATTGATTTGCAACCAACGCCCGAACAGTGGTTACACTGTAGCGGACGTCGGCAGCTGCTAAATGCATTCGCAAGCAATGGCCGGATGGCCACCTTTCCTGGCCAATTTTCTATAAAATGGCCCTAAGTCCTGCAGATCAAACTCCCACTACATCTCTTCTCTTCTCTCAGTCTCTCAAGCTCCTTGATTCTCGACCAAAACCCAGCCGAGACTCCCTGCCTTGCCTCTGCTTTCCCAGTGTTTCAGTTAACCGTAGCTTAGAAGGAAGTTTTCCAAAAAGTCGAATTTTTAGCCCAGGAACTCTAGTGAAGATAACCACTGTGTTCCTCTTTCAATTCCATTCGGTTTAGAATAAAAAAAAACCAGTTTTGGTCTTGTTTTGAGCGTGTAAAACCGGTTTAAAGTTTAAGAAAAACCATGGGTTTTCTTGTACCCGTGAGGTTTCCGTTTTAAAATCCAGTGGCCTGTTCAATTTTAAAACCTTAAACCATTCCCTATGGAAAGAGGACTCTCAGAGGAGTCCATCGGACCGGCTAGATGTGGAAACTGAATTTGGGAAACCCACTGTTTCCAGATTCGTATTTCATAAAGTGTCTGTCGTCACTGTCTGCTGGTGCAGACAGTGAGGAAGACGACTCTCGGATGGTCCGAGCCCTTCGGACGGTCCGAAAGGACTCCTCGGATGTTCCGAGCTTCACTAGAAGCCCAGAAGCGCCCGAGGCTAGTTTGACTTGCCCGGATGTTCCGAGCCGAGTTTGGAAGGACCGAACCCCACTCGGACGATCTGAGCCCTACTTCGGATGTTCCGAGACACACAGACCCACCGAGACCAGTTTTTCAGATCTTTTCAGTTCGGATGTACTTCGGATGATCCGAGGCCCGATCTTCGGAAGATCCAAAGTCAGACCCTCTGTCCGAGGTCAGTGACTAGTTTAGGCAGTGGTTCGAATGATCCGAAGCCACAGTACCTGGTTCCGAGGCATGTTCCAAGGGACCCAGTTTTTAAGTGTAAAATTTGTTTGTTATTGATTGCATGTGATGTTAGTTGTTGTGAAATTTTAAATTACTCGCAAGCGTACGAACCGATTTATAGTATAGAGTATGAGTGCGAGGTCGTACCCAAGGGAAATCTACAAAATATATGTACGAAATAAAAAAATCGCACTATTTAAAAATAATGTGATTTAAGAAAATAATTTTCTAAAACATTTAGTTATGATCTTAATTTAAAACAATGAATAGTTTTGTTGAATTTTTGAGAAAAAGAAAAATAAATCAAAAATAAAATTTTTTTTTACATAATGTACAATGGAATCGGGTCAAACATCGACGTAGCATATTATCCTATTTAAAAAATAAGAAAATCACGGCCTAGACTATGAAATGATCTAGAGTTATAAAATATAATTCAAATTCATTTTCTATTAAAATTCTAATTATAATTTTTATGTCATCTATAAAATTCGTATTTTTTTTTCAATTCAAGCCTTAGGCTTGAGCGGGTTTTAACTTGTGTTTCCCCAAATCTAAAACAACTGTTCTTGATAAGAACCTTAGACTGGAAAGACGGCAAGTCCCACTGATCCTAATAGGGGTTCTACTTTCCTTGAAAAAAAATTCTAAAAATAATTTTGTTTTCACATAAAGATCATAAAAAGAATAAAAAAAAATAGAATACAAATCATCATTATTAAATATTTTAATAACTGGGATCATCATAAATCTAAACAACTGCCATGATTTTTTATTAATAAATTGGAAATGAAATACAATTCTGTTGGACTTGACATAATAAAATAAAAATAAAATAACTTACAAGAAAATTATTTATTTTTTTCTTCTGTCTTTCAGTCGTCCAATTTCAGCCTTCAATGTCTTGCCCGGTTCAACCTTCAATGGATCTAAAGCCTTGAATTTATAGAAGAGAGGGGATGAGATGGGATGAGATAAGAGTCGTTTAAATTCAGCCGGGATATTTCAAATTCAAATTCAGCCGGGGTTTGAGCCTTGTCTTTCTTCGTCTCCTTATCCCTTCTATTTTTGAAACCCAGCTTCCAACGGCAGCTGTTTCTTTCTTATCTTCTTTCTTTCAAAAACCCAGCTGCTATCGGTTGACTCTCCTTCTCCTTTATCTTATCTGCTGCTATTCTCTCTTATCTTGATCAAATAACTCCTCAACTGACTGCCCTTCTATTTCTTTCTTATCTTTTCTTTCAGCCGATTCTTCTCTCTTATCTTATCTCTTCTCTATCTGTGTCTGATTTGAATTTGAAAACAGCTCTTCACAGACTCCTCTCTTCCACGCCTCTATCTCTTCATCGGCTATTTCTTTTTTTTTTTTTATCTTTCTTTTCTTTTCTCCTTATCCCTATCTAGCTCTCTTCTGAATTTCAAAAATCAGCCACTTGGCAGCTCCTCATCCTTATCTCAGTTGGACGATCTGCACAACCCATCTCCTTCTTATCCTTATCTTCCTCTCATTCCAAGCTGCACAGCAGTGCTCCAATTTTGAACCCCAGCTGATCTTTCTTATCTCTATCTTCTTGGCAAATCTGTACAACTCATCTCAAAACCGAGTTGTTCTGCTATTTCTCTGTCTTGGTCTCAGCTGCCGTTTGCTTCTCTTTCTCTGCTCAGACTGCTGTTTGCGGTGCTCTGTTCATGGCTGCTTTCTGTTGGAAACAGACCCAGAGGACCCATCTGTGTGCTGCTGCTGTATGCATCGCTGTGTGTCGCCGCTGGCTGCTCGGGCGGCTGTTGCTGTTTTCTGGCCGCCGTTCCTCTCAGATGGCTGCCCTGCTGGTTCCGACGTTGGGCGCTGGCTGCAGCTGTGTCTGTTTCAGCCGCTGCCCTTCTGCTGTTGGTTGCTTCTGCCGCTGCTCTGCCTCTCAGTTTTCTTCGACTGGCTGCCGTTCAGCTGGCTGCCATCTTCTCATCTCAGCTGCCGTTCTCACTGGCTGTTGTTTAACAGCCGGCTGCGATGGAACCTTGCTGTTCTCCACTTTCTATCGCCGCTACCTGCTGTGTGGGCTGCTGATTACAGCTGCTTTGGCTGTTTCTTCAAAGCCATTTTTTCCGGCTCTGCTCGGATTGCCAACTCTGTATGGCTGCCCTGCTTCCTGCTGCTTCTTCTCTGCTCGGAGCTGCTCATGTGGGCAGCAAACTGATGCTGCTACCACTGTCACCGCTGGCTGTTCTGCTTTGCGCGGTGCTCAGACTGCTCTCTGTCATCCGCTCGGTTGGTTGCTGCTCGGGTGGCTGTTCGGCTGCTGTGCTGGTTTCAGCTGCATTTTCTTCCCTTCATCTGGCTGTCGTTTTGCACTTAGTCGCTGCAACCAGTGCTGTTGGTTCTGCCGTGTGCGGTGCTGCCCATGTATCGCTGGCCTCAGCTCTGCTGTTTGGCTGCCGTTCTCTGTCTCTGGGCGCTGGCTTCAGCCGGCTGCCTCAGTTGCTGTTCTGCTTCTCTTCAGCTGGCTGCCGTTCAGCCTCTGCTGTCAACTGCTGCCGTCTGTTTCCTCAAGTTGCTACCGTCAGTCGCTGTTGCTTGCTCGGCTGCTGCCTGCTACCGATGCTTCTGCCTCTCAGCTTTGCCTCCTCTCTCAGACTGCTGCTCGGGCGCCGCTCTGCTTCAGCTCTGCCTCTGCCATCCGCTCGGGTGGTTGCTTCAGCCGGCTGCTGCTCTCTGCTGCGTGCTTCAGCTCGGACTGGCTGATTTCAATCGGTGAGCAGCAGACAGATTTTGCTGCACTCAGTCTCTCATAATTCCTGCAATCAAATAAAAGAAAAGAATAGAAAAGAAATAGAAATAGAAAAAGAAATGGTAAGGTTTTTCTTCAGGTGACGGGCATCCCGATCGACAATAAATGAGAGGGGTTGGCCGATAAAACTCGACTTTCACTCGAATTTAGAAAATAAAATATTAATTACACGAGTGTAGAAAGTTATGGGTTCTGAGACCCAACTGGTTTAACCAACTTGACCTGACCCTTCTGAAGGCAACGTCGACCGTATTTTTGACTTAATCAATTTTTATCATTTTTTTTTATTTTTATTTTCTTTTCTTTTTTTATATTTTTCAAAATAAACTATAAAACTAAAAACAACTCTAAACATATCTAATATTTATAAAATAAGGACTAATTAATCTAATATTAAAGGGTAAAATTGTAATTTCACGGTGTTCATCATTAGTACCCCATTGTTAATCTAAAAATGTACTAACCCTCTTCTCTTATTACTATAGTGTATCTACTATTGTATTCACTTCAAGGCTGACTCTATTGGTTGGGCACTGAGTGATTTCACTTTCAGGCCAACGCTATACTGTCGGGCACTGAGTGACCTCGAGGCCTTACTCAAAATGTCAGATCTGGTCCTATGCAGAAGACAACCGATAAGTGACGTGAGAATCTAGACCTAACTCCATTAGTCAATCTGGTCATGCCTAGAAGACAATATGAGTTTTGGACTGAGCACCTTTTTATTTACTATCCTATGGATTATTGTAACTTAAAATGGTTAGAAACCAACTAGGAAACTCAATTCCATGTACCTTGGATATTTTTGGGAAAACTATTATGATTTCGAAATACTACTTGTATGTATGCTTTTGATGCTATGTATATTGCTTGTGCACTTGTTTGTTTGTTTGAACAGAGACCACGAAACCACACAGTTACGGTGAGTGAATTTATCTTTGCAGTAAGATGTAAACAGGTTTTGTTAATTGAGATGGATCTTGAGCAATGAGTGGTTTCAGTTTTGATGAACCCACTCATGTGCCTATACATGATGCACTGTTGTAAGAAGTGCTATGTTAATTGTGAAATGCTTATGATGTTGATCATATTGAAATGTGTAATACTGCTTCCACGTGCCCTTGACTATTGAACCAATATCGGCCATGTGTGTGAGATGGTTTATGTCTACTGGACCATGGGTGTCGACAGTTGCTGACTTGAGGGTGTCAGTATCGGCTATGGGAGAGCTGGAGATTTACTTGCAAGGATGTATTTTGACCATGTCGGGACTTAATACGATGGTCTCAACGTAGTATGTAGGCCTTACGTTGGATGACAGCAGTATTGGAAGGAATGATGACTTATGGGAATGATGATATTATACTTGATGTTGAGAATTTATTATCAAGCATGAAATATTATATTGCAACTGTTGATTATTTACTAACCTATTGTTTACTTAAACTGCACTGTTATCTTTCCTTCATTAGGCTAGTTAGCTCACCCCACTCACCTTTCAGGAGGAGAACCCTCTATTTGAAGCTTAGAGTGAATAAGTTGCGGCGTTGCTTTGAGATTCTCACTGAGGGGAATACCCTTGTCTTTGCTTTCTGGTTCTTGGAACCATTTATTTTTGTAAAGTACCGAGTGTGGTACTTAAGTCTGTTTTCATGTGATGTATTAAGACTACTATGTTTCTGTAGTTACTCTAATGAGGTTTAATGAGAATTCGATGTTTGGAATTATGTGTATTGTTGTTTGTATTTGTGTCTCTTGGGGAGGGACTTATGGTATATGTTTGAGTCCACATGGTGAGATCATGTGTGACCTTTGGGTCTAACTATTAATCCGGCCCACTTGGACTTCTTGAGTGTTGTCTTAGCTTTAAAAAAAAAAAATCAGTCTCGTCCAGGGCCCACCCTTCGGGTCGGGGCGTGACAATTACACCCTCACTAATAGTGTAGGACTTTCACCTACACACTCCTAGTTTTGAAAGGTTCTACCAACTCAGTCTGCTTCCTTATCTCTCTATTTTTTATAGTGGTTTGATCTCCTTGATCTAATCCACTTCACAATGATGTTTAAAGAAAATAAAAACTATAAGAAACACTTGCCTTTTGATAGCTCAAACTTATAGCTGTGTGTTTCTTTAATGGCTCGCCCAAGGATTTTGTAGATGACGAAGATGTGCCTTTTATATGGAGCAATCACAAGATAGGGAGAGGGTTTCTAGGATCTAAGAGTATACAAGTGTGAACCTAGAAATAACTTTCTTCTTCTCTCAATATCTAAATCAACTAGATGATTGAATCTCTAAAATGATTTTCCAAGCATGAAGATTGAAGAGAGAATCAGGGAGGAGAAGAGTATCAAGCTTTTCTTCAAGGTTGTTCCAATTTCAAAACTGAAAACTCTCTCCCTTCAACAGAAGGTCGGAACTTAAATAGATAGTTCACACGATTAACACAGGCGATTGATCGACAATAGGCGATTGATCGTCCGTGTTCAAATTCCTTCACTAACCTGACCGTTGCACATTAAATGCACTGTAACGGTAGTAAAACGGTAACAAAATGGTAACCTCATGATTGATCGTTCGTATTTCTGGCGATAGATCGTGAGTTGGCGAAAGCATCAACTTGGGACTGACTATATTTTCCAATGTCAAGTCCCATCCAGGCCTAGGGCGATAAGTCATAAGCCCGATGAGTTATTTCCCTGTCCTGGCGATTGGTCGTATGACCGACTAATAGTGCTATACCACACGAAGGGTCGCAGCCAGACGAAAGCATCGTCCTGAGACTGACTGTATTTTTCAGTGGTTATTTGACCCAGGCTCCAAGCGATTGATCAGTGAGGGCGATTGATCAGCCCTGTTTCGAGACGAGGCATCGTCTGTACGATTTATTATCTGAGACTTGACTGTGAATGACAGTCCAAATTTGTCTAAGCCCAGGGTGATCGATCGTATGTACGATTGGATCGGCACTGTCCTAGCAATGCATCGTGACCACGAATGTATCAAATCAAAACAGTAAAGCACCTCATAAATTAAAAACAACGCATGATAATCATATCCAAATCATGCTCATGTATGTGTCATGTCATGGGTGTCATATGCCAATGATCCCCCACTCAATCTCCATATCCAATCACAATACCAATCATATCAATAGTTTCCTTGATAAAATAAAGCCATATCAAGGTGTTCCCTTGGCCATTTACGTCCGCAGTGTTTTGTGACGGTACCACCAGGTCACTGTTATACCTCCCCACGTGTGTTGATTGGAATTACCGATGAAGCATGGACTCCTCCCTCTGCGCAGGGTTTTTGGACTAGTTACCTAGGAGCTCTTTGGCCCAAATTACACCGTACCCCTATCTAGGAATCCCGGATAAGGCCAACATATCAATGGTTCACATAGCTTCTTTCAAGCTAGTTTTCAAGCCCCAAGTCATGTCCGGACAACTCATAACTTGGCTTGTTGTCCCATGTACTCCCTCCCATGCCATGCATGAGATCATGAATGCAATAATACCTTTTCATTTCAAATCACATGTTACCATCAAAAACAGTTCATAATCAAATACATTTCTTAGATCAAAGTAAGTCATCATGTTTGGAAACACAAATCAATAACACAAATATATATATATAAGGTCCACATGTATTTCAATAAGGTAGGAATCCTACCAAAATCCAGTATATTATCTTTCTTGTTTTGTGAAGATACCGTTCAACGATCATGTCTCAACGAATCGCTAACCTTTTGCGAAATCTTTTTACCTAATGAATTTAATCACATACATATATCAATTTGATTATCCATTTAATTTCCATCATCCTTACATCCTTCCAGATAAACTGAAGTTTCTGGAAAATATTCAAAAATTTAAACTTTTCAATTCAGTCGACTGAATCATGCCCAGATACAGTTCTTTGCCTTACCGCAGACTTTCAGTCGACTGAATACAATATTCAGTTGGCTAACATCCAACTTGGAACTGTTTTAACCCTGACTCGCAACCTTTCAGTCGACTGGATCACAGATTCAATCGGCTGACTCTGAGTCAAACCCTTTGTATTCTCGGTCAAACCTCTTTCAGTCGACTGAATCACAGATTCAGTCGGCTGACTTGGGATCAAATTAACTGTGTGTTTGGTCAGTATAGATTCAGTCAACTGAATCCATGATTCAGTCGGCTGAATCATCAACCAACAGTTTGCATGTTGAACAAGTATTAGTTCAGTCGACTGAATCATAGATTCAGTCGGCTGAACCACGTCAGATTACCTTACTTGTTCGATACGTCTATGTTCAGTCGAGTGAATTCCAGATTCAGTCTGCTGAAACACCAATAAACCTTATATATTTCAATCCTGTCCATGTTCAGTCTACTGAATCACAAGATTCAGTCGGCTGAAACTCCCAGAAACTTATTTCTAATTCGGCCAATACCAGTTCAGTTGACTGACTGTTTATCAGTCTCTTTTGTTTGATTATTTGGCTAGACCTTTCTTCATGGAATCCATTCCTTATTAATTTAAAACATAAATAATACCATTAATATTACTTTTAGTGAGTTTACTCTACCCTCTAGCCAAAGCTAGAGTCATTTTCATTATTCTTTCAATTCTTGGTTTACCACTTGAATTCGGACATCAACTTGTTTCCAACAGATATCCATTATTTGAATGGACATGGACATCCAATTCCATGACCCTATAACAGTTTGGTCATCCTTCAAATCAGATATAGAACCCATAGGTTCGGTCATACCATGGCCAAAACTATGGTTTCCCTTAATCCCATATTCTAAACTTATTAAACTCAAAACATACCTTCTTTTCCCGTCTCCTTCTTTTTCTTTTGGTCGGTTTCCTTTCTTCCTTGGACCTTCTTCTTCTTTCCTTTGCTCTTCACAATTTCTCTAAGTGTCGAAATGTAGATGGGAGAGAGAGAAAAGAGAAGAGACAAATCTCTTTGTTTCAATGAGATAGAGTCGGCCAAAGGTGTGAGCTGCCCCTTGAATTATGACCCTTTGTATACCAGTCCCAACTCTCTCATTTCCCCTCTTTAATATTTGTCCAACCAAGGAGTCCCTTGGTTTAACCAAGAGGACACTTGGCTTAAGCTTAAGAGGTCCCTTTGACTTCCATCGAGTCATGGGTTCCATCCCCATGAGATGGAAACTTTCCATCTTCCCTCTTAACTCATATTGAGATGGAAGCCTCCTCAACTTCCCATTCAACTCAACTCAACCCAACTCAGCATTTACTCCATTCCTTTGGACTCACCCATGGTTGACCAAGTCAACCATGACTTAGCCGATCATGCATGTGATGACATGGTCACCACATGGCACGTGGGTCCTATCCTTGCCATGTCATTTACATGCCACCTCACTTGATGAGGTGGATTTAATGCACTGGGTCCTAATTGGATTGTTGACCCAATTAAATTAACCTTACCTATTTACCTTAATTAGCTCATCTATGACCCATTGGGTCCCAATTGGGGAATTGACCCATTTAATTATATTTACCCAATTACTTTCAAACCAAATCCTAATCATGATCCGTTGGGTTTTAATTGGGTTATTAACCCAACTCCTTACCCATCTAAGGTCCATTCCAATTTCTAATCTTAAATTTAACCAATTAGCAATTTAAATAGACAAATCCAATATATTTATGAAATGAAAAATCCAGGGTGTTATAATATTATCCTCTTTTGAAATTTTAGTCCCGAAAAACTAGCGAAGTAAGGTTTCAAACAGATTACATAAATAGCTCAGGATGAGCTGCTCTCATTTCTGATTCAAGTTCCCAAGTGGCTTCCTCATTACCATGTCGGTCCCGCACCACTTTGACGAATTGAATTGTTCGGTTCCGCAACACCCTTTGTTCCGTCTCAATCACTCTGACCGGCTTTTCGACGTAAGACATATCGCTTTGCACTTCTATGTCTTGTATGTTTAGCACGTGCGAGGGGTCAGAATTGTACTTCCACAACATAGATACATGGAACACATCGTGTAGTGATGACAACTGTGGAGGGAGTATCAGACGATAAGCTACTTCCCCCACTCTCTTTTGGATTGGAAAGGGTCCCACAAATCTAGGTGACAACTTTCCTTTCTTTCCGAATCGCATGTGTCCCTTCCGTTGTGAGACCTTCAAAAACACTATGTCTCCCACTTCAAACTTAAGGAATCTCTTTCTTTTGTCAGCGTAGCTCTTCTGATGACTCTGTGCAGTGAACAGATGTTGTCGAATCACCTTAATATGTTCCGTGGTTTCTGCAACTAGATCAAGTCCAATAAGTGCAGGCTCACCGGCCTCTGTCCAACACACTGGTGATCTACACGGTCTACCATACAACGCCTCAAATGGAGCCATCTTGAGGCTTGGTTGGTAATTGTTGTTGGATGAGAACTTAACCAGTGGTAGATGGTCTTCCCAACCACCTTTGAAGTCTAACATGCAAGCTTTCAGCACATCCTCCAAAGTTTGTATTGTCCTCTCTGACTGACCATTAGTTTGTGGATGGAAAGCTGTGCTGATCAACAAGTTGGTCCCCATAGCCGAGTGCATTTGTTTGGTGTGCTTCGATCAACAACTTTCTTTTGTAGCTTTGAGGCACATAAGTCCTATCTGGGAATAAGAGACCTTGTCCAGGTCGTAATTCCCATTCTAGTACAACCTCACCAGTAGACATCAAGGCCCATATTTCTTCCACTTCCGGATCTGTTCGCTTGTTCTTGCTTAATGTTGGAAACCATGCTGGACCGTACCATCAAATTATACATACTCCCATGGTCCTTGATGTACAAATTGAATTCCCGGATGGTGGTCAACATCTCCCATTCCTTCATAATCAAACTGGCCACTATTGCATGTGACATGCGACCGAGGGCATCCACCACTTTGTTCGCTTTGCCAGGATGATATCGTAGTGCAAACTCATAATCTTGCAGATATTCCATCCATCTGCGTTGCCTCATATTGAGTTCCTTCTAATCAAACAGATATTTCAAACTCTTGTGATCTGAAAATACCTCAAATTTCTCGCCATAAAGGTAGTGTCTCCCGCTTTTGAGGGTGAAAACCACTGCGGCTAATTCCAGATCATGTGTGGGATAGTGACGTTCATGGATTTTCAGTTGCCTTGAACCATAAGCCACTATATGATGACTTTGAGTGAGAACACCCGAGTCCTTCTCCAGAAGCATCACAATATACTTCATAACCCTTGTCTCTTTCTGGCAAAATCAGAATAGGAGCAGTTGTAAGTTTTTCTTTCAGATCTTCAAATCTTCGATTACACACATCAGACCATTCAAATTTGACTCCTTTCTGAGTGAGTCGGATGAGTGGAGCTACAATCTTAGAGAAGTCCATAATAAACTTCCGATAGTATCCAGCCAATCCTAGAAAGCTGCGGATTTCGGTCACTTTCCTTGCAGCTTTCCAGTCTCTAATTGCTGCCACTTTAGCCGGGTCCACTACTATTCATTCCACTGATATGACATGTCCTACGAAGCGGACCTTAGACAGCCAGAACTCGCACTTGCTTCCTTTGGCATATAACTGATTCTTGTTCAGGGTGTCCAAGACTATCCTTAGATGTTCTGCATGCTCCTCCCGACTAGTAGAATAGATCAGGATATCATCAATGAAAATAATTACAAACTTGTCCAAATAAGGACGAAAGATTCGGTTCATCAGATCCATGAACACAACTGGTGCATTGGTAAGTCCAAACATCATGACTACATATTCATACAGTCCATACCGAGTTCTGAAAGACGTCTTCTCTATATCTTCATCCCTGACACAGATTTCGCTCCGAGAAGTCCTATCGATTGATCTAGGGCACGGGAGGCAAGAGGGAAATCGCCAGAGCTCAACGGGAGAAGAAACGACGATTTTGAAATGATCTGTTGTTGTTGAGCACTGAAATCTTACATTTTTACCCCTAATTATTAGACCAGTTATCTCAATTCTGTGTATATTGGTGTATTTAACATAATTTCTTAGTTTTGTAGATTAAAAATGGAGAATACATGAAATCAAGCTATGTCAGTGGATAATTGCTAGTTTTGAGCCTAAAATAGAAGATCTAGAATTTTAGTACTTAATTCAGGCCACTTTTAGGTTTTTCATATAAATTGGTTAGTCTAGATCAGATTATGAGAGTCTAGACTTAATTAATATTTTAGATTTTAAAGTGATGGAGTTAATTATTTAATTCCGGGAGAGAGAACATACAATTTAAATGCCAAAGACTGGAAATCAAGATCAAATGGGCCAGAGATCTATTTCAATTGGGCCAAGCTAAGCTCCACACGCCAACATTGGGCTAGGCCACAGGCAGTCCATGCGCATATTACAAGATGGGCCAGGCCAATGTGTACTCCAAAGTCTAACAAAGGCCCAAGTCCTCAAGCTCAAGCCCAAGGTCCACTAAAGGCCCATGTGCTCATTTATAGATCAAAAACCCAAGTCCATAGCCTATTCACACGCCCATGCCTTGTCCATTTCCTTGTCAATCCACGCCACCCAATCTCCTCTCCATACAATCTTAACCATTCATCTTCATTCCTTAATCCAGACCATTCATTTCATGCATCAAAATTAGGTAAACCTTAGATCCACCTATCAAATCCAACCCATACAGGCATTAACATTAGATCTAGACCATCCAACCCATTCATCATCTAGATTTACCTTAGCATCACATGCATTCATATATCACCTATGCATCCATTCAATTAGATCATCCATCAACCATCTAAATCATTAGATCTTAGGACATTTTATCACATCCATTCATATCATTCATAAACCTAGGAAAAACTCGAGAGCCGCCTTACTTATCCAATGCATACATTCTGTAACGCCATGCCTTTTTTCGCTACCGAAAATCAGAGTCTATTTTTTTTTGAAATAAAAGAGTGACAAGAGAGCAGGACGTCACGACGCGAGTTAAGTCTGAGCTTCCAAAGCCCGGCCCTTAACTGGCCAACCCTACGTGTGCATGGAACTAAGTCCACGAGAACGGTTCACACGTAAAAAGTCAAGCTTGTGGAATGTAAACTTAATACGAAATTATAATAGAGTCCATCCTACCAATTATTAAATAGCAAGGAAGTACATCACTTAATTAATAAATACCTTAACTTAGAATGTCCAAAAGTAAAGTCCAAACCATAGCAAGTAGTTTAAATTATTACACTCCAACAAGCTAAACTACTCAAATTACATTTCCATAAATGAAACTTAAATAAATCAATCTAGCTCCTCAAGCTCCTAAGCTTGGCTCCGGTCACATCCTTCACTTCCTCCATTTCTTGCGTCATTGTCTAAGATAGAAGTAGGGCGTTAGACAACGCGCTCAGTAGGTACTCCGAGTAGGGCCAACACATGGATTAGTATAACAAAAACACATAGATATAAGTAATGTCAAAACCATGCAAGTCAATGGGGTGTCATATGCCATGAGTTCCACCCATCATCCATATCACAAGCACATAGTATCCCTCTTGATGGAAAAATCCTAATCAAGGTATCACAATCACATAGTATCCCTCTTGATGGAAAATCCTCATCAAAGTATCACAATCACATAGTATCCCTCTTGATGGAAAAGCCTCATCAAGGTATCACAATCACATAGTATCCCTCTTGATGGAAAAGCCTCATCAAGGTATCACAATCACATAATATCCCTCTTGATGGAAAATGCACATCAAGGTATTCCCACATTTGTTTATCGGTCGCCCCGACGGAGCGTGGACTCCGATTATATCTCAAACATAGTATCCCTCTTGATGGAAAATCCTCATCAAGGTATCACAATCACATAATATCCCTCTTGATGGAAAATCCTCATCAAGGTATCACAATCATATAGTATCCCTCCCACGCCATGTATGAGATGCAAGTGCAAACATGCTATGTAATAATAACATCATAGCATTAAAATCCCCTCATTAAGACACATCATTTGATACCAAAATAATTCAAGTAAAAACATCATATACACATATTCCATGGTTTTCAATGAGGTAGGAATCCTACCAATGTCTATGCAACACCCCGATTTTTCAAAGATATGAATATTTACAAAAATGCCATTGAAATGGTAAATTAGAAGGTTATGATTGTAGATGAGAAAATGGTGGGGCCCATTGTTCAAATTAAGACCCAATGTGCATATTATAAGGATCAAATTAAATTAAATGGGTATTGTACATCTAATTGGGTCAAGATGGTTATTTGGGTCAAAGGACCCAATTGGGACCCAATGGGTTAAGATGGACTTATTTGACCATTGGGTGAGCCCAATTTTAATTGGGTTAGGCTGAATTGATTTGGAATTAATTGGAGGATAAATGGGTAGGCTTGATGCAAATGGGCAAACCACATTTAAATGGGTAAACCACCCATAAATGGGTCATGGCATCAAATTGGATCAAAGGACCCAATTGAGACCCAATGGGTCGAGTTGACCATGGTTGACAGTGTGGACCCTCAAATGAGCTCAAATGTGAGTTAAATTAGGTTGAGTTGGGGCTGAAGTGAGTTGGATTTGAATTAAATAATGGTGTTGACTCAAATGCATTAAATGAATGACATTAAATATGGTGAGTTGAGCTAATGAGTTGGGTGAGTTAAATTGGAAACCAAAGGGACCTTGAAGTCAAGTGAGTCAAATGGAGAGGTGAGGAGTTGCCTTGGTCTCAAACACCACCAAAGATAGGTCCCACACGTTGATGGCATGGAGTGTTTTCCATGCATAAGGTTTAATGTAATGAGATAAAATCTCATGGGGAATATGGAGGGTTTCCATCTCATAATGGAAACCTAAGACCCAACGTTGGGAGTGCCAAGGATGTCTTGGTTGGTATCAAGTGACTCCTTGGTTTGATCAAGGATTGATGAGGATTAATGAAGAGGTTATGGGGCTGTTTAACAAAAGGAATACACCACCATCACTTGGCCAAATTATGCATTGCAAAACCTTAGAACTTCATCTCTCTCCCTCTCTCTCAAGAACCTACCTCCTTGGCCGAATTATCCTTTGGTGTTTTCACCATTGTTCAAGCTTACAACCAGTTAAAGACTAAGGGAGCAAGAAGGAAGAAAGCAAGGATCAAAAGGAGAGAAGAAAAGCAAAGGAAATTGGTAAGTGTTTGCATAAGAATTTAGTTAAATGAATTGATAAAAGGGAGCATGATTTGGCCATGGAATGGCCGAATTCATCAAGGGTTTAAACCTCGGATGGTGCCTCATAAAAAGGATAAAAAGTGGATCATAGGGTTCGGCCACTTTGGATGGCCGAACTCCATGAAAAGAGTTGGTTAGGTTGATGGTTTTTGGAAGGCTAAAAACCATGCAAAACCATGGAGATTTTTACATGTTTTAATGAGACACAAAATATATGTTATGGCCGAATTAATCAATGGTTTAAAAAATGATGATGAGGTTTAAAAAGGATAGAAACTTGGAGCATAGGGTTCGGCCACTTAGGATGGCCGAACCCCATGAAAGGATTTGATAATTTTGTATGGTTTTTGGAGAGATAAAACCATACCAATATATGAGAGTTTTTAAGTGTTTTATTTGAAATAAAAAAATTGATGTTTTAGGTTGGCCTTTGTTTGGCTAAACCATATCATAATTATGGATAAAAGGATGAATACGAACCATGCATAAAGGATGGGAGGATTGACTTAAGAGAACCATTGGGTTCGGCCATGTGTATGGCCGAACCCCATGGACCATTGAATGGGTATTTGGAATCAAGTATATGGGTAGAAATTATTGTTGGTTTTGTAATATTTTCAAAAGGTCTAAAAATATGATTAAATAGTGAAGTATGATGAATGGATAAAAGAACCAAGGATGATCTATAGGGTTCGGCCATGGGTATGGCCGAACCCCATTGAAAGAAACATAGGTCATGTTTGAGGGTTTTGATGGATAAAAATTATGGAATGATATGAATATCTTAAATGGATTGTTAGCATGTTAATAAGTGGAAATAAAGAACCATAGGGTTAGGCCATAGAGTAGTTTTGATGGATGGAAGTGATGTTGGAACCAAGAAAATGATGGAAGATTAAGGGCTAGTTAATCACATGGATAGATGGGTAACTAGTCTTAATTTTAAAAGAATTAAGAGACCAATTTGGATTGGTGAGGTTCGGCCAAGTTGTATGGCCGAACCCCACTAAGGTGGATTGGTTATATGGACTTGGATTATTAGCAAAAATTAAACATTGGTTAGGCCAATGGCAAAACCGTAAATACAAGTCAAATTGTAATATGAAGGGATTGATCAAAGGACTTGAAAAGAGGGGTCCAAAACCAAAGTGATAAGGTTCGGCCATGTTGTATGGCCGAACCCTACCAAGACATGTTTTGAAATATGAAGTGTTTAAGTGTTTATCAAATGAAAAGAAAGATTAAATCCAAAAAAGGTGAGGTTCGGCCATGGGTATGGCCGAACCCCACAAGATGGTTTATGAGATCTAGACTTGATAAGAAATTAAAAGATTAAGTTATTAACTTGCTGTTATATGAACAAGGTAACGGAACTTGAACGGCGCACGAGTTGTGATCGGGTGACGCTTAAGAAGAAGGACATTTAAGTGAACTTTTCTGTAGGTTTCCTACCTAGTTGTAACCACTTTTATAATTGGTTTTATCATGGTTTTTATGAGATATATTGTTATTGTTTTATGTTTCAAATTGGTTTTGAATAATGAGATATATATTTACGAATGACATATATTCATTGACATCTCATGCATGGCATGGGGTGATGATTATGGAAACTGGAGCCCACACTCCGTCGGTATGCCCTTGATGCCTCTGTGGAGCCTCCTTAGGCGATGAGAGTCCCGCCAGGAGGAATAACTTAATGATAAGAGTCCTATCCATAGGAAATGAGGAGTACTGTGGATTACCTTGTCATGAGAGTCCTATCCATAGGAAATGAGGAAGTACCGTGGATTACCTTGACGTGAGAGTCCCGTCAAGTGATAGCTATGTATACTTGTGATGGGTGGGATTCATTACATTTGCATTTACATACATAGCATTTATTTCAGATGTTTTTAATGATCATATACTATGATATATGCATGTTATATACTAACCATGTGGTAGCTCTGATCGGAAAACCTACTGGGCGCGTTGATCTAACGCCCTAATTCTATCCTTAGAGGATGATGTAGGAAAAGGAAAGGGAAAGGCAAAGGCCGAGGATCACGAGGAAAGCCAAGCTTAAGCGCTTGGGTGTTGGAATGGATTTCTTAATTATTGTTATTTGGATAAACTTCATGGATACGTAATAATGGGGATAACTGCTATGGTTTGATTTAAGTTTGAATGAAGGTTTAGTCTTAACTAATTATGACTTGTACTTTGCTATCTGAGAATAGAGCAGTCTGAGGATTGATTATAATTCCGCATATTTGATTTATTCCGCAAGTTTTATTTAGTTCTGTGTGTGTATTGTTTATCATGGTTTAGTCCATGCACACATGGTTGGCCAGTTAAGGGTCGGACTTTGGAAGTCGAACTTAGCTCGCGTTGTGAAGCTCCCCGCTCTCTTCCACTTGTTTATTTATAAAAAAAATAGACTCTGAGTTTTGGAAGGTTGGAAAAGGGCAGGGCGTTACAGTCTAAATACCGGGTCCTTGGTTTTCCGTCCAAAGATCGATCACTGATCGTGCACCGCTTGTGAGATCCCGTTACCTTATTACATATCAACAAGTCAAACCAATTTTTTATTTGATTTCCAACATGCTCAAGTCCACAAATATGCCTTAGTGGGGTTCGGCCATACCACATGGCCGAACCTCACCCACTTGGTTTTGGGTCCCTTTTTAATCCTTAGATCATTTTAATCATGTGGTTCCAAGATTATGCCATCTTTTGTTTATTAGCCAATCATATAAGTTAAACATTTAAAGAACCCTAAGTCCACAAACATTCCCCATGGGGTTCGGCCATACACCATGGCCGAACCCATGGTCCTTTCACTTTCACCATATTTACCTCTTTGCCATCATTCTTTTCATGACTAATCACTCCTTTTATTTATACATACTTAGGTCCATAACTGATCCATAAACATGGATCCATAATTGATTCATTAATCCATGACATGAAACCCTAACAAAGCCCTAACAAATACCTCCATTCCTTATCTTGATAATCCATTCATTTTAAACATGCAAAGATCCATAGATTACCCATTAAAATGGTTCATGGGGTTCAGCCATACAACATGGCTGAACCCATGATGTCATTTTTTCTCCTTTTCCTTAAATCATCTACCACATTAGATCCATAACCCAAGTCCCTCCAGAGGGGGGGGGGGGGGGGGGGGGGGGGGGGGGTGTTTAATCATACATTTAGGTCATCATCATCTACCACCCAAAGTCTATCAACATGTCTCCATGGGGTTCGGCCATACAACATGGCCAAACCCATGGTCCATGGTTCTTCACCATTTCCATCCTTTTAAATCATCACTTACAATACTTAAAATCCATTTAAAATTATCAACATTCCTTCATCATTTTCCATCTTTTCACCCATTAAAACCCATAATATTTTTCCATGGGGTTCGGCCATACTACATGGCCGAACCTCATCCAATCCCTTTTTATTCCTCATGATCTATATATATAGAAATCTAGGGTTTGGCCATGCAAGGGCCAAACCATGATCTTGATCATATACCTTAGCTTAGACATGCATGAGGTCCTTTCCATATAACAATTAGGGTTCGGCCATTGCCCTTAACCCCTTTAGCCATGCATGCATACATAAACCATATATACATAGTGTCCTTAATATTCCATCATTTACATAGCCTATCGTACCCATTAGGGTTTGTCCATTTCCTATCTCATTTCTTGGATGGATTTTAAATCCATGGCCCATGACATTTTTGGCCAACTTTCCAATCCAAAATGAAATGTTCCATTAACCTCTTTCTATTTAATTAAATCTTGTTGAGTATTACTTACCGATTCCGCGACTCCTCCAGTTTCCTTCTCTCTTTCTTGCTCCTCCGATCTTCTCCTTAGTCTTTCTTCTTTCTTGCTCCTTGATCTTCGGCCTTGAGAGGGAGAGGGTCTAAGATGCACCCCCAAGAAGATGGTTCGGCCTTGGTGAATGTTTGAGAGAGGGAGAGGAGGAGAGTGAGATGAAACTCCAAGTCCTTGTTCAATGAGAGGGTCGGCCAAGCTTGAGAGGGAGAGGAGATGAGATCCAATTTTCTCTAAGTCTTTCTTTGTCTTTCTCCTAGAGTGATGGTCAGCCAAGAGAGGGAGGGAAGGAGATGAGAGGAATGAGACCAAAAGTCTCCTTTCCCATCTTTGTCTAGGGTTTGCTTGGGTTAGACTCCACCCTCATCAATGTGGAGTCTTCCCCATGGGCTCGTTGACCAAACAAGAGGGTGCATGCCCTCCACATGGCACACACCACTCTCAAGCCCAATGGTTTTGGCTTAGTTTCATGGGTGGTTTGGTGGTTTCCATGAGATGAAACCACCACCTCTCTTTTGCCCAAAGCATGGTCTTGCATGTCCCCATTTTAAGCTTCTTGTCTTGTATACGACCCCATGTCCAACGGTTTTGGGTTTGGGTTTCCTTGGTGGTTTGGTGGTTTGGGTGAGGTGGAACCACCACCTCTCCATTGCCCAATCATGGTCCTTGCATGTCTTCCACTTAGGCATCTTTGTCTAGCCAAGGGGTGCATGCCCTCCACATGGCACATACCACCCCTATGCCCAACGGTTTTGGTGTGCTTTCCTTGGGTGGTTTGGTGGTTTCCATGAGATGAAACCACCACTTCTTTTTCGCCCAATACATGGTCTCCACCTAAGCATCCTTGTGTAGCCAAGGGGTGCATGCCTTCCACATGGCATACACCACCCCCCAACGGTTTTGATGGAGTGGTTTCCATGAGATGAAACCACCCATTTGACTCACCCCATCTTTTGGTCTTTTAGGTGACTCACTCCCCATTTAACTCACTCCATGTAATGAAACTCATTTCCCAACTCAATCACTTAAATTTATATCTAACTTAGGTCATTACAATAAATAATCCAATTCCATTTACTTCATTTGATTTAATTCATCTATGAACTCACCCCTGGTCGACCAAGTCAACCATGGTGGTCGGCCCCACATGTGTCTTAGCCCACACGCCACCTCACTTGGTGAGGTGGAGTTGGGTCCCACTTGGCCATGCCACTTGGATTTATTCAAAATTAACTTAGGTGATTTTAATTAAATAATTCAACTCAATTCACTTGATCCTCCTTAATTCACCCATTAATTCACCCATGGTTGACTTGGTCAACCATGGTGGTCGGCCCCACTTTGTCTTGGTCCACACGCCACCTCACTTGATGAGGTGGAGTTGGGCCCAACTTGGTAATGCCACTTGGATATCCACTCCTACACTTGCCAATGAGATGGACCCCATGTCTTTAATCTTAATGGGGTCCATGACCCAATTAAATCCATTCCTTACCCATTTACCCTAATGCTCAATCCATCTTGACCCATTGGGTCCCAATTGGGCATTTGACCCAATTGACCATCATTGACCCAATTAAATGGAATTAATCTAATCCATGGTCCATTGGACCATACTTGGGCCTTTGCCCCAACTTTGATCCATCTACATTCATTCCATCTATGAATCTAAATCCATTCCTTACCCATTTACCCTAATCATCAATCCATCTTGACCGATTGGGTCCCAATTGGGCATTTGACCCAATTGACCATCATTGACCCAATTAAATAGAATTGATCATATCCATGGTCCATTGGACCATACTTGGGCCGTTGCCCCAACTTTGATCCATTAAACATCCATTCCATCTATGGATAACAATTAAAATCAATAATAGCCAATATAATTATTGAATTGAAAATCCGGGCTATTATACATTCATCAAGTTTGCAACTTTTGTTTTTTTAATTAAACATGAGCAAATGCAATAGTTAGGATTTTGATTGTAAATGTTGAATCTTGATTACTAAGGTTTAATTAATTAAATTAAAAGTTGTAGATCTTTTCTTTATTAGTGAGTATGAATTGCATTTCAGATCTTTAAGTGAATTTCAGATCTAGGTTTTGTATTTGTTTATAGATTTTGGGTGATGAGTGGTCTATTCCAAACAACTAACCTTTATGTTACTGCACTTTTATTTTTAGTCATTTATTTTCTTGCAATATAATTTTCTGTCTTTTAATCATGTTAAATTCTATTTTCGTTGTATAATTTTTGTTTTAACCTAAATCTTGTATATGTTTTATTCTTTTTAAATTCTTTAGTTCATGTTATTCTTTTATTCTTTTAATTCTTTGTATTTACACTCTCTCTCAAAATTCATTCAATTAAAGATTGGAGATGTGGTATTTTAATCTTATAACTTGTAATTTTGACTATGACTAAGATTATCATTTAATTAACCATTTTAATTTAAGGACAATTAATTCACACATCTTATTTGCTGATTTTCCAAGTTAGATACATGACTCATAGAAAGATTCTACTTCTTGAAAATAATTCTTTCT
This sequence comes from Chimonanthus salicifolius, assembly GCA_013350335.1. Taxonomy (NCBI): domain Eukaryota; kingdom Viridiplantae; phylum Streptophyta; class Magnoliopsida; order Laurales; family Calycanthaceae; genus Chimonanthus; species Chimonanthus salicifolius. Next base: position 26,384,950 of record CM023541.1, on the reverse strand, counting down.
AAAAGGAACACAAATTTAATTTTAATTCATATATTTTGCGATTTTTTTTGGGTTCGACCTCGCACTTAATTTCTATACTATACATGGTTCGTGCGCTTGCGAGATTTACAAATTTAAAACATCAACAGTCATTTTCGCAGAAAGAGACCTTTTAACTTACTCTTTCTGATTTACTGGTAGGTCGTAACCGATAACCGGTCTGTGCCGATATGTCAACAAGTATCGACCGTCTCTCCTTTCAATTTTTCTCCCTTTCAGATAGTGTTCTGATTTCCAACAGAACCGACATGTCTGTTTCTCCGACTAGTCTATCCTTCGACCTAAGATTTTTAATTTGAAGGATGACTGGGTGTGTGTACTAGCGATGTTCATAGTCCATCAAGCTTTTCTTATACACATTTCAATGCCAATGTAGATACATACATTCACACATGTTCTGTGCCATTAGAAGATTCAACTCATCCTTCTGAAGGTAGGCACAAAACATGGATTACAGATCTCTTTTCCTGTTTATAAACCAATTCAAGTACCTTGGGCACATTTAATTTAATTCAGACATATTGCCCAAGTGTGTGATGTCATGAGATGAGGCATCTCCAAGCTTTAGCAAAGACATGTTGTTCTATGGACATAAGTCATTCCACATAATGTATAAAATAACGGATATTGGAATGAGACACTTAAGCACACAAATCATACATTCATTTCACATTTTGAATACATTAATCATGTATATTGAAATAAAGTATGATCCTACCCACACAACTCTCATGCTTGTTATCATGTTATCTCCCAAAACATGATAACCACTTTTACCATTCTTTCAAGTATACTCCAATTCCTTGAAAAGAGCTGGCATATAAATGGATTATAGATAAACATATTTGATCATTTTGATCAACAAAAAAATCCATTTAACGGCATGGAACATATTTCATGCCACAAGAGATTCACAAGTTTAAGAACTTGGAATGAAACGACATTGCGTATGTGTACCATACATACCTTATACATGAGGTAATGCACAACCTACATTCATTTTCTAAAGATACACAAATCACATGGTATATGAAATGAAATGAGACAAGTATAATCCAATACTAAAGTGAAAACCTACATATACATATAAATATCTTACACTAGATCAATCCAACAATCAAACAAAAACATGGATTGAAGGTAAGATACGATGGTGATTCCAAAATATGTTTCAAATGTGACACCAACATTGGTATCCCTTCACACATTTGAATATAACATTGTGAGACTTGGAATCTAAGTCCATAATCCAGTGAAGGCCTTCTATTAAATCTGGTTTTAAATTTTGGGTGCCTTCCCATTTGACTTTTTGAATCAAAGTTCCAGATTTTGTACCATGATGTTGACCCAACACAAGAGGCAAACATTTTGGTACATGGCTACAAAAGATACTTAGAGCTTACTACCCTCATCAAATTCCTTTACTCCATCCTCTTCTTCTCTTAGTGGATTCAACTTGGACTTTTTCAATGGATGAAACATAATAAATCACCTATACTCTTAGTACACAAATTGGTCATGATAGGTGATGTCACCCATTGGGTTAGAAGAGGCAATTTTTCTGTGGACTCTCTCAGCCTTTTTTGCTGTTTCATATCTCTTCAAATATCTTAAATATATTATGTGAAGTCCCTTTTCAATGTGCTTAGAACAACATGATTGACCTGGGGGGGGGAAGTGTAATAGGTCAATCCCATTTTCCATAGTATTTACAAATTTCTTGATTGTTTTAAGTGCAGCGGAACACTCATCAAGAGATTTGTTTAGTGTGATAATTTCTCTAAGTGATCGCACTAAGATTATGACCATTTAGATATTGCTTGATTATCAATGCTTGTACATAATGTTTAAATTAAGATAATCAATATGCAAAATGATGTGTGTTGAGAAGAGTATTTAAATATTAAATACAAACACATAAAAATCAAACACTATAAGACTAATTTTAAAATGACTCGGTTAGCCAACCTACATCCACTGTTAGGACTCGCTCAACGTTGAGTTATCTCCAAATCCACTAAGTGGGTACTTACACCCTCACAATTAAAGTAGGAATTCCACCTCACAAATTCGGCTGGAAATTTCACCCACCACTGTAGTACAGGAATTCCACATATCCATTTGGTTGGAAATTCTACAAACCACATGTGCCGGAGACGACTTTCTAGATTTTTTATAGTGGTTTCGGAAACAAGTTCCCTTAATCCACTTTCGGAACAAAGGTTTTAAAATAAAATTAAAACCAAGAAGCACTTGTCTTTGAAGCTCTTTCTCTTGATGTGTGCTTCTTCTAGATCCACCCAATGTGCTCCTCCTTATAGCTGTCATAAAGCAATCACAATCCAGGGCGACAAGGAAACTGGTTTTACCAAAGATTTCCTAGTTTATGTTATTTTCTTTCCCTCCTCTTTCTCACTGTCAAACTCAATCAATAGATTAGTTGTTTATGAGTTTACTTTCCTCCTCTCTCTCTCACAACTCAATTCATATGATTGGTTGTATTTGATTCCACAAGTTTAAGCACGAGAGAGAGTGATCCTTCTGTTGGCCATTGTTTAAGCTCACTTATAATGATGAGGGTCCAACTGATTTTCCTGAAGGATGCCAACTGGTTGCATAAAGATTGGTTTATATAGAGAAGGCAACCAGATGTAGTAACTGTAATGTACCAACAAGTCAGTAGCACTGAGGGGTCGGTCACTAGAAATATTACTGATACAAACTTGACTGTTGTGTATTAAGTGCACTCTCAATGGTAATATTATTTCCTGATCGACATGTCGGTGTCCTGATGGGTCGACAATCATGGCACCAAGGGGTCGGTCCATACGAGAGTCTCGATCTGGGGCAACACCATGCTGACAGTAGTTTCAAGTCCAGAAACCTGTTTTACAGAGAACGACCTGTCGTCTTTTACCGAGGGGTCGGTCTCGGTACTCTTGATCGGTCTTGAACTACCGATATGTCTGTTTCTTCGAGAGTCCACTTGAGTTCAAAGTTTTCAGAACTCATAAATCTTGATAGAAGAGTCATTGATCATGAGGGGTCGTTTCAGCCTTTCACCAAAGGGTTGATGCATACGAGACTCTCAATTAGAGGCTTTCCCAGAATGACAGTTCTTTTATCTAGAACTTATGTTAATTTGGCCGACCAGTATTTGACCAAGATGGGTCGATCCTGTCTCCACCGAGAGGTCGGTGAGAACTACTAGTCAAGCTGATAGTAAAATAGAATACATATTTCCAAGTTGGGTTCCAATTCACTGTCAAGCTTCCTTTCTAGGTTTTTTTTAATTTAACTATTTGTTCCACTAACCCTAGGGATAATCCTCTCTAAGATGTGGGTACCACCTAAAGTCATCTATGGCCATAGTACCTGTTTTGTGATTGTCATAACGATGAGCTTCAATCCAGTGGAGCATGGTTTTCACTCTTGATTACTTTGAGTCTTCAATAGCAAGTGCTTCTTTCCGAGTCATGGAATTGACAAACTTAGGGACTTGGGTAAACCGAGGCACTAACAATCTCCCCTTTTGTCAATTTCATGACAAAACCTATAAGCTAACCCATTTACAATCCCACCCTTATTACATCTCATTTGAATACAAAATATTACATCAATTACATATACATATTCAAATGGAAAACAATACTATGATCTTCATATTCTTGTTCAGCTTTCTTCATTTCATTTTTCCTATTCAAGTACATAAGCAAGCAACACTAGAAAATCATAAGAGGGGTTAGTCCCAAAATATAAATACGCATTCATAGACTAAACAAGATTTATATTCAAGCTCCCCAAAACTCCTTGATTTCCTATTGACCAACTCTACCCAATGTTAAGACGATTTATATCCCAATGTTATTGAGTTTGATCTCTCAAACTCTAAGCATAAATGTCACACCCCGACCCGATATGTGGGCCCGGAACGAGACTAATTTTTTTTTTAAGTTAATTCCGAAACTTAGAATGTCCATGGCCTCGGGTCTGCCTAAGCCCATGAAGAGACCATATGTGTTCATAAAAGCTAAACTATCACATAAGGTACATATATATACATAATAGTTCACACCATAATTATACACATACAAGTCTGGATACCCAACTGGTAAACTTAGACAATAATTACATATTAAGTCATCTAAGTAAATTCTACTCGACAACAACTTAGTGAAATTCAAAGGTTCCACAGCTTAGGTCATTGCATGGGGGTTTTCCACTGCCTCCAGACTTTGTCCTGCATTGAGGTACACGTAAGCTTCTAGCCCAGTGAAGAGAACTCGAACTATCATAGATATAGCATGCGATAGAGAATTAAAGTCTACAATGCAATTGAAATAAATAACAGAACATGTGGCAATTATTCTTTTATTTCAATTCCTAATGTATATCATTGTCTCTTTGACTCACTGGGGTATCCCACTCAACCCCAACTATATAGGCCCAGGGTATCCCACTCAAACCTGTCGAGGAATCCCACTCATCCTCAAATGCATTAAGTCAGGCAGACAAAATGCAGTATCTTGCAAGAGCTCGGCCCATTTAACAAGTGTGTAGTATATATGTTTAACATACCCCATAAACAAAATTTCATATAAATGGAAAAATACACAATTACCATTCACTGGTATAAAGTCCCAGCTTATCAACCCAGAGCAATCATATTCTCAACACCTGCATAACCACGTTAGCATAGGGACATTCATAGATATATAAAGAAAATCACCTGCATATTCCACATATTCCAATTATAACACATTTCATGTATATATGAACATTACATAAAACATACACACATTCACATGCAAATAAGTCATAGTTGAGTCTCCTCACTTTGATCGATGACGTTACGTGGGTTTCTCGATTTGCATGAAGGAGAAGAGAAAGCTGGTTCACTGTTCCAATTGGATAATTGACAGAGTTAGACACTATATATTAACCTAAGATGACCCGACTGACGAAATTGAGAAGAAAATAGTGGAGGTTTAATTTAAATACTCCAAGTTGGTCTTATTTCATATTTAATGATAAACCCTACTAAAATTTGAAACTAAAAAGAATTTACATCATTGATATAAAACTTTTACATTTAAAACCACCCACTTGATAACAATGCCATAAAATGTCTCATGGAATCAAATCATCTTCGAAATCCAGGCAAATAATCATCAAATGACATAATAAACAAAAAAAATATTTTCAAAAGTTTGCTCATAAATAAACTATCAATGCTCACTAAAATGATAAAATAAAAATGTCATAGATGGTGTAATCTCTTTACTATGAAAAGATGGAATAAAAACCCATACGAAAATGAATCAACCAAATTGTACAATAATTATTAAAACTATACATATAAAAAAAAAACATTTAAAATGGTTCAACTTACCATATATGCCAAATTAACATTAAAACTTAATTGGCAATTTAGAATTCAAATATTATTAAAACTAAAATAATTCTCTTAAAACTAATTAATTTACCTATGCTTTTAAAGAATCAAAATACACACTAAAATTAGAATATTAAATCATTAATTAAATCCCCCTACATAAATTTAATTTTACTTAAACCAAATCTTGAGATCCTTTATAAACTAAATCATAGTTTAAAATTGTAACATAAAGGTCTTAGCATAAAAATCACTTCTAAAGGTGTTACTTAAAATTTAAAAGAAAAGGGGCATTTTTCCTAAATTCTAAAAATCCAAAAATGAAGCCCAAAATCAACCTATTTCACAAAACAAACAGCTTTGGAGCTACTAAAATTTCGAATAGATAAGTTTGTATACCTTGATCGTATAAATCCTCCGAGAAATGATGAAGTTTGAAAGCCCGGCCAAAAAACCCCAAACTCAAACACTGTTGCCGCAGGAACAGTTGGAAGAAGAAGAAGAGAGGAGGAATAAAGGAAGTAAAAAAAAAAAGAAAGAAAGAAAGGATCGGTTGAAGGAAAAAAAGAAGATGAAGGTGAAAAAGGGAAAAAAAAAGAGATCGGTGGAGGGTGAGAAGCCCTTTGTTTTTTTTTTTCCCCTAATCTGCATCTTCAATTGTTTCTTTTCTTTTAACTCAAAACCCACTATGTCGGTGGGTTTTTTTTTATTTTTTCACCTAGCCTAGCTACTAGCCTATTAGTTTCATTCTTATCTTTTTAAAAATAAATTAAACTATATACTTATATAGTTTGTAATAATAAACTAAAACTACATAACACCATAATTTGATTAAATAAAATAAACCGCTTTTTTTTTATAAAACTATTTTGATACTTTCAAATATTTAAAATTAACATTTTAAAACAAAAATCCACACTTCTACACATCAAAATGTCAGCCGGGAAAATTCTTTTGACTTAGAATTTTAAAACTAAGTTAATGAGTGCAAATTGAGAATTTAAACACCTCAAATAATTTATTTTTCAAGCACAGATTATTTTAAGGGTCACAACTGGAGAAAGTTTAGAAAATTTCAACTTTCCCACTACACTAACGAGTTGGATCCAAAGACTCTGAACTTGGGTCGAGTCAACTCTGACTCTATACAAAGCCCATTTGTTAAACTCTTAGATTAACTGGTACTAAATACAATCAACTATAATTAATCAAGTAATTCTACGCTAATTTTGGTCGGGGTATTACATCCCATCCCCCTTAAAGAAATTTCGACCCGAAATTTCAAAAAAAAACTCATACCTTAATCAGCAAACAAACTGGGGTACAACTTTCGCATCGTCGCTTCTGGCTCCCACATCACGTGTTGTGCACCATGATGTTGCTACAAGACTTGCACTAGAGGAATGCTCTTCCTTCGAAGCACTTGAGTTCGCGTACCTTGAATCTCTATAGGTACCTCTTCAAAAGTCAAGTCTTCAGAAACTTCTATCTCTTCTATATTCAATACATGTGAAGGATCTGGTTCGTACTTCCGAAGCATTGACACATGGAATGTGCTATGCACTTTCTCCAGATTTGAAGGTAGTGCTAATTGGTAAGCAACTTCTCCAACTCTCTTCATGATCTCGAACGGTCCCACGTAGCGAGGTGACAGCTTCCCTTTGCGACCAAATCTCTGTATACCATGTCTTGGAGCGACACGCAAGAACACAAAATCTCCAACTTCAAACTCTAGAGGTCTCCGCCTCTTATCAACATAACTCTTTTGTCGACTTTATGCAGCTTTGAGTCGTTGCCTAATCATCTCAACTTGTTCTGACGTTTCGCGAACCATTTCTGGTTCCAGAAGAGGTTTATCTCCTACATCAGCCCAACATAATGGTGATCTACAAGGTCTTCCATATAAAGCTTCGTACGACGCCATTTGTATACTTGACTGATAACTGTTGTTATATACAAATTCAATGAGCTCTAGGTGGTCTTCCCAGCTTCCTTTCATATCCATCACACATGCACGCAACATGTCTTCCAAAATCTGAATGGTTCTGTCGGACTGACCGTCTCTCTGAGGGTGAAATGCTGCACTGAAACATAGTTTTGTACCCAATTCCTTCTGCAATGCCTACCAGAATCTAGATATGAACCGTGTATCTCTATCTGATACTATAGAAACTGGTACTCCGTGCAGTCGGATTATCTCTTTAACGTATAACTTACTCAATGTAGTTAAAGTATCTTTCCTTTTTACTAGGAGAAAATGGGCTGATTTAGTCAGTCTGTCCACAATTACCCATATAGAATCATGTCCTTTGGTGGAATTTGGAAATCCTGACACAAAGTCCATAGTGATGTGTTCCCACTTCCATCTAGCCACAGGAAGAGTCTTCATCTTACCACTAGGTCTCTGATGTTCAGCTTTAACTTGTTGACAAGTCAAACATTTGGATACAAAGTTTGCCACTTCACGCTTCATTCCTTTCCACCAAAATTGTCGACACAAGTCCCAATACATCTTTGTGCTTCCAAGATGCACTGCAAACTTGGAACGATGAAAATGGTCTAGTACCTTCTCTCTGCATTCCTCTGATTCAGGTACAAATAGTCTATCTTGAAACGTCAAACCTTCATCAGTTCTGATCTTCCAACCATCTAATTCTATTCTGTTCGACAGCTGAACTCTCAATTCCTTTGCTTCAGAGTCTCTTTGCTGCCTTTCTAATCTATTCCAACTATTTCTGGTTGTAACACTAAACTCAGAATACGCGCTGGTTCTTCCATTTCAATAAATTCCCAATCATAATCAGACATAGATTCCAATATTTTCCATTGTAGTGACGCCATTTTTGCTATATCACTGCGAGATTTTTTGCTTAAGGCATCTGCCACTACATTAGCTTTTCCAGGATGATAGGTAAGTCCGAAGTCATAATCTCCAAGGTACTCCATCCATCTTCGTTGCCTCATGTTTAAATCTTTCTGAGTGAAAAGATACTTGAAGCTATGGTGAATAGAGAAGACAATAAATCGCTCACCAAATAAATAATGTCTCCACAACTTCAATGCAAACACCACGGCTGCTAACTCTAAGTCATGAGTGGGATAATTTTGCTCATGTCCTTTCAGTTGTCTTGATCCGTAAGCTACAACTTTTCCTTCTTGCATCAACACACACTCTAGTCCGATCTTAGAGGCATCACAATATACCTCATATCCTCGTCATTCCTTTGGTATAGTTAGCACCAGAGGGGTGGTTAGCTTCTCCTTTAGGTTTTGAAATGCTATTTCACAGGCCTCATTCCACTCGAATTTGACATCTTTCCGCATCAAAGGAGTCATAGGCATAGCAATTTGGGAGAAATTAGGGATAAATTTTCGATAATATCCCGCTAATCTAAGGAAACTTCGAATTTCAGTGACATTTTTAGGTTTTTCCCAGTTCATCACTGTCTCAACCTTTGTTGGATTTACCGAAATTCCTTTAGCTGATATTACATGTCCGAGGAATTGGACTTGAGTCATCCAAACTCACACTTGCTTAGCTTGGCGTACAGTTGGTGGTCCCTCAAAGTCTGCAGTACCAAGCGTAAATGACACTCATGCTCTTCTTCTGAGATGAATATATTAAAATATCATCGATAAATACTATTACAAACTGCCTTAGATACGACCGGAATATCCTATTCATCAGGTCCATGAAAATGGTGGGTGCATTCGTTAAACCAAACAGCATAACTACAAACTCATAGAGTCCATACTGCGTCCGAAAGGCAGTTTTTGGAATGTCTTTCTCCCTAACTCTTAACTGATGATATCCGAATCTCAAATCGATCTTTGAAAAACACTTCGAACCTCTCAAAAAATCAAAAAGATCATCTATTCTTGGCAACGAGTACTTATTCTTGATAGTGACCTGATTCAATGGTCGATAATCAATACACATCCTCAAAGACCCATCTTTCTTCTTTACAAAAAGTGCTGGCGCTCCCCAGGGTGAACCACTCTGGCGAATAAAGCCAAGCTTAAGGAGTTCATCAATCTGCTTAGCTAGTTCCCTCTGTTCTGCCGGTGCCATCCTATAGGGTGCCATGGATATAGGAGATGTTCTAGGCTGTAAATCGATTACAAAATCAATTTCTCGACGTGGAGACAGCCCGCTAAGCTGATCTGGAAAAACATTCATGAATTCACACACCACCCGAGGAAACTTTGTCTTAACACCTTCTACATCTTCCCAACCCATGCTAGCCACTATACTACCCGGATATGCCTTCAGACCGGAGATCTTAACTCTCAAGTTATCATAAGGTACTAACTTCTTCACAAATCTTATCTCAAGCAGTGAAGTCCCATAGATCTTCAACTTGGAACAGTCTATCAAAGCCTGATGCACAGATAACCAATCCATGCCTAAAATAACATCAAAATCTATCATATCTATCACCAGGAGTTCATATGACAGGTCTAAGCCGCCTAATCTTAGAATGCATGACTTGCATTCCTGAGTTGCTCTTACTTTTCTACCCAATGGAGAAACAATTGTTAGAGGTTTTCTTGCATTTACTGGTTGCAATTCTAACTTATCACAGCAAGTTCTAGAGATAAAAGAATGAGATGCGCCGGTATCAAACAATACTCGTGCCATGAGGCTGAAGAGAGCTAATGTACCTTCCATCATAACATTATCCATTGGCTCCCACCATTTGAGTCCCTATGATGTAGAATCTTCCTTGAGTGGTCTGTGGATGTCCTGGTCCCCTTCCTGGTCCAGTCCTCTGTGATATATTCCCAGGCACTACTGAGCCTCTGGAAGGTTGTGGTGTAGATTGTGTGGGTCTCATGTTCTGAGCAGGTTCCACTACATTACTGCCACTACCATTATAGGGACAATCTTTGATAAAATGTCCCTCTTGTTTGCAATAAAAACATACTCGTTCACTGGATTGTGGTGCTTTGTACCGCGGGCACTGTCTAACCGTGTGACCAGGCTGATTACATGAATAACAAATCAGCATCTTGGGTCCCGCCTTGCTTGCTTGACCGACAGAGGATTGACCTTTCACAGAAATGATCCTTTAAACCTTCTCTTTTTATTAGGCCGGGGTGGCCTTTGAGCATTTCCTTGAGGAGGCTTTTCCATATTCCAGTTGATAGTATCCACAGCTTCTACCATTGAAGCACGGTCTAGTACTGCCTCCACAGTAGGCAAATCCAATCCAACCACCTGACGCTGCAGAAATGGACGAATATAGTTGAATTAAAGATATGAGTTGAGTTAAAGAGATGAGTTGAATAAGAAGATAGAGAGTTTCATCTCAAGGGACACCATCATTGTAATACCCCGGATTTTCGAGATATAAATATTTACAGAATTTGCCATTGAATTTGTGAATTAAAGGATATGGACCGAAGATGGGTAAGTTGTGGGGTCAATTGTCCAATTAAGACCCATTGTACATGTTATAAGGTTCAATTTAAAATAAATGGGTAAGATGTGTTTAATGGGGTCTAGGTTGTTATTTGGGTCAAAATGCCCAAAAGGGACCCGATGGGTCATGGTTGACTTGGTTGGCCACCAAGTGAGTCCAAGCTTAACTTGATTGGGGCTGATTTGAGTTGGAAATGGAATCAAATGGTTGAGTTGAATTAAATGGTTGAGTTGAGTTAAGTGAGTTAAATAAATTTGAATTAAATTTATATGAGAAGTGAGTTGGATGGAAAGGTTCTGAGGGTTACATATTTCAAATTCAACAATGGGTACACGTTGGAAGGGGGGGAAAGTTTCATCACATAGATGAAACCCCCAAAGTAATCATCAATGAGAATGAACGGTTTTGTGGTCCAAGCCAAGGCAAAACCGTTGGTTACACGGGAGCTTCACCCCATGGATGAAACTCCCAAATGGGAATTAAATGGAGAGGTGAGGAGTTTCTTATTTCAAAATTCAAATCAAGATGGAACACCAAAAGGAGGGGGACGGTCTAATGTGCTACACAAGCCAAGAAGGCAAACCGTTGGGCACAAGGAGTTTCATCTCATGGATGAAACTCCCACATGGGGAATTAAAGGGAGAGGTGGAGGTTACACAAGGCAAGCTAAGGCTTTACCGTTGGAGCCTTTGGGAGTTTCATCTCATGGATGAAACCCCCAAGGGAAGCATTAAGGAGGGAGATTAAGGACATGGGAGTTACACAATGGGTTGCACCAAAGCCATTACCTTGGCCGACCATCTCATTTGGAACAAAACAATTGGATATTCATCTCATACTCTCCCTCTCCCTCTTGGCTGTTCTTCTCTCCCTCAAAATCATCTTTTGGCCGATCACTCCTCAAGACCAAAGGACTTAGAAAAGTGTTGATCTCAAGCTATTATGCAAGGCTGAATTCTATCTCTCTCTCAAACCTATACCCCTCTTGGCCGAACCACTTTTGGAGATTTTATATTGATCAAGCTCACACTCGGCCAAAGGAACAAGAAAGAAGGAGGAAGAAGCTAAGGAAAGGATCGGAAGAACAAGTAGGAGGGAAAGAACCGGAGGAGTCGCGGAATTGGTAAGTGCTCAATAAACTCTTATTAAGTAAGATGGTCGAGCAAACATGATCCGGCCATTGCATGGCCAAACCCTAAAGGGGATATACAAGAACCATTAAGAATAAAAAAAGGGGTTGATTAGGTTCGGCCATGATGTATGGCCATGGCCGAACCCATCAAAGGTTAAGATCATGGCGATTGAATTTAAAAGAGGAGATAAGGAACCACCATGGCCGAACCCCATGGAAGAAAAAAATGAAGGGATATATGATATGTTTTAATGGAAGGTTATTGATGTTTTTAAAAGGTTTAAAATGAATGTAATGTGATGGACTTGAATGCATTTTGATTATCAAAAAGAATGGAAAAGAGGAACACCAAAACCAAAGGGTGAGGTTCGGCCATGGTGTATGGCCGAACCCCACCAAGTACTATTTATGGATTTAGATATCATAGGGTTCGGCCATGTGTATGACCGAACCCCATGAACTATTTTGTGGGATATTTACTAGCCTAAGTATGTCTTAAATGAATGGAATGGATAACCATACATAAAACGATGGCAAGGATGTAATTAAGGGTGAAAAGGATGAACCATGGGTTCGGCCATGGTGTATGGCCGAACCCCATGGAAAATATTTGGTGGATTTAAAGGGTAATCAATGATAAACAATTGTGGTACAAGTGATTAGATGTATGAATCAAGAGGTCATGATCTTATATCTAACTTAAAGATCAAAGGGTTGAAAGATGAGCATAAAACCAAGGGAATGAGGTTCGGCCATGTTGTATGGCCGAACCCCACTAAGGAATTTTTATGGACTTAGGTTGTTGTGTGTATTAAGAGGTTAATGTGTGAATGATTAGATTAATGGATTGGTGATTGGACTTAATTAAAAGGATCAAATGACTTGAAAGAGGAACCAAAATCAAGATGGTGAGGTTCAACCATGTTGTATGGCCGAACCCCACTAAGGTGGATTTTGGGTGGACTAAGGGTTAAGTAATTAGTTAAGTGGTGATTGAGTAATAAATAAAGGAAGGATTAAAATCAAAGTAAGTGAGGTTCGGCCATGGTGTATGGCCGGACCCCACAAGGGTGTGTTTATGGACTTAGACCAAATGGTAAATCAAATGGAATATGGATTGACTTGTTGATATGTAACAAGGTGATGGGACCACACAAACGGTGCGCGATCTTGAGCGGTGACCGGTTTAAGAAGCAAGGGCATTTTAGTGGTCTTGGTAGGATTCTACCTCATTGGAACATGGTTATGTAATATGTTTTTATCTTTACTTTGATGATTTATGTTGTAAATATATTATGTTTCAAATGTGGAGTTTTTTTAATGCTATGGTTATTTATATTACATAGCATATGGATATGTACATCTCATGCATGGCATGGGAGGGAAGTTTATAACCGGAGGCCACGCTCTGTCGGGGCGTCCGTAAGGCAATCGTGGGAAGACTTGATGTGTATAATCCCATCAAGAAGAATCCGGAGGCCACACTTCGTCGAGGCATCTGAAAGACCACTGTGGGGATACCTTGATGAGGAGAATTCCATCGAGAGGTTACATGTATTGTGATGGGTGGGACTCATTGCATAATACATATGGCATGGCATGATTTCATATGGTTTTGAGGATATGATATTATATATGATTTTGTTACTAACCCATGTGTTAGCCTTAATTAGAATTCCTACTGGGCGCGTTGTTCTAACGCCCTACTTCTACCCTAGTGAATGACACAGGAAAGGAAGGGATCGATGATCGTGAAAGAAGCCAAGCGTAGGAGCTTGGATATGTGATTGGATGTCTTTTATTATATGAACTTGTAATTTGAATAGTTAGATGTCGGCATGTAATAACTTAAATAATTTTGCTATGGTTTGGAATGGTTTGTTTGGATGTTTAAGTTAAGGTAATTTAGGTTAAGTGAATAAGTACTTTGCTATCTAAAATGGAGTAGACTTAGGTTCTATTATAATCCGCAGATAGTTTATGTTATATTCCGCAAAGATTATAAATTACTAGGTGTGAACCATTTTCATGGACTTAGTCCATGCACACATAGGGTTGGCCAGCTAAGGGTCGAACTTTCGAAGTCCGGACTTAACTCGAGTCGTGATGTCCCACTCTTGCTCACTCTTCTATTTATAAAAAAAAAAATATAGACTCTGATTTTCAGAAAGTAAGTGAAAAAGGGTGGGGCGTTACAATCATGTACACACGTTGGGGAAGTGGGAGTTTCATCTCATGGGATGAAACTCCAAAGGGATCATTAGTGAGGAGGTGAACGGTTTTTGGTTGTTACAAAAGGCATACCCATGATACACGTTGGGGGAGATGGAGGGTTTCCATCTCATGATGGAAACCCAAGGGGCACACGGTTGGGGTTTCATCTCATGGGATGAAACCCCCAAAGTAAATATTAATGAGGGAGGTGGAGAGTCATAGTAGTTACAAAAGGGCATCAAGCAAAGACACCACTCAAGGCCGACTCTCATTGAACAAGAAAAGACTAAGCTGTTTCATCTTAGACTCTCTCTCTCTCAAGCTCTCACTCTTGGCCGATCCCCCTCTCAAAGACAAAGGAGAAAGGACTTAGAGTTTCTACCTCAAGCTCCTCTCCCTCTCTCAAACCTACACTCTTTGGCCGAACCCTCTCTTTGGGTCTTCATCTCAAGGCCTCTCAAGCTCACTCTCGGCCAAAGATCAAGGAGGAAGAAGAGGCTAAGGAGGGAGAAGATAGGAGGAGTAGAAGGAGTGAAAGGAAACAGGAGGAGTCGTGGAATCGGTAAGTACTTGATGAGGTTTTAATAAGTAAGAAAAGAATGGTCATGGATCATGGTTCGGCCCTTGCATGGCCGAATCCTAATTGTTACGTATATATGGAAAATATCTCATACATGTCTAAGATAAGGAATTATGATCAAAGATCATGGGTTGGCCTTGCATGGCCAAACCCTAAGGTTGATATGCATGGACCATTAAGGAGAAAGGAAGGGTTACATCATGGCCGAACCCCATCAAAGGATATAAACATGGTTATATGATTCTTTTAAGAGGAAGTGATGAACCATAGGGTTCGGCCATGTTGTATGGCCGAACCCCATGGAAGGGTATTAATGATTTTAAAAGGTTTAAATGGATGATTATTGGTGATTCTAAGCATGATCTAAAATGTTGTAAAAGGGTGGAGAACCATGGACCATGGGTTCAGCCATGGTGTATGTCCGAACCCCATGGAGAGATATTGATGGACTTAGATGTTTTGGACCATGAAAGTGATGGAAGGATGTTAGTAAAGGTTAATGAGTGGTAAAGGATGAAAATCATGCAAATATATTAGTGATTTAAATAAGGTTTAAAGGTTGTAAATGATAAACTTGAGATGAGGAAATAAGGAAGAACCAAGGACCATGGATTCGGCCATGTTTTATGACCGAACCCCCTGGAGAAATATTAATGGATTGATAATGGATCTTTGGGTTTTAAATGATGAATCTATGTGTATGGTTAAACTCCCCATGGAGGGGTTTTTGTTGATGAACCAAAGATTGTAAATGATTTAAAGGAGAAGATGAAAATGGGACACCATGGGTTCAGCCATGTTGTATGGTTGAACCTCATGAACCATTTTAATGGGTCATTTATGGATTTATGCCATGATTAGTGAATCATTTGTAGATCTATGTTTATGGATAAATTATGGACCTAGGTATGTGTAAATAAAAAGGAGTGATTACCTATGGAAGGAAAGAATGGCCAATGGTAAAATTAAAGGACCACCATGGCCGAACCCTATGGATCATGTTTTTTGATCTAGGTATGTATAAGTGACCCAAGTGTATGTTGGAATCATGGAAATATGGTTAAAATGATGGACCATGGGTTCGGCCATGCACCATGGCCGAACCCCATGGAGAAGGTTTTTGTGGACTTAGGTTTTATTGATGCTAAAAGACTAACTCATGTGTGATTGGTTAATGAATCAAAAGAGGGAATGACCTTGGACCCAAAACCAAATAAGTGAGGTTCGGCCATGTTGTATGGCCGAACCCCACTAAAGTATGTTTATGGACTTAAACATAGTTGGAAATTAAATGGAATGTTGGCTTGACTTATTGATATGTAATAAGGTAACGAGACCTCACAAGCGGGTACGATCGTTGAGCTGTTTTCGGATGAAAACGCAATGACATATTAGTTGATCATTGGTACGATTCCTACCTCATTGAAACCATGGGATATGTATGATGATTTTAATTCATATTTTGATGAGTTATTTTGTATCAAAAGTATATGTTTCAAATATGAAATTTTAAATGCTATGATTTGTATTATTACATAGCATATTGGCATTTGCATTTCATGCATGGCATGGGAGGGATGAAATGTAACCAAAGACCCACGCTCCGTCGGGCCCTCCGTAAGGCATTCATGAGGCGTACCTTGATGTGCATTATCCATCAAGAGGGATGTATGACCGATTTGTAACCGAAGATCCACGCTCCGTCGGGGCATCCGTAAGGCAATCGTCGGGATACCTTGATGAGGAGTTTCCATCAAGAGGATACCGTGATGTATGTGATTGTGATATGGCTGATGGGTGGGACTCATGGCATATGACATTCATGGCATGGCATTGACTTGCATGCTTTTGATATTATGTTATCTATGTGATTTTTGGTACTAACCCATGTGTTGACCCTACTTGGAGTACCTACTGGGCGCATTGTCTAACGTCCTACTTCTACCCTAGTTGATGACACAGGGAATGGACAGAACGAGGAACGAGATCGGAGCCAAGCTTAGGAGTTTGGATGTTTTAGTTTCATTTTATTCAAATTATGCATGGACAATGTAATTTGAGTAACTAGTATTTTGGATTGTAATAACGTAGATTATTTGCTATGGTTTGGAATGTTAATTTTGGATATTTTAACTTAAGGTAATTACATTTAAGTAATGGACTTCCTTGCTATCTAAAATAGAATAGAATTATTATTCTATTATAATTCCGCATCTATGAATTATTCCGCATGTTTAAGTTGAGTACGTGTGAACCGTTTTAGTGGACTTGGTCCACGCACACGTATGATTGGCCAGTTAAGGGTGGGGCTTTGAGTGGTGTCTTTTGGTTGATGCCCTTTTGTAACTACTATGACTCTCCACCTCCCTCATTAATATTTACTTTGGGGGTTTCATCCCATGAGATGAAACCCCAACCGTGTGCCCCTTGGGTTTCTATCATGAGATGTAAACCCTCCATCTCCCCCAACGTGTATCATGGGTATGCCTTGTGTAACAACCAAAAACCCTTCACCTCCTCATTAATGATACCTTTGGAGTTTCATCTCATGAGATGAAACTCCCAGCTCCCCAACGTGTGTACATGATGGTGTCCCTTGAGATGAAACTCTCCATCTTCTTATTCAACTCATCTCTTATCTTTAATTCAACTCGTATTCAACTCACTTAAAATCAACTCAATTCCTTGATTCCATTTTGAACTTATTCAATTAAACTTAATCCCATTCAATTCAACCACACCTTAATTAAATTTGAACCCATTTTGGGGTCGACCAAGTCAACCATGACCCATTGGGTCCCAATTGGCATTTGACCCAATTGACAACCTTGATCCAATTAAATTAATCTTACCCATTTATTTCAATTGAATCTTATCCATAATCCGTTGGGTCTTAATTGGGCAATTGACTAACACCTTACCCATCTAAGGTCTATCTCCATTAATTCACAAATTAAATGGACATTTTCATATGTATTCATGGATTGAAAATCCAGGGTGTTACAGCTACAAATATAGGTGGCCACGAGCTCAATACCTGTTCAACATCATCAATGCATTTGACATAATTCTTCTTGAAAACCTCCTACTTCTTGGCTTTGATTTTTGCCTGAGCCCTAAGAACCAGATCGTAAGTGGCGAGGGACAGAGCAATCCCATTTTCGATGGTAGAGACCAGGTTGGCGACCTTCACCGTCATCTGACCAATCATAGAGAAGAGTGCTCTTTAAGTAAGCAACTTCAAAAATAGGATCCTTCTCAGGTTCGGGTTATTCCAGCAGAGGTCTGGGTTTGGGTTTGGGTTTGGGTTTGGGTTTAAGGGTTTTCTTCTCTTTCCCCATCTCACCATGAACGGTGATGGGAAAGGGGTAGGGAGAAGGGAAATGAGAGGAGGAGAGGAGGTATTCCTTTAATTCTGTCACACTTTAATAATTTAATTATGGCCTCACTTATTTTGGACATAAGCAAGAGTGTTTGATGGGAGTGGAATCATTATCTAGAACATAACAATCATCCGAATTAAGAATGCCATTCAAAATAACTTTACCTTCTTTGGAGTAAACCTTACAATCACTTTTCCGGAAAGGTAACTTCTTGATCTTTTGCACACCACTGAGATGAAAGTCCCCTTGGGAGGTAGAACAACACAATTGATCCTTAGGGAGGGGGGGGGGGGGGGGGGGGGGGGGGGTGAATAGGTCAATCTAAAATCGTTGGTCCTTTTTAACTTTACATGATGATTAGTTTAAGTGCAGCGGATATAACAATCAAGTGAGTGTGTTAGCAAATGTGATTAAACAATCAACACAAGAAAATAGCTCTAATACCACAAACATAAGGACACGATATATATTGGTTCGGTTTGCCAACCTACATATACTGTTAGGACTCGCTCAACCTTGAGCTATTTCCAAATTCACTAAGTGGTCACAATTAGAGTAGAAATTCCAATTCATTCAATCGGCTGGGAATTCCACCCACCACTGTGCAAGAGACGACGCTCTAGAGTTTTTTTATAGTGGTTCTGGAGCCGATCCTCCTTATTCCACTTTCGGGACAAAGGTTTTAAAAACAAATTTAAAACCAAGAAGAACTTGCCTTTGAAACTCTTTCTCGCTGATGTGTGCATCTTGAAGATCCCACCAATGTGTGCGGACGCTCCTCCAGCTAGACGAGCTAGATCATCGAGCTTTCAAGGTCTGACTGGGCCACACCTTGGCTTTTCGTAAAGCCTTAACCGTAATCTTCATGATTAACCGGTCTAAGTATGATTTATCATAATGATCAAGCTTAAATCGGGTCAGGGTATTACAACTTTTGATCAGATCATTTGTGTGTTCGGCTAGTATACATTTAGTCGACTGAATCACAAATTCAGTCGGCTGAATTATCAGCCAACCGTTTACATGTTTTGTAAGTATACATTCAGTCAACTGAATCATAAGATTCAATTGGCTGAAACACACCAAATCACTTAGTTGTTTGGTACGTGTCACGCCCCGACCCGAAGGGTGGGCCCGGAACGCGACTGATTTTTTTTTTTTTTGAAAGATAAACTGAACCACAAGCATTCTTACTGGGCCGGATCAACAGTTAGGCCTAGTGGTTACACATTAGCCTATCATGTGGACTCAAACATGTACCATATGCCTGCCCCAACAATAGACATAGAAAATACAAACATCAATACATAATTCCAAACATTGAATCATTATTCAGAACATTAACATATAGAATCCAACAATTGATTCATCATTTACAAAATTACATCAGAGTAGCTACAGAAAACGCAGCAGTCCTAGTTCAACACATTAACACATGCCTAAGCACCACACTCGGTACTTTACAAAGGAAATTAGTTCCAAAAGCCAGAAAGCACGAATACGAGGGTATTCCCCTCAGTGGGAATCCCAAAGCAACGCCGCAGCTTATCCACTTAAGCTTCAAACGGAGGGTTATCCTTCTCGGGTTCATCTCCTGAAAGGTGAGTGGGGTGAGCTAACTAACCCAGTGAAGGAAATATAACAGTACAGTTAAGTAAGCAACAGGTTAATATATAATCAACAGTTGTAAGATAACATCTCATGCTTAATAATAGAATCACAATATCAAGTAAAGTCTCATCATCATTTCCATCATTTCATCATTTTTCCATTACTGCTGTCATCCACCGTAACCTCTTGGCACCATATTGACAACAATAGTATTAAGTCCCGACACGGTCAAAATACATCCTTGCAAGTATATCTCCGGCTCTGACTTAGCCGGTACTGACACCCTCAGGTCAGCAACTGACGCCCACAGTCCACCCATTGTCCAGTAGACATAAACCATCTCTCATATGGCTGATATTGATTCAATAGTCTAGGCACATGGAAGCAGTCTTGCAAACTCATATGATCAACATCATATCATTCTCAATCATCATTAGCACTCTTAACATAGTGCAACAAGTCTAGGCCAACATCATAAGCACTCTTACCATAGTGCAACAAGTCTAGGCCAGCATCATAAGCACTCTTACCATAGTGCGTCACATTTAGGCACATGAGTGGGTTCATCAAATCTGAACCCACTCATTGTTCAATATCCATATCCAGTAACCAAACCTGTTTACATTTAAACTGCAAAGTTAAGTTCCCTCACCGTTCTGTGGTTTACGCGGTCTCTGTTCAAACAATACGCAAGTGCACAATCAATATATATAACAGATACGTACATATACGTAGTATTTGGAAATCATACATTTTCCCACAAAATATCCAGGGTTCATGGAATTGAGTCTCCTACTTGGTTTCTATCCTTTTTAAATCATCCACAAGATAATAATATAATAAAAAAAGGGGCTCAGTCCAAACTCATATTGTCTTCTGGGCATGGACCAGATTGACTTATTGAATTAGGTCTAGATCCTCGGGTCACTTCTCGGTTGTCTTCTGGATAGGACCAGAGCTGACATTTTGAGTAGGCCTCGAGGTCACTCAGTGCCCGACTATAATGTCGTCCTGAAAGTGAATCACTCAGTTCCCGACCAATAGGGTCGGCCTGAAAGCGTATACAATAATATTTACACTATAGATAATAAGAGAAAGGGGTTAGTACATTTTTAATTAACAAGGGGGTATAAATCATCACAAATAATCGAACACATTAAACAATTAATAATCAAGATTAAAACAGTAATCAAACAATATTTTATCATTTTAAAAATAGGTCCCTCGGAACATCACCTCAGAACAGGGTGCAGTGGCTTCGGATCATCCGAACCACACTAGACTAAGATACTGACCTCGGAACTTGGGGCCTGACTTCGGATCGTCCGAAGACTGGGTCTCGGACCTTCCGAAGTCCATCCGAACTGATAAAACAGAAAACAGTAAGTCTCGGTGGGTCTGAAGCCTCGGAACGTCCGAAGACTGGGTCTGAAGCCTCGGAACGTCCGAGTGACATCGGTCCTTCCGAGCTCGGCTCGGTGTATCCGAAAGAGGTTTGGCTCGCATCGGGCGGACTGGGCTTTGAGTGAAGCTCGGAACGTCTGAGGGTCACTGCTGTCGGAACGTCCGAAGGTTCGGACCTTCCGAAGAACGGCTCTCGGACCTTCCGAGAGTCGTCTTGTCTAACTGTCTGCACCTGCAGACAGTCACGGCGAATGCACAGTAAAATACGATTCCAGAAAGGGGGGGCTTCCTGGATTCGGTTTTCACATCTGTCTGGTTTGATGGACTCCTCTGGGAGTCCTCTTTCCATAGGGAAACGTTTGGAGCTCAGAAGCTCATTGGGTCATCTGATTTTAAAGGTAAATCCTCACGGGTACATGAAACCCATGGTTTTTCTTAAAACTTAAAACCTGTTTTTCTCAATCAAAATGGGGCCAAAATTGGTTTTGTTTGATTCTAAATCGGTTAGAATTGAGAGAGGAATGTAATGGATACCTTGGCTTCGATTCTTGGTCTGAAATTCGGGTTTTTGAAAAATCTTCCACTAAGCTTACTGTTACTGAAAAACAGAAGCACAACAGGGGGGTCTCGGCCGGGTTTTACAGAGAGGGAAAGCAAGAGAAGAATTGCTGAGAGTTGAAGAAGGAAGCTCAGGCCTGAATTTATAGGATTTTTGCTGGGGAGAGATGCCGGAATTCAGCTGCGGCGATGGGACGGGACGGAATGATCAGCCGGAAAATGGGCTGAACATAGTGCATGCGCTGCATGCCGTGCGCAGGACTTCTGCTGTTGCAGATCAGTCCCTCAAATATTTCCAAATTGCAGAAAGGGCCCCATTTTAATAAAAATCGATTTTTAAAACTAAAAGTACTGATTTAAAAACTTAAAAACTTGATCCAACCTTACAAATGGGTTGGGTTTTGAAAACCTTGGTCACCATAAAAATTTTAGATTATATCTCTCAATAAAAACCCTTGATTTAAACAAAAATCATATTTTACCCATAATTACTTAATTAAACAAATGTAAAAATAACCAATTTGTAAATCTTATTTTGAAATGAAATGAAATATCTAGTTCATTCTTAAAATGGTCTATCATCACATACCATTTTCAAAATTTATCTCTTTCCTGAAATTATTTAAAATAATTAAAACTCCCTTTCGGGGTTTTGACGGGTGGGGTTTAAATGCCATTTTCTGAAAATAATTTTATTTTAAAATCAGAAATGTAAATCCTTCATTAAGGAGAACATTATTCACCAATAATATTCACATATCAATATAATTTATAAAAACATAACTAAAAGCGGTAAATTACCAAAATACCCCTCCAACTTAACGAGCTGGATCTCTGAGCTCACGAGCTCAAATTGGGCCAAACCTGGGCTTTCCTCGAAGTCCTAACCGTAATCTCCGAGATTAACCGGTTAAACAGGAAAATTAAGCTAAGCCACGCCTAAACTGGGGCAGGGTATTACAGTACGTATACGTTCAGTCTATTGAATCATAGATTCAGTCGGCTGAAATACCAGTAGACCCCATCTGTACTTAACTAGTGTACTTTCAGTCGACTGAATCATAAGAGATTCAGTCGGCTAAAACACCCAGATAACCCTTATGTGCCCGGCCAGCACACTTTCAGTCGAGTGAATCATTAAATTCAGTTGGCTGAAACACCCAGATTACCCTTATGTGCTCGGCCAGTACCCTTTTAGTCGACTGACTTCTTTATCAGTTTTCTCTGTTTGCATGCATGGTTAGGCCCTTCTTCATGAAATCCATTCCTTATCATTTTTAAACATGGATTTCATCTTCCATACATCTCTTAGTGAATTTACTCTACCCACTAGCCAAGGCTAGGGTCTTTTCCATAATTCATTCAATTCCTAGTATCATATCATCGATTCGAATATCACCTTACTTTTGTTTCAAACCATTACCATTCTTTGAATGGATTTCCAACTCCATAGCCTTATAACAATTTGGCCATCTATTCCAACCAATTATGGAACCCATGGGTTCGGCCACACCATGGCCAAACCTATGGTTTCCTTGGATTCATTCCCATGTTATTTAAGCCTTAAACATACCTTTTTCCTGTCTCCTTCTTTTCCTTTTTGATCTGTCTTTTCTTCCTTAATCCTTCTTATTTTTTCTTTGCTCTTCTAAGTCTCCAAGTATAGAGGTAAAGGTGGGAGAGAGAGAGAGAAGAGGAGAGGAGGAAAACTCTTGTGTGCAAGAGGAGGAGTAGGCCAAGGGGTTTGGTGTGCCCCTTGGGTTGTGTCCTTTTGTATAACAGCTCAAACTCTTCATTCCCTCTCTTAATGATTTGTCTAACCAATGAGACCCTTGGTTTAAGCCAAGGGAACCTTGGCTTAAACCAAGGAGACCCCTTGACTTCGAACGAGTCCTTTGGTTTCATGCCCCTTGAGATGGAAACTCTTCACCTTCTTCAACTCAAGCATTAACTTAATTCCCTTGAACTCACTTGTGGTTGACCAAATCAACCATGACATGGCCGGCCACGCATCACCACATGGCATTCGGGTCCCACCTTAACCATGTCACTCAATGATGTGACCTCCTTAACTACTAGGCTTCCATGTGATGACATGCATGCCACATGGCAATGCCACATCACTCACATGCCACCTCGCTTGATGAGGTGGATTTTAATGGATTAAATACATTAATTATTCAATTCAAATAGTTTAATTAAACTTACCCAATTAGTTTAAAATTAAGCTTATCTACGATCCATTGGGTCTTAATTGGGTAACTGACCCATTTACTTCAAACTTACCCAATTACTTTAAAATCAAGCTCACCCGTGATCCATTGGGTCTTATTTGTGTAATTGATTCATTTCTTGCCCATCTAATGTCAATTTCCACTTTTTAAATCTCAAATTTCATTAATTCGCAATTCAAATGGACTATTCCAATATATTCACAAGTAAGGAAAATCCAGGGTGTTACACACACAAGGCCTTTTGATAAACCTTTTGGCCATATTTGAAATACAACTTTTGATTTATGGTTTTGAGTTTTGGGTTCCCCAATTTGATAAGAATATTTTTCAGTTTTGATTCAAGGCATTGAAATTTGAATTTTCATTTCTCCTTTGCCTTCTATGATTCACACCATTGGATTGAGGGGCTAGGGAATGCTTTCTCATATGACTTCTTCTAAGATGACATTCAAATATAAAATGTCCATGTTTACCACAATAATAACACATATTGTTTGAGAGAATGGAGGAATTACTTTTGAAAAAAGTAATAGGATTTTTGGGTTTGTTATCATCTTCCTCATTATAACGAGCCCAAATTTATCGTTATACTTCTTCCCAGAGTTGAGGAGTTTCTCTAATTTCTCCTCACCTTGAGTGAATTTGTCTTGAAATTGAATTTTATGATGTCTTAGTTTTTCCAAATCTAAGCTCAAAATTTTGATCTTATCTTCAAGGCACCTCCTCATTTCCAATAAATTTTTGAGACTCCTCTCAGATGAGTCTACTTCCCATTGAAGTGATTTTCCAGTCTCTTTCAACTTTGATATTTCATCATGTGACATTTTCAATTTAGTTGAAAGTGCCTATTTTTCATATTTCTCAATTTCGAGATGTTTTGACAGTTTGACATTTTCCTTAACGCCCCGCCCTGCGACTAACCCGTGACATCGACACGTCACGATCGGCCACGTGACAAAAACATGGGATCCTCATTTCAATTTCAAAACTTGTCACCACAACTAACGAGGAGATCTAAACGATTATAGTTCGAGATTTCTACCGAAATTTCGACAGAGTCTCCCTTAAAAGTTGGACATTTGAGAAATTTTATTCCTTATATTTTAACTTCAAATCACCTGTCACACCGTAGCAATGATATTTCTCAAATAACACAAAAATGTTACGTACTCCACTCAAACACATTGGAGTTACGCACTAACCAAAGTAACTTACTACATTCCAAAGATTCTCAAATATAACATTTCAATTCTAATAAAATTGACAAACACTCTAATAAGGAAATCAGGTGAAGAGGTTTTTATTGTAATCCACTTTCTCCTTGGTTTAAGTATCTTCTTGGGGTTCTTCAAACCCCACTTCCATGGCATTCCCTGAAATTGATAAGGATATGAGCAACACTAGCCCAGTGAGGTAAAAGTAACACACTACTAGAATTATAACATATTTATAATTAGACAATAGAATATCATTTTACTCATCACCAAGGTATATAAGCAAGCATCATATATAAATATATATAGCATATGACAATTCATTCACATTAGCCAATTCGCAAATCATCATATAAGCATGCCTCGTGCAAAATGCAACTCTACATGATGAACTCAATGACCAATGCCCAATCAATCTCAGACATGACGCGGCGCATGTGGTACTCTCATACAAGCAGACCAAGCCATGTTCTCATCCGGCACAGACGGTACTCTCAAGTATGTCCATACAATCACACTTACGACACGATGTATATGGTACTCTCACGTATACCAACACAGTGGTACTCATCAACACTCGCAATGCGGTGAACATGGTACTCTCACATGTGCCAACACAGTTGCGCTATGATGTGGCGCACATGGTACTCTCACCTGTGCCAACGTAGTCATTCACGTGACGTGGCGTATACGGTACTCTCACGTAAGCCAACATCGTCACACTAACTCCCATGCTCATGCCCATGTCCCTACATGCATGTTGAATGCAATTACACTTACAGGACTTGCATAACTCAATAAACATCATATTACATGGGTAGTCATCATTCTGACTATCACATATTCATTTTGATAAAGACTTTCACATGCATACATCAACTCATATTAATCATAGCATGGCATACAACTCCATCAAAATTATTTATTGCCCATATCAATAATAGAATAAGACATGTAGTCAATCAAATATATAACCATAACATGCATCATAACTATCACATCACATCATATAATTTTCATCCATCACGTATACCCAGCTTATTCATCCAATCCATCATTTATTTCAATAAGCATATTGCAAGGTAACTAAAATGCAATAATTAAGAACATTGATTAAAGTGTGTTGAACCCTCACCTGTATGTGACTTTATGAAAACTTTTTGATAAAGAGCTCGCTTGAGATATTTGAGTCGAGCTTTTAAAAGAACATGTTGTTTGCTGTTTGAAGAGAATAAATAACTGACTAAGCATATGAGCAATGAATAAGAATCAGATGATTCTATGCCCCTAAGGCTAGCGGTTGGTTGTGTCATCGGTTAAGGTATTATTTCTGGCTAACGATGAACTAAAGAGAGTGAATTAAGAATTTGTGGTATAATATAATCTAAATTCATTGCAAAATTAGTTAAAGGACGAAATGCAATCCCATTAAGGTTTACTGTTGACAATTCCAAGGATTACCCAAGTGTATTTCTCTTTCGGGTTAAAGAAATTGTTTAATAAATGAGACTCGAGCTATAATCCAATTATAACTTAAATTAAGCTGAGATTATAGTGAGTAATTGAGTTGGTAAAATAAATTCCAAAATAAAACAATAGTTGTCAGGATAAGTATTTTATTCGTTACTCATATAAATCTGAACAAAATAACTATCTGATCAAAGGATCGGTTGTTGGTTACAGTCATGGGTCTAGTTCAGTTGAATTGGCATCCTTAGAAGATGTATTGGAGCTAAGAGACATTTTCTCAAACATGTGGTAGGCATTTGGCCACGGTTGTATTTGTTGGTCGTCCATGTAAGCTGATACATAGACCTTGTAATGCTGGAAAACATCTTCACTGAAGGTTTCAGAAATCAGTAGGTCGACTGGTTACTCAAGGCCTAAGTTACCAATCCAACTACATCAAAATTTCTTAAGTATTGTAGCCATTGAAACAATATCTATGGCTGATTGAGCATAAGTAGAAGGGAAAGAAAGAGGCCTACCTTTTGGGAAGAAAATCAGTGGATGGGGAGTCTAGAATCGATTAGACCTGATGCAACCAACACTGCTCACGCCTTCTCTTCCTTGAGTGAGAAGACTGAAAAGGAGAGGAAGAGGGATTAAATTAGAAGAGGAATAGGAAATTAGGATTAAGCGAAGAAAAGGGGAACAAATCAGGATGGCGTTACCGTTTGAAGTAGATAGGGCGAAGATAGAGGGAGCGTTCGAGATATTTGGGAGAAGGGATGAGAGAAAATTGAAAAAGGTTTCCGCCGTTGAGATGATCTGGGCAAGAAATCAAGGGGAGGGATACCACAATGAAGAGGGATAAGAGATGGAGAGAGGTATTTGGGGAAAAACGGTTGAGGGAAGGAGGAGAGGGGAGAGTGACGAGAGGGAGAGAGGGATACGATGGGATTCCCTCTTTCCTGTCTTGCGCACAAAAGAGAGAGGGTCGAGTGGGGTCCACTCGGGTTTGGGTCCAAATATATTTCTTATTTATATTATTATTTTAAAAAAAATGGGATTTTAATCAGAGTTTTTGGAAAAAAAAAATCACAGTTAAATAAAATTTTAATTACACAAATCGCAATTTTCTACGTGGTATTTAGGATTTCAATTATCACATAATTAAACCTGAAATGACAGTTCGGGTCATTACATTTTCATTTCTAAGTTCATGAAGTTTTTTAGCCAATTCCATACTCTCAAGGTATAAATCATCAAATAATTCTTGTAGGTCATCAGGATTATCCTCATCCTCTAATACACTAATGAGTTCATTTGAATAAGATTTTATAGAATCAACAAAATTATTTAAAGTTTTACCTTCATTGCAATGCTCCAAGTTTGTAGTAGGCTCAGACTCTTCAAGGCTATCCATCGAGGTCTTCAAATCTTCTTCGAATGTATCGCTCCTGCTCTAATTGCTAGTGATGAAACCTATCTTTGAATACACATGAGCAAGGATATCTATGAGAGAGCATGAGTCTAGACACAATGTGGTGTTCAGATCTTCTATGGGAATGGATTCCAAGAATTCGTTTTGGATGGAGATCCAAACATCATCGTCATCACAGGAAGCCAATTTTTTTTTTTCTTTCTATTTTTGTTTTAAAAAAACCAGGATGGTATGCACAAATAGAAGAAAATGATAGATGAATTTTTGGGCATCCATAATGAGAGTTCTAGTATAAAGATTTATTTGGATGGTTAAATCCTTACAAAGAGCATGAGGCTTTGATACCAATTGAAAGTTCCCAAAGTCCTAGACTCGAATTGTCTAAGAGGGGAGGGGAGGGGGTGGTTTTGGGGGGTGAATAGGACAATTTCCAAATAATTGGTCATTTTAAGATTTTTTTGATTAAAAGTAAGTTATTAAAATTTAGTATTAAGGTTAATCAAGATGATTTGATGTTGGGTGAGAAAGAGATGTGCAAATTGACACGATCACACACACGTATAATCAAATACATAGATACCCGATATATAATGGTTCGTTTAAACAACCTACATCCATTGTTGAGACTCATCCAACCTCGGCTATCTCGAAATGGAATTACACCCTCACTAATAGTGTAGAACTTCCACTTACACACTCCTAGTTTTGAAAGGTTCGACCAACCCCTGTCTACTTCCTTATCCCTCTATTTTTTAAGGTTCGACCAACCCCGGTCCACTTCACAATGATGGTTAAAGAAAATAAAAACATTAAGAAGACTTGCCTTTTGATAACTCAAACTTGGAGCTGTGTGCTTTTTCAATGGTTCTCCCAAGGATCTTGTAGATGACGAAGATGTGCCTTTTGTATGGAGCAATCACAAGATAGGGAGAGAGTTTCTAGGATCTAACAATATACAAGTGTGAACCCTAGAACTAATTTCTTCTTCTTTCAAGATCTCAATCAACTAGATGATTGAATCTCTAAAATGATTTTCCAAGTATGAAGATTGAAGAGAGAATTAGGGAGGAGAAGAGTATCAAGCTTTTCTTCGAGGCTTTTCCAATTTCAAAACTGAAAACTCTCTCCCTTCAACAAAAGGTCGGAACTTAAATAAATAGTTCACATGATCGACACGGATGATTGATCAGCAACATGCGATTGTCGTCCGTGTTCAAATTCCTCCACCAACCCAACCGTTACGCATTAAATGCACAGTAACGGTAACAAAATGGTAACCTCACGATTGATCGTCTGTGTTTCTAGCGACAGATCGTGGGTTGGTGAAAGCATCGGCCTAAGACTGATTGTATTTTCCAATGCCAAGTCCCATCCAGGCCTAGGGCGACACGTCGTAAGCCCGATGAGTTATTGCCCTATCCTGGCGATTAGTCGTGCGACAGAATAATCGTGCTATACCACACGAAGGGTTGCCGTCAGATGAAAGCATTGTCCTGAGCATGAATGTATTTTTTAGTGGTTATCTGACCTAGGATCCAGGCGATTGATTGTGAGGGCGATTGATCGGCCCTGTTCCGAGGCGAGGCATCGTTTGCATGATTTGTTATCCGAAACTTGACAGTGAATGACAATCCAAATTTTTTTAAGCCCAGGGCAATCAATCATATGCACGATTGGATCAGCCTTGTCCCAACAATGCATCGTGAGCACGAATGTATCGTCTTGAGACCATTGGAGTTTGACAGACCATCCCAAACTAGAACCTTCGTTTTTCCAGGCGATTGATCGCAATACCACGATTGGTCGCTTGTTGTCAATGACGCTTGATTGCCGATACGATGTGTCGTCCCGACAGTAAAATCAATCGTTTGAAACATTAAGTCTGTGTTCTGATTTGGTGTCAAATATCCACTAGGCTAACCTATGATTTACCAAGTTGTTCTCTTAGCCTAGGCAATGGCATCCTAAGGTGTGGGTTCCACCTAGAGTCTTCTATGACCATTTTACCTTGATTGCCATTCACTTTGATGGTCCGTTGAATCTTGATTATTTCCAACTTTGAGCTTGATTTAACCAACACTTGATTCTTCATTCTTGAGCTTCTTTCTTCAAGGAAATGCTTCACTTGAGTCATGGATTTGACAAATAAGGGACTCGGCAAGCTGGGGCACTAAAAGTTTAAATTCCGCACTTTAAATTGTTAATAAAGGAAAATTTGAAAAGAAGACATATTTGGAGATTATCCTATTCACTCCCCCTCTATTGATAATCGGGTCTAAGCACTAGGGAAATTTTAATTGGTATCAGAGCCTCGTGTTCATTTTAAGGATTTAATCATTCGAGTGATTCAAGTGCTAGAATCATGTCTAGTGGAGAAAGCCATGCCATCTATAAACCCCCATACTTCGATGGAACCAATTATGCTTCTTGGAAAGAAAGAATGAAAAGTTTTTTTTATATCCATCGATGGTTCCATATGGGAATCAGTTAGATAAGGTTAGAAATAACCTACTGAAGAGAAAGTGGATACGACTACTAGTTCCAAAACCATTGTATTTAAGACATACTCCACATGGTCTCCAAATGAAAAAACAAAGTACATTGCAAATGGTAGAGCTCTTAATGCATTGAATTGTGCACTTTCAACCCATGAATATAGAGAATCATGATGTGTGAGACCGTACAAGAAGCATGGGAAATTCTTGAGAGAACCCACGGAGTTACCTCCGTTGTGAAGAGATCAAAACTTCAATTGTTAGAGGGTAAGTTTGATAGCCTAAAAATACAAGAAGAATAAACCTTTATGGACTTCTATTTTAGAGTTAGTGACATTGTCAACGCTATCTGGGCCCTCAGTGATTGAATTCCTGATGAAAGTATGCACAAAGATTTTAAGAAATCTTGTCAAGAGGTTTGAATCCAAGAACGTGGCAATTAAAGAGTGTTGAGACTGAAAATATTGCATTTTTACCCCTGATATTTAGGTTAGTTAGCTTTGATTTTTTGTATATAAGATGCATTTAATAGTTTATTTTAGTTTTGTAGGAAAATTCAGGGAAAAACAAGAAATCTTCATAAAACAATGGATAATTGCCGAAAGAGAGCTTAAAATCAAAGAATTAAAATTTTATAATAAAATCATGCCACTTCTAGGATTTTAAATGTGAATTGGATAATTTGGATCCATTTATGAGAGTCTAGATTAATTCAATAATTAGATTTTTAAGTGGTTTCATTAGTTATTTAACTTTAAAAGCAAGTTTGCAATCAAAGAGGCCAAGAGTTGAAAAACAAGATCCATAGGCTAGAGATCCACTGCAATTGGGCCAAGCTTCGCTCCAAAAGCCAGACACTGGCCCAGGCCAAGCACTCCATGCGTATTTCCCAATGTGGGCTAGGCCAAAGTGAATGAAAGCCTAGTAAGCCAAGTCCATGCTCCAGTTCAAGTCCAAATCCAAGTTCAAGATTCAATGCTCCAGGTCCAAATTCAAGTTCACTAACCCTAAGCCTAAATACACTCTAGGTCCAAACCCAAAAAGCCCATGTCCATGGCTGAATTTCAATGTCCACATACCCTAGCCTATCCCATCTCATATTAGCCATCCATTTCATCATGCATTAATATCCATCATCTATTAAATGCATTAATCTTAACCATTCAATTTTCCATAAAAAATCCACACCATCCATTGATCCAATCATGCAATCCAAACCATACATTTCATTCATCACCATCATCTCATGCATTCCATATCATAAAACCCTAGACCCACCTACTAAATCCAACCCGTTCATGCATCATGTTTAGATCTAGGTCATTCAATTCATCCATCATATAGATTAACCCTAGGATTGTAATCATCCATGCACCATCTATCCATCCATCCATTTAGATCACCCATCACCCATCATAGCCATTAGATCTAGGCCAATCAATCATAGCCATCCATTCATAAACCCTAAAATCATGTGCAACCCTAGGAATTCCTATATTTTCTCTACTTTCTTGCATCCCACTCCACTCCATACCAAAATCACAAGTCTAGGATCCCTCCAGGTGCATGACAATTCCTAGGTTTTCTCTCCAAGCTTGCCACCACACCTAGATCCTATCTCATCTCCACCTTTCTTGATTTTAGTACAATATTTTCTCCATGTATTTGATTCAAATCCCATCTAGGTTCATTGCATATACCTCACCACCTTATTCCACCATGCATCATTCGAATATTGCATTGTTCTATCTCATCCATGTGCATATTGCATTAAGTTGACCTCTTCATCATCTCATCATCTTAGCCATTCATGCATTTAGACTTTAGATCTCAACAATCTATTATCATGCATTCATTAAAACCCTAAACCCTAGGATTACACACTGGCAAATTCGACCAAGCCCTTGCTTGATCCTAAATCTTCTCTCTCCTTTCTTTTCTCCCAAGATACCTTAGCCTCCAAGCCAACCCATCACACCCAATTCGTGTACACCATTGGAGAAAACTTAGGCTTTTATTTTTTAATCCAAGCCACCCAATTAAGTTAGATCCAATCCCAACCTTTAATCCATCTCTCAAACCAAGATCTAATCTTAGCCATCCATCAAAACCTTGAGCCTATAAATACCCCATTCAACCATGGTGAAAAATTGAATTAGACCTGGAGCTCAAGAGGACCTGAGATTGGAGAACACACGTTGAAGACCAAGAAGCATTGTGCTTCATGCGAATTTCATAAGTGAGTGATCACTGTGAATTCGATTTTTATGTTGTCTTCTTGATTGTTTTTCCAATGCTTGTATTTAATTTTTCTATTAAATAAATAAGAGATGTCCATGTTAGATTCTTGAAAAGTCCAATTATTTAATATATTTTTGAATTCTATGCGTTGAATTTCAAATCTAAATTTCTTATTTATTTATTTCTTTTGGGCGATGAGAGAATAATTCCATAACCACTTTTAAATTATGAACTTTTATTTTATGTCATATTTTTTTCGTTGTCAATTTATTTTCAATGTCTATTTTATTTTTTGTTGCTTGTATGCTGTATTTTAATAATTATTTTTAAATTCTTTAATTCTTGTGTCATGTATTTTAATTATCTTGTATTCAAACCACCACTCTAACATATGTGATAACTAGATTGAGAATTAAATTAATTGGATTTACTAAAGTGAAGATGATGATGATCTTCAAAACTCTTTTGTTAGTGCCCCAGCTTGCCGAATCCCTAGGTTTGTCAATTCCATGATTCGGGAAAAGCACTTGCTAGAAGCTTAAAGACTTAAGGTGATTAAGAGTGAAAATCATGCTCCACCAGATTAAAGCTAATCGTTATGGTAATCACAAAACAGGTATTTGGCCATAGATGACTTTAGGTGGTACCCACACCTTAGAAGGACCATTTCTAGGCTTAGTTGAACAAATGGTAAAATCATAAAAAGCCTAAAGAGGAAGCTTGACAATGAATTGTAAGTGAACTTGGAAATATGAAATTAAGCTCACTGTCAGTTCGACCAGTCGTTCTCACCGACCCCTCGGTGGAGACAAGATTGACCCATCGTGGTCAAAGACTAGTCGGCCAGATTGACAAAGGTTCTGGAACATTGAACTGTCATTCTGGGTATGCCTCTGATCGAGAGTTTCGTATGCATCGACCCCTCGGTGAAAGGCTGAAATGACCTCTCATGGTCAATGACTCTTTGATAAAGACTTATGAGTTATGGAACTTAGAACTCAGCTGGACTCTCGAGAAAACAAATATATCGGTAATATAGACCGGTCAAGAGTACCAAGGCCTACACCTTGATAAAGGGCGACATGTCGTTCTTGGTAAGACTAGTTTCTGGACTTGAAGCTCTATCAGCACGGTGTTGCCCCAGACCGAGCCTCTCGTATGGATCGACCTCTCGGCGCCATGGCTGTCGACCCATCGGTAACACAGACTTGTCGGTCAGATATAAATTGTGCCGTGGAAAGTGCATTTAATGCTCAATGGTCGGGTAGTTGAACGGCAATATTTTTAGTCACCGACCCCTCGGTGCTCTAGACCTATTGGCACTGGACTGTCCCGAAAAACTGGTTGCATTCTCTATAAATACCAATCTTTGTGCAACCAGATGGATATCCTTTGGTAAATCCATTGGACCCTCATCATTATTAGTGAGCTTAAACAAGGGCCAACTAAAGGATCACTCTCTCTCTTGTGCTTTCACTTGGGAAATCTAATACAACCAATCATATTGATTGAGTTTGTAAGAGAGAGAGGGGAAATGATATACAACTAGGATAGATATTGGTGGAACCAATTTCCTAGTCACCCTAAGATTGTGATTGCTCAACGACGGTTACGAGGCGGAACGTTAGCATTAACTCGGGCACACATTGGGTGAATCTTTGAGAAGCACACATCATCGAGAGAGAGCTACAAAGGCAAGTGCTTATTGGTTTTAATTTTATTTAAATCCTGTGAAAGTGGATTAAGGAGGCTTGGCTCCGGAACCACTAAAATAAATCTAGAGCGTAGTCTCTGGCACATGTGGTGGGTGGAATTCCCAGCCAAATGAATATTTGGAATTCCTATTCTACATGTGTGGGTGAAATTCCCAGCCAAATGAGTGAGGTAGAATTCATACTCTAATTGTGAGGGTGTAGGCCTACTTAGTGGATTTGTGGATATATCAAGGTTGAGCTAGTCCTAACAGTGGATGTAGGTTGGCTAACCGAACGACTATAAATTTGGTCTTATGGTGTTTGATCATTGTGTGTTTGCGTTTTAGTATTTAAGCACTATTCTCAACACACATCACTTTGCATTTCATTATCTTTATTTATACAATATGCACAAGTATTGATAATCAAGCCATATGCAAAGGGTTCTAAACTTGGTGTGATCATTTAAGTAATAAAAAACACTTTATCACACTAAACAAATCTCTTGATTAATATTGTTATTCCGCTGTACTTAAACTTCAAACAATCAAGAAATTTGTGTACACCATGGAAACTGGAATTGACCTATTCATCCTCCCCCCTCCGCCTCCCCCCTCTCTCGGGTCAATCATGTTCTAGCACCTAAGGGGGAACTTTCATCTTTTAATGTCTTGTACCTTGAGAGTGAAAAATTGGCTAAAAAACTTGATAATGCTAAAATTGAAAATTCACAATTGACTAGCCAAATTAAAAGATTTAAAAGATGAAAATTCTCTCCTCACTTCAAACTTAAAGACCTCTAAAAGAGAATGAAAAAGCCCTTCAAGATGAAATGGAAATTCATTACAAGGATGTTGAAAATTTATGGAACATCAAAGGAAATCTTGAAGTGGAAGTTAGGAAACTAACTCATGAACTAAATGAACTTAAAAGGCACAAACAAAAGTTCTAAGATAAGTTTACCCAAGGTGAAGAAAGATTAAAAAGACTACTAAGTTTGGGTAAAAGGTTTGGCGATAGATCGGGTCTTGGTTCCTCATTAGAAACCAATGGATCTATAAGCCAAATGGTTTTTGTTAAGGATAATGTGCGTAAAGCCCCCAAAGGGAATTTTTTTATTGCCATAAGGTTGGACATTACAAGCTTGAATGCCACCTTAGAAAGAGGCACTTGCAAGATAAAACCCTTAACCACCCTCAAAATGTTAGGCCTAAAATTCATCCACCAAAGCCTAAAGTTAAAAGACATGTACCTCTAAGGAAGATGAACCCAAGGCAAGGCCACTTGTTAAGACAACTTGATCAAGTCTTGAAGGAGTTAAGGCATCCAATGTTTGGACTCCCAAGGTATGCCAAAAGGAATGTGTATGAGAGACCAACCTCAACCATTTGGGTACCTAGAAGATAGACCACCAATTAATCATGTGTTGCTTTTGTTTTAGATTCACTTCATATCTCAAAACCATTGCACATTGAACTCTAGAGGCAAGTGAGTTTAAATAGCCCAAGAGCTATGACATGAAAGAGGAATTGATAACTACAAGCTTAGACTATGCTTTTCTTGGATATAGGATTAATCTCTTGGAAAATCATACATTCCATGGAAACTCATTTTCCATGTGGTATATTTCAGATTCAATATGTTTAACATGGACTAGTGTTTGCATAGTTGAATGGTGTATGGTTTGAATGTTTTATCTTGAATGAATTTGGTCATTAACTTGAACAAGTGAGTTTTAAATTGATCAATTGCAAGTTGTTTTTTGTGGCTTTGTTGATGTTCATTGTGATGAATGTAACTTGTGTAAGCCATGTATGCATTTCAAATTCCAATAGATATCCTTCAAACACAAATTCTGATTTTGGAATAGAAAAATC
This sequence comes from Chimonanthus salicifolius, assembly GCA_013350335.1. Classification (NCBI taxonomy): domain Eukaryota; kingdom Viridiplantae; phylum Streptophyta; class Magnoliopsida; order Laurales; family Calycanthaceae; genus Chimonanthus; species Chimonanthus salicifolius. Next base: position 26,348,566 of record CM023541.1, on the reverse strand, counting down.
AGTTTCTGGTATGGTGACAGATCACCAGACTGCGATGAATTGGTAGAGCGATCATTCATTAAGTGACGATGTATCGGCGTGCCCTAAGCCCCCCCAATTCGATTGCCCGACTGTTACTCGCTAGATTTCATAGGAGAAAATCTTCTCCCATCGGATTTGAGCACTCGTCTCACGGATTTGTGAGGAAATACAATTACGGTAAACTTCTAAACCTTCCCATTTTGTTTTCGGTGTTGGTTTGTAAAGGAAAACAAGATTCATGGCAATGACGAAGTATCCTAAGAATTACAAGACAATAGTGACCGAGGAAGAACATATAACATCCTCACCTCCACCAAAGAGGCCTAAGACTCGAAAAGGGAAAGAGTTTTCTAGAGATACTAGGACATCCCTCCTTATCCTAAAAGAGACACGCTCAGATGCACCCTTAGAGAGACCCTTTAAACTTCCTAGTATAAGGGCTAGTGGGCGTTGGTTATAAGGGAACCTACCCCTCCTGTCCATCTAGAAGAGGATGATGGAGATGACAACTCTTGGATTGAGGATAAAGAACCTCAAAGTGTTAATGTGGGATAAACAAGAGATGAGGGAATCAAAGGTGATAAAGGAGAAGATGAAGAGGAAGAGGATAATGAAGAAGGTAATGAGGGAGAATGAGGAAAAGAAGAAACATAAATTGAGATAGAAGAAGAAAAAAGAAGAGGTTGAAGAAGCACCCAATTTTCAAAATTCAACATTGAAAGGACAACCGATATAGTGATTCTCCAAAAATTCAATGTCCTGCGCCATATCAAGAGGGAAGGTTGGATGAAGCTCTTAGAGTGGTGTGGGGCTATACACCCAATGGTAGCCAAGAGAATGTTTTGTTCCATCAAAACAAATGAGAGGAAAAATTGTTTTTCCATCTACTTTCAGAATTTAGAGCCAGTGTTAGTCACACCACAGTTGGTCTCTGAGTTCATTGGCATCCCCATCTACAACAATGGATATCTGCCTACAGTCCCTAATGAGTTGATAATAAAGGACAAGGCCAAGTATGTCAACAAATTTTGTGGAAAATGGAAGAAGGTAGAATGGAGAAAGAACATTTGGCTGAAGGGTGGAGATATGCTCCCAGAGTACAGGCTCCTGCACATGTTTTTCTGTTCAAATGTGTACCCCCGACATGGGAAAAAAGGAGTTGTGAACCAGTTTATGCTTGTGCACATGTATGCTGCAGTGGTTGGGAAGGGGTTTTGTTTGCCTACCCTGATGTGCAAGACTATCATCAAGTATGTGGACTCTGCAATGATCAGTCATACTGCTTTTTGCTATCTTATGTATAAGTTAGCAACGCATTTTGGGGTGAAACCCTCCAAGGAAGATGTACCCAAGTTTGTCAGGCCACTTAATGCCACAACTTTCAAGAAGTCTCTTGGGAAAGACTTGTATGAGCGACTCCTCAGTGAAGCATCTACTTCTGCTCAACCCACCTCCTCCTCAGTGCTTGTGCAAGAAAAAGAAGTTGCTGATGAGGGTGATGAACTAGATCTTGACTCCCACAGTCAAAGGGTTCTTGAGGAGTGACTAGAAGCCCTCTCTAGACATCATGATGAGCGATTGGATTCTTTGGAGAGACAGCATAGTGAGAGGTTCACTACCTTAGAAGGAAATTTTGATGCTTTGGCTAGCTGGGTGAAGGAATTCATTCAGAGTATCCTCTCCGCCATCTCCTGCAAGAAAGATGACACAATCCCTTGTTGTCGATCTCCTACTCCACCTCTTCCTTTAGTTGGTGCAGTTTAGCATATGTTAGTGCCCTGGCTTGCCGAGTCATCTGTTTGTCAATTCCATGACTCAAGAAAAGCATTTCCTTGGGAGAATGAATACATGAATCAAGACTCAAGAGTGTGGATGGCAATCACCAAGGTAAATTGGCCATAAATATCTCTAGCGTGGACACAACACATCTAGGAAGAACTTCCTAGGCTTAGAACTCATATTGGTAGAATTAGACCAAGCCTACTGAAAATGGACCAAAGCCTTGGAGCATTTGAAAATATCATGGGAAAAATTTGGGCTATCAAAATGTCATGACTTGTGAGTCTCTTTAACTCCATAAAATGAGGTAATCAACTGTTAAAACCATCATGGTTGGATGGAGTATTGAAAGAGCTTTTCATAGAGCCCAAGAATACTTAAAACGGAGTTCGGGAGCCCAAGATATGACCATTTTAGTACAGGGCAGTTTTTCTGAAAAACTGGCGGACGACCCATCGACCCGGACGACCCACCGACCTAGAAAACTCGACCAATTGAGTGGTCGAGTTGTCCGAACCACCGAGTGTGTCCAGTACCGACCCATTGTGGATCTCGAAGAGTCGGTGAACCCAGGACAACCCATCGAGCTGGTCGACCCATTGCTCTTGAAAAGACTCGTTCTGGTTGCGAAAACGGAGTCTTTTTCATTTTCTCTCATAGTGAGAATTAGATTGGATGAAAAACATGAATGTATGATAAATAGTTTAAGTGAGCTCCATATTCTAGGCCTTGATTTTATTTTTAAAATATGGAAAATAAAGCCTCCATAATCCTTTGATCCAATTCTACTGTAAATATGTATAGAGGTAATTTAGTTGTTTAAATTTTAATTTTGTTTTTAAAATTCAAACTCTTGAAAAATTGGAGTGTAACACCCTGGATTTCCTTAGCTTATAAAATTATTGGATTGGCCCACTTGGATTGCAATTTAATTGAATTTGAGCATAAAAAGTTTAAATGGACATTAGATGGGCAAGGAACTGGGTCAATTACCCAATTAAGACCCAATGGGTCATAGGTGAGCTTGATTTTAAAGTAATAGGGTAAGTTTAGTTAAATTAGTTGAACTAGATAAATTAGTGCATTTAATGCATTAAAGTCCACCTCATCAAGTGAGGTGGCATTGCCATGTGGCATACATGTCATCACATGGAAGCCAACTAAGCAAGGATGCCACATCACCAATGACATGGCCAAAGTGGGACCAAGTGCCATGCACATGCATGGTCGACCATGGCATGGGTTGACTTGGTCAACCACTTGTGAGTTCAAGTCTTGAATTAACGTTTTTTGTTTGAGTTGAGAAGATGAAGGGATGAGATGGTGTAGTTTGTCTAAGTACATTGTGCTTAGACACTTGGGAACCCAAGGGTCTTCATCTCAAGAGCCATGAAGCCACCCTTGGGAAGCCAAGGGACTCATTGGTTAAGCCAAGGGCCTCCTTGGTAGACCAAGCCATTATGAGAAGATGAAGGGAAGAGTTTTAGTTTTAAAAACAAAAAACCAAAGGACTGCTCAAACCACTTGGCCGACCCCTCTTCTTTGAGCAAGAGTTTCCTCTCCTCTCTCTCTCCCACTTCTACCTCCATGCACTTGGAGATTTTGAAGAACAAAGAAAGGAGAAGAAGAATTAAGGAAGAAGAGATAGATCAAAAGAAAAGAAGGAGATTGAAGGAAGGCATGTCTAAGATTTAGTAATATGGGAATAAATCTAAGAAAACGATAGGTTTGGCCATGGTGTGGCCGAACCCATGGGTTCCATGATTGGTTGGAATGAATGGCCAAAATTGTTGTAAGGCCATGAAATTGGAAATCCATCCAAAGGATAGTTATGGGTTGAAACAAAACAACCATAAGTTTAAATTCAAACCATGCTATGATACTGTGAATGGATGGCTTATGAAAAACCCTAACCTTGGCTAGTGAGTAGGGTAAATTTACTAAGTGAAGTATGGAAGATGAAATCCATGTTTAACTATGATAAAGGATGGATTTCAAGGAGAATGGCCTTACAATGAATGCAAACAAAGGATCTGCTTGTATTTCAACTAACTGAATCTTGTGAGTTAGTCGACTGAAAGTGTACTTGTAACGCCTCGCCCTTTTTCACTCGCCGAAAATCAGAGTCTATTTTTTATTTTTTTTTAAATAAAGAGTGAGAGAGAGCGGGACGTCACGACGCGAACTAAGTCCGAGCTTTCAAAGCCCGACCTTTAACTGGCTAACCATACGTGTACGTGGACCAAGTCCACTAAAATGGTTCACACGTATTCAAGTTAACATGTGGAATAAATCATAGATGCAGAAATATAATAGAATAATAATTCTATTCCATTTTAGATAGCAAGGAAGTCCATTACTTAAATATAATTACTTAAGTTAACATATCCAAAATTAACATTCAAACCATAGCAAATATATCTACGTTATTACAGTCCCGAATGCTAGTTACTCAAATTACATTGTCCATGAATAACTTAAATAAAACGAAACTAAAACATCCATGCTCCTAAGCTTCGCTCCGATTTTGTTCCTCGTTCCGTCCATTCCCTGTGTCATCAACTAGGGTAGAAGTAAGGCATTAGACAACGGGCCCAGTAGGTACTCCAAGTAGGGTTAATACATGGGTTAGTACCAAAAATCACGTCGATAAATACAATATCAAAAATCATGTAAAACAATGCCATGCCATGGTTGTCATATGCAATGAGTTCCACCCATCACATTGTATCCTCTTGATGGAAAGCTCCACATCAAGGTATCGTCAAGAATGCCTTACGGACGCCCCGACGGAGCGTGGTCTCTAGTTACAACTCAATCATACATCCCTCTTGATGGAAAACTCCTCATCAAGGTATCCTCACGAATGCCTTACGGATGCCCCGACGGAGCGTGGTCTCCGGTTACATTTCATCCCTTCCATGCCATGCATGAGATGCAAATGCCAACATGCTATGTAATAATACAAATCATAGCATTAAAATCTCATATTTGAAACATATCATTTATACAAAATAACTCATCAAAATATGAATTAAAATCATCATACATATCCCATGGTTTCAATGAGGTAGGAATCCTACCAATGACCAACTAATATGTCCTTGCGTTTTCGTCCGAAAACCGCTCACCGATCGTACCCCGCTTGTGAGGTCCCATTACCTTATTACATATCAATAAGTCAAACCAACGTTCAATTTAATTTCCTAACCATACTTAAGTCCACAAAATACCTTAGTGGGGTTCGGCCATACAACATGGCCGAACCTCACTTACTTGGTTTTGGGTCCAAGATCATTCTGTCTTTTGTTTCATTAACCAATCACACATGAGTTAATCATCTAACATTCATAAAACCCTAAGTCCATAAAATCTTCTCCATGGGGTTCGGCCATACACCATGACCGAACCCATGGTCCATCTTTTTAGTCCTTTAATCTTTTAATTAAGTCCAAGATCATTCCATTAGTTTTACATTAATGAAAGCCCTACATCCACAAAAACATTCTCCATGGGATTCAACCATACACCATGGCCGAACCCATGGTCCTTTCATTTCCACCATATTTACCTCTTTGCCATCATTCTTTCCATAGCTAATCACTCCTTTTATTTATACATACCTAGGTCCATATCTGATCCTTAAACATAGATCCATAAATGATCATAAATCATGACATAAAAACCTAATAATTCCCTCCATTCCTTAGCTTGATAATCCATTCATCTAAACATGATAGATCCATGAATGACCCATTAAAATGGTTCATGGGGTTCGGCCATACACCATGGCTGAACCCATGATGTCATTTTTCATCCTCTTTCTTAAATCATTTACAATATTAGATCCATAACCCAAGTCCCTCCATTGGGGGGGCGGGGGTGTGGTTTAATCATACACTTAGGTTCATCCTTTTAGATCATCATTAACCATATTTAAAACCTATTAAAATTACCAACATTCTCCCATCATTTTCATGGTCCAAACATCTAAGTCCATCAATATCTCTCCATGGGGTTTGGCCATACACCATGGTCGAACCCATAGTCCATGGTTCTTCACCAATTTCAACATTTGAGACCATTTAAAAATCAATAACATTCCACCATTATTTCTCTTCTTTAAAACCTTTTAAATCACTAACACCCTTCCATGGGGTTCGGCCATAGAACATGGCCGAACCCTATGGTTCATTATTTCCATTAAAATAAATCATACGTCCATGATTGATCCTTTGATGGGGTTCGGTCATACCTCATGGCTGAACCTCATCCAATCTCTTTTTAGTTCTCATGATGTTTCTTATACATAAACTTAGGGTTTGGTCATGCAAGGGCCAAACCATGATCCTTGATCATCTTTTCTTACTTAATAGAATTTCATCAAGTACTTACCGATTCCGTGGCTCCTTCGGTTTCTTTCTTTCCAACTTGCTCCTCCACTCTTTTCCTTCCTTACTCTTTTTTCTTTCTTCCTCATTGATCCTTGGCCGAGAGTGAGCTTGAGAGGTCTTGAAATGAAAACCCCAAAAAAAGGGTTCGGCGAAAGAGTGTAGGTTTGAGAGAGAGAAGAGCTTGAGATAGAAAACTCTAAGTCCTTTCTCCTTTGTCTTTGAGAGAGGGTTGGCCAAGAGAGAGGGAGAGAGTGAAATGAAGCAAATAATCCTCTTTGTTTGTCCAATGTAATTCGGCCAAGGGTGGCGTCCTTTGGGTGATGGCCCTTTGTAACAACCATGACTCTTTACCTCCCTCATTAATATTTACTTTGGGGGTTTCATCCCATGAGATGAAACTCCCAACCGTATGCCCCTTGGGTTTCCATCATGAGATGGAAACCCTCCATCTCCCAATGTGTATCTTGGATAAAGCTTGTGTAACAACAAAAAAACCCTTCACTTTCTCATTAATGATCACTTTGGAGATGAAACTCCCATCTCCCAAATGTATGTACACCTTGAGTTTGGTTTTATGAGGTGTAACTCTCCAACTAATCACCTAACTCACTTAAGATGGAAGTCCAATTAACTTCCCATTCAACTCATCTTTTTAACTCAACTCATATCTTTAATTCAACTCTAGTTAACTCACTTAAAATCAACTCATTTCCTTGGTTCCATTTCCAATTTAATTCAGCCCCAATTTAATTAAACTTGAACTCACTTGGTGGTCGACCAAGTCAACCATGACCCATTGGGTCCCAATTGGGCATTTGACCCAATTGATAACCTTGACCCAATTAAATAAATCTTACCCATTTATTTCAATTGAACTTTATCCATAATCCGTTGGGTCTTAATTGGGCAATTGATCCAACACCTTACCCATCTAAGGTCTATCTCCATTAATTCACAAATTAAATGGGTAATTCCATATATATTCATAAATTGAAAATCCGGGGTGTTACAATACAACCCTCTTTTGAAAATTTTCGTCCCAAAAATCGAGTGAAGTAGGGTTTCAAACAGATTACATGAATAGCTCAGGGTGAGCTGTTCTCATTTCCGATTCTAGTTCCCAAGTGACTTTCTCATTGCCATGTCGATCCCATTCCACCTTGACAAACTGAATCGCTCGGTTCCGTAATACCATTTGTTTTGTCTCCACCATTCTGATAGGCTTTTCGACATATGTCACGTCGCTTTGCACCTCTATGTCTTGTACATTAAGTACATGTGAGGGATCATGATTGTACTTCCTTAACATAGATAGATGGAATACATCGTGCAAAGATGACAATTGTGGAGGAAGTGCCAATTAGTAAGTACCTCCCCCACCCTCTTCAGGATTGGAAACGGCCCCACAAATCTAGGCGAGAGTTTCCCATTCTTTCCAAATCTCATGTGTCCCTTTCGTGGCGAGACTTTCAAGAACACTAAGTCTCCCATCTCAAACTCAAGGAACCTCCTTCTCTTGTCAGCATAGCTCTTCTGACGACTCTGTGCAACAAGTAGGTGCTGCCGTATCATCTGAATCTGCGTTATAGTTTCTACAACTAACTTTGGTCCAATTAGTTCAGGCTCACCGGCCTCTGTCCAGTACACTAGTCACCTACATGGTCTACCATATAAAGCCTTGAATGGAGCCATCTGGAGGCTTACTTGGTAACTGTTGTTGTAAGAGAACTCCACCAGCGGCAAGTGATCCCCCATCCATCCTTGAAGTCTAGCATACATGCTCTTAGCATATCCTCCAATGTCTGTATCGTCCTCTCCGACTGTCCATCAGTCTGTGGATGGAATGCTGTATTAGTCAATAGATCGGTCCCCATGGCCGACTGCATGCTCTGCCACACTCTACCGGTGAATAGACCATCTCTGTCGGACACAATAGTCCGTGGAATACCATGTAATCTGATGATATCCCTGATGTACCGTCGACCCAAAGTCTCCGATGAATCTGTCATCTTGATGGGAAGAAAGTGTGCAGACTTGGTCAATCGATCTGCCACGACCCATATCACATCGTTGCCTTTTGATGACCTTGGCAACCCTGTCACAAAATCCATGGAGATGTGTTCCCATTTTCACTTCGGCACTGTTAAGGGTTTGAGTAACCCTAGTGGTTTCTGATGTTCCGTCTTAACCTGCTGACAAGTTAAGTAGTGGGCAACAAACTTTACCACATCCCTCTTGAGTCCATGCCACCAATAGTGTCTTTTCAGATCATTATACATCTTGGTGCTGCCCGGATGAATAGAGAGTTTGGTTTGGTGTACCTCGATCAATAACTCTCTTCTGCAGCTCTTAGGCACACATGTCCTACCTCGGAATATAAGACTCTGTCTTGGTCGTAACTCCCATTCCGGTATGACTTCACCAGTAGACATCTTAGCCCATATCTCCTCCATTTCTGAATCTGTCGGCTACTCCTGTTCAATTTTGGAGACCATGTTGGACCGTATGATCAGATTATACATACTCCCATGGTTACAGATATATAGATTGAACTCTCGAATGGTATTCAGCATCTCCGATTCTGTCCTGAAAACACTTCGAACTTCTCGCCATAAAGATAGTGTCTCTAGCTTTTGAGAGCGAAGACCATTGCGGCTAGTTCCAGATCATGCATGGGATAGAGGCGTTCATGAATTTTCAACTGTCTAGAACCATAAGCCACCACATGTTGACTTTGACTGAGAGAACACCCAAGTTCCTCTCCTGAAGCATCGCATTGTACTTCATACCCCTTGCTTCTTTCCGGTAAAATCAGGATAGGAGCAGTTGTAAGTCTCTCCTTCAGCTCCTCAAATCTCCGGTTGCATACATCTGACCATTCAAACTTTACTCCTTTCTGAGTCAGCCGAGTAAGTGGAGATGCAATCTTGGAGAAGTCCATGATAAACTTCCTGTAGTAACCAGCCAATCCCAGGAAGCTACGAATCTCGGTCACATTCTTTGGTGCTTTCCATTCTCTCACTGCCGCCACCTTAGCCGGGTCCACGGCTATACCTTCTGCTGATATAATGTGCCCCAAGAAGTTAACCTTAGATAGCCAAAATTCACACTTGCTTGCTTTGGCATATAGCTGGTTCTTCCTCAGGGTGTCCAGGACTATTCGCAGGTGCTCATCATGTTCCTCCTGACTTTTGGAATAGATCAGGATGTCATCAATAAATACAATCACAAAATTGTCCAAGAAAGGACGGAAGATCCGGTTCATTAGATCCATGAACACAGCCGGTGCATTGGTGAGTCCAAATGGCATGACTACAAACTGATATAGTCCATACCGTGCCCTGAAGGCTGTCTTCTCTATATCCTCATCCCTAACCCGGATTTGATGGTAGCCGGACATCAGATCAATTTTTAAGAAGTGGCTGGAACCCCTAAGTTGATCGAATAGATCATCGATCCTAGGTAGAGGGTACTTGTTCCTAACAGTCAACTGGTTCAATTTTCGGTAATCCATACATCCGAAGTGTACTGTCCTTCTTCTTCACAAATAACACCGGGGCTCCCCAAGACGATGTGCTGTTCCGGATGTATCCCAGTCTGAGTAGTTCATCAATATGCTTCTTTAGCTTGGACATCTCAGCTGGTGCCATCCGGTAATGTGGCAATGACACTGGAGCAGTACCACATATCGCTTTCCCTCGGGTGACCAAAATCTCACCCTGCGAAGATGGCAATCAATGTTGGCCTGAAATCTAGCCAACCAGTCCATGCCAAAGATGATATCGTACTCAGTCATATTGAGTACCAGATAGTTGAACTCAATTCTGAATCCAGCGAGTTCAGTGTTCACTAAGGCATAGGAACTACCGACTATTGCCATACCTTGATTCACGGAGTGATCCACTGCTGCTGGAGGAGCTAAAGTATACAGGCGTCCAGATCCTGTAGGGTTAGGCGCCCGTCCCTCCTGATTGTTTGCCCTGGTTCCTTATGAATGAGTTGGTCTGGCTGGAGGGCTGAAGGAACCCCTGGAATGAGAGGGTCTGCTAAGTTGTGGACAATCCCTCTTGAAATCACCCAGCTGGTCACAATGGAAACAAGTACCCTCAACTTGGGGGACCTGAGAGATTGATGCTAATGGGAAGGGATGATTGGGACGAAAGCCCCCTGTTGACCCAGTGGAAGGTGAGGGTCTCCCAAAGTTAGGTCAAAACGTCTTGTTGGGAAGAAATGTACCTCCCCCATTTTGACCTCAGCGGTTGTCCACAAACCGCACTATCTCAGCCATCTCCTGCTCCGCTATAGTGGCCCTGCTGACCACCTCTGCCAGTGTAGGTGCCTCGAAGATGGTCACCTTGGCCCTAATGCTCGGTCGAAGGCCCCTCTCAAACTTGCGAGCCCCTCGGTATTTCGTGTCCACCATATACAATGCATAACAAGATAAACAGAGGAACTCTTGATGGTACTCTGCCACCGTCATGGTGCCTTGCACCAAAGATAGGAACGCTTGGGTGTGGCGCTCCTTCTCCTCCTCGGGGAAGTAATGGTCCAAAAACGTAGCTGAGAACTGCCCCCATGTCATTACAGTCCTCTCCCTTTCCGGAATGAGCGCTCGCTGTCGCTCTATCACCTCCCACCATTTACCGGCATCATCAATCAGTTGTGATGTAGCCAGCAATATCTTGTCTTCATGACTCGAGATCTTTAGTAGGGTCAGGATCTAAGAAATTTTCTTCAACCAGTTTTCTGCTCCGACAGGCCCTTCTTTCCCTTTGAAGTAAGGGGGGCGCTGTTGCTGGAAATCCTTGACCATCCTTCGGTCATTGGCATCGCTGGTGGTGGCATTTCCGTTCATGTACTGTTGAAGAATAGAAGTAACTACCGTTTAAACCAAGTTTCGTAGTTCGGGAGGCACCACAGGTATGTTCACGCTATTCTGTTCCTCTCTTTGTGGGGTGGTTGCTCCTCGTCATCCCCAAGTGGGTTTTGTCGGGTTCTTCTTCTTCTCGGAGGCATTTTTCCTAAGTCATTGAAAAACATCGTTGACTTAGTTTCATTGTAAAGTTTGTGTTTTTCTCATTTTGGAGAAATTACCAAATAAACACTCTTTGTATTTTTTTGTTTTTGGGGAAACTTCCTAAGTATCAAGTGTTTGTTTCTCCATTTGGGGATATCGGGGAAAAATCTCCTAATTTGTTATGTTTGATAAATCCAATTTAAAGTGACTATCTTTCCTTTGCTATCATTCCATTTTCGTCAAGTGTTGCTCTCACATTAAATGTTTCAGTCTGAGTCTAACGAAGTAAATTAGTCCGACCCCCATGCAGCAGACTCCGAAGAGTCGGTCAGTTGGGATTCTTATCTGTCAGTGAGACATTATACCGTCTTAATCTTATTTTGAAAGATTCATCCTTCCCGTTTCGATTTGATACCAACTGCCCGCCCTTTTTCACTCGCCGAAAATCAGAGTCTATTTTTTTTTTTTTTAAATAAAGAGTGAGAGAGAGCGGGATGCCACGACGCGAGCTAAGTCCGAGCTTCCAAAGCCCGACCCTTAACTGGCCAACCATATGTGTGCGTGGACCAAGTCCACTAAAACGGTTCACACGTACTCAAGTTAACATGCAGAATAAATCATAGATGCAGAAATATAATAGAATAATAATTCTATTCCATTTTAGATAGCAAGGAAGTCCATTACTTAAATATAATTACTTAAGTTAACATATCCAAAATTAACATTCAAACCATAGCAAATATATCTACGTTATTACAGTCCCGAATGCTAGTTACTCAAATTACATTGTCCATGAATAACTTAAATAAAACGAAACTAAAACATCCAAGCTCCTAAGCTTTGCTCCGATTTTGTTCCTCGTTCCGTCCATTCCCTGTGTCATCAACTAGGGTAGAAGTAAGGCGTTAGACAACGCGTCCAGTAGGTACTCCAAGTAAGGTTAATACATGGGTTAGTACCAAAAATCACATAGATAAATACAATATCAAAAACCATGTAAAACAATACCTGCCATGGTTGTCATATGCAATGAGTCCCACCCATCACATAGTATCCTCTTGATGGAAAGCTCCTCATCAAGGTATCCTTATGAATGCCTTACGGACGCCCCGACGGAGCGTGGTCTCCGGTTACAACTCAATCATACATCCCTTTTGATGGAAAACTCCTCACCAAGTTATTCTCACGAATGCCTTACGGACGCCACGACGGAGCGTGGTCTCCGGTTACATTTCATCCCTCCCATGCCATGCATGAGATGCAAATGCCAACATGCTATGTAATAATACAAATCATAGCATTAAAATCTCATATTTGAAACATATTATTTATACAAAATAACTCATCAAAATATGAATTAAAATCATCATACATATCCCATGGTTTCAATGAGGTAGGAATCCTACCGATGACCAACTAATATGTCCTTGCGTTTTTGTTCGAAAACCGCTTACCGATCGTACACCGCTTGTGAGGTCCATTTACCTTATTACATATAAATAAGTCAAACCAACGTTCCATTTAATTTCCTAACCATACTTAAGTCCACAAAATACCTTAGTGGGGTTCGGCCATACAACATGGCCGAACCTCATTTGGTTTTGGGTCCAAGATCATTCCCTCTTTTGTTTCATTTACCAATCACACATGAGTTAATCATCTAACATTCATAAAAACCCTAAGTCCATAAAACCTTCTCCATGGGGTTCGGCCATACACCATGGCCGAACCCATGGTCCATCTTTTTAGTCCTTTAATCTTTTAATTAAGTCCAAGATCATTCCATTAGTTTTACATTAATGAAAGCCCTACATCCACAAAAACATTCTCCATGGGGTTCGGCCATACACCATATGGTGAGAAATTTGAGGTGTTTTGAGACCATAAGAGTTTAAAATATCTGTTCGATCAAAAGGAGCTCAATTTGAGACAGCGCAGATGGATGAAATACCTGTAAGACTATGAATTTGCATTGCGATATCACCCTGGCAAGGCAAATAAAGTGGCAGATGCCCTTAGTCGCATTCCACATGCAACTGTGGCCAGTCTGATTATGAAAGAATGGGAAATGATGACGACCATCCGAGAGTTCAATTTGCAAAATCTGATGGTACAGTCTAGTATGGTTTCTGAGATTGAGCAAGAACAGCGGATAGATCTTGAAGTGGCAGAAATTTGGGCCAAGATGTCGACTGGAGAGCTCATACCAGAATGGGAATTACGACCTAGACAAGGTCTCTTATTCCGAGGTAGGAAATATGTATCTCTAGACTGCAGGAGAGAGCTGTTGACAGAAGCTCATCAATCAAAGCTCTCCATCCATTCGGGTAGCACCAAAATGTACCATGGTCTGAAAAGGCATTATTTGTGGCATGGACTCAAAAGAGACGTGGCTGACTATGTCTCTCACTGCCTTACTTGTCAGCAAGTCAAGACAGAACATCAGAAGCCGTCAGGACAGCTCAAAACCCTACCCGTGCCCGAATGGAAGTGGGAACACATTGCCATGGACTTCATGACAGGGCTGCCAAGTCTTCAAAGGGTAATGATACAATCTGGGTTATAGTGGACCGTCTGACCAAGCCTGCACATTTTCTACCTATCAAGATGACAGACTCGTCTGAGAAATTGGGACAACGATATATCAGGGACATCATCAGACTACATGGTATACCCAGGACTATTGTGTCCGACAGAGATGACAGATTCACTGGCAGGGTGTGGCAGAGCATGTAGTCGGCCATGGGGACAAATTTATTATACAACACAACTTTCCATCCACAGACCGACGGTCAGTCAGAACGAACAATACAAACATTGGAGGACATGCGGAAAGCTTGCATGCTCACTTCATGGGTAGTTGGGAAGATCACCTACCACTAGTATAGTTCTCATACAACAGTAGTTACTAGGCAAGCCTCAAGATGGCTCCATTTGAGGCATTGTATAGTAGACCCTGCAGATCCCCAGTGTGTTGGACAGAGGCTGAGAGCCTGCTCTTATTGGACCTGATCTGGTTGCAGAGACCACGGAACAGATCAAGGTGATACGACAACATCTGCTCACGGTACAGAGTTGTCAGAAGAGCTACGCTGACAAAAGAAGAAGATCTTTTGAGTTTGATGTGGGAGACCTAGTATTCTTGAAAGTCTCGCCACGAAAGGGACACATGAGGTTTGGAAAGAAAGGGAAGCTATCACCTAGATTTGTGGGACCTTTCCAATCCATGAAAAGGTGGGGGAAGTGGCATATCGTCTGATACTCCCTCCACAGTTGTTAGGACTGCATGATGTATTCCATGTTTCCATGCTGAGGAAGTACAACCCTGACCCATCACATGTGCTGAATGTGCAAGACATAGAAGTGGAAAGCGACGTATCTTACATCGAGAGGCATGTTCGAGTAATTGATACGGAGCAAAGGGTGTTAGGGAACAGAGTGATTCCATTCGTCAAAGTGGTATGGGACCGACACGGTAATGAGGAAGCCACTTGGGAACTGGAGTCAGAAACGAGAACAACTCATCTTAAACTATTTGTATGATTTGTTTGAAACCCTACTTTGCTCGATTTTTGGGACGAAAATTTCAAAAAGAGGGTAATATTGTAACACACCGGATTTCCTTAGCGTATAAAATTATTGGATTGGCCCACTTGGATTGCAATTTAATTGAATTTGAGGTTAAAAAGTTTAAATGGACATTAAATGGGCAAGGAAATGGGTCAATTACCCAATTAAGACCCAATGGGTCATGGGTGAGCTTGATTTTAAAGTAATTGGATAAGTTTAGTTAAATTAGTTGAATTGGGTAAATTAGTGCATTTAATGCATTAAAGTCCAGCTCATCAAGTGAAGTGGCATGTGAGTGATGTGGCATTGCCATGTGGCATACATGTCATCACATGGAAGACAACTAAGCAAGTATGTCACATCATCAAGCGACATGGCCAAAGTGGGACCCAAGTGCCATGTGGTGACCAAGTCACCACATGCATGGTCGACCATGGCATGGGTTGACTTGGTCAACCACTTGTGAGTTCAAGTCTTGAATTAAGGTTTTTTGTTTGAGTTGAGAAGATGAAGGGATGAGATGGGGTAGCTTGTCTAAGTACATTGTACTTAGACACTTGAGAACCCAAGGGTCTTCATCTCAAGAGCCCTGAAGCCACCCTTGGGAAGCTAAGGGACTCATTGGTTAAGCCAAGGGCCTCCTTCGTAGACCAAGCCATTATGAGAAGATGAAGGGAAGAGTTTTAGTTTTAAAAACACAAACCAAAGGACTGCTCAAACCCCTTGGCCGACCCCTCCTCTTTAAGCAAGATTTTTCTCTCCTCTTCTCTCCTTTCTCTCTCCCCCACCTCTACGTCCATACACTTGGAGACTTTGAAGAATAAATAAAGGAGAAGAAGAATTAAGGAAGAAGAGACAGATCAAAAGAAAAGAAGGAGATTGAAGAAAGGTATGTCTAAGATTTAGTAATATGGAAATAATCTAAGAAAATTATAGGTTTGGCCATGGTGTGGCCGAACCCATGGGTTCCATGATTGGTTGGAATGAATGGCCAAAATTGTTATAAGGCCATGAAGTTGGAAATCCATCCAAAGGGTGGTTATGGGTTGAAACAAAACAACCATAGATTAAATTTGAACCATGTTATGATACTATGAATGGATTGATTATGAAAAACCCTAACCTTGACTAGTGGGTAGGGTAAATTTACTAAGTGAAGTATGGAAGATGAAATCCATGTTTAAATATGATAAATGATGGATTTCAAGGAGAAGGGCCTTACAACGAATGCAAACAGAGGATCTGCTTGTATTTCAGCCTACTGAATATTGTGATTTAGTCGACTGAAAGTGTACTGGTTGAGAACACGAAGGATCTGACCCAAAGTTAACCGACTGAATCTGTGATTCAGTCGACTGAAAGTGAACTGGCCGAACACATAAAGGATCTGGTTGTATTTCAGCCGACTGAATCTTATGATTCAGTCAACTGAAAGTTTGCTGGCCAAACACGTAAGGTATCTGATTGTATTTCAGCCAACTGAATCTTATGATTCAGTCAACTGAAAGTATACTGGCCAAACATGTACGGTATCTGGCTGTGTTTCAGCCAACTGAATCTTATGATTTAGTCGAGTGAAAGTTTACTGGTCAAACACATAAGGGAACTGTTTGTGTTTCAGCCTACTGAATCTTATGATTCATTCGACTGAAAGTGTACGGATCAAACACATTTGGGATCTGGATGTGTTTCAGCCAACTGAATCGTATGATTCGTTCGTCTAAAAGCTTATGGGTCGAATACAGATGTGATCTGATGGTATTTCAGTCGACTAAATTCCAAATTCAGTCGACTGAATTAGAATGTTTGATTTTCGATTATCTTCCAGATGCCTCTGTCTATCTGGTAGGATGGAGGGGGTGATGAAATTAAAATGGAAAATCAAATTAATATATATATGGTTGAATTTGATAAGGTAAAGAGGTTCGCAAAAGGATTACGGTCCGTTTTACGCAGTCGTTAGCGTTATCCTTGCAAAACAAGAAAGCGTAGTATATCGGACATTGATAGGATTCCTACCTCATTGAGAACACTATGGAGTATAATATGACTTGTTTATATTCAAAATATAATGAAAGAATGGCTAAATAATTGTATGTGATTATGAGTTGATTTCCAATAATATTATGTATTTTCAATGAAATGGCATTCTTGCATACATTACCTCATGCATGGCATGGGAGGGAACATATATGACCAGCAAGCCAAGTTCTGACCAGTCCGGACATAACTTGGGCTTGAGATTTGTAACACCCTGGATTTTCATTACATAAATATATATTGAAATGGTTCATTTAAATTGTGATTCAATGGAATTTGAGATTTAAATAGTTGAAATAGGACCTTAGATGGGTAAGGAGTTGAGTCAATTATCCAATTAAGACCCAATGGATCATGGATAAGTTTGATTTTAAATAAATTGGGTAAGCCTAATTAAATGGGTCAATCATCCAATTGGGACCCAATGGGTCATAGTGAACTTAATTGTAAGGTAATTGGGTAAGGTCAAAGTAATTGGGTCAGCTACCGAATTAAGATCCAATACAATAAATCCACCTCATCAAGTGAGGTGGCAAGTGGGTGATGTGGCATGCATAGAAGCCAATTAGACAAGGAGGCCACATCATCTAGTGATAGGGCCAAGGTAGGACCTAAATGCCATGTGGTGCATGGTCGGCCATATCATGGTTGACATGGTCAACCATGAATGAGTTCAAGACTAGAGTTCAAGATTAATTACTTGAGTTGAGTTAAGTGAGTTGAGTTGAGAAGATGGAGAGTATTCCATCTCAAGGGAAAGAAAATGACACGTTGGAAGACAAAGGGCCTCCTTGGTTAAGCCGAGGGACACCTTGATTAGACAAAACTTAAATGAGGGAAGATGAAAGGGCTTAGGCTGTTACAAAGAGACACCAACCAAGGGGCACACCCCACCCCTTGGCCGATCACTTTCTCTTTTGGAGCAAAGAGATTTCTCTCCTCTTCTTATCTGTCTCTCTCCCACCTACATTTCGATATTAGGAGGATCAATGAAGAACTAAGGAAGAAGAAGGATAAAGGAGGAAAGACAGAGCAAAAAGAAAAGAAGGAGATGGGAAAGAAGGTTTGTTTTAAGTTTAAGAACAATATGGAATTAAGACTAAGGGGAAACTATAGATTTGGCTATGGTGTGGCCGAACCTATAGATTCTATATTGGATTGAAAAGGCTGGCCAAATTATCATAGGGCCATGGAGTTGGATATCCATTCAAGGAATGGATATGTGTTGAATGTAAACAATCAAAGGATTGGATCCAAAACCGTAATATAATGGTACAAAGATTAGAATGAATAATGGAAAAGACTCTAGCTTCAGATGGAGGGTAGAGTAAACTCACTAAGAGTGATATGAATGATATTATCTACGTTTAAAAGTGATAAGAATGGATTCCATGAGGAAAGGTCCAACCAAATAAGCAAACAAAGAAGACTGACAAACAGTCAATCGACTGAATCTGTGATTCAGTCGACTGAACTGGTGTTGGCAAAAACAGAAAGGATTTCTGGGAGTTTTAACCGCTGAATCTTGTGATTCAGTCGACTGAATATGGACTGGATTAAAATATATGAGGTTTATTGGTATATCAGCCGACTGAATCTAGGATTCAGTCGACTGAAAATAGACTTACCAAACACATAAATTGTTGGATGATGATTCAGCCAATTGAATCCTTGATTCAATTGACTAAATCTATACTGGCCGAAGACACAAAGGATCTGATCCAAAGTCAGCCGATTGAATCTGTGATTTAGTCGACTGAAAAAACATTGACCAAGAATACAGAGGGTTTGACTCAGAGTCAGCCGAGTGAATCTATGGTTCAGCCGACTGAAAGGTTACGGGTCAAGTGTAAACAATACCGAGTCATGTTTCAGCCGACTAAAAATCTACGGGTAAAGACAGAGAATAGTATTCGGGCAGGATTCAGTCGACTGAATCCCTAATAAGTCGACTGAATTGAAAAGTTTAAATTTTAAATAATTTTCCAGATGTTTCAGTCTATCAGGAAGGATATAAGGGATGATGGAAATTAAATGGATAATCAATTAATATATATGTGGTTGAATATGATAAGGTTAAGAGGTTCGATTCATTTTCATGGGATCGTTAGCGTTGTTCGTGCGAAACAAGAAAAGGACAGGAAATCGAACGTTGGTAGGATTTCTACCTTATTGAGATACACATGGATCTTATATATATGTTATTAGCTTTTATTTCCAAACATGATGATTTACTTTGATTTAACAAATGGTATAAGTTATGAACTTGTTTCAATGATATTATATAATTTGAAATGAAATGTCATATTTGCATACATTATCTCATGCATGACATGGGAGGGAATACATGGGACAGCAAGCCAAGTTATGAGCTGTCCGGACATGACTTGGGGCTTGAGACTAGCTTGTATGAAGCTATGTGAACTATCGATATTTTGGCCTTGTCCAGGATTGCTAAGAATGGGTACGGCGTAGTTTGGGCCAAAGAGCTCTTGGGTAAACAGTCTTGAAACCCTGCGCAGAGGGAGGAGTCCACAATCCATCGGTAATTCCGATTAACATATGTGGGGAAGTATAACAGTGACCTGGTGGTGCCGTCACAAAACACTGCGAACGTAATTGGCCAAGAGAACACCTTGATAAGATGATTTATCAAGGAAACTATTTATATGTGATGTGATTGGATATGGATTTGGGTGAGTGATCATTTGGTATTGACACCCATGACATGTTGCATAAGTAAGCATGATTTGATATGGATATCATGCATGGTTTATTTTACTACTTATGGGATATTTTATAAATATGATATGATGTTTCTATATTGATATTATATTGATCCTATGTGTATATAACCCTACTTAGAATTCCTACTGGGCATGTTGATTGATGCCCTACTTCTACATTATAGATGATGGAACAGGGAATAACAAAGATATAGGACATGAAGGGAGTCAAGCGTGGGAGCTTGGACAGTTTTATGTTATATTACTTAGTTTGATTTTGAAAGATGTATTGGGAGGACTGATATTTTGGATTGTAATAACTTAGTAATATTTTGCTATGGTTTATTGGTGTAACCCCCCGCCCTCTCCAAGAAATCAGAGTCTAATTTTTTTTTTTTTAAATTAATAATAAAATAACAACGGCAGAGAGCGGGGCGTTACAGTTTGTATCAGAGCGAAATGGGAAGTTGAATCATCGAAGTGAGATTAAGACGGTTTCATGTCTCACTGACAGATAAGAATCCCAACTGACCGACTCTTCGGAGTCCGCTGACTGGGGGCCGGATTAATTTACTTCGAGTGACTCAGACTGAACAATCAATCTGAGAACGACAATGAAAGATAGCAAGTAAAGTACAGACAATATAATTGGTCATATCAAACATAGCAAGGTAGGATGCACTCCCCTGATATTCCCACACTGAGAAACAAACAACAGGAATTTAGAGATTCCCCAGGAACAAAAGGAAACAAAGTGTGAAGATTTGGCAATCTCCCCAAACAAAGCACATGAGATTATACATGAAAAATCCCCCAAAATCAAGATTGGTTCTTTATTGGAACGGTTGTTGTTGATTTATATGTTTTATATGTTGTGGCACAGATATGTCAAGCAACGAGGAATATACAGAGTTATGGGATAAAGGGACACCTAGTTGTCCAGTAGATTTGGTGTCGGCTTCCAACAATACCAGCATGGAAGTCAACATGGACCTTCAGGAGGGACCTCTTGAGGAAGATGATGTGGACTTAGCACCTTTTCCGGAGGATCTGATGGATGACATTCCTTGGATAATAGAACCTCATGAGGAAGATGATGTGGACTTAGCACCTTTTCCGGAGGATTTGATGGATGATATTCCTTGGATAATGGGACCTCTTGAGGAAGAAGAAGAGGATCTAGCACCTTTCCCGGAGGATCCTATGGAAGATGTTCCTATAATATTGGAATCGCTTGGGGAGATAGATCCCTACGATACGTGTGAGTTGTACAACCAAGACGGGCACAACTGTATGTATTGTCCTCACCCTCTAGGCATTGTCTGCCCGTTCTGTGGACTGCATGGGCACGGAGAGGCTAGGACTAATTGTCCTTATATTGGAGGACCTGGGCTAATACCCTGCATGACGTGTGGAGTATTGGGGCACACGGCGATGACATGTCCTGATAACCGCTTTAGGTTCGCTGATGATGCAGGATCTTCTACGGAGGACTAGGCTAGGAAGTAGTATGAAAGGACATTGAAAAATCGGGTTATATTGTAATGGTGCATTTTGTTTTTTATAGGGTTTTGTTTAACCCTACTCACCTTTGTACAAAGATAAATTATGAATTTATATAAAGTATACGATTTTATGATTTTATGAGGATTTATGGCATTTAATGTATGTTGTGATGGAAACTAAGTCTATGATGTTTCCATGAATAGGAAGAAATGGTGCCACAGAAAAAGATCGTAAAGAATCAAAAGGGAAAAGAAAAAGTATAACAAATTGGAGTAGGCAAAGGGGCATCAAAGAGAAGGACGCGACAAGACGGTAAAAAGAAGGAGGAAGTATTAATAATCACGCAACAAGGGAAAGTGGTACCTCAACGTGAGAAGGTTGTACATAAGAAGGTGCAATCGGTACATGACAAGGAGCAGTCAGTTCATGATGAGGAGAGACAAGTTCATGAAAGATCACGCAATGAGGAAGAACCGTAACATTCTCGGCAAGAAGAGGACGATAGTGACCCTTCATATCAACGGGAGGAAGAAGGAAACAGCAACAACATCGTGACTATACCACATGTGCCGTATGAACTACACAGCCTGGTGCAAGCTGTGGTTACTTCTGTCCTCCAACAACATATGAATGGAGGTGGAAGCACAAGTGAGACTAATGACCGGAACATGGTCAGAGACTTCCAACAACAGCGCTCACCTTACTTCAAGGGGAGAAAAGAGCCTATCGGAGCTGAGAACTGGTTGAAAAAGATCTCTCACACACTACTCTTTTGAATATCAAGAGTCATGCTCACAAAATCCTATTGGCCACGTCACAGCTGATAGATGACGCTACTAAATGGTGGGAAATAGTGGAGAAACAGCAGGCACTTGTGCCAGAAGGAGAAAGGATTGCTATGACCTGGGAGCAATTCTCAGCGACGTTCTTAGATCACTACTTCCTAGAAGAAAAAAAGGAACGTCAGATTCAAGCATTCTTGTCATTAGTGCAAAGTTCGATGACGGTAGCTGAGTATCACCAAGAATTTCTCACTCTATCAATTTATGCATTCTATATGGTGGACACGAAGTATCGGCGGGCTCGCAAGTTCGAGCGTGGGTTACGGCCAAACATTAGGGCCAGAGTAACCGTGTTCAAAGCGGCTACGCTGGCGGAAGTGGTCAGCAAAGCTACCATTGTGGAACAAGAATTGGCAGAGTTTGCACGAGTTGACAACCGTCGAGCACCGAGTGGGAGGGGTACTTATCAACCCAACAAGAAGTTTAGACCGAACTTCAGCAGACCCTCGTCGTCTGTTGGATCTACTGGGGGTTTTCGTCCCAATCAGCCCTCCCAATCTGTAGCAGTCACTCAGGCTTCTAAAGGAGTGAACACCTGCTTCCACTGTGACCAGCCGGGTCACTTTAAGAAAGATTGTCCAAAACTCAATAGGCTTTCATACTCCAGAGGATCGTCTCATCCACCAGTCAGACCGGCTAACTCCAGAGGAGGCAGGACATATAATCGGGCGAGACGAGCTCCCAACCCTGCTGGAGCTGGACGATTATTTACTTTAATTTCTCCAGAAGATGAGGATCATGAGGTGATACAAGGTATGGCGGTAGTGAGTAGTTCTTATGCATATGCACTATTTGATTCTGGAGCATCACACTCCTTCATAACTGCATCATTTATTACTGCTACCGGTACATTAGTTCAAAGATTAGCCACAGCACTTACAATTGTGTCCCCTATCGGAAACTCGGCATTGGGACTTATATGCACGGCAGTTAACACTGAACTAGCTGGACTCAGATTTGAGTTCAATTATCTGGTGCTTGACATGTCTGAGTATGACATAATATTCGGCATGGATTGGTTGGCTAAGTTCCAGGCCAATGACTGTTATCGTCGAAGAGTGACATTTTGGTCACCCGAAGGGAAGCAATACGTGGTTCGTGCAGACAAACAAAGTGGATTGCAGGAAGGGTTGAACCACGTGGTATTGAATAATATCACCATAAATAAAGCTCCAATTACTGAACTTCCGACAATGGTAAAAGAATTTGCAGATGTGTTTCCAAAGGAACTCCCGGGTTTACCGCCTATGAGGGAGATCAACTTCAAGATCAAGTTATATCCTGGTACTTCACCAGTATCTCTACCACACTATCGGATGGCACCAGCAGAGATGTCGGAGCTAAAGAAGCAGATCGATGAACTGCTTAAGCTGGGATGCATCCGACACAGCACATCTTTATGGGGAGCTCCAGTATTGTTCGTAAAGAAGAAGGACGGTTCACTTCGGATGTGCGTGGACTACCGGAAGCTGAATCAGCTAACAGTCCGGAACAAGTACCCTCTACCCAGGATCGATGATTTATTCGATCAATTGAGGGGTTCCAGCCATTTTTCAAAGATTGATTTGATGTCTGGTTATCATCGAATCCGAGTTAGGGATGAACATATAGAAAAGACAGCCTTCAGGACGCTGTATGGACTATACGAGTTTGTAGTCATGCCATTTGGAGTCACAAATGCGCCGGCTGTGTTCATGGATTTAATGAACAGAATCTTCCATCCCTATTTGGATCAATTTGTAATCGTATTCATTGATGATATCCTGATCTATTCTAAGAGTCAGGAGGAACATGCAGAGCACTTACGTATAGTTTTGAATACTTTGAGGCAGAATAAGCTATATGCCAAGGCCAGTAAATGTGAATTCTGGCTATCCGAGGTCAATTTCTTGGGACATGTCATAACAGAAAACAGTATAGCCGTGGATCCAGCTAAGGTGGCGGCAGTAAGTGAACGGAAAGCGCCAAAGAATGTAACCGAGATCTGCAGTTTCTTAGGATTTGAGGGTTATTATGGGAAATTTATCATGGATTTCTCCAAAATTGCATCTCCATTGACTCGACTCACTCAGAAGGGAGTCAAATATGAGTGGACAGATCTGTGCAATCGGAGGTTTGAGGAACTGAAAAGTAGACTTACCACTGCTCCTATTTTAATTTTACCGGAAAGGGGCAAAGGATATGAAGTACAATGCGATGCTTCAGGAGAGGGACTAGGGTGTTCACTCATGCAACATCATCGTGTGGTGGCTTATGGATCAAGGCAGTTGAAGGTGCATGAACACCTCTATCCCACACATGATCTGGAGCTAGCTGCAGTAGTCTTCGCTCTTAATAGTTGGAGACACTTCCTCTACGGCGAAAAATTTGAGGTATTTTCTGATCATAAGAGTTTAAAATATTTATTTGATCAGAAGGTGCTCAACCTGAAGCAGCGTAGATGGATGGAGTATCTGGCGGATTACGAATTTGAGCTTCGATACCATCCAGGCAAGGCAAACAAGGTGGCGGATGCCCTCAGCCGCCTATCTCATGCATCGGTAGCATGCTTGATCAGAACAGAATGGGAGATGTTGCACACCATTCGAGAGTTCAATCTTTATATCAACAACCGTGGGAGTATGTATAATTTGATCATACGGTCCAATATAGTCACCAAGATTGAACAAGAACAGAGAGTAGATCCGGAAATGGAGGAGATATGGGCCAAAATGTCCACTGGCGTAGACATACCGGAATGGGAATTACGACCAGGGCAAGGTCTTTTATTCCGGGGAAGAGTATATGTGCCAAAGAGTTGTAGGAAAGAGCTACTAATTGAGGCACATCAATCCAAGCTCTCCATTCATCCGGGCAGCACCAAAATGTGTCACGATCTGAAAAGGCATTATTGGTGGCACGGACTAAAAAGGTATGTGGCGGAATTCGCGGCACATTGTTTAACTTGTCAGCAAGTTAAGATTGAACATCAAAAGCCACCAGGGTTACTCAAACCCTTATCAGTGCCAAAATGGAAATGAGAGCACATTTCCATGGATTTTGTGACCGGGTTGCCGAGATCCTCAAAGGGCAATGACGCCATATGGGTCGTAGTTGACCGGCTGACCAAGTCCGCACATTTCATTCCTATCAAGATGACGGATTCATCTGAGATGTTGGGTCGGCGGTATATCAAGGAAATTATTCAGCTTCATGGCATTTCCCGAACTATAGTATCTGACAGAGACGACAGGTTTACCGGCAGAGTATGGCAAAGTATGCAGTCAGCCATGGGGACAAATTTATTGACTAGCACCGATTTCCATCCACAGACTGATGGACAGTCAGAAAGGACGATACAAACCTTGGAAGACATGCTGAGAGCATGCATGTTAGATTTCAATGGTGGATGGGAGGACCACTTGCCACTGGTGGAGTTCTCGTATAACAATAGCTATCAGGCAAGCCTTCAGATGGCTCCATACGAGGCCTTATATGGTAGACCGTGTAGGTCGCCAGTGTGTTGGACATAGGCTGGAGTGCCTGCATTGATTGGACTGGAACTAGTCGCAGAGACTACCGCACAAATTAAGTTGATACGTCAACACTTATTGACTGCACAGAGTCGGCAAAAGAGCTATGCTGACAAAAGGAGATGATTTCTGGAATTTGAAGTGGGAGACATGGTATTCTTAAAGGTCTCACCACGGAAAGGACACATGAGGTTTGGCAAGAAAGGAAAACTGTCACCAAGATTTGTGGGACCGTTTTCCATCATGAGAAGAGTGGGGGATGTGGCTTATCAGATAACACTTCTTTCACAATTAGCAGCTCTACACGATGTGTTTCACGTGTCGATGCTAAGAAAGTATAATCCAGATCCGTCCCATATTTTGAATGTCCAAGATATTGAAGTGCAAAGCGATGTGATGTATGTCGAGAAGCCGGTCAGAATAGTGGAGACTGAACAAAGGGTGTTGCGAAACAGAGCGATTCAGTTCGTAAAAGTGGTATGGGACCGACATGGTGATGAAGAGGCCACATGGGAACTTGAATCGGAGATGAGAACAGTTCACCCCAAATTATTTATGTAATTTACTTTGGGAACCCTACTTTGCTTGATTTTCGGGACGAAAATTTTAAAAAGAGGGTTATATTGTAACACCCCAATTTTTCAATGAAATGGATAATTATGAAAATGCCCCTGGTTTGTTAAATTAAATGTTTGTGATGTTAAATAAGGAAATGGTGGGGCCCATTGCTCAAATTAAGATCATATGAGCACATTATAAATGTCAAATTTGATTGGATGGGTAATGTACATCAATTGGGTCGAAAATGGCTAAATGGGTCAAAGGGCCCAATTGGCCCCAATGGGTCATAAGGGACTTATTAGACCATTGGGTGAGCCCAAATTTAATGGGGATAAGCTGAATTGATTGGAAATCAAGTGGAGCAAAAATGGGTAGGCTTGATGCACAAGTGAAAACCATTTAAAAATGGCAAAATCAGCCCATTAATGGGTCATGTTGTCAAAACGGGTCAAGGGACTAATTGGGGACCCAATGGGTCGGGTTAACTAAGTTGACCACGGATGAACGTGTGGGCCCTCAGATGAGCTCAAGTGTGAGTTACTTCAGCTTGAGTTGGACTGATTTGGAGTGAGTTTTAATTAAGAAAAGAGTTGACTCAAATATGGTGCATTAAATGTGTTGAGTTGGATGAGTTGAGTTAGAATAAAAAGATCATGAGTCAAGCGAGTCAAGAGGAAGTGGAAAGGAGTCCTAATCTCACACAACTCTTAATCAAACAAATCCTAGCCGTTGGAGTGAAAGGGTGCTTTGGCCAAAGCCAAGGGACACCAAGTAATGGCGTCATGCATCTCATGAGATGAGATGCATGGGTTGAAAATGAATGGAGGCAACGTTTGGATGAAGGGGTGCCTTGGATGGCACCCAATATCCCATCGTTTTTACCAAGAAGTAATGAGGGAATGGAGGGGTCTTGGGGGCTGAAGTACAAAAGGGAAAGACCACCATTGTTGGCCGATTTTCACATTGAAAATCCAAAGAAGCCCCATCTCTCTCTCCCTCTCTCCAAACTCTCTCTCTTGGCCAAACTTGTTGCTGTGTTTCACCATTTGATCCAGCACTATTTCGGGAAAGGATTAAGGAAGAAAGAAGGAAACAAGAGGGAAGAAAGCAAGGAACAAAGGCAAAGGAAGATTGGTAAGTGTTTATGTGTTATTTTGTTTAATAAGATGGAACAAATGGAGCATGTATTGGGCCATGGGTATGGCCGAATACATCAAGGTTTAAACCTTGAGTAATGGAGGCTTTAAAATTGTAAAAGGGATCATTGGGTTCGGCCACCTTGGAGGGCCGAACCCCATGTAAATAATTGGTTGGTTTTGATGTATTTGAAACATAGAAACCATGCAATTTGTGGACTGTTTTAGATGTTTCTTTAAGATTTAAAATGCTTGTTTTAAAGAGGGTTAAAACATGGACTTGAACGTCATGAAGGACTGAAGGTATCATGGGTCTAAACCATGGATATAAATTGATAAAATGGATCATTGGGTTCGGCCACCTTGGCTGGCCGAACCCCATGAAGTGTTATAATCATTTGGATTGAGTTTTTATAAAGTGGAAACCATGCAAAGTGATGGACTGATTTGGATGGTTTTGAGAGGTAAAATCCCTGGTAATATTATACTGATTATTACATGTTTAAATGAGACCTAAAACATGTTTATGAGGACCAAGACATGGACATAGGGTTCGGCCACCTTGGATGGCCGAACCCCATGAAAGTATTTGATGATTTTGTGAGATGAAAACCATATAAGATTATGGTGTTTTTATGGGAATTAAAGGAATATATGTTTACTGTTTTTGGTTGGTCAATATATGGCTGAACCATGTATTGTTCAGGTTGAAACAGCATGTTAAAACCATGAGTAATCATGGAGAATATTGAACCAAGTGAACCATAGGGTTCGGCTATGAGTATGGCCGAACCCCATGAACCATTGCATGGGTTAAATAGACTGAGTTTATGGGTAGTATTTGTTATTGATTCCATGATGTTTTAAAAAGGTTTAATATAACTGAAAGAGTATTGGATTTGGATGTTAATGTTTATCAAAAAGAAAGGCAAAATGGGGCACCAAAATCAAAGGGGTGAGGTTCGGCCATGGGTATGGCCGAACCCCACCAAGTATTATGAATGAAGAAATAAAATGGATCAAAAGTGTGATGGTGAGGTTCGGCCATGTTGTATGGCCGAACCCCACTAAGATGGATTGATTTTGGATAATGGTGATCAGCAAGATTAATCATTGGTTGTTGTGGACAATGGTTTTTGATATGGCTTAGCCTAGTGGCAAAGCTGTAAATACGGGTGATAATGTAAATATGGATAGAGAAAGTTTAAAAGGACATGAAAGAAGGGTTAAAACCAAGGTGGTATGGTTCGGCCATGGTGTATGGCCGAACCCTACCAAGACATGTTTAAAGGGTTAAGTATTTAAGAATTGATCAAACGGAAAGGAGGTTAAATCCTAAGTTGGTGATGTTCGGCCATGGGCATGGCCGAACCCCACAAGATGTGGTTGGGTCTTAGATGTGAATGAACATTTAAATGATAGTATGATTTATTTACTGTTACATCACAAGGTGATGGAAGTGAACGGCGGGCAAGTCGTGAGCAAGTGACGCTAAAGAAAGATCGAACGCTGAAGTGAATCTTCAGTAGGTTTCCTACCTACTTGTAACCACAAATATGATTTGGTTTTATCATGTTTTATGAGATATGTTGTATTTGTTATTATGTTTCAAATGTGGTTTTGAATGATGAGCTATGTATTTATAAATGATATACAATGCATTGACATCTCATGCATGGCATGGGATGATGGGAACAGAACAACATAATGATAAATATCCTATCCAGAGGAAATGTGGATTACTCTAGGATTAACTTGACATAAGCACCATACCTAGAGGAAATGTGGATTACTCTGGCTTACCCATCCGGAGGAAATGAGGACTACTCCGGAACATCTTGACGTAAGAGTTTCTTGAGATAATGGCTATGTAGACTTGTGATGGGTAGGACTCATTACATGTGCATATACATAGCATTCGTTTTCAGTTGTTTTATTGATTATCATGTACTATGATACATATGCATGTTTTATAAGCTAACCATGTGGTAACCCTGATCGGGAACCTACTGGGCGCATTGATCTAACGCCCTAATTCTATCGTCAGAGGAGAATGCAGGTACAAGGAAAGGGAAAGAGAAGGTTGATGACCAGGTGGGGAGCCAAGCCTAAGCACTTGATTGTTGATTGGGATTTCTTTATTACTGTCTTTTAGTTATATTTTGTGGACATGTAATAATTTGATACCTTGCTATGGTTTGTCTAGGATATTAACAATGGATGGTTGGTTTATGTTATTTATTAATTGAGACTGGTACTTGCTATCTATTCAAGCTATTTCCGCAGTTAGTCTAGTTTATTCCGCAAGTCATTGTATAGTTCCATGTGTGGTTTGTTATCGTGGGTTTAGTCCACGCACACATGGGTGGCCAGTTAAGGGTCAGACTTGGGTAGTCCGAACTTAGCTCGCGTCGTGATGCCACCCACTCTCTGCCGTTGTTATTTTATTATTAATTTTAAAAAAAAATTAGACTCTGATTTCTCGGAGAGGGCAGGGCGTTACAATTGGCTTCCTTGCTTATTAATGTCACGTATATGAATGGTATTTTATTCATATGACAATTCCGCAAGTATTCTTAGAGCGTGTAAAATGTTTTAGTGGACTTAATCCACACACACGTAAAGGTGGCCAGTTAAGGGTCGGGTTTTGAAAACTCGGACTTAACTCGCGTCGTGAAGTTCCTGCTCTTACTCACTCTTTTATAAAAAAAAAAATATATATACTCTGATTTGTGGCGAGTGAAAAATGTAACACTTTGGAATTCCATGTTATCAATATTTACGGAATTTGCCATTTTAATTGTGAATTAACGGATACGAACCTTAGATGGGTAAGGTGTTGGGTCAATGGCCCAATTAGGACCCAACGGTTATGGTATAAGGTTCAATTTAAAGTAAATGGGTAAGGCGCATTTAATTGGGTCAATGTTGCTATTTGGGTCAAAATGCCCAATTGGGACCCAATGGGTCGTGGTTGACTTGGTTGACCACCAAGTGAATTCAAGCCTAATTAAATGGGGCTGAATTAAAATGGGAATGTAATCAAGTGAGTTGAGTTGATTTGAATTAAATTAAAGTGATGAGTTGAGTGAGTTGAGTTGATTTGAATTAAAATTAAAGTCGTGAAATGAATTAAAGAGTGAGTGAAGTGTGAAGATGAAGGGTTGTTGTTTCAAAAATCAAACCAAGGGTTACACGTTGGAGAGGTGGGGAGTTTTGGTTTATTTCAAATTCAAACAAAGATACACGTTGTTACACATTTCAAATTCAAACAAGGATACACGTTGTTACACATTTCAAATTCAAACATGGTTACAAGTTGGAGAGGTGGGGAGTTTTGGTTTATTTCAAATTCAAACAAGGATACATGTTGTTACACATTTCAAATTCAAACAAGGTTACACGTTGGAGAGGTGGGGACTTTTGGTTTATTTCAAATTCAAACAAGGATACACGGTTACATAATTCAAATTCAAACAAGATACACGCTGGGCCTTGGAGTTCATCTCATGGATGAAACTCCCACATGGAGAGATAATGGAGGTGGACGGTTACACATTTCAAATTCAAACCCTCTCTTGGCCGATTACTCCTCAAAACCAAAAATATAGAGTTTCATCTCAAAGTTTTATCTCTCCCTCTCACTCAAGGCCGAATTCTATCTCTCTCTCAAGCTCTCACACTCGGCCAAAGGATCAAGAAGAAGGAGGAGAAGGCTAAGGATCGGAAGAACAAGTCGGAGCGAAGGAAAACTGGAGGAGTCGCATAATCGGTAGGTATTTTGATATATTTGGTTTAAAGTAAGGAACCATAGGATTCGGCCATGGTGTATGGCTGAACCCTATGGAAGAAAATTGGGGGATGATTATGGTATTTTAATGGAAAAGAGGAACCATAGGGTTCGGCCATAGTGCATGGCCGAACCCCATGAAAGAACATTGGTTAATTTTAAATGGAGTTTGAAGGGTAAAAATCATAAGTTTATGTGTATGATGTTAAAAGGATTATAAGCTTGGATAAATGATTGTAAGGGAAGATTATGAACCATAGGGTTCGGCCATGGTGTATGGCCAAACCCCATGGAAGGTTATTAATAATTTTGAAAAGGATGAAAATCATGGAGGATTATGATGTTTTAAAAGGATTTAAAAGGGAGGTATTGTTAAAGACATTAGCTATGTATAAAGAATGGAAAAGAAGAGCACAAAGCCAAAGGGTGAGGTTCGGCCATGTTGTATGGTCGAACCCCACCAAGTAATATTTATGGATCTAGGGTTTTCTTAGATATTGAATTATATGGATTGTTTAATATTTTAATGGGTTTCAAAACATGAAAATGGTAGATGATGATAAAAAAAGGATGAATCTAAATACATGGTTAAACTCCATGAGGGGACCTTGTTTTGTGGACCAAAGAAGGTTAAATGATTCAATGGAAAAATGGGATTTAGACATCATAGGGTTCGGCCATGGTGTATGGCCGAACCCCATGAACCATTTTGTGGATCAAAGTGTGGACTTATGTTGTGGTTTATGAATGATCAATTTTGGACCTAAGCATGAAGGGATGGGAATAATGGCAAATGTGTAAATATGGAAGGAAATGATAGACCATGGGTTCAGCCATGGTGTATGGCCGAACCTCATGAGAAAAGTTTTGTGGACTTAAGTGGTTGCTAATGTTTAATAATTATTGTATAAGTGATTAGAGTTATGATTCAAAAATGGCAAGATTTTCGATCAAATGATTACAAAGAGGGACCAAACTCAAATGAGTGAGGTACGGCCATGTTGTATGGCCGAGCCCCACTAAGGTTGGTTTATGGATTTATGTTAAGAGTTTAAAGGATTAACTTGGTGATGAATGATTGAACTTAAAATATCAAAGAACTCAAAGGAGGGAACTATAACCAAAGAGGTGAGGTTCGGCTATAGTGTATGGCCGAACCCCACAAAGTTGGGTTTATGGACTTAGACATAAATAGAAATCAAATAGAACATGGTTTGATTGATTGTTGATATGTAACAAGGTGACGGGACCTCATAAATGGTGTACGATCGTGAGCGGTTGCCGGTTTAAGAAGCAAGGACACTTTAGTGGTCTTTGGTAGGATTCTACCTTTTTGAAAACATGGTTTATGTATGATGGTTTTTATCTTATTTTGATGAATTTATGTTATAAAAGATATGTTCCAAATGTGAGTTTTAATGCTATGTTTATAATATAAAATAGCATGTGTTTCATTAGCATCTCATGCATGGCATGGGGTGAAGGATATGTAACTGGAGGGGCCACACTCCATCGGGGAGTCCGAAAGACCATTGTGGGGATATCTTGATATGCATTTTCTATCAAGAGGTAACTGGAGGGGCCACACTTCGTCGGGGTGTCCGAAAGACCTATGTGGGGGTGCCTTGATGATGAGAATCCCATCAAGAGGTTATATGTACTTGTGATGGGTGGGACTCATTGCATTTGACATCATGACATGGCATTGTTTTATATGGTTTTGACATTATGTTATTATATATGATTTGTACTAACCATGTGTAGACCCTAAATGGAATACCTACTGGGTGCGTTGTTCTAACGCCCTACTTCTACCCTAGTGGATGACACAGGAAAGGAAAGGGACGATGATCGTGAACGGAGCCAAGCATAGGAGCTTGGATATGTGATTGGATTATATTTAATTTATGTTACTCATGGACATGTAATTTGAGTAGCTAGACTTTGAGCATGTAATAACTTAGATAATTTTGCTATGATTTGAATGGTGTGTTGGATATTTAAGTTAAGTTTAATTATGGTTAAAGACTTGAAGTACTTTACTATGTAAAAAGGAATAGATCTAGGTTCTATTATAATCCCCATGTATATATTATTATGTGTGAACCGTATTCATGGACTTAGTCCATGCACACATAGGGTTGGCCTGTTAAGGGTCAGACTTTAGAAGTTCGGACTTAACTAACGTCGTGACGTCCCGCTCTTGCTCACTCTTCTATTTAAAAAGAAAAAATAGACCCTGATTTTGGGAAAGCATAGTGAAAAAGGTCGGGGCATTACAAAAAAGGGCGGGGCGTTACAAGATTAGCGTATACAATGCTATATGAACTGTTGAGATTTTGCCGCATCCGGTTGATAGAAAATGTACGGCGTAATTGGGCAAAAGAGCTCCTAGGTAGTCAGTCCCAAAATCCTGTACAGAGGGAGGAAATCACACTTCATCGGTAATCCCGATTAATTAGTGAATGGGTATACAGTGCCCTGGTGGTTGCCGCCTCAAACACCGTGGACATAATTGGCCAAGGAAACTATTAATTGACTTATGATATGATTGGATATGGACATTGGGTGGGATTTCATTTGGCATTGACACCCATGACATGACACTTATGTTTGTATGATTATGATATGGACATCATGCATTGTTTTATTACTTACAAGATGTTTTACAAATATGACGTTAATTATGTATATACCCTTGATTTATGTTAATTTAATATTACTCTTATGTGAACCATAACCCTAATTGGAATACCTACTGGGCATGTTGACTAATGCCCTACTTCTACCCTATAGATGATGGAACAGGAAATGATAAGGAAAAGGACATGGGACCGGAATGGAGCCAAGTGTAGGAGCTTGGGAAGATTTAAGTTTATATTACTTAGTTCTTGATTAAAATGATGTATTCGGAGGACTTATATTTTGGATTGTAATAACTTAGAGTTATTTGCTATGGTTTGATAATCTTTAAGTTTTATTGATATTGCATAGTGATTGACTTTCCTTGCCTAATGATGATAAGAGAATGAATAACATCTTATTCATATAAATTATTCTGCAAGTATTAAGAAAAATGTGTGAAAATGTTTTAGTGGACTTAGACCATGCACACTTAATAGTGGTCAGTTAAGGGTCGGGTTTTGGAAACTTGGACCTCCCCTACTGCCTTCCGTAATGGTTTAGTGCAATAGCATGTTCAAGTGAGCACTCCTGATGTGTGTTTATGGAAGGACAAGCTTGAGCCATGTGTCCCAGGTTAGAACACAACGCACAAACGTCTGGTTGTACACCCATAGACGAATTCACCACCTAACTTAAAGTCAAGGCTTCGATTTTTCTTGTGAGGTTGGCTAGAGAAGCCTCCATCTCCACCTCACTGCTAACTTCATACAAACCCCACATTTTTGTACTGAACTCTCTCTCTTATTTGACAAATCCCATTGCTGAGAATTCTCTGATAGACTTTCCAGGAAATCCCATGCACCTCTGTCATTTAGATTTAAAAATGCCCCACCTTTCATTGACTCGATCATGTGTTGATTTGACGTAGTTAAACCGTTGTAAAAAAATTGTACGAGCCTCCACAGTGGGGACATTTACTCAGGAGATCTTTGAATCGTTCCTAAGATTCCCAAAAATGTTCACCCTTTTTTTGAGTAAAATTAGAAATTTCTTTCCTTAATGCGTTGGTTTTGGATATGGGAAAGAATTTTGACAGAAATTTATTGACCAGTTGGTCCTAAGTGGTGATGGAATCAGCCGGTAAAGAGTCCAACCATGATTTCTGTAACGCCCCGCCCTTTCCGAGAATTTCAGAGTCTAATTTTTTTTTTTAAAATAAACATCGGAAGAGAGTGGGCGGCGTCACGACGCGAGTTAAGTTCAGACTACCCAAGTCTGAACCTTAACTGGCCACCCATGTGTACATGGAATAGACCATGATAGTGAATCACACATGGAACTAACATCAACATGCGGAATAATCTAGATAATTGCGGAATAGAAAGACGAGATAGCAAGTAACAGTCTTAAATATTAAATAACATAGATCAACCATCCACAGGTTATTATCCTAATCAAACCATAGCAAATAACGAATTATTACATGTCCAACAATAGTATTCAAATGACAGTAATATAACGTAATCCAAATCCATCATTAAAGCACTTAGGCTCAGCTCCCCTCCCGGTCAACCTTTCCCCTTGCTTGTACCTGCAATCTCCTCTGAGGATAGAATTAGGGCGTTAGATCAACGCGCCCAGTAGGTTCCCGAATCAGGGCTACCACATGTTAGCATATAAAACATGCATATACATAATAATAATACATGTGAGACAAAATTCCATAAAAACATGCTATGTATGAAATGAACATGTAATGAGTCCCACCCATCACCATTCAACATAGCCATCACTTGACGGGATTCTCATCGTCAAGGTAACCCACAGTGGTCTTTCGGACGCCCCGACGGAGTGTGGCCTCCGGATTCCTCCTGATGGGATTCTCATCATCAGGGTAACCCACAGTGGTCTTTCAGACGCCCCGACGGAGTGTGGCCTCCGGTTACAACACCATCATCCCATGCCATGCATGAGATGTCTATGCAAACATGTCATTTAGAAACATAACTTTACAATCATATAAGTTATCGAAATCAACATAAAATAGCATATGAAATAGTGGTTACAATAAAGGTAGGAAACCTACAGAAGATTCACTTCAGTACTTGATCTTTCTTTCGCGTCACCCGGTCACGACTCGCACGTCGTTCAACTTCCGGTACCTTATCCATATAACAATCAATAAATCATACCATCACTTACTTGTTCATTCATATCTAAGACCCAACTACATCATGTGAGTCCTTTGATCAATCCCTTCGTTTGACTTGTATTCACAGATTTGCCATTGGTATAACTAATGTCTAATCTTGCTCATAATCAAAGTTCATAAAAGTAAGCTACCTTAGTGGCTGGTTATTTACTTATCACTAAGTCCAAAGATAAATCCATATGTTTACTTAATCCAACTCATACAACCAAGTCATAATCTCCAACAAAACAATCTATGGGGTTCGGCCATTCATATGACCGAACCCTATGATCCTCCTACACAATGATCCCATCATTTGTTTACAAGTTAGGCTCTACCATTTAGCCATATTAACTACAAGGTTCAGACATCCCATGGCCAACCCAAAGTCAGTAACCTTATCACATAAAAATCTCCCAAAAACAGTCCACAAAGGTCTATGGTTTCCATGTTTTCCAACATGAAAACCAACCCTCTTTTACATGGGATTCGGCCCTCCATGGTGGCCGAACCCAATGGTTTTTTACCATTTTAAATCCTTCATAATCAAGGTTAAACACTGGTGTATTCGGCCATGACCATGGCCCAATACATACCCCACTTTATTAATCCAAAAGTCCATGAAACACTTACCAAATTCCAAGCTCTTGTCTTGCCTTTTGATCCTTGCTTCCTTTCCTTCTTATTTCCTTCCTTCTTTCTTAATTCCTTGCTGGTTTAAGCTTGAATAATTGATGCTAAAAACCTCTGCTGTTCCACTTAAGCAAATGAATTGGAGAGAGGGAGAGAGAGATGGAGAATCTTGGCTTTTCAATGGTGAAAAATGGCCAAGATGGTGTTTGTTTCCTTTAATAATTCAGCCCTCAAAACCCCTCCACTTCCTCATCAATTCTTGCCTAAACCAATGGGACACTTGCTGCCAACAAATGCACCCATTGGCATTCCAACATTGAAGGCTTGGGGTTTCCAAATGGAATAGAAACCCCCCATATTCCATTTAATGTTTTGCATGAAACTCTCCATAACAAGTCCCCAACGTGTGGGACTTGTTTGGTTTTGTTTGAGATCACCACACCTCCTCATATTACACTTAACTCACTGAATTTTCAGCCCATTTGACTTCACTCACTCAACTCAATGTCCAACTCACCATAATTAATGCATTTCATTCAATGCACATGAGTTAACTCAACCCTTGATTTAATTCCAACTCACTTCAGTCCCACTCAACTGATCTAACTCGTGTTTTAACTCCCTAGAGGGTCCACACGGTCAACCATAGTCAACTCGACCCGTTGGGTCCACTTTTAGCACCTTGACCCGTTTTTGACTCCATGACCCAATTATGGTATTTTGGTCATTTCTAATTGGTTTTTACATATGGATCAAGCCTACCCATTTTTTATCCACTTGATTTCCAATCAAATAGGCTTAACCCCATTTAATTTAAAATCACAAAGCGGTCAAATAATCCAGTAAGACCCGATGGGTCCCATTTGGGCCCTTTGACCCATTTAGCCATTTTCGACCCAATTGATGTAAATTACCCATCCAATCAAACTTGACATTCATAATATACTCATATGATCTTAATTTGAGCAATGGGCCATACCATTTCCTTACTTAACATCACAAAATAATTAATTTAACACATCAGGGGCATTTTCGTAATTTATCCACTTCATTGAGAAATTACCCATCCAATCAAACTTGACATTCATAATGTGTTCATATGATCTTAATTTGAGCAATGGGCCCCATTATTTCCTTATTTACAATCACATTTATTGAATTCACCAATCCAGGGGCATTTTCGTAATTATTCCAACCGTTGAGAATTCTTTCACCAAATTAACCATTTTGACCTAATTTGATGTACATTACCCATCCATTATAATTTGACCCTTACAATATGTTCATAGGATCTTAATTTGAACAATGGGCCCCACTATTTTCTCATTTAACATCATAATTAATAAATTTACCAATCCAGGGGCATTTTCGTAAATATTCATCTTATTGAGAAATCGGGGTGTTATAATATAACCCTCTTTTTAAAATTTTCGTCCCGAAAATCGAGCGAAGTAGGGTTCTAAACGATTCCATAAATATCTCAGAGTGTGCTATTCTTATTTCCGATTTCAATTTCCCAAGTGACTTCTTCATTACCATGTCGATCCACACCACTTTGACAAATTGAATCGCTTGGTTCCGTAACACCTTTTGTTCTGTCTCATGTTATATCTTTTTCTCGTGAGCCATTTGTGATCTCACATAGATCAATCTACTTTGTTTCACTTTACCTGTTCTCATAGTATTTTCCATACGTACCTGCTCAATATGTTCTTTCATCTACTCTCCGTGTGAGGTAGTCTGTCAACACGAGCCTATGCTCAAAGCTTTTTCTGATTCCATTTTAACTAGGTTTCTAGTTACATTCTCCTGGAATTCCATTATCTAACTACAGAGCCAGGTGATCAGTCTAACTCGGCAGTCGTCCATAGTTTCCCATTCAAGTTTCACCAGACACCTATCTTTTCCGTTGAGTATATCTCCAAATTTAAACACATCTTTCTTTGCACATAAGTCTCTATGTGACTAACAACTTTTGTTCTAACTTCCACGATACCAATTCTCGGCATCAATCCAAACCACCATGGGAATAATCACCCATGGTTAAATACATCCATCCCTGGTGTTTCGCTTTCAGTAAATATCATCTATCCCTGTTTTATAATCATCCATGAATATAACCCCTATGGGTATAATCCATTCATGGTAACAATCCATCCTTGGTATTACTCTGTCCAGGAGCATCATCTAAACACAGTTACTAACCATCCATGAATATAACCACCTATGGGTATAATTCATTCATGGAAACCATCCATCCTTGGTATCACTCTGTCCATGAGTATCATTTATATATGATTAATAACTATCCATGAAATAACCCACCTATGGGTATAATCCATTCATGGAAACCATCCATCCTTGGTATCACTCTGTCCATGAGTATCATTTATGTATGATTAATAACTATCCATGAAATAACCCACTTATGGGTATAATCCATTCATGGAAACCATCCATCCTTGGTATCACTCTGTCCATGAGTATCATCTATCCATGATTTAATATCCGTAAGAACAACATTCAAATGAATCACTATAAGACTGTAGGTAACCATATCAAATCACAATTATATCCTGACCCCTTGCAAGACTTAGGGCTCATGACTTACCAAGCAGAAGACCCACGTCCAACGTGATCCGGTCTACCTCGCCCTACATCCCTTCACCTCATAGGTGATTCAGTCAAGCTCTAAGACGGTCACTCCGCGTCTGACGAAGCTAGTACCACCCCCACCAGGTAAAATAGTACCTAGCTCTGCGCATTCTAGCACATCTAGTGTGCCAAACAGTCGTGAGAGTGCCCTCCAGCGCGTAGCATGCGAGGGACCCACTCCTCAATGGTAACCCTACGGGACCAAGTCTCCGTAATTCGTATCGAGTTTCCCATAGTCTCAATCATCAATATCACGTGAGGGACGCACCCATACCACATCTCAATATACTCCAATAATTATTCACATACATTTCAGTGTCAAAGTCCTCATGAACTCCTAAAGTTGCATACTTTATTGAAAATCATTTAAACTTCCATCACCATACAAGGGTTGATAGGGTAAAACAAACCCTTAGAATCACAAAATACACCCTTACAAAATATTTCCATTTCCCTAACCTTTCTTTCTACCTCTTAACCTAGTCTTCCGTAGAAGACCCTGCATCATCGTCAAAGAAATTGTCAGGGCATGTCATCGACACGTGCCCCAACACTCCGCACGTCAAACAGGGTATTATTCCCGGTCCTCCAATGTAAGGACAATTAGTCCTCTCCTTCCCGTGCCCGTGCAGTCCACAAACAGGGCAAATGACCTCAAGGAGGTAGGGGCAGTAAGTACAATTGTGCCCCTCCTGATTGCACAACTCGCACATATACCCGGGCTCTATCTCCCCTACAAATTCTCTTATGTTTGGGACATATTCCTCATCCTCTTCGGGTACAAAGGCCCCAACATTGTACTCGGGCGATCTTACCTCCATGTCCTGACTGTTTTCAACTTCATTGATGAAGTTTGGTATGCTAGCATCGTCGGAAGAAGAAACTAGGTCTATCGGACAGCTAGGTGTCCCTTTGTCCCACAACTCGGTGTACTCTATGTTGCTCGTCATATCTGTATAACAGCAACAAAACATATCAATAACAACCATAAATCAAATCAAACAAATCATTGTTTTGGGGAATTTTCCCTAATCAACATCTTGTACTTCTTATTTGGGGATTCTTCCTATGTATCATATAATGTCACGTGTTTGGGGAATTTTACCAAATAAACATCTTGTGTTTCTTGTCCTTGGGGAAAATTGCCAAATAAGCACTCTTTGTATTTCTTTGTTTTTTGGGGAAACTTCCTAAGTATCATTTGTTTGTTTCTCCATTTGGGGATATCGGGGAAGTGTTTCCTATGTTGCTATGTTTGGTATATCCATTTATGTCGACTTTACTTCCTTTGCTATCTTTGTTGCTCTCAGATTGATTGTTCAGTCTGAGTCTACGAAGTAAATTAATCCGGCCCCCAGTCAGCGGACTCCGAAGAGTCGGTCAGTTGGGATTCTTATCCGTCAGTGAGACATGAAACCGTCTTAATCTTACTTCGGAAGATTCAACTTCCTGTTTCGCTCTGATACCAACTGTAACACCCCGCCCTTTCCGAGAATTTCAGAGTCTAATTTTTCTTTTTAAAATAAACATCGGAAGAGAGCGGGCGGCGTCACGACGCGAGTTAAGTTCAGACTACCCAAGTCTGAACCTTAACTGGCCACCCATGTGTACATGGAATAGACCATGATAGTGAATCACACATGGAACTAACATCAACATGCGGAATAATCTAGATAATTGCGGAATAGAAAGACGAGATAGCAAGTAACAGTCTTAAATATTAAATAACATAGATCAACCATCCACAGGTTATTATCCTAATCAAACCATAGCAAATAACGAATTATTACATGTCCAACAATAGTATTCAAATGACAGTAATATAACGTAATCCAAATCCATCATTAAAGCACTTAGGCTCAGCTCCCCTCCCGGTCAACCTTTCCCCTTGCTTGTACCTGCAATCTCCTCTGAGGATAGAATTAGGGCGTTAGATCAACGCGCCCAGTAGGTTCCCGAATCAGGGCTACCACATGTTAGCATATAAAACATGCATATACATAATAATAATACATGTGAGACAAAATTCCATAAAAACATGCTATGTATGAAATGAACATGTAATGAGTCCCACCCATCACCATTCAACATAGCCATCACTTGACGGGATTCTCATCGTCAAGGTAACCCACAGTGGTCTTTCGGACGCCCTCGACGGAGTGTGGCCTCCGGATTCCTCCTGATGGGATTCTCATCATCAGGGTAACCCACAGTGGTCTTTCAGACGCCCCGACGGAGTGTGGCCTCCGGTTACAACACCATCATCCCATGCCATGCATGAGATGTCTATGCAAACATGTCATTTAGAAACATAACTTTACAATCATATAAGTTATCGAAATCAACATAAAATAGCATATGAAATAGTGGTTACAATAAAGGTAGGAAACCTACTAGAAGATTCACTTCAGTACTTGATCTTTCTTTCGCGTCACCCGGTCACGACTCGCACGTCGTTCAACTTCCGGTACCTTATCCATATAACAATCAATAAATCATACCATCACTTACTTGTTCATTCATATCTAAGACCCAACTACATCATGTGAGTCCTTTGATCAATCCCTTCGTTTGACTTGTATTCACAGATTTGCCATTGGTATAACTAATGTCTAATCTTGCTCATAATCAAAGTTCATAAAAGTAAGCTACCTTAGTGGCTGGTTATTTACTTATCACTAAGTCCAAAGATAAATCCATATGTTTACTTAATCCAACTCATACAACCAAGTCATAATCTCCAACAAAACAATCTATGGGGTTCGGCCATTCATATGACCGAACCCTATGATCCTCCTACACAATGATCCCATCATTTGTTTACAAGTTAGGCTCTACCATTTAGCCATATTAACTACAAGGTTCAGCCATCCCATGGCCAACCCAAAATCAGTAACCTTATCACATAAAAATCTCCCAAAAACAGTCCACAAAGGTCTATGGTTTCCATGTTTTCCAACATGAAAACCAACCCTCTTTTACATGGGGTTCGGCCCTCCATGGTGGCCGAACCCAATGGTTTTTTACCATTTTAAATCCTTCATAATCAAGGTTAAACACTGGTGTATTCGGCCATGACCATGGCCCAATACATACCCCACTTTATTAATCCAAAAGTCCATGAAACACTTACCAAATTCCAAGCTCTTGTCTTGCCTTTTGATCCTTGCTTCCTTTCCTTCTTATTTCCTTCCTTCTTTCTTAATTCCTTGCTGGTTTAAGCTTGAATAATTGATGCTAAAAACCTCTGCTGTTCCACTTAAGCAAATGAATTGGAGAGAGGGAGAGAGAGATGGAGAATCTTGGCTTTTCAATGGTGAAAAATGGCCAAGATGGTGTTTGTTTCCTTTAATAATTCATCCCTCAAAACCCCTCCACTTCCTCATCCATTCTTGCCTAAACCAATGGGACACTTGCTGCCAACAAATGCACCCATTGGCATTCCAACATTGAAGGCTTGGGGTTTCCAAATGGAATAGAAACCCCCCATATTCCATTTAATGTTTTGCATGAAACTCTCCATAACAAGTCCCCAACGTGTGGGACTTATTTGGTTTTGTTTGAGATCACCACACCTCCTCATATTACACTTAACTCACTGAATTTTCAGCCCATTTGACTTCACTCACTCAACTCAATGTCCAACTCACCATAATTAGTGCATTTCATTCAATGCACATGAGTTAACTCAACCCTTGATTTAATTCCAACTCACTTCAGTCCCACTCAACTGATTCAACTCGTGTTTTAACTCCCTAGAGGGTCCACACGGTCA
This sequence comes from Chimonanthus salicifolius, assembly GCA_013350335.1. Classification (NCBI taxonomy): domain Eukaryota; kingdom Viridiplantae; phylum Streptophyta; class Magnoliopsida; order Laurales; family Calycanthaceae; genus Chimonanthus; species Chimonanthus salicifolius. The sequence continues at coordinate 26,305,793 of CM023541.1, read as the reverse complement.
ACCATAGTCAACTCAACCCGTTGGGTTCACTTTTAGCTCCTTGACCCGTTTTTGACTCCATGACCCAATTATGGTATTTTGGTCATTTCTAATTGGTTTTTACATATGGATCAAGCCTACTCATTTTTTATCCACTTGATTTCCAATCAAATAGGCTTAACCCCATTTAATTTAAAATCACAAAGCGGTCAATTAATCCAGTAAGACCCGATGGGTCCCATTTGGGCCCTTTGACCCATTTAGCCATTTTCGACCCAATTGATGTAAATTACCCATCCAATCAAACTTGACATTCATAATGTGCTCATATGATCTTAATTTGAGCAATGGGCCATACCATTTCCTTACTTAACATCACAAAATAATTAATTTAACACATCATGGGCATTTTCGTAATTTATCCACTTCATTGAGAAATTACCCATCCAATCAAACTTGACATTCATAATGTGTTCATATGATCTTAATTTGAGCAATGGGCCCCATTATTTCCTTATTTACAATCACATTTATTGAATTCACCAATCCAGGGGCATTTTCGTAATTATTCCAACCGTTGAGAATTCTTTGACCCAATTAACCATTTTGACCTAATTTGATGTACATTACCCATCCATTATAATTTGACCCTTACAATATGTTCATAGGATCTTAATTTGAACAATGGGCCCCACTATTTTCTCATTTAACATCATAATTAATAAATTTACCAATCCAGGGGCATTTTCATAAATATTCATCTTATTGAGAAATCGGGGTGTTATAATTTCACTCTCCCTTTGAGAGAAAAAAGAAATATGCGAAACTTCACCGATTATTCAGAAAAATTTTGGAACTGGAGAATGGAGCAAATTTCTAGAAAATCCTTAATGTGCAAATAGGGGTCATCATGTTCAAGACCTTGGAACGATGAAAGGAGCTTCAATATGGACTGTTTCAGCTCAAAATAGTGTTGCTTCAGTCTCTGGAAAGACTATGCATGAAGGATGGTTTGTTGTAACTGGCGAGAAATACTCTTGGAGAGTTTTCTCAGGTTGGACAACTACTGGACCTTCCCCGACCCTTTTGGGTGATGGAGGTGGACTAACTACAGCTGAGCCTAACTGGGCTCCGGACGCAACAGACGATGGAACGATGGAGAGATCAACTCTAACCAAGCAGTTGGTAGAGCCGCGACGCCAACTATGCATACACAAACACGAACAACAAAAACCACACAAATATGACCTAACTCTAAAAAAAATAAAAAACACACCCTAAGGCTCTAGATAACTTCTAATATTTGCAAGAGAAAACCTTTATGCAACCGGGTCAAGTTTAACCACAACACAGTTAGGTAAGTTCCCAGGAGACTGGAGTGGTCACAGAGGTCCCGCTTAAAACCCAAAATCTGTAGACTGGCCCGTTTTTTTAAAAAACCTTCCTAGACACTGTGAATGTAGTAGGGGCTCCACCAGATAATCTATAGATTAACCCCATTAAAGAGGGTCCTACAAGCAATGAAACACCCTAAGACAATGGTTCTAAATTGATTTTAACTTAGCAATGCATGAACCACTTTTATTAATTTTTTTCCTTATTTTTGTGAATGCAATCTTTAGTCTAACAATGCATGATTCAAAGCAAATATGCAAACAATAAGCAATTAATTCAATCTAATGCATGATCTAACATCCTAATATGCATGAGCAAATTTAAATATGCAATTATAAATGCAAAAACCCTAAATAAAGCTATATGCATGAATGAAAAATTAAAAATTCAAAGAAAATGGCTTAGGCAATTACCATGACTTGTAGTGCTTTCCGCAAGAATTTTAGAGCGCGTGATTAAAATTCCTGGAAAATGCAACACCCAAGAATCTTGGTGAATAATCTAAATCACATAAAAAATGCATGAAGCCTAATCTCAATGCAATTTTCCAAAAATTATAACTAGTGGAGGAATTAAAACATATGAATCTTAATTAGGAATTCTAAGTTAAACTAAGGCCATAAAAATAATCTAAAATTAATTTCCACCAATAAATTTTTTTCTCAAAAATTCACATTCAATACTCAGAAAATTTAAAGGTTAACACTAGTCAGTCGACTGTTTGTCTATTCAGGTGGTTGATTCAGTAGACCGGTTTGGCAATTGATGGCTCAATGAATTTCTTTTGATTTGTATTTGAACCTTTTAAATTAAATTTGAACTTGAGACCTTTTCGTGAAAATTGATTTTTAGTGAATTTAGATGCCTTAAGTAGGAACTTTCCAACTTTAGATAAATTTCTAAAAGTTGGAGTTTCTAAAATTAGAATATTTCTAAGATTAGAAGTTTTTCTAAATTTAGCCACTTTTCAAAGTTAGATTAAATTCCAAAATTCTAATATTTTCAAAACCTTCTAAAATTAAGCAACCATATAAATTTAGAAATTTCTAAATTAGAGATTTTTGAAATAGAAATTTTCCAATTTTAGGTAGTTTCATAGACTAGAATTTTCCAAAAAACACAATTTTTAAAAACACAAATTTCCATAACACATAGTTTGCCATATTTCCAAATTCCCCGGCAATGGTGCCATAAACTTGTTGTGTCTTAAATTTAATCGCAAGTACACAAACCGTTTATAATATAACATTATGAGTGCGAGATCGAACCCATAGGGAATTATGGAGAATATATCCAAAATATATGCCGATAAAATTATGTGGTTTAAAAATTATAGAAGCTTGGAATAAAATCTAACAATAACCTCTGAACTTAAAAATAAATCACAGATCTAGAATTATTCTAAATATAAAAAATCAAAGCTAAAAATAGAGACAATATCTAAATTCAAAAATTAAGCAATTAAAAACATAAATTTCACAATAAATCAGATTTCATGGAATTCACATAAATTGACAGAATTAATTTAGAAAATTGTAAACAACCTTATTTTAACTTAGGATTACAAAATTAATAAAATCTCATAAAAAATTCCAACCTAGCTCCACATATCACACGAATCGAATTTTATAAACTAAAATTAAAATAAAATAACTAACCTAATTATTTACATATTTACAATTGGATTGAAACAAGCACTTAAGTTGGCATCATATCACATATTCTATGAAAAATAAAATCAAAGGCTAGACCATGGAGCTCTCTTAAATTAACAAACACACATTCAAGTTTTTCATCCATTAAAATTCTAATTAAGAAAATTATGAATTTCACTAAACAAGAAATTTTAATAAAGCCTTAGGCCTATGAAAAAATTCTACTTGTAATTCCAAATCTTAAAATAGGCTACTCGTAAAATGTAACACCCCTCCCTATAACCACCGTCACCAGAGTAATATAATAGGAATATTTTAGTGGAAAGGGAGGAAAGTGTCACGACGCCAGCCATGTCCGAGTCTGAAGACCCGACCCTTGACTGGCCCAACTAGTGTGTGCGTGATAGCATTTGCACACACTAATATAAACCTGTAGAAATTTGAACATTTATTTCATTGCATGAATAGCTAAACGCAACTCAAAACAAATATAAGGAAATTCCCAAGATAATCATAGATGAGTCAAATACAAAATACTTTATTGCAAATTTCCAAGTCACAATGCCATTACATTCCCCTAATAGTACATGAACATTCTTAATACATAACATTGTCCTACTATTCCCAAAATACATAAGTCCACCTCACTAGTCCAAGCTTCCTTCTTAGTTTTTCATCTTGTTTACATTTGGCCATCACTAGGTCAAATTTCATCCACGTTCTCCAAACCAGTAACGCCCTGCCCTTTTTCACTCGCCGAAAAATCAGAGTATATTTTTTTTTAAATAAATGAGTGAGAGAGAGCGGTAACGTCATGACGCAAGTTAAGTCCGAGTTTTCAGAACTCGACCCTTAACTGGCCACCAATACGTGTGCGTGGACCAAGTCTACTAAAACAGTTCACATGCTTACAAAAATTTGCAGAATAAACATATGGATAAGGTTTCATCCATAACCATGACATCAATATTAAACACGGAAGTCAATCACATAAAATTTACTGAAGTTTAAATATCCAAATATATCATCAAACCATAGCAAAATAAACTAAGTTATTACAATCCCAAAATGCCAATTATCTCAATACATTGTTCCAAAATCAATTAAGCAAAATAAACATAAAACTGCCCAACCTCCTAAGCTTGGCTTCCTTCACATCCCATGTCCTTTCCATTTCCTGTTCCATCATCTAAAGGATAGAAGTAGGGCGTTAGTCAACGCGCCCAGTAGAAATTTCAAATAGGGTTATGTACACATAGGATAAATATAAAAATAAGAACAAGTACATCATATCAAAACTGTAAAACATATCATAGTACCCAACACAGCGCATGATAATCATATCTAAATCATGCAAATTTATGTGTGACGTCGTGGGTGTCATATGCCAATGATTCCTCACCCAATCTCCATATCCAACACCGTACAAATCATATCAATAGTTTCCTTGATATAATGAAGCCATATCAAGGTGTTCCCTTGGACATTTACGTCCGCTGTGTTTTGTGACGGCGCCACTAGGTCACTGTTATACCTCTCCACGTGTGTTAATCGGAATTACCGATGGAGCGTGGATTCCTCCCTCTATGCAGGGTTTTGGACTTGTTACCTCGGAGCTCTTTGGACCAAATTATGCCGTACCCTTATCTAGCAATCCCGGACAAGGATAACATATCAATGGTTCACATAGCTTCTTCCAAGCTAGTTTTCAAGCCCCAAGTCATGTCCGGACAGCTCATAACTTGGGTTGCTATCCCATATACTCCCTCCCATGCCATGCATGAGATCATAACTGCCATAATGCCTCTTTATTTCAAATCACATGATACCATCGTAAACAGTTCATAATCATATACATTTCATAAATCAAAGTAAGTCATCATGTTGGGAAATACAAAATTAGTAACACAAATATATATAAGATCCACATGTATTTCAATAAGGTAAGAATCTTACCAAATTCAAGTATATTATCCTTGTTGTTTTTGTGAAGATCACGTTCAACGATCACATCAAAACCAATCGCACAACCTTTTGCGAAATCCCTTTACCTTAACGAATTCATTTATATACATATGTTAATTTAATTATCCATCTAATCTCCATCATCTCCTACATCCTTCCAGATACACTTAAGTTTCTGAAAACATCATAAAAAATCAACTTTTAAATTCAGTCGATTGAATAAGGAATTCAATCAACTGAATCATACCCAGATACAGTGTTCTGCCTTACCTCAGAATTTCAGTAGACTAAACTACACATTCAGTCGACTGAAACTCAACTCAGTACTATTTATTCCTTGACTCGTTACCTTTCGGCTGACTGAATGACAGATTCAGTCGGCTGACTTTGAGTCAAACCCTTTGTATTCTCGGTCAATCCTCTTTCAGTCGACTGAATCACAGATTCATTCGGCTGACTTTGGATCAAATTGACTGTGTGTTCGGCCAGTATAGATTCAGTCGACTGAAACCATGATTCAGTCGGCTGAATCCTCAACCAACGGTTTTCGTGTTTGGTAAGTAATCATTTGATTCAGTCGGCTGAAACACGCCATATACCTTTTCTTATTTGTTTCGTCTGTCTTTAGTCTACTGAATCCTCTATTCAGTCGGCTGAACACCATTAAATCCCTTATATATTATTCCAGACCTATTTTAGTGGACTGAATCATAAGATTCAGTCCGCTGAAACTCCCAGAAGCTGGTTTCTGTTTTGGCTCACATTAGTATTGTTTGTCAGTCTCTTTTGTTTAATCCTTTGGCTAGACCTTTCTTCCTGGAATCCACCCCTTATCCTTTTTAAACATGCATATTATTATTTGTATAAGCTTTGATGTACTTACTACACCCCTCCCCAATCAAAGGTAGGGTCTTTCATAACCATTCCAACCTTTTGTACCCTTATCATGTGGTTGTGTATTCAATCCTTTGATTGTTTGTTTTCAATACCTATCCACTCCTTGAATGGATACCAATTCCATGATCAAATAATAGTTTGACCATTTATTCTAACCACTCTTGGAGCCCATGAATTCGGCTACCCATGGCCAATTCCATGACTTCCTTAATCTCATTCCCATCTAATTAAACATGAGACATACCTTCTTTCCCGACTCCTTCTTTCTTTTGGTCTGTCTTTTTCCTTAATCACTTTTTCCTCATTCCTTGCTGTTTCGATTTCTTCCAAGTGTAGAGATGGAAATGGAAAAGGTAGATGAGAGAAAACTCTTGATGTGCAAGAGATGGAATTCGGCCAAGGGGTGTGGTGTGCCCCTTGATTGGTGTCTCTTGTAACAGCCCCAAGTCTTTCCACTTCCCATCTTTATGATTTGTATCTAACCAAGGAGTCCCTTGGTTTAACCAAGAGGACACTTGGCTTAAGCTAAAGGGTCTTTCCACATTCCCAACGTGTACATGGGTTTCCTCTCTATTGAGATGGAAACTCTCCATCTTCCCATTTAACTCACTTGAGATGGAAGTCTCCTCAACTTCCATCTTAACTCATCTCCAACTCAAGCCTTATTTACTCACTTGAACTCATTCATTTGGACTCACTTAACTCAAGCAACTTAATTCTTTTAAACTTAACACTTGGACTCAATTCAATTTGTACTCAATTTAATTGGAACTTAGTTGAGCTCACTCATTCATGGTTGACCAAGTCAACCATGACTTAGCCTACCATGCATGTGGTGACATGGTCACCACATGGCACGTGGGTCCTATCATTGCCATGTCACTTATGATGTGGCACCTTGCCTTGCTAGCTTGCATGCATGCCACATGGCAATGCCACCTCACTTAATGAGGTGGATTTATGCATTAGGTATCAATTGGGTAGCTGACCTAATTAAATTAACCTTACCCATTTACTTTAAAATTACCGCAACTATGACCCATTGGTTCCCAATTGGGCAATTGACCCATTTTATTACATTTACCCAATTACTTTCAAATCAAATCCATCCATGATCCATTGGATCTTAATTGGATAATTGACCGAACTCCTTACCCACCTAAGGTCCATTTCATCCATTAATCTTTAATTCAATCAATTTGTAATTCAAAATAGACCAAATCCAAAGAAAATTTTGGGTGTTGCAATATTACCCTCTTTTGAAATTTTCGTCCAGAAAATCGAGCGAAATAGGGTTCCAAACAACTTATACAACAAGCTCAGGATGAGCTGATCTCATTTCTGATTCAAGTTCCCATGTGGCTTCCTCATTACATGCCGGTCCCACGAGACCTTGACGAATTGTATTGCTCCGTTTCATAATACATTTTGTTCCGTCTCAACCACTCTGACAGGCCTTTCAACGTAGGTCACGTCGCTTTGCACTTTTATTTCTTGTACGTTCAGTACATGTGAGGGATCAGGATTGTACTTCCTTAGTATAGAAACATGGAACACATCGTGTAGAGATGATAACTGTGGAGGGAGTTTCAATCGATAAGCCACTTCCCCCACCCTCTTTTGGATTGGAAAGGGTCCCAAAAATCTAGGTGACAACTTCCCTTTCTTTCCAAATCGCATGTGTCCCATTCGTGGCGAGACCTTTAAGAACACTAAGTCTCCCACCTCAAACTCAAGGAATCTCTTTCTCTTGTCAGCGTAACTCTTCTGACGACTCTGTGCAGTGAGCAGATGTTGTCGTATCACCTTAATCTGTTCTGTGGTCTCTGCAACCATATCAGGTCCAATAAGTGTAGGCTCTCTGGCCTCTGTCCAACACACTGGTGATCTACACAGTCTACCATACGATGCCTCAAATGGAGCCATCTTGAGACTTGCCTGGTAACTGTTGTTGTACGAGAACCCAACCAGTGGTAAATGATCATCCCAACCACCCTTGAAGTCTAGCATGCAAGCTCTTAGCATATCTTCCAACATCTGTATTGTCCTCTCTGATTGACCGTTGGTCTGGGGATGGAAAGCTGTGTTGATCAACAAGTTGGTCCCCATAGCCGACTGCATGCTCTGCCACACCCTGCCAGTGAATCGGCCATCTCTGTCTGATACAATAGTCCTGGGGATACCATGTAGCCTGATGATATCCTTGATATATCGTTGTCCCAAAGTCTCAGATGAATCTATCATCTTAATTGGGAGAAAATGTGCAGACTTGGTCAATCGATCTACCACAACCCATATTACATTGTTGCCCTTTGATGACCTTGGCAACCCTGTCACAAAATCCATGGAAATATGTTCCCATTTCCATTCCGGCACTAGTAAGGGTTTGAGTAATCATGGTGGTTTCTGATGTTCTATCTTGACTTGCTGACAAGTCAGGCAATGAGCCACAAAATCCGCTACATCTCTTTTAAGTCCATGACACCAATAATGTCTTTTCAGATCATGGTACATCTTGGTGCTACCCGGATGAATAGAGAGTTTTGTTTGGTGAGGTTTGATCAACAACTCTCTTCTGCAGTTTTGAGGCACATATGTCCTGCCTCGAAATAAGAGACCTTGTCATGGTCGTAATTCCCATTCTGGTACGATCTCACCAGTAGACATCTTGGCCCATATTTCTTCCACTTCCGGATCTGTCCGCTGTTCTCGCTCAATCTTGGAAACCATACTGGACCAGTACCATTAGATTATACATACTTCCACGGTCCTTGATGTACAAATTGAATTCCCGGATGGTGGCCAATATTTCCTATTCCTTCACAATCAAACTGGCCACTGTTGCATGTGTCATACGACTGAGGGCATCCACCAATTTGTTCGCTCTGCCAGGATGATATCGTAGTGCAAACTCATAATCTTGCAGATATTCCATCCATCTGCGTTGCCTCATGTTAAGTTCCTTCTAATCAAACATATATTTCAAACTTTTGTCATATGAAAATACCTCAAAGTTCTCACCATAAAGATAGTGTCTCTAGCTTTTGAGGGCGAAGAACACTGCAGCTAATTCCAGATCATGTGTGGGACAGTGGCGTTTATGGATTTTCAGCTGCCTTGAACTATAAGCCACTATATGATGACTTTGAGTGAGAGAACACCCAAGTCCTTCTCCTGAAGCATCACAATATACTTCATAACCTTTGCCTCTTTCCTACAAAATCAGAATAGGAGCAGTTGTAAGCTTTTCTTTCAGATCTTCAAATCTTCGGTTGCATACATTTGACCATTCGAAGTTGACTCCTTTCTGGGTGAGTCGGGTGAGTGGAGCTGCAATCTTGGAGAAGTCCATAATAAACTTCCGATAATAACCAGGCAATCCCAGAAAGCTGCAGATTCCGGTCACATTCCTTGGAGCTTTCCAGTCTCTAACTGTTGCTGCTTTAGCCTGGTCCACGGCTCTGCTGATATGACATGTCCTAGGAAATTGACCTCAGAGAGCCAAAACTCGCACTTGTTTGCTTTGGCATACAAAAGATTCTTCTTTAGGGTGTCCAGGACTATCCGCAAGTGTTCAGTATATTCCTCCTGACTAGTAGAATAAATTAGGATATCGTCAATGAAAACAATTACAAACTTGTACAAATAAGGACGAAATATTCTGTTCATCAGATCCATGAACACAGCTGGTGCATTGGTGAGTCTAAATGGCATGACCACATACTCATATAGTCCATGCTTAGTTCTGAAAGCAGTCTTCTCTATGTCTTCATCCCTGATACGGATTTGATGGTAGCTTGACATTAGATCAATCTTGGAGAAATGACTGGAACCTCTAAGTTGATCGAATAGATCATCAATTCTAGGTAGAGGGTACTTGTTTCTGACTGTCAGCTGGTTCAATTTCCTATAATCCACACACATCCGAAGAGTACCATCCTTTTTCTTTACAAAGAAAACCGGTGCTCCCCAGGATGATGTGCTGTTCTAGAAGCATCCTAGTCTGAGCAATTCATCAATTTGTTTCTTCAGCTCAGACATCTCTGCTGGGGCCATCCGGTAATGCGGCAATGATACTGGAGCAGTGCCAAGATATAGCTTGATCTTGAAATCAATCTCCCCCTTTGGAGGCAAACTAGGGAGTTTTGTCGGAATTACCTCTACTTACTTTTTCACTACCGCAGGTAGTTCAGCCATTAGCGCCTTGTCTAGTCTGATGTTGTTTAGTACTAGACGGTTCATTTCTTCGTGCAATCTCCTGGTCATTGGAATGCTCTGTCTGTCGGCATGTACCACATATCGTTTTCCCTCGGGTGACCAAAATATCATCCTGCGAAGATGGCAGTCAATGGTGGCCTAGAAGTTAGCCAACCAATCCATGCAAAGATGATGTCGTACTCTGTCATCTCGAGTACCAGATAGTTGAACTTAGATCTGAACCCAGCAATTTCAGTGTCTACCGAAGTGCAGATCAGACCTAGTGATATGTCTCCAATAGGGGATACAATAGTAAGTGCGGTGGACAGTTGTTGTACTAAGGTGCCAGTAGCAGATATGAAGGCAGCAAATACAAAGGAGTGGGATGCTCTTGAATCAAATAATGCAAAAGCATAAGAACTACCAACTACGGCAATACCTTGAATCACCTGAATGATCCACCGTCTCTAGAGGAGGAGCCAAAGTATACAATCATCCAGATCTCGTCGGAATAGGTGCCCATCCTGTCTGGTTATATGCTCTGGATGCTTGAGAATGAGTTGGTCGAGCGGGAGGACGGAAGGAACCCCTGGAGTGAGGAGGTCTTTTGATCTGTGGACACTCCCTCTTGAAATGGTCCCTCTAGCCACACTGGAAACATGTGCTAACATCTCGAGGAACCTGAGAGACGGATCCTGATGTAGAGGGCTGATTGAGACAAAAACCTCCAGTTGACCCAGTAGAAGGTGAGGGTCTCCCGAAGTTGGGTTTGAATCTCTTGTTCTGGCGGAAAGCATTTCCCCCTCTTTGCCCTCTGCGATTATCCACAACTTGACTTTTTCCATCAATTCTTGCTCAGCTATACTAGCTCGACTAACCACTTCTGCCAAAGTAGCTGATTTGAATATTGTGACTTTGGCTCCTAAGCTAGGTCGTGGGCCTCGTTCAAACTTCCGGGCCTTCTTGTATTCTGTGTTTACCATGTACAAAGCATAACATGATAGATGGAAAAACTCCTGATAATAGTCCGCAACCGTCATGGTGTCCTGGACAAGAGATATGAACGCTTGTGTCTAACGCTCCTTTTTTTCCTCTAGAAAATAATGATCCAGAAACATTCCAACGAACTGGTCCCATGTCATCTCGCTCCTTTCCCCCGCTAGAATCTGTGTTTGCGGACGTTCTATAACTCTCCACCATTTGTCGAGATCATGCACCAATTGTGAGGTAGCCAGCAGTATTTTTTCCTCATTGCCGGTGATCTTAAGCAGCTTCAAGATTTTTGTAATGTTCTCAACCCAGTTTTCTGCTTCTACAGGTCCCTCTTTCCCTTTGAAATAAGGGGGACGCTGCTGTTGGAAATCCCTGACCATATTCCGGTCCTGTGATTCATTGGAGGTTACGCCTCCATTGCCGTTCTGATGCTGTTGTAGAACGGAAGTGACTACCGCCTGTACTAGGCTCTACACCTCAAGTGGTACCTCAGGAATGTTCACACTATTTTGTCCCTCTTCCTGGTGTGGTTGTTGTGCCTCTTCCTCCTGATGTGGGTTTTGTCGGGTATTCCTTCTTCTCGGAGGCATTTTCCTAAGTCACTGAAACATTTCTTGACTTAGTTTTCTCATAAAGTTTTGTGTTTACATAGTTTGGGAAATTGCTAGATCAGCATCTTGTATTTCTTGTTTTGGAGAATTTTTCCTATGTATCAGATATTATTTCTCATTTTGGGGAAATATGTCCATACTTATAGTGATTGTTCTTTCCTTGCTGTTATTTTTTTCATCAAGTGTTGTTCTCAAATTGAATGCTTACAGTCTGATTCTCAACAAAGTAAATTCATCCGGGCCCCGTGCAGTAGACTCCGAAGAGTCAGTCAGTTGGGATTCTTATCTTGTCAGTGAGACAGAATACCGTATTAATGTTACTTTGAAAGATTCATACTTCCGGTTTCGCTCTGATACCAACTGTAACGCCCCACCCTTTTTCACTCCCTGAAAAATCCAAGTATATATTTTTTTAAAAATAAATGAGTGAGAGAAAGCGGTAACGTCACGACGCGAGTTAAGTCCGAGTTTCCAGAACTCGACCCTTAACTGGCCTCCAATACGTGTGCGTGGACCAAGTCCACTAAAACAGTTCACATGCTTACAAATATTTGCGGAATAAACATATGGATAAGGTTTCATCCATAACCATGACATCAATATTAAGCAAGGAAGTCAATCACATAAAATTTACTGAAGTTTAAATATCCAAATATATCATCAAACCATAGCAAAATAAATTAAGTTATTACAATCCCAAAATGCCAATTATCTCAATACATTGTTCAAAAATCAATAAGGTAAAATAAACATAAGACTGCCCAAGCTCCTAAGCTTGGCTTCCTTCACGTCCCATTTCCTATTCCATCATCTAAAGGGTAGAAGTAGGGCGTTAGTCAACGTGCCCAGTAGGAATTCCAAATAGGGTTATGTATACATAGGATCAATATAAAAATCAGAATAAGTACATCATATCAAAACTGTAAAACATATCTTACTACCAAAAAGAGGGCATGATAATCGTATCCAAATCATGCAAATGTATGTGTCATGTAATGTGTGTCATATGCCAATGATCCCTCACCCAATCTCCATATCCAACACCATACAAATCATATCAATAGTTTCCTTGATATAATTAAGCCATATCAAGGTGTTCCCTTGGACATTTATGTCCGCTGTGTTTTGTGACGGCACCACCATGTCACTGTTATACCTCCCCACGTGTGTTAATCGGAATTACCGATGGAGCGTGGACTCCTCCCTCTATGCAGGGTTTTGGACTTGTTACCTCGAAGCTATTTGGCCCAAATTATGTCGTACCTTTATCTAGCAATCCCGGACAAGGCCAACATATCAATGGTTCACATAACTTCTTCCAAGCTAGTTTTCAAGCCCCAAGTCATGTCCGGACAGCTCATAACTTGGCTTGCTATCCCATATACTCCCTCCCATGCCATGCATGAAATCATGACTGCCATAATGCCTCTTTATTTCAAATCACATGATACCATCGAAAACAGTTCATAATCATATACATTTCATAAATCAAAGTAAGTCATCATATTGGGAAATACAAAATCAGTAACACAAATATATATAAGATCCACATGTATTTCAATAAGGTAGGAATCCTACCAAATTCAAGTATATTATCCTTGTTGTTTTTGTGAAGATCACGTTCAACGATCACGTCGAAACCAATCGCACAACCTTTTGCAAAATCCCTTTACCTTAACGAATTCATTCATATACATATGTTAATTTAATTATCCATCTAATCTCCATCATCTCCTACATCCTTCCAGATACACTTATGTTTCTGAAAACATCATAAAAAATCAACTTTAAATTTAATCTACTGAATCATTCCCTGATATAGTGTTCTGCCTTACTGCAGACTTTCAATCGACTGAACTACACATTCAGTCGGCTGAAACTCAACTTAGTACTGTTTATTCCTTGACTTGTTACCTTTCAGTCGACTGAATCACAGATTCAATCGGCTGACTCTGAGTCAAACCCTTTGTATTCTCGGTCAATCCTCTTTCAGTCGACTGCAGCAAAGATTCAGTCGGCTGACTTTGGATCAGATTGACTGTGTGTTCGGCCAGTATAGATTAAGTTGATTGAATCCATGATTCAGACGGATGAATCCTCAACCAACGGTTTCTGTGTTTGTTAAGTAATCATTCAGTCGACTGAATCTATTGAAACACACCAGGTCCCTTTTCTTATTTGTTACGTATGTGTTCAGTCGACCGTATCCTCTATTCAGTCAACTCAATACCTTTAAATCCCTTATATTTTATTCCAGACCTGTTTCAGTCGACTGAATCGCAAGATTCAGTCCACTGAAACTCCCAGACACTGGTTTCTGTTTCGTCCAACATCAGTTCAGTCGACTGAATCCGACTGACAGTTTGTCAATCTCTTTTGTTTGATCCTTTGGCTAGACCTTTCTTCATGGAATCCACTCCTTATTCTTTTTAAACATGCATATTATTATTTGTATAAGTTTTGATGTACTTACTACACCCCTCCCCAATCAAAGGTAGGGTCTTTCATAACCATTCCAACCTTTTGTGCCGTTATCATGTGGTTGTGTATTCAATCCTTTGATTGTTTGTTTTCAATATCTATCCACTCCTTGAATGGATACCAATTCCATGATCAAATAACAGTTTGACCATTTATTCTAACAACTCTTGGAGCCCATGAATTCGGCCACCCATGGCCAATTCCATGATTTCCTTAATCTCATTCCCATCTAATTAAACATGAGACATACCTTCTTTCCCGATTCGTTTTTTCTTTTGGTCTGTCTTTTTCCTTAATCCATCTTTCCTCCTTCCTTGCTGTTTCGATTTCTTCCAACTGTAGAGATGGAAATGGAAAAGGTAGATGAGAGAAAACTCTTGATGTGTAAGAGATGGAATTTGGCCAAGGGGTGTGGTGTGCCCCTTTGTTAGTGTCTCTTGTAACAGCCCCAAGTCTTTCCACTTCCCATCTTTATGATTTGTATCTAACCAAGGAGTCCCTTGGTTTAACCAAGAGGACACTTGGCTTAAGCTAAGGGGTCTTTCAACATTCCCAACGTGTACATGAGTTTCCTCTCTATTAAGATGGAAACTCTCTATCTTCCCATTCAACTCAGTTGAGATGGAAGTCTCCTCAACTTCTATCTTAACTCATCTCCAACTCAAGCCTTATTTACTCACTTGAACTCACTCATTTGGACTCACTTAACTCAAGCAACTTAATTCTTTTAAACTTAACACTTGGACTCAATTCAATTTGAACTCAATTTAATTGGAACTCAGTTGAGTTCACTCATTCATGGTTGACCAAGTCAACCATGACTTAGCCTACCATGCATGTGGTGACATGGTCACCACATGGCACGTGGGGACATGGTCACCACATGGCACGTGGGGACATGGTCACCACATGGCACGTGGGTCCTATCCTTGCCATGTCACTTATGATGTGGCACCTTGCCTAGTTGGCTTCCATGCATGCCACATGGCAATGCCATCTCATATACATGCCACCTCACTTGATGAGGTGGATTTATGCATTGGGTCTCAATTGGGTAGCTGACCCAATTAAATTAACCTTACCCATTTACTTTAAAATTAGCACAGCTATGACCCATTGGGTCCCAATTGGGCAATTGACCCATTTTATTACATTTAACCAATTACTTTCAAATCAAATCCATCTATGATCTATTGGATCTTAATTGGGTAAATGACCCAACTCCTTAGCCATCTAAGGTCCATTTCATCCATTAATCTTTAATTCAATCAATTTGTAATTCAAAATAGACCAAATCCAATATATTATAACTGATCAAAATTCGAGGTGTTACAAAACCTGCATACATAATCTTAGGGCGGAATTTATGAGCTTAGTCAACGCACCCAGTAGGAATTTCGATCACATAATATGTACTACGGCGTGTCATACTAAGACATTATACATACTTGTACTTTGAAAATCAAACAGTTACATATTCTGTACCTTATATGTAAACCTCCAAGCATTTCTTAAAACTCATATATTCATAATATCAAAGTTACAAACTCACCTCATACTTCTTTTCATCCTAGAAATCTCGTAATTGAAATCATTAATAATGTAACGCCCCGCCCTTTTTCACTCGCCGAAAATCAGTCTATTTTTTTTTTCAATAAAAGAGTGAGAGAGAGCGGGAGCTTCACGACGCGAGCTAAGTCCGAGCTTCCAAAGCCCGACCCTTAATTGGCCAACCATACTTGCGTGTGGACCAAGTCCACTAAAACGGTTCACACGTACTCAAGTTAACATGCGGAAAAACCCATAGATGCGGAATTATAATAGAATAATAATTCTATTCCATTTTAGATAGCAAAGTAGTCAATCACTTAACAATAATTATCTTAAGTTAAAATATCCAAAATTAACATTCAAACTATAGCAAATATATCTACGTTATTACAGTCCCGAATGCTAGTTACTCAAATTACACTGTACATGAATAACTTAAATAAAACGAAACTAAACATCCAAGCTCCTAAGCTTGGCTTCGATCACGTCCTTCGCTTTGTCCATTTCCTATGTCACCATCTAAGGTAGAAGTAGGACGTTAGACAATGCGCCTAGTAGGTATTCGAAGTAGGGTTAAACACATGAGTTAGTGTAAAAATCTAGATATAATACATCATACCGTACTTGTAAAGCATTGCATCCAAAACAGTGTATGATAATAGAGATCCAATCATACAGATAAAAACCAGAAACATTGCATGATAATAGAGATCCAATGACAAACTAGTGTGTCCTTGCGTTTTTGTCCGAAAACCTCTCAACGATCATACACCGCTTGTGAGGTCTCGTTACCTTATTACATATCAATAAGTCAAACCAATGTTCCATTTAATTTCCAACTACGTTTAAGTCCATAAACATACCTTAGTGTGGTTCCGCCATACAACATGGCCGAACCTCACATATTGGTTTGGGTCCCTCTTTTGATTCATTAACCAATCATACATGTAATTTAATCATTTAACAACCCTAAGTAAACAAAACATTCCCCATGGGGTTCGGTCATACACCATGGCCGAACCCATGGTCCTTTCATTTCCACCATTTTTCCATCTTAGCCATTTATTCTTTCCATAGCTAATAACTCCTTTTATCTATACACACTTAGGTCCATAACTAATCCATAACATAGATCCACAAATGATTCATTAATCATGTAAATATTTCATTTATAAAATCAGTAGGTTACTTGCTACCAAGATATTTTCCATACGTACTCGCTCAATACGTTCATTCGTCTACTCTCTGTGTGAGGTTAGTGATGACCTTGCCCCTCATTGAAAAATTTGTTAGTGAGGTAGCCTGCCAATGCGAGCCTATGCTCAAGGCTTTCGCTGATTCCCTTTTTAACCAAGTTTCTAGCTGCAATCTCCTGGAACTCCATCGGCTAACTAAAGAGTCAGCTGATCAGTTTAACTCGGTAGTCACCCATAGCTTCCCATTCGAGTTTCACTAGACTCCTATCTTTTCCACAAGTACATCTCCAAAATTAAGCATATCTTCATTTGCACATAAGTCACTATGTGACTAACACCTTTTGTTCAAAACTTCTACGATACTGAGTATCTCTCAACACTAACTTCCCTGTGATACAAGTCGTAATACGACTAACACCCTTTTCTTATAACGTGGGATGTAGATCGAAACATGTCCCAATCATTAGAATAATACGTCATCTATGGGACCAATAGGTCCATCACACTACCAACATGTCTACCATGGTACCGATACCCGGCATCAATCCAAACCACCATGGGAACCATCATCCACGGTTAGATGATATCTATCCCTAGATCCATTATATTTACCATGGGGCCACTGTATCTATCGTGGGATCGATATATCCACCAATTGTCATCATCATCTACCAATAGGGAATACTATAGTAAGTGCAATGGCATTTGTTATACTACCGCGCCAGTGACAGATGCGAATGCAGTAGATCAAATAACGCATAATCATATGAACTATAAATTACTTCCATACCTTGAATCACCGAATGATCCACTATCTCTGGAGAAGAAGTCTAAGTATTCAGTCGTCCAGGTCCTTATGATTGAGTTGGTCGAGCAGGACGACAGAAAGAACCCTTGAAGTGAGGAGATCTATTGTTCTGTGGACACTATCTTTTGAAATGGCCCTGCTGACCACACTGGAAACAGGAGTGAGGAGATCTATCGTTCTGTGGACACTCTCTTTTGAAATGGCCCTGCTGACCACACTGGAAACAAGAACTTCCAGTGGAACCAGTAGAGGCTGAAGGTCTCCCAAAGTAGGGTTTGAATCTCTTGTGAGGGCAAAAAGTATTTCCCCCACCCCGACCTTTTTGGTCCTGTGTTTCATTGGGGATTGTGTCTACATTTTCGCTCAAGAGTTGCTGTAGAATGGAAGTGACTACCACTTCTACTATGTTCCGCAGTTCAGGAGGTACTTTAGGAATGTTTGCACTGTCCTGACCCTCTCCGTTATGTTTTTCTTCCTTTTGTTGGTTCTGTTGCGTATGTCTTCTTTTTGGAGGCATTTTCCTAAGTCATTGAAACATTGTTTGACTTAGCTTCCTTGTAAAGTTTTGTGTTCTTCATAGTTTGGGGAAATTGCCAAATAAGCACTTTTTTCATTTCTTTGTTTTTGGGGAAACTTCCTAAGTATCAAGTGTTTGTTTTTCAATTTGGGGATATTGGGGAAATATCTCCTAATTTGCTATGTTTGATAAATCCAATTTATAGTAACTGTTTTTCCTTTGCTATCATTCCTTTTTCGTCAAGCGTTGCTCTCAGATTGAATGTTTCAGTTTGAGTCTAACGAAGTAAATTAATCCAGCCCCCCTGCAGCGGACTTCGAAGAGTCGGTCAGTTGGGATTCTTATCTGTCAGTGAGACATGATACCGTCTTAATCTTACTTCGAAAGATTCATCCTTCTCATTTCGCTCTGATACCAACTGTAACGCCTCGCCCTTTTCACTCACCGAAAATCAGAGTCTATTTTTTTTTTTTAATAAAAAAGTGAGAGAGAGCGGGAGCGTCAAGAAGTGAGCTAAGTCCGAGCTTCCAAAGCTCGACCCTTAACTGGCCAACCATACGTGTGCGTGGACCAAGTCCGCTAAAACGGTTCACACGTACTCAAGTTAACATGCGGAATAACTCGTAGATGCAGAATTATAATAGAATAATAATTCTATTCCATTTTAGATAGTAAAGTAGTCCATCACTTAACAATAATTATCTTAAGTTAAAATATCCAAACTTAACATTCAAGCCATAGCAAATATATCTATGTTATTACAGTCTCGAATGCTAGTTACTAAAATTACATTGTCCATGAATAACTTAAATAAAACGAAACTAAACATCCAAGCTCCTAAGTTTATCTCCGATCACGTCCTTCGTTTTGTCCATTTCCTATGTCACCATCTAAGGTATAAGTAGGGCGTTAGACAACGCGCCCAGTATGTATTCCAAGTAGGGTCAAACACATGGGTTAGTGTAAAAATCCAGATATAATACATCATACCGTACTTGTAAAGCATCGTATCCAAAACAGTGTATGATAATAGAGATCCAGTCATACAGATAAAAACCAGAAACATTGCATGATAATAGAGATCATAATCACGCTGATTCAATGCCATGCCATGGGTGTCATATGCCATGAGTCCCACCCATCATCCCTATCACAAACACATAGTATCCTCTTGATGGAAAACTCCTCATCAAGGTCTTCCTCTTGATGGAAACTCCTCATAAAGGTATCCTCACGAATGTCTTACGGATGCCCCGACGGAGCGTGGACTCCGGTTACCTCTTGATAGATAATGCACACCAAGGTATCCCCACGAATGCCTTACGGACGTCCCGACGGAGTATGGTCTCCGGTTACATTTCATCCCTCCAATGCCATGCATGAGATGCAAATGTATACATGCTATGTATGAATACAAATCATAGCATAAAAATCTCATGTTTGATGTAACGCCCCGCCCTTTCTGAGAATTCAGAGTCTAATTTTTTTTTTTTAATAATAAAACATCGGAAGAGAGCGGGCGGCGTCACGACGCGAGTTAAGTTCAGACTACTCAAGTCTGAACCTTAACTGGTCACCCATGTGTACATGGACTAGACCATGATAATGAATCACACATGGAACTAACATCATCATGCGGAATAACCTAGATTAACTGCGGAATAGAAAGACTAGATAGCAAGTAACAGTCTCAAACATTAATTAACATAAATCAACCATCCAAAGTTATTAACCTAATCAAACCATAACAAGTAATGACTTATTACATGTCCAACAAAATATAGTTCAAATGACAGTAATAAAAAGAAGTCCAGTCCAACATTCAAGCGCTTTGGCTTGGCTCCCCTCCCGGTCAACGACCTTCTCTTTCCCTTTCCTTATACCTGCATTCTCCTCTGAGGATAAAATTAGGGCGTTAGATCAACGCGCCCAGTAGGTTCCCGAATCAGGGCTACCACATGTTAGCATATAAAACATGCATATATATCATATTACATGATCATCAAAAACAGGTAAAACAATGCTATGAAGTATGCACATGCAATGAGCCTCCCCCATCATGTACATTCATAGCCATCACTTGACGTGCCTTGCACCGACAAGGTAAATCACAATACACTTACATCTCTTCATCATTGACTTCGTTCATATCACGTATTAGTCCTCCTGGCGGGACTCTCATCGCCAAAGGAGACCAATGTGACTATGACCATCATGTTACTCCTCCTGGCGTGACTTGCACCGCCGAAAGAGGACGTAACTCATAAATTGCAACACTGTAGAACCTCATTCATAATCCCATGTCTATGCATGAGATGCCAATGCCTGTATGCCATTTGTTAATGCATAATATATCATTTGAAACACATAAAATAAAACAAGAGTCTCATAAGAAAACTAGGGTAAAACTGTGGTTACAAGTAGGTAGGAAACCTACTGAAAATTCACTTCAGTACTTGATCTTTCTTTAGCGTCACCTGATCACGACTCGCTCGTCGTTCAACTTCCGGTACCTTATTATGTAACAGCAAATCAATACTTAATCTACTTGATTCCTAATCAAGTTTAGGTCTCATATACCATCTTGTGGGGTTCGTGTCCGTACATCCAACCCTATGATCATTTCCATCATTGATCATTCTATCAATAATTACATTTATGCCATTTAGGCTAACCTTTAGTTTTACCATATCTAAACCAATTTAGTGGGGTTCTTCATTCATCACCTTTAATCCCATTTATTACTTAACCCAATCCTATCAAATAATCATTGATGGGGTTCGGCCATACTACTTGGCCGAACCCCATATCCATGTTTTGGTCTTTCAAACATATTTTTGGTGTCACTTATCCATATAAACATCAGCACATCATTGCTGCACTTTAACCTCTCAAAATCATCTAATAAATTCATTACTTTGTCCAAATAACCATAACACCTCATGGGATTCGGCCATCCAAGATGGCCGATCCAAATGGTCCATTTCATCAATTTTAATCCACTATTTAGACCCATGTTAACTTCAGTCCTTATGTCATTCAAATCCATGTTTTTAACCCTTTCTAAAACATGCATTTGAATCTTAAATAAAACCCAAAAACAGTCCACCAAAACTCTATGGTTTCCATGTTTCAAAAACATCAAAACCAAACATCATTTGCATGGGGTTCGGCCCTCCATGGTGGCCAAACCCTATGACCTTTGGTTTGAATTTCTTAATCTTCATCTAGGTCTAAATCAGACTTCCTTATTTATGTTTTAACCTTTTTAAAACATACGCTTTAAATCATCTAAAAACAGTCCATAAAACTCCATGGTTTCCATGTTTCAAAACATGAAAACCACCAATCTTTTACATGGGGTTCGGCCCTCTATGGTGGCCAAACCCAATGGTCATCTTTACCATTTGAAACCTCATTTAATCAAGGTTAAAACCTTGGTGTATTCGGCCATAACCATGGCCCAATACACCCCACATTTGTTCCATGTTATTAAACCAAAATAACATATAAATACTTACCAAACTTCCAATCTTTCTTCTTGCCTTTGGTCCTTGGTTTCTCCCTTTTATTTCTTCCTTTCTTTTGCTGTTTTGTGCTTGATCTACTGGTGCAAACACCTCTGCTATTCCAGCTAGGAAAAATGAATTGGAGAGAGGGAGAGAGAGATGGAAATTCTTGGCTTACCAATGGTGAAAAATGGCCAACCTTGGTGTTTGTTTCCTTTAGTAATTCAGCCCCCAAGACCCCTCCATTCCCTCATCAATTCTTACCAAAAACGATGGGTCTTGGGTGCTATCCAAGGCACCCCTTGGTACCTGCCTATGCAGCCTTTCAACTCCCAAAGCAACACCTCCCATTTCCATGTGTTTCATTTAAAAACCCAGCATGAAAATCACCCCAACAAGTCCCCAACGTGTGGGACTTGTTTTGGTGGTTAAGACTAAGCCAAACTCCTCCTATTCCCTCTGAACTCAGTGATTTACAGTCCCATTGACTTCCACTTTGACTCACCCAACTCACATGTCCAACTCACCTCATTAATTGACAAACATTTAATGCATTTGAATCAACTGATTTTTAATTCAAATTAAATAAAATCAGTTCCACTTAACCTGATTTAACTCACCATTGAACTCATTTGTGGGCCCACATGATCGGCTGTGGTCAACTAAGTCAACCCGACCCGTTGGGCCCCCCTTTAGCTCCTTGACCCGTTTTTGACTCCTTGACCCTATTATGGGTATTTTGGTCATTTATAATTGGTTTTCACATGTGCATCAGGCCTACCCATTTTTACTCTACCTGATTTCCTACCAGTTCAGCTTAACCCCATTTAATTTGAGCTTACACAATGGTCAAATCATCCATTTTGACCCATTGGGTCCAATTGGGCCCTTTGACCCATTTAGCCATTTTCGACCCAATTGATGTTCATTACCCATCCAATCAAACTTGACATTTATAATATGCTCATATGACCTTAATTTGAGCAATGGGCCCCACCATTTCCTTATTTACAATCATATTTATTGAATTCACCAATCTAGGGGCATTTTCGTAATTATTCCAATCATTGAGAATTCTTTGACCCAATTAACTATTTTGACCCAATTTGATGTACATTACCCATCCATTATAATTTGATCCTTATAATATGTTCATAGGATCTTAGTTTGAGCAATGGGCCCCACTATTTTCTCATTTAACATCATAATTATTAAATGCACCAAATCCAAGGGCATTTTCGTAATTATCCATTTCATTGAGAAATTGGGGTGTTACAATATAACCCTTTTTTTAAAATTTTCGTCCCGAAAATAGAGCGAAGTAGGGTTCTAAACGATTACATAAATATCTCAGAGTGTGCTATTCTTATTTCCGATTTCAAGTTCCCAAAGGACTTCTTCATTACCATGTTGGTCCACACCACTTTGACAAATTGAATCTCTCGGTTCCTAACACTTTTTGTTCTGTCTCATGTTATGTCTTTTTTTTTTTTTTCTCCTGAGCCATTTGTGATCTCACATAGATCAATCTACTCTGTTTCACTTTACCTGCTCTCATAGTATTTTCCATACGTACCTGCTCAATATGTTCTTTCATCTAGTCTCTGTGTGAGGTAGTCTGTCAATGCGAGCCTATACTCAAAGCTTTTTTTTATTCCATTTTAACTAGGTTTCTAGTTACACTCTCCTGGAATTCCATTGGCTAACTACAGAGCCAAGTGATCAGTCTAACTCGGCAGTCGTCCATAGTTTCCCATTCAAGTTTCACCAGAACTTATCTTTTCCGTTGAGTACATCTCCAAATTTTTACACATCTTCATTTGCACATATGTCACTATGTGACTGACAACTTTTGTTCCAACTTCCACGATACCGATACCCGGCATCAATCCAAACCACCATGGAAATAATCACCCATGGTTAAATACATCCATCCCTGGTGTTTCGCTTTCAGTAAATATCATCTATCCATGTTTTATAATCATCCATGAATATAACCCTCCCATGGGTATAATCCGTTCATGGAAATAATTCATCCTTGAACATTTCATCTACCAGTAAGTATCATCTATCCATGAATATAACCCACTTATGGGTATAATCCATTCATGGAAACCATCCATCATTGGTATCACTCTGTCCATGAGTATCATATATCCATGATTAATATCCGTAAGAACAACATCCAAATGAATCACTATAAGACTGTGGTAACCATATCAAATCACAAATATATCCCGACCCCTTGCAAGACTTAGGGCTCATGACTTACCAAGCAGAAGACCCACGTCCAACGTGATCCGGTCTACCTCGCCCTGCATCTTTTCACCTCATAGGTGATTCAGTCAAGCTCTAAGGCGGTCGCTCCGCGTCTGACGAAGCTATTACCACCCCCACAGGGTAAAATAGTACCTAGCTTTGCGCATTCCAGCACATCTAGTGTGCCAAGCAGCCGTGAGAGCGCCCTCCAGCGTGTAGCATGCGAGAGACCCACTCCTCAACGGTAGCCCTACGGGACCAAGTCTCTGTATTTCGTATCAAGGTTCCCACAGCCTCATAGCTACTCAAAGCCATACTCATGAAGTTTATATTCTTATCTAATCAATACCAAGTGAGGGATGCACCCATACCACATCTCAATCATCAACATCATGTGAGGGACGCACCCATACCACGTCTCAATGTAATCAAGTGACCTCGTCACCTATATCTTAGTGCCAAAAATCCTCTTAGAATCATAACATCGCATACTTTATATAAATTCATACTTCATCCTTGTACAAAGGTGGGTAGGGTGAAACAAAACCCTATAGAGAACAAAATACACCCTTACCAAATAATCCTCTTTTTAATACGCCTTCATATTACTTCCTAGCCTAGTTTTCCGTAGAAGATCCCGCATCATCAGCGAACTTGAAACGGTTATCAGGACACGTCATCGCCGTGTGCCCCAATACTTCACATGTCATGCAGGGTATTAATCCAGGTCCTCCAATATAAGGACAATTAGTCCTCGCCTTTCCATGCCCATGCAGTCCACAGAACGGGCAGACAATGCCTAAAGGGTGAGGACAATACCTACAGTTGTGCCCGTCTTGATTGCACAACTCACATGTATCATAGGGATCTATCTCCCCAAGTGATTCCAAGATTATAGGAACATCTGCTATAGGATCCTCCAGAAAGAGTGCTAGATCCTCTTCTTCTTCCTCAGGAGGTCCCACTAACCAAGGAATATCTTCCATAAGATACTCCGGTAATGGTGCTAAGTTCACCTCCTCCAATGGTGCTAGGTTCCATTCCTCCTCCTCGGGAGGCCCCTCTTGAATGTCCACATTGACTTTCATGCTGATACTGTTGGAAGTCGATACCAAATCTACTGGACAACTAGGTGTCCCTTTATCCCATAACTCGGTGTATTCCTCATTGCTTGACATATCTGTGCCACAACATTTAAAACACAAGAAT
Organism: Chimonanthus salicifolius; assembly: GCA_013350335.1. NCBI lineage: Eukaryota > Viridiplantae > Streptophyta > Magnoliopsida > Laurales > Calycanthaceae > Chimonanthus > Chimonanthus salicifolius. The sequence goes on along the minus strand of CM023541.1, from coordinate 26,280,571 downwards.
ATTCAACAACAATTCTAAATAAACCACTCTTGGTTTTCAGGGGAATTTGATCATGCATAATATCATGTACTTTGTTTGGGAAGATTACCAAATCATCACTCTTTGTGTTCTTTTGTTTCTGGGGAAATCTCTACCTTCCTGTTGTTTATTTCTTAGTGTGGGAGTTTCAGGGAGTACATCCTACTTTGCTATGTTTGATATGTCCAGTTATGATGACTGTACTTTACTTTGCTATCTTTCATTGTCGTTCCTAGATTGATTGTTCAGTCTGAGTCATTCGAAGTAAATTAATCCGGCCCCCAGTTAGCTTACTCCGAAGAGTCGGTCATTTGGGATTCTTATCCGTCAGTGAGACATGAAACCGTCTTAATCTTATTTCGATGATTCAACTTCCCGTTTCGCTCTGATACCAACTGTAACGATGGTATTAGTTAAGTTATGAGCTCATGTTCGCTCTGATACCAACTGTAATGCCCGACCCTTTCCGAGAATTCAGAGTCTAATTTTTTTTTTTAATAATAAAACATCGGAAGAGAGCGGGCGGCGTCACGACGCTAGTTAAGTTCAGATTACTCAAGTCTGAACCTTAACTGGCCACCCATGTGTACATGGACTAGACCATGATAATGAATCACACATGGAACTAACATCATCATGCCGAATAACCTAGATTAACTGCGGAACAGAAAGACTAGATAGCAAGTAACAATCTCAAACATTAATTAACATAAATCAACCATCCAAAGTTATTAACCTAATCAAACCATAACAAGTAATGACCTATTGCATGTCCAACAAAATATAGTTCAAATGACAGTAATAAAAAGAAGTCCAGTCCAACATTCAAGCGCTTTGGCTTGGCTCCCCTCCCGGTCAACGACCTTCTCTTTCCCTTTCCTTGTACCTGCATTCTCCTCTGAGGATAGAATTAGGGCGTTAGATCAACGCGCCCAGTAGGTTCCCGAATCAGGGCTACCACATGTTAGCATATAAAACATGCATATATATCATATTACATGATCATCAAAAGCAGGTAAAACAATGCTATGAAGTATGCACATGCAATGAGCCTCCCCCATCATGTACATTCATAGCCACGACTTGACGTGCCTTGCACCGACAAGGTAAATCACAATACACTTACATCTCTTCATCATTGACTTGGTTCATATCACGTATTAGTCCTCCTGGCGGGACTCTCATCGCCTAAGGAGACCAATGTGACTATGACCATCATGTTACTCCTTCCTGGCGTGACTTGCACCGCCGAAAGAGGACGTAACTCATAAATTGCAACACTGTAGAACCTCATTCATAATCCCATGTCTAGCATGAGATGCCAATGCCTGTATGCCATTTGTCAATGCATAATATATCATTTGAAACACATAAAATAAAACAAGAGTCTCATAAGAAAACTGGGGTAAAACTGTGGTTACAAGTAGGTAGGAAACCTACCGAAAATTCACTTCAGTACTTTATATTTCTTTAGCGTCACCTGATCACGACTCGCTCGTCGTTCAACTTCCGGTACCTTATTATGTAACAGCAAATCAATACTTAATCTACTTGATTCCTAATCAAGTTTAGGTCTCATATACCATCTTGTGGGGTTCGTGTCCGTACATCCAACCCTATGATCATTTCCATCATTGATCATTCTATCAATAATTACATTTATGCCATTTAGGCTAACCTTTAGTTTTACCATATCTAAACCAATTTAGTGGGGTTCTTCATTCATCACCTTTAATCCCATTTATTACTTAACCCAATCCTATCAAATAATCATTGATGGGGTTCGGCCATACTACTTGGCCGAACCACATCCTATGGGTTTTTATCCCACTTTCCATCATCATCAATGGTTGATTATTTTCTTACTCATAGTCCATAATTTATCATGTATGTTTCCTTAATTAAAACAATCATAAACTCCCATCCAAAACAGCCCATTTATTTCAAAATAGACCCATGGGGTTCGGCCATACTCATAGCCGAACCCTAGGATTCACTTGATCCAATCATCACCATGATCACTCATGGTTTAATCATGCTAACTCAACCATGAATTAAACATGGTTCAGCCGCATAATAATCCACCAAAACAGTAACATGTTAATCCATTTATTGCCATAAGAACACTATATCTTCATATGGTTTTTAACTCACCCAAAAACATGAAAAACTTACATCGGGTTCGGCCATCCAAGGTGGCCGAACCCTATGTCCATGTTTTGGTCTTTCAAACATATTTTTGGTGTCACTTATTCATATAAACATCAGCACATCATTGCTGCACTTTAACCTCTCAAAACCATCTAATAAATTCATTACTTTGTCCAAATAACCATAACACCTCATGGGATTCGGCCATCCAAGATGGCCGATCCAAATGGTCCATTTCATCAATTTTAATCCATTGTTTAGACCCATGTTAACTTCAGTCCTTATGTCATTCAAATCCATGTTTTAACCATTTCTAAAACATGCATTTGAATCTTAAATAAAACCCAAAAACAGTCCACCAAAACTCTATGGTTTCCATGTTTCAAAAACATCAAAACCAAACATCATTTGCATGGTGTTCGGCCCTCCATGGTGGCCGAACCCTATGACCTTTGGTTTGAATTTCTTAATCTTCATCTAGGTCTAAATCAGACTTCCTTATTTATGTTTTAACCTTTTTAAAACATACGCTTTAAATCATCTAAAAACAGTCCATAAAACTCCATGGTTTCCATGTTTCAAAACATGAAAACCACCAATCTTTTACATGGGGTTCGGCCCTCTATGGTGGCCGAACCCGATGGTCATCTTTACCATTTTGAAGCCTCATTTAATCAAGGTTAAAACCTTGGTATATTCGGCCATAACCATGGCCCAATACACACCCCATTTGTTCCATGTTATTAAACCAAAATAACATATAAATACTTACCAAACTTCCAATCTTTCTTCTTGCCTTTGGCCCTTGGTTTATCCCTTTTATTTCTTCCTTTCTTTTGCTGTTTTGTGCTTGATCTATTGGTGCAAACACCTCTTCTATTCCAGGTAGGAAAAATGAATTGGAGAGAGGGAGAGAGAGATGGAGATTCTTGGCTTACCAATGGTGAAAAATGGCCAACCTTGGTGTTTGTTTCCTTTAGTAATTCAGCCCCCAAGACCCCTCCATTCCCTCATCAATTCTTACTAAAAATGATGGGTCTTGGGTGCTATCCAAGGCACCCCTTGGTACCTGCCTATGCAGCCTTTCAACTCCCAAAGCAACACCTCCCATTTCCATGTGTTTCATTTAAAAACCCAGCATGAAAATCACCCCAACAAGTCCCCAACGTGTGGGACTTGTTTTGGTGGTTAAGACTAAGCCAAACTCCTCCTATTCCCTCTGAACTCAGTGATTTACAGTCCCATTGACTTCCACTTTGACTCACCCAACTCACATGTCCAACTCACCTCATTAATTGACAAACATTTAATGTATTTGAATCAACTCATTTTTAATTCAAATTAAATAAAATCAGTTCCACTTAACCTGATTTAACTCACCATTGAACTCATTTGTGGGTCCACACGATCGGCTGTGGTCAACTAAGTCAACCCGACCCGTTGGGCCCCCGTTTAGCTCCTTGACCCGTTTTTGACTCCATGACCCAATTATGGGTATTTTTGTCATTTATAATTGGTTTTCACATGTGCATCAGGCCTACCCATTTTTACTCTACCTGATTTCCTATCAGTTCAGCTTGACCCCATTTAATTTGAGCTTACACAATGGTAAAATCATCCATTTTGACCCATTGGGTCCAATTGGGCCCTTTGACCCTTTTAGCCATTTTCGACCCAATTGATGTTCATTACCCATCCAATCAAACTTGACATTTATAATGTGCTCATATGACCTTAATTTGAGCAATGGACCCCACCATTTCCTTATTTACAATCATATTTATTGAATTCACCAATCTAGGGGTATTTTCGTAATTATTCCAATCATTGAGAATTCTTTGACCCAATTAACTATTTTGACCCAATTTGATGTACATTACCCATCCATTATAATTTGACCCTTATATTGTGTTCATAGGATCTTAGTTTGAGCAATGGGCCCCACTATTTTCTCATTTAACATCATAATTATTAAATTCACCAAATCCAGGGGCATTTTCGTAATTATCCATTTCATTGAGAAATTGGGGTGTTACATTTGAAACATATCATTTATACAAAATAACTCATCAAAATATGAACTTAAAATCATCATACATATCCCATGGTTTCAATGAGGTAAGAATCCTACCAATGACCAACTAGTGTGTCCTTACGTTTTCGTCCGAAAGCCGCTCAACGATCGTACACTGCTTGTGAGGTCCCGTTACCTTATTACATATCAATAAGTCAAACCAATGTTCCATTTAATCTCCAATTATGTTTAAGTCCATAAACATACCTTAGTGGGGTTCAACCATACAACATGGCCGAACCTCACTCACTTGGTTTGGGTCCCTCTTTTGACTCATTAACCAATCATACATGTAATTTAATCATTTAACAACCCTAAGTAAACAAAACATTCCCCATGGGGTTCGGCCATACACCATGGCTGAACCCATGGTCCTTTCATCACCCATGGTCCTTTCATTTCCACCATTTTTCCATCTTAGCCATTTATTCTTTCCATAGCTAATCACTCATTTTATCTATACACACTTAGGTCCATAACTGATCCATAACATAGATCCACAAATGATTCATAAATCATGTAAATATTTCATTTATAAAATCAGTAGGTTACCCGCTGTCCACTGTCCACCAAAACTCACTTGTGGGGTTCGACCATACAACATGGCCGAACCTCACTCTTTGGTTTTGACCCCCTTTTTAACCCTTGTTTTCTTTTACACAACATGGTCCAACACCATCCATTCTTTGATTTACTAATCTACTAACATTCCATAGTTAAACATTTAATTCCTCAACATACATGGATCAACAAATGTCCATAAAATTGATTCATGGGGTTCGGCCATACAACATGGCCGAATCCATGATGTCTCATTATTCATCCTCTCATTTCTTAAATCATTTAAACATATTAGATCCCTAAATAAAAATCCCTCCATGGGTTTTAATCATACATTTAAGTCCATGAAAAATCTTTCATTTAAAACCCCAAAATCCATCAATATTTCTTCCATGGGGTTCGGCCATACACCATGGCTAAACCCATGGTCCATGGTTCTTCACCAATTTCAACATTTGAGACCATTTAAAAATCAATAACATTCCTCCATTATTTCTCCCATTTAAAAGCTTTTAAATCACTAACACCCTTCCATGGGGTGTTTAATCATACACTTAGGTTCATCCTTTTAGATCGTCATTAACCATATTTAAAACCTATTAAAATTACCAACATTCTCCCATCATTTTCATGGTCCAAACATCAAAGTCCATCAATATCTCTCCATGGGGTTCAGCCATACACCATGGCCGAACCCATGGTCCATGGTTCTTCACCATTTACAACCTTTGAAACCTTTTAAAATGATTAACATTACTCCATTATTTCCCTCCTTTAGAACCCTTTAAACTCACCAACATACATCCATTTAAACCTTTTAAAAATCATTAATAACCTTCCATGGGGTTCGGCCATACAACATGGCCGAACCCTATGGTTCATTATTTTCTCTTTTAAATCAAATCACCATGATCATATCCTTTGATGGGGTTCGGCCATCCATCATGGCCGAACCTCATCCACCCTTTTTGTCCTTGATGGTTTTCATACAAAAAACTTAGGGTTTGGCCATGCAAGGGCCAAACCATGATCCTTGATCATTCACCATTCCATACATGGGTCATGCATAAAGTCCTTAGCCATAATAAACTTAGGGTTCGGCCATGCAATGACCGAACCATGTTCCTTGACCATCTTTCCTTACTTACTAAAATCTCATCAAGTACTTACCGATTCCGCAACTCCTCCGGTTTCTTTCGTTCCGACTTGCTCCTCCGCTCTTTTCCTTCCTTAGCCTCTTCTTCCTTCCTTCTTAATCTTTGGCCGAGAGTAAGCTTGAGAGTCTTGAGATGAAAACCCAAGGAGAGGGTTCGGCCAAAGAGTGTAGGTTTGAGAGAGGGAGAGGAGGAGAGAATGGAAACCCTTAATAGTTTCTTGTTCAATGAGAGGGTCGGCCAAGCTTGAGAGGGAGAGAAGCTTGAGATCAAAATTACTCTAAGTCCTTTGTCTTGAGAGGGGAATCGGCCAAGAGAGAGCGGGAGAGAGTGAGATGAAAACCATGTCTTGTCTTGTTCAATGAGAGAGGGTCGGCCTTGGGTGTTGTCTTTTTGGTGATGCCCCTTTGTAACCACCACAACTCTTTACCTCCCTCATTAATACTACCTTTGGGGGTTTCGTCCTATGAGATGAAACTCCCAACCGTGTGCCCCTTGGGTTTCCATCATTAGATGGAAACCCTCCATGTCCCCAACGTGTATGCCTTGTATATACTTTGTGTAACAACAAAACCCTCCAACTTTCTCATAGTGATGGTGTCTTCCCGAGTGTTCCTTGGCTTGGCCAAGACCCCACTTGAGATGGAACACCCCTCCATCTTCCAACGTGTATGCCTTTGGATATGGCTTGTGTAACAACAAAACCATTCAACTTCCTAATAATGATCCCTTTGGAGTTTCATCCCATGAGATGAAACTTCCATCTCTCCAACGTGTATGCATGGATAAACTTTGTGTAACAACAAAAACCTTTCACCTTCTCATTAATGTTCCTTTTGGAGTTTCATCCCATGAGATGAAACTCCCACCCTTTCCAACGTGTGTCCATTTTGAGTTTGGTCTTATGAGATGTAACTCTCTATCTTCCCACTCCTAACTCACTTAAGATGAAAGTCCCATTAACTTCCCATCCAACTAACCTCTTTAACTCAAGTCATATATTTAATTGAACTCTATTTAACTCACTTAAAATCAACTCATTTCCTTGATTCCATTTCCAATTTAATTTAGCCACACCTTAATTGAACTTGAACTCATTTGGTGGTCAACCAAGTCAACCATGACCCATTGGGTCCCAATTGGGCATTTGACCCAATTGACAACCTTGACCCAATTAAATAAATCTTACCCGTTTATTTCACTTGAACCTTTATCCATAATCCGTAGGGTCTTAATTGGGTAATTGACCCAACACCTTAACCATCTAAGGTCTATCTCCATTAATTCACAAATTAAATGGACAATTTTCATATATAATCATGACTTAAAAATCCAGGGTGTTACAAATAATACTTTTCTCAAAACCTTTCCCATATCTTAGTCATATCATAATAGTATAAGTATTTCAATACTTTTTCTCAAAATACTTATCATACTAAGAATCTCATGTTCAACTTATTCTGGAAAGCTTATATTTGAAAACATAATACATATTTCATTATAAGGTATCATACTCATACCTAGCTTATCTCTTAATTTCATTATCTGATGTCAACCCAATACTTATAATGGAATCATATTCCCTTGACTTTTTAAAATACCATATGCCAATCATGTAAAGTCTCATCAATGTCCAATGTATTATGCCATGGGTGCCATGATTCATGCATACCCTCATCATGCCCCAAGGATCATATAATCTTGTTACTGCTAGTTCGGAACCTGGGTCACCATTTTTCAAAATTTTCGAAGCTTGTTCCAAAGCTTTGGAACATCTGGGTCTTCTTCGGATTGTCCGAAGTATACAGTCTCATTTGTTTGCTCGGAACTTGATCTTGGCACTTCCGAGTCAAGTTTCGAGACTTCATAATTTCAAGACACTCTCTCGGTACTTCCGAGACCTACAGGTTTTCAGCTTATATTAAAGTGCTTGGAACTTGGTCTCTGCACTTCCGAGCCAGGTTCCGAGACCTTGGGTTCTCTTTTGAACTTAGTAGAATGTCTTAGTGTTTTCAGTCTTTTCTGGTTTCATAAGTCCCCTTAGAACTTGGCCTTAGAACGACCGAGCCACATTCCGAGACTTCATACTTTCGAGGGTCCTTAGAACATCACTTGTCCGTTGGACTGTCCGAGCCTTCGGAACTTATCTCGGAGGTTCCGAGACAGGTTTTACAGCATGTCTTCTTCAGACAGTCATCTACAGAATTCTGCATATGCGAACCGAGTTCCTTGAACACGGAAATCACACTTAGGTGGGTCATGGGTCTTGGTTTCTCAACTTAATCCCTTAGATTAATCCCCCATGTGATTTATCACATCTCTGGAGGTTAATATTCATAATTAGATACACAAAATCATGGATTTAAACCAAATTTCATGAATTGGGGAAAAATCCAAAAATCCCCAAATTTTACATTGTTTATTTCCTTCACCCAAATTTGCCTAGGGTTGGTTCTAAATCACTTTAAACCTTAAATTGAACCTAAATACTAAGTTTAGAGGGAATAATTTACCTTAGGTGAAGCTCTCCAAAGTTTCTTTCTCTTTTTTTCTTCTCATTTCCTTCGCTTCTTCTTGATTTCTTACTTGCTTGAGTTCCTCTAATTGGAGGAGAAGAGAGGGAGAGAAAAACATTATTGAGGAGTGTAGGGAAGAGGGTGCAAGGTGGAGAGTATGGAGAAGGGAGCCCTTGCCGTGTGGAGAAGAACAGGGAGGAGTGTGTCGTGTGAACGTGGAGTGGAATGGACAAGCAGAGTGCTGTGTGGAATGGGATGGAATAGGGGCTTGTCATGTAAATGAAAATAAAAGGGGAAAAATCGTGTGTGGGGTGTGTTGCCTCATGCACCTAGTGCATGGGGTGACACATGGAGATGGTGTAACGCCCCGCCCTATTTCACTCGCCGAAAATCAGAGTATATTTTTTTTTATAAAGAGTGAAAGAGAGCGGGAATGTCACGACCAGATCTAAGTCTGAGTTTCCAAAACCTGACCCTTATCTGGCCACCAATACGTGTGCATGGACCAAGTCCACTAAAACAGTTCACACGCCTACAAATATTTGCGGAATAAACATATGGATAAGATTTCATCCATAACCATGACATTAATATTAAGCAAGGAAGTCAATCACATAAATTTACTGAAGTTTAAATATCCAAATATATCATCAAACCATAGCAAAATAAACTAACTTATTACAATCCCAAAATGCCAATTATCTCAAATACATTGTTCCAAAATCAATTAAGTAAAGTAATCATAAAACTGCCCAAGCTCCTAAGCTTGGCTTTCTTCACATAGCTTCTTCCAAGCTAGTTTTCAAGCTGCAAGGCATGTCCGGACAGCTCATAACTTGGCTTGATGTCCCATATACTCCCTCTCATGTCATGCATGAGATCATGAATGCAACAATGCCTTTTCATTTCAAATCACATGTTACCATCAAAAACAGCTTCATAATCATTTACATTTATTTAATCAAAGTAATTCAACATCTTTGGAAATACAAATCAGAAACACAAAAGTATATATATATATATATATATATATATATATATATATATATATATGAGCCACATGTATTTCAATAAGGTAGGAATCCAACCAAATCCCAATATAATATCCTTGCTGTTTTGTGACGTGACGTGCAACGATTAGGTCAAAACCAATCGCACACCCATTTGCGAAATCTCTTTACCTTAATGAATTCAATCGTATACAATAATCAATTTCATTATCCATTTAATTTAAATCATCCCTTACATCCTTCCAGATAGACTGAAGTTTCTGGAAACATCATATAAAAATCAACATTTCATTTCAGTCGACTGAATCACGCTCAGCTACAGTTCCCTGCTTTACCGCAAACTTTCAGTTGACTGAAATACACTTTCAATTGGCTAAAACCCAACTCAGTACTGTGTATTCCTTGACTCGCTACTTTTCAGTCATCTAAATCACAGATTCAGTTGGCTAACTCTGAGTCAAACCGTTTGTATTCTCGGTCAATCCTCTTTTAGTCGACTGAATCATAGATTCAGTCGGCTGACTTTGGATCAGTTTTACCGTGTCGTATGGATTCAGTCAGCTAAATCCTCAACCAATAATTTTCGTGTTTGATAAGTAATCATTCAGTCGATTAAATCATAGATTCAGTTGACTGAAACACACCAGATCCCTCTACTTATTTGTTACGTCTGTGTTCAGTCGGTTGAATCCCAGATTCAGCCAGCTGAAACACCAACAAACCTTATATATTTTACGCCTGTCCATGTTCAGTTGACTGAATCACAAGATTCAGTCGGCTGAAACTCCAAGAAACTTATTTCTGATTCGTCCAATACCAGTTTAGTCGACTGAATCAGTTTGTCAGTCTCTTTAGTTCGATTCTTTTACTAGACTTTTCTTCATGGAATCCATTCCTTATTAATTTAAAACATATTTAACATCATCTATACAACTCTCATTTGCTTTTACTCTACCCTCTAGCCAAACCTAGAGTCCTTTTCATAACTATTCAATCTTAATATCACAACATGGTTTCAAATATCATCATATGTTTTTTTTCAACCTTTAATCATTCATTGAATGGATTTCTAATTTCCATGGCCCTAAAACATTTTAGCCATTCCATTTCGTCCATTATGGAATCCATAGATTCGGCCACTCCATGGCTAAGCTATGGTTTCCTCTTAATCTTAATCCTATATTATTCTCATATTTAAAACATACCTTTTTCCCATCTCCTTCTTTCTTTTGCTCTGTCTTTACTCCTTACTTCTCCTTCCTTGGTGCTTCACTGTGTAACACCCCGCCCTTTTTCACCCGTTTTCCAAAAATCAGAGTCTATTTTTTTTTTTTTTTTGAAATAGAAGAGTGAGAGAGGGTGCGGACGCCACGACGCGAGTTAAGTCCGAGCTTCTAAAGCCCGACCCTTAACTGGCCAACCCCACGTGTGCGCGGAGCTAAGTCCACGAGAACGGTTCACGCGTAGGAAGTAAGCTCGTGGATTATGATTATTGCGGAACATGATAATAGAGTCTATCCTACCGGTTTTTAAATGGAAGGGAAGATACAACATTGAATTACCAAAATGCCCCTATGTTCATATTTATATCACAAAATATAATCATCCATAAGTAACGTCCAAACCATCGCAAGAAATGTAAACTTATACAACCTGACAAGCTAAGTTACTTTAAAATTACATCTCCAAAATGTAAACGTAAATAAACTAAGACTGCGCTGCCCAAGCTCCTAAGCTTGGCTCCTGTCATGTCCACCGCTTCCGCCATCCCCTGCGTCATCAGCTAGGGCAGAAGTAGGGCGTTAGTCAACGCCCCCAGTAGGACTCCGAGTAGGGCTAGCACATGGATTAGTGATAACACATATACCGATAAAATAACATATAACAAAATAAGCATGTGATGAATGTTATGCCATGGGTGCCTATGTCATGTGTCCCACCCATCATCCGTATGATCATACAATGTATGATCCCCATGTTTGCTTCTCGGTCACCCCGACGGAGCATGGACTCCGGTTATAGCCCTCAGGCTATCCCCATGTCTGATTCTCGGTCGCCCCGACGGAGCATGGACTCCGGTTATGGTCCCTCAGATATCCCCATGTTTGCTTCGCGGTCGCCCCGACGGAGCATGGACTCCGGTTTGTTTATTTTTTTCCGCCCATGCCATGCATGAGATGTAGTGCATTATGCTATGTAATATATATGTAATCCATATACTCAACATATCATACATAGCCATATAATGCATAATATTAAAATATAATCCATATAATTCATAACTTAAAACTCATTGTAAGATAAATCATAATCATAAATCTATCATAAGCCAAATCAAAATAATTCAAAATACCATCACATATCCATCGCTTACAAAAAGGTAGGAATCCTACCGAATACCGTGTCGCGTTCCGTTACGTTTTCCGCTCGTTAATCCGGTCGCCGATCGCGTACCGTTTGCGACGTCCGATACCTTATTACATTTACCGAATTAGTCCATACGTTATCCATGATTAAGTTCCTAACTAATCATAACCCTAGATCCATTCAATGATCTTTAATTACATTATAAGTTTATCGAAATCGGTCCTTAACTTAGCCCATTATCCCTTGGTTTAATCACATACATAGATCCGATTTTGACCATTTCGAATATTCAAATGAGCGAGCCTAAAACGCAGCATCTATACATTCCTTTTCATCATTCATATTGCATCGAATTTTACTTCTAATCCACATAGGGTTCGGCCATGTACCATGGCCGAACCCATGGTTCTTCAAAGTGGCTAATAATTACCATTTTGCCGCTCTCTCCTCTATGATTAATCATTCACCCAGTTATGTCTATTCTAAATTTCATCCATAACTTAGACCCATTTATAATTCCATAACATATCCAAAATCAGCCACCTATTGTTTAATTTTGAAAGACATTTAACCCCATATGTCCTTTCACATTTGGCCCTCAAGGTAGCCCACAAAGGGATCATGGGTTCGGCCACACACCATGGCCGAACCCATGGTACCTATCTTCATTTTCTTGAGTCCATTTTACTCCTTTTAATCCAATCCCCAATGAATTTAAATTATCCATTTAAGCCCCCATTTTCATCCCATTTAAAACCTCACATATCATTTTTATAAATCCATTAAAATCTAGCATTCTTCTACATCATTTTCCATTTATTAAAACCACTAATCACCACCCTAGGGTTCACCTTTTTGGATGTCATTTTCAAAGACTCATGTTTTGTCCCAAACATAATCCATTTTTAAATCACTAATCATCACCATTTTCATTCCATCTAATCATCACATTCGTTTATGTATCTTCTAAGTCCAAACTTCATCCCTAATTTAGATCCATTAGGGTTTCATTGACCATGACCTAACATCCATAAAAACAGCCACCTAATTTAATTAAATTTGTAATCATCTAACCCATATATGATTCAATAATTGGCCCATAATCATGACCTCCAAATGGGTCATGGGTTCGGCCATACACCATGGCCGAACCCATGGTGCCTATTTCCATTCCCTTGGGTCCATTTTTCCTTCACCAAATGAAATTAAATCATTCATTTAAAATCCTCTTTATAATCACTAGCATTCATCCATTTTTAAAAAAAACATTAACATCTAACATATTTTTAAACCTTAAAAATCCAAATTAAAATCATCCCTATTTACCATGGGGTTCGGCCATGCTACATGGCCGAACCCTAAGGTCCATCCAATTCATCAAAATTTCCATTTTCCTATGCTTTAATAAAGACTTAAAAATTCCATTTAAAAATTCCATTTAAAAATTTCATTCTTCCATTTCTTAATCCATTCCTCCATTTTTATCCATTTCTTATCTTATCTTTTGATGGATCTTAGATCCATGACCCACAACGTTTTTGGCCACATTTAGTCTAAGAAATGGATTCTATATTCTAAAAAATAAAATCTTGTTTTAAGAAAATCTTACCACCCGACGACTCCTCCGGTCCTTCTTTCTTCTTTGCTTTCCTTAGCCCTTTCTCCTTCTTCCTCTTCTTGATGATCGGCTAGATGAGCTTGATCAATAGTGGGACATGTTTGGATCGGCTAAGATAGTGTTAGGTTGAGAGAGGGGAAGAGGGGAAGATGATGAAGATGGTAGCTCTTTATCTTCAAGTGGTGAATCCAAGGTTCCACCTCTTTTCTTCTCTTCTTCTCTTCTTTTTCTTCTAAGTTTTCTTCTAAGTTTTCTTCACTCTTTCCTTTGCAAGGTGGGGGACGGTTTTTCTTGTGTGTATGGAGGCTAAAGTGAAATGGGTAGTTTGAAATGAGATGGAGGTGGTTGGAGTGACTTAGACTCCACATTAATTTCCCCACCCACCAAGCATGGGCTAGCTTGACTTGGGTGGTGGTGGTTGAGACCCAACCACCAAGCATGGCTCCCATGTCCTCTTTGACTTGTTTATGTTGACCCTAATTAATCAACCTAATTAATTAAGTTAAGCCCTCACTTAGGTTAATTAATTTCCATCTAATTTAATTCCATTAAATTATCTATCTAATAAATCCACCCATGGTTGGCCAAGTCAACCATGGTGGACGGCCCCCCATCTATACCTACCCCACCCATCACCTCACTTGATGAGGTGGAGGTGGGCCCCACTTGGTCATGTTATTTTAATTCCATTGATTTTAACTTAGGTAATTTTACAATAATTTTAATCCATTTAATTTACCTTAATCCACCTTAGTCTTCTTAAATTTATCCATGGTTGACCAAGTCAACCATGATGGTTGGCCCCACTTTTTCCTTGGTCCACACGCCACCTCAATTGGTGAGGTAGAGGTGGGCCCCATTTGGCCATATCACTTAATCTTGATACATCTTAACTTAGATAATTTTATAATTATCTAATCCATTTAATTTATCTTAATTGGATTACCATTGGGTCCATGACCAACTTATATTCTTGTCTTACCCATTTATCTTAGGGCTTACCTACCTTGGCCCATTGGGTCCCATATGGCTCTTTGACCCAAATTGACCATCTTTGACCCGATTACTTACCATTGACCAATTACATGTATTAATTCCAATTCATGGTTTATTGGGTAAACATTGGGCCCATGGCCCAATTAAATTCCCTCCTTACATTAGGCTTACCTCAATTGGGTCCATTCGGTCCCAAATGAGTATTGGGCCCAATTTGACCATCCTTGACCCGATTAGTCCTCATTGACCCATTAGATGGATTTCATCCAATCCATGGCCCAATTGGGCCATTCTTGGACCCTTGTCCCAAAGTTGATTCATTTGGCATTTTCATCACATCAAATTCCAATTTAAAATAATTAAATGTCCAATATATATTGATTCGAAAATTCGGGCTATTACACACTGATCCTCTAAGTGTAGAGATGGAGAGAGAGAGAGAGAGAGAAGAGAGAAATCTCTTTGTTTCAATGAGATAGAATCGACCAAGGGGTGTGAGCAGCCCCTTGGTTGTGTCCCTTTGTATACCAGCCCAACCCCTCTCACTTCCCTTCATTACTATTTGTCCAACCAAGGAGTCCCTTGGTTTAACAAAGGAGACCCTTGGTCTTCTAACGTGTGTACTTTGAGCTTCCTCCATTGAGATGGAAACCCTCCATCTCCCACTTAACTCACTTTGAGATGGAAATCAACTTTCATCTTAACTCATCTCCAACTCAAGCCTTATTTACTCACTTAAACTCATTCAGTTGGACTCGCTTGACTCAAGCAACTTAATTCTTTTAAACTTAACACTTTGACTCAATTCAATTTGAACTCAATTTAATTGGAACTCAGTTGAGCTCACTCATTCATGGTTGACCAAGTCAACCATGACTTAGCCTACCATGCATGTGGTCACATGGTCACCACATGGCACGTAGGTCCTATCCTTGCCATTTCACTTAAGATGTGGCACCTTGCCTAGTTGGCTTCCATGCATGCCACATGGCAATGCCACCTCATATACATGCCACCTCACTTGATGAGGTAGATTTATGCATTAGGTCTCAATTGGATAGCTGACCCAATTAAATTAACCTTACCCATTTACTTTAAAATTAGCTCAGCTATGACCCATTGGGTCCCAATTGGGCAATTGACCCATTTTATTACATTTACCCAATTACTTTCAAATCAAATCCATCCATGATCCATTGGATCTTAATTGCGTAATTGACCCAACTCCTTATCCATCTATGGTCCATTTCATCCATTAATCTTTAATTTAATCAATTTGTAATTTAAATTAGACCAAATCCAATATATTATAAGTGATGAAAATTCGGGGTGTTACAGATGGTGCTCGGGTCCCACTTTTCCAAGTGGCCCACCATATTATCAATTCATTTTATAACTTAATTGTAACACCCCGGATTTTCATCACTTATAAATATATTGGATTGGTCTATTTGAATTACAAATTGATTGAATTTAAGATTAAATAGTTGAAATGGACCTTTGATGGGTAAGGAATTGGGTCAATTACCTAATTAAGACCCAATGGATCAAGGGTAAACTTGATTTTAAATAAATTGGGTAAGTCTAATTAAATGGGTCAACTATCCAATTGGGACCCAATGGGTCATAGTGAACTTAATTTGAAGGTAATTGGGTAAGGTCAAAGTAATTGGGTCAGCTACCCAATTAAGATCCAATACATTGAATCCACCTCATCAAGTGAGGTGGCAAGTGGGTGATGTGGCATTGCCATGTGCCATAACAAGTCATCACATGGAAGCCAACTAGGGAAGGTGCCACATCATCGAGTGACATGGCTAAGGTGGGACCCGAATGCCATGTAGTGAATGGTTGGCCATGTCATGGTTGACTTGGTCAACCATGAATGAGTTCAAGACTTGAGTTCAAGATTAAATGGCTTGAGTTGAGTTGGGAATGTGAGGATTCTTTCATCTCATGGCGTATGAAACCCAAGGAACTCGATGGAAGTCAAAGAGTTTCTTGGCTTAAACAAAGAGTCTCCTTGGTTAAGCCAAGGGACACATTGGATAGAAGAATCATTATGAGAGGGATTGGGCTGGTATACAAAGGGACACAAACCAAGGGGCACTCCACACCCCTTGGCTGACTCCATCTCTTGCACCCAAAGAGATTTCTCTCCTCTTCTCTCTCTTCCATTTCCAATTCTATACTTGGTGAATCTTTGAAGAGCAAATGAAAAAGAAGGATTAAGGAAGACAAAGACAAACCAAAAGAAAAGAAAGAGACGGGAAAGAAGGTATGTGTAGAGGTTTAACAACATTGATATAAGTTAAAAGAAACCATGGATTGGCCATGGTGTGGCCGAACCTATGGGTTCCCCATTTGGTTGGAATGGATGACCAAGTTTTGTTAAGGCCATGGAATTAAAAATCCATTCAAGGAATGATTATAGGATTGAAACAAACAATCAAAGGATTGAATTCAAAAAACCATGTTATAATAGTACAAGGGTTGGATAGATTATGGAAAAGACCCTAGCCTTGGCTAGAGGGTAGAGTAAACTCACTAACAGTTATATGAATGATAATATCTATGTTTAAAAGTGATAAGGAATGAATTTCATGAAGAAGGGCCAAGCCATATATGCAAACAGAGAAGACTGACAAAAGTCAGTAGACCGAATCTCTGGATTAGTCAACTAAATTAGTGCTGGCCGAACAGAAAAGGGTTATCTGGGAGTTTCAACCGATTGAATCTTATGATTCAGTCGACTGAACATGGATTGGATTAAAATATATGGGGTTTATTGATGTTTCAGCCGACTGAATCTTTGATTCTGCTGACTGAATATAGACGTGCAAAACAAATAAGGAATCTAGTGTCTTTCAGCTGACTGAATCTATGATTTAGTCGATTGAAGGTATACTTACCAAACACGTAATCGGTTGATTGATGATTCAGCCGACTGAATGTATATTGGCCGAACACACACATGATCTTATCCAAAGTCAGCCGACTGATTCTGTGATTCAGTCGACTGAAAATGGATTGACAGAGAACACAGAAGGTTTGACCCAAAGTCAGTCGATTGAATCTATGATTTAGCCGACTGAAAGGTTACGGGTCAAGTATATACAGTACCGAGTTGTGTTTCAGCCGACTGAATATCTGTGGGTAAAGTAGAGAATAGTAATTGGGCTTGATTCAGTTGACTGAATCCCTGATTCAGTCGACTGAATTGAAAAGTTTAAATTTTAGATAATTATCCAGATGCTACTGTTTATCTGGCAGAATGTAAGGAATGATGAAAATTAAATGGATAATCAAATTGATATATGTACATGATTGAATTTAATAAAATAAAGGGATTTACAAAAGGGTTTGCGATTCGTTTCGACGTGATCATTAACGTTATCTTCACAATACAGCAAAGATAGTATACTGGACATTGGTAGGATTCATACCTTATTGAAACACTTGGATTATATATGTTACTGGCTTATTTACAAATATGATGATCTACTTTGGTTAAACAAATGGTATATGTATTTGAATTGATTTTCAATGGTATTATGTAATTTGATATGAAATGGCATTTTTGCATTCATTACCTCATGCATAGCTTGGGAGGGAATACTTGTGACCAGCAAGTCAAGTTATGAACGGTCTAGACATGACTTAGGGCTTGAGACTAGCTTGTATGAAGCTATGTGAACTATTGATATGTTGGCCTTGTCCAGGATTGCTAGGAATGAGTACGACGTAGTCTGGGCCAAAGAACTCCTAGGGTAAATAGTTCCGAAACCCTGCATAGAAGGGAGGAGTCCACACTCCCTCGGTAATTCCTATTAACATATGTGGAGAGGTATAATAGTGGCCTGGTGATGCCGTCACAGAACACTACGGACGTAATTGGCCAAGGGAACACCTTGATATGATGATTTATCAAGGAAACTATTTATATATGATGTGATGGGATATGGAATTGGGTGAGTGATCATTTGGCATTAACACCCATGACATGATGCATAAGTAAGCATGATTTGATATGGACATAATGCATAATTTTGACTATGTAACACCTTGGATTTTCAAGTTATGAATACATATATATATATATATATATATATATATATATATATATATATATATATATATATATATATATATATATATATATATATATATGTGAAAATTGCCCATTTAATTTGTGAACTAATGGATATGGACCTTAGATGGGTAAGGTGTTGGGTCAATTACCCAATTAAGACCCAACGGACTGTGGATATGGTTCAATTGAAATAAATGGGTGAGATTTATTTAATTGGGTCAAGATTGTCAATTAGGTTAAATGCCCAATTGGGACCCAATGGGTCATGGTTGACTTGGTTGACCACCAAGTGAGTTCAAACTTAATTAATTGGGGCTGACTTAAGTTGGAAATGGAATCAAATAATTGAGTTGATTTTAAGTGAGTTAAGTGAGTTGAGTTAAAGAGATGAGTTGAGTGGAAGTTAATGGGACTTTCATCT
Organism: Chimonanthus salicifolius; assembly: GCA_013350335.1. Lineage (NCBI taxonomy): Eukaryota > Viridiplantae > Streptophyta > Magnoliopsida > Laurales > Calycanthaceae > Chimonanthus > Chimonanthus salicifolius. The sequence continues at coordinate 26,261,592 of CM023541.1, read as the reverse complement.
TAAGTGAGTGGAGTGGGAAGATTAAGAGTTTTGTTGTTTCAAAAGACACCTTCAAGGGTCACACGTTGGAGGGGGAGTTTCATCTCATGGGATGAAACTCCAAATGTATCATTAATGGGGAGGTGGATGGTTTTGTTGATGTTACACAAGGTTACACAAGGCACACGTTGGAGAGATGGAGGGTTTCCATCTCAAGATGGAAACCCAAGGGTCAAACGGTGGGAGTGTTTCATCTCATGAGATGAAACCTCCAAATGGAACAATAAGGAGGGAGGTGAAGGGGCATGGGAGTTACAAAAGAGCATCACCAAAGGACACCACCTTTGGTCGACCCTCATTGATCAAGAAAAGACTTTGGTTTCAATTCACTCTCTGTCTCTCTCTCTTGGCCGAACCACCCCTCAAGGACAAGAACACTTAGAGTATTTTCATCTCAATCTCTCCCTCTCACCCAAGGTCGACCACTCTCATTGACAAAGGGAGAACACTTAGAGTTTTATCTCAAATTTTCTCTCTTTCTCCCTCTCTCAAACCTACCCCTCTTGGCCGAACCACTCCTAGAGATTTTATTAAGATTAATCTCGGCCAAAGATCAAAAATGAAGGAAGAAGAGGCTAAGGAAGTAAAAGATCGGAAGAGCAAGAAGGAGTGAAAGAAACCATTGGAGTCACGGAATTGGTAAGTACTTGATAGATTTTTATTAAGTAAGAAAAGATGATCAAGGATCATGGTTTGGCCCTTGCATGGCCAAACCCTAAGGTTTTATGTATAAAAACCATTAAGGACAAAGGAAGGGTTGGATGAAGTTCGGCCATGGTGTATGGCCGAACCCCATCAAAAGATCAATCATGAATGTATCATTCAGTTTAATGGAAATGATGAACCATACGGTTCGGCCATGTTGTATGGCCGAACCCCATGGAAAGAATATTAGTGTTTATCAAGGATTTTAAAGGGTTTAAATGGATGTATGTTGGTGAAGAACCTTAGACCATGGGTTCAGCCATGGAGTATGGCCGAACCCCATAAAGAATTATTGAATTATTTACATGTATCTAGACCATGAAGATGATGGAGAAATGTGGTCATCTTAATAGGTTTTTAAATATGGAAGATGATGTTTTAAAATGAGAAACCTAAGTGTATGATTAAACACCCCCCCACCCCATGGAGGGACTTGGATTATGGATCTAAATGTTGTAACTGATGCAAAGGGAGGATGAAGATAAGACATCATGGGTTCGGCCATGATGTATGGCCGAACCCCATGAACCATGTTAAAAGATCATTTAGAGATCTATTTATGATTAAATAAATGAATGATTATGCTAGGAGATGGAAGGTTTAATTATGGGATTTTATATTGATGGATCATTTATGGATCCATGCATGAAGTGTTTAGTCATGGATCTATGTTTTGGACCTAAACAAAAGGGATGGAAATAATGGGAAAGAAGTAAATATGAGTAAAATGAAAGATCATGGGTTCGGCCATGGTGCATGGCCGAACCACATGGGGAATGTTTTTGTGGACTTGGGTGGTTATTAATGTTAAATGATTAATCTATAAGTGATTAGATTAATGAAACAAAGATGGCATGATCTTCGACTTAATTTAAAAGATCAAAAGATTAAAAAAAAAAAGGGCACAAAACCAAGGGAGTGAGGTTCGGCCATGTTGTATGGCTGAACCCCACTAAGGTGTATTTTGTGGACTTAGGGTTTTTAAAATGATTTACTTGGATGTGATTGGTTGAATCAAAAGAGGGACCAAAATCAAGTGAGTGAGGTTCGGCCATGTTGTATGGCCGAACCCCACTAAGACATGTTTATGGACTTAAACATGTTTGGAAATCAAATGGAACATGTGTTTGATTAATTGATACGAAATAAGGTAACGGGATCTCACAAGCGGTTTACGATCGGCTTGACGCGATCGGTGAGCAGTTTCGGACAAAAATGCAAGGACACACTAGTGGTCATTGGTAAGATTCCTACCTCTTTGAAACCATAGGACATGTAATATGATTTTAGTTCATGTTTTTGATGAGTTATTTTGCATGAACTGTTATGTTTCAAATATGGAAGTTTTATGCTATGATTTATACTATTACATAGCATGTGGACATTTGCATCTCATGCATGGCATGGGAAGGATGATTTGTAACTGGAGACCACGCTCCGTCGGGGCGTTCATAAGGCATCCGTGGGAAGACCTTGATGTGCATTATCCATCAAGAAGTAACCAGAGACCACACTCCGTCGGGGCATCAGTAAGGCAAGTGTGGGGATATGAGGTGATTCCATCAAGAAGACCTTTTGTGATTGTGTTATGGCTAATGGGTGGGACTCAATGCATATGACACCCACGGCATGACATTGCTTTACATGGTTTTGGTATTATGTTATCTAGGTGTTATTTTTACTAACCCATGTGTTAACCCTACTTGGAGTACCTACTGGGCGCATTGTCTAACACCCTATTTCTACCCTAGTTGATGACACAGGAATTGAACAGAACGATGAACGTAATCGGAGCCAAGCTTAGGAACTTGGATGTTTTAGTTTCAATTTTGTTTAAGTTACTCATGAACAATGTAACTTGGGTAGATAGCTTTTGGGCATGTAATAACTTAGATTATTTGCTATGGTTTGAATGATTTATTTTGGATATTTAAGTTAAGATAATTATGGTTAAGACATGGACTACTTTGCCATCTAAAATGGAATAGAATTAGGATTCTATTACAATTCCGCATTTATGATTTATTCCGCATGTTAACTTGAGTACGTGCGAACCATTTTAGTGGACTTGGTCCACGTACACGTATGGTTGGCCAGTTAAGGGTCGGGCTTTAAAAGTTCGGACTTAGCTCGCATCGTGACGTCCCCGCTTTCTCTCACTCTTTTATTCCAAAAAAAAAAAAAAAGACTCTGATTTTTGGTGAGTGAAAAAGGGCAGGGCGTTACAGTTGGTATCAGAGCGAAACGGGAAGGTTGAATCTTTCAAAGTAAGATTAAGACGGTATCATGTCTCACTGACAGATAAGATTCCCAACTGACCAACTCTTCGGAGTCCGCTGCACGGGGGCCGGATTAATTTACTTCGTTAGAATCAGATTGAAACATTCAATCTGAGAACAACAAGGAATGATAGCAAAGGAAGTACAGTCACAATAATTGGATTTATCAAACATAGCAAATTAGGAGATATTTCCCCGATATTCCCAAATTGAGAAACAAACACTTGATACTTAGGAAATTTCCCCAAAAACAAATAAATACAAAGAGGGCTTATTTGGTAATCTCCCCAAAATGTGAAAACACGAACTTTATGATGAAACTAAGTCAACAATGTTTTTCAATGACTTAGGAAAAATGCCTCCGAGAAGAAGAAGAACCCGACAAAATCCACATGGGGATGAAGAGGAGGTGCAACAACCTCATCCTTTAGAGGAACAAAATAGCGTGAACATACCCGTAGTGCCTCCCGAACTACAAAACATGTTCCAAGCAATGGTCACTTCTGTTCTTCAACAGCACATGAACGGAAATGGGACCACCAGCAAGGCCAATGACAGGAGGATGGTCAGGGATTTCCAGCAACAACGTCCCCCTTACTTCAAAGGGAAAGAAGGGCCTGTCAGAGCAGAAAACTGGTTGAAGAAAATTACTCAGATCCTGACCCTACTAAAGATCTCGAGTCATGAAGACAAGATATTGCTGGCTACATCACAACTGATTGATGATGCTGGTAAATGGTGGGAGTTGATAGAGAAACAGCGAGCGCTCATTCCGGAAAAAGAAAGGACTGCAATGACATGGGAGCAGTTCTCAGCTACATTTTTGGACCACTACTTCCCCGAGGAGGAGAAGGAACGCCACACTCAAGCGTTCCTATCTTTGGTACAAGGCACCATGACGGTGGTGGAGTACCATCAGGAGTTCTTTAGTCTGTCCTGTTATGCCCTATATATGGTGGATACAGAGTACCGAAGGGCTCGCAAGTTTCAACGGGGCCTTCGACTGAGCATTAGGCCAAGGTAACCATCTTCAAGGCAGCTACATTGGCAGAGGTGGTCAGCAGGGCCACCATAGTGGAGCAAGAGATGGCCGAGGCAGTGCAGTTTGACAACCGCCGAAATCAGAGTGGGGGAGGTACATTTCGTCCCAACAAGAGGTTTCGACCTAACTTGGGGAGACCCTCACATTCCACTGGGTCAACAGGGGGCTTTCATCCCAACCAACCTTCCCCATCAGCATCTGTCTCTCAGGTTCCCCGAGTTGAGGGCACCTGTTTCCATTGTGACCTGCAGGGCCATTTCAGGAGGGAATGCCCACAGCTTAGCAGACCCTCTCATTCTAGGGGTTCATTTTGCCCACTAGCCAGACCAACTCATTCACGAGGAACCAGGCCATACAATCAGGTGGGATGGGCACCTAACGCTACAGGATCTGGATGACTATTTACTTTAACTCCTCCAGCAACAATGGATCACTCCGTGATTCAAGGTATGGCAATAGTCAGTAGTTCCTATGACTTTGCATTATTTGATTCAGGAGCATCCCACTCCTTTGTATCTGCTTGCATTCATATCAGCTACTGGCTCATTAGTACAAAAACTGTCCACATCACTCACTATTGTATCCCCCATTGGAGACACATCATTGGGGCTTATATGCACAGCAGTGAACACTGAACTCGCTGGATTCAGATTTGAGTTCAATTATCTGGTACTCGATATGACTGAGTACAATATCATCTTTGGCATGGACTGGTTGGCTAGCTTTCAGGGCCAACATTGATTGCCATCTTCGCAGGGTGAAATTTTGGTCACCCGAGGGAAAACAATATGTAGTACATGCTGACAAACTGAGCATCCTCTATAAGAAGAAGACTGCATGAAGGGTTGAATCAGCTGGTATTGAACAGTATCAGATTAAACAAGGCACCAATGGCTGAACTTTCGGTGATAGTAAAAGACTACGTGGAATGTATTCCCAACAGAACTCCCTCGCGTGCCACCCATGAGGGAGATTAATTCTGAGATCAAGCTATACCCTGGCACTGCTCCAGTGTCATTGCCACATTACCGGATGGCACCAGCTGAGATGTCCGAGTTAAAAAAAACAGATTGATGAACTGCTCAGACTGGGATGCATCCAGAACAGCACATCGTCTTGGGGAGCCCAGTGTTATTTGTGAAGAAGAAGGACGGTACACTCCGTATGTGTGTGGATTACCGAAAACTGAACTAGCTAACTGTCAGGAACAAGTATCCTCTACCAGGATCGATGATCTATTCGATCAACTTAGGGGTTCCAGCCACTTCTCAAAGATTGATCTGATGTCAGGCTACCATCAAATCCGATTAAGGATGAGGCTATAGAGAAGACAGCCTTCAGGACACGGTATGGACTATATGAGTTTGTAGTCATTCCGTTTGGACTCACCAATGCACCGGCTGTGTTCATGGATTCAATGAAAAAGATCTTCCATCCTTACTTGGATCAGTTTGTGATTGTATTTATTGATGACATCCTGATCTATTCCAAAAGTCAGGAGGAACATACTGAGCACCTGCGAATAGCCCTGGATACCTTGAGGAAGAACCAGCTATATGCCAAAGCAAGCAAGTGTGAATTTTGGCTATCTGAGGTCAACTTTTTGGGGCATGTTATATCAGCAAAAGGTATAGCAGTGGGCCAGGCTAAGGTGGCAGCAGTGAGAGAAAGGAAAGCACCGAAAAATGTGACTGATATTCTAGCTTCTTGGGTTTGGCTGGTTACCATAGGAAGTTTATCATGGACTTCTCCAAGATTGCATCTCCACTTACCCGACTCACTCAGAAAGGAGTCAAATTTGAGTGGTCAGATGTGTGCAATCGGAGATTTGAGGAATTGAAGGACAGACTTACAACTGCTCCTATCCTGATTTTTCCAGAAAGGGGCAAGGGCTATGAGGTACAATGCGATGCTTTAGGAGAGGGACTTGGGTGTTCTCTCAGTCAAAGTCAGCGTGTGGTGGCTTATGGTTCAAGACAGTTGAAAATACATGAAAGCCTTTATCCCACGCATGATCTGGAACTAACCGCAGTGATAAAGTATTGCATGTGACATCAGAAGCCTGGATCATAGGATCGATCATTGCTTGAAATAAGGACGAATTAAAGAAAGCAAATTTTCACATCTCAAGGAGGAAGATGATCTATAGCGTCACCGATTGATCATCACTGCCGATCGATTAGTGCTATAGGCTGGCGATCGATCGGTGCTGTCGACCGATCTACAGTGACTGACCAGCAGTGACATGTCGCTGGATGTCGATCGATCGGCCAGAGAGAAGACATTTCTAACAGTCTGGACTCTAAGTGATCGATCGGCCAGAGTCATAATGGCCTGTATGATTTATGGACCTTAAAATTTTGGACTTTAGTGATCTTAAAATTATGGATTTTCCTCTTATGTTTTTGACAAATCAATCTACAATAATAAGTAAAGTCATTATTATTTGGCCTAATACCATATTATGATATGAATTGGTTAGTCACGAAAGTGGCCCAGTCAGAATGTGTTTGGACATCAGGTCATATAACTGTATTCAAATACTCTTCTCAAGTGTTGGATAATGATGACTTTACTGTAACACCCCGATTTTTCAAAGATATAAATATTTACAAAAATGCCATTGGAATGGTAAATTAGGTGGTTATTTGGGTCAAAGGATCCAATTGGGACCAAATGGGTCAAGGTAGACTTATTTGACCATTGGGTGAGCTCAATTTTAATTGGGTTAGGTTGAATTGATTGGGAATTAAATGAAGGATAAATGGGTAGGCTTGATGCAAATGTGTAAACCACATTTAAATGGGTAAACCACCCATAAATGGGTCATGGCGTCAAATTGGATCAATGAGCTAAATTGAGACCCAATGGGTCGAGTTGACCATGGTTGACCGTATGGACCACCAAGTGAACTCAAAAGGTGAGTCAAATCATGTTGAGTTGGGGCTGAAGTGAGTTGGATTTGAATCAAATAATGAAGTTGACTCAAGTGCATTAAATGAGTGGTATTAAATGGGGTGAGTGAAATTCCGTTACTAGAAGTATGCACGACTTAGAAGGGGTGAATATGTCGGTTTTCAATTTTAGTTCCCTTTTAAAAAATAAATCAGATTTAACAATATGTGCAGTGGAATAAACGTGTGTGCAAGTGATAAACAAATGAATCAAACCATTAATACAAACCACACATGCACAATGATATATAGTGGTTCGGTTCACCTGAACCTACATCCACTGTTGGACTCACCCTCTCTAGGGCTATCCCAAATATACTATGTATGGGTCTCACACCCAAATAGTACAACCTAGTTTTTGATAGAGGTTCAACCCAATCGGTCTAATCTTCTACACCTATTTTTTAGAGTGGTTCGAACACACTGTTCTAATCCACTTTACAATGTTTGAAATAACACAAAGAAGAAATACTTGCCTTTGGCCTTTACCGTTTTCCTTTAAGCTCTTTCTTCTTTACTGAATCTGTGTGCTCCTTTCCATTAGTTTAGCTCCATCAAAATGACTATCGGCACAGCAGTATAGGACAAGGGTATGACTAGTTTTATAGTCCTATATGAACACATTGCTCTTCATTAGGATTGGGGTATTGATTACCCAAACATTCACTAAGAAGAATGATGAAGAAAGGTGTCTAGAGGGTAGGCTGACTGATCACACACTGTAATCTTATTCCTGAGTTTTTTCTGTGTGTATTCGGTACTTAAAACAGCCCCTTACTGTTATTTTATAAGCAGTTTTAAGGAGTGCAATAAGTCACGCCAGCGAGGCCTCGTTGCTTCTGATGAGGCCTCGCTAGAGGTAATTCTAGAAAGACAGCTTGCAGTTTTGCTGTAAGTCACGTCTGAGAGGCCTCGCTGATTCTGACGAGGCCTCGCCAGCGGTATTTGCTGGAAAGACAGCACACATGTGCTGTGTCAATGATTCAGCCAGATATCAATCAGATATCAGCCACCTCATCTCCACCGTGCATGACTTGCAAATCATTTATCTTAACCACTAATCAAGGACTTGATGAGAATATTGCAAGGTGGATTATAAATCATGGAGGAGCCTTTCCATAATTTTTATGGACAGCTCCCCAAGGATATTCAAATTCAAACTTAAGAGAGGTGGTAACATCTCACCATGGATAAATTTGTTTACCATAATAAGCTTCCAATCAATTTACCATAATTACCCATCTCACCATGTGGATAATTTTATTTACCATAATAAGCTTCCAATAAATTTACCATAATTACCTCTCAATTAAACAGTCACAGATTTTAACTTTCTAAAACTGTAAGAGACTGAGTCAGCTCGACACAGGGTCAGCTAGACTCAGCTCAGCTCAGCATAACTGGCTGCGAGGCCTCGACAGATTGCATTAGGCCTCGATGCTGAAAGTCACTTATTTAATTTATTTTCCAATTGACTTCTAGGTATATGACTTAGCCTAAGGTCTCCTATGGTTCACTTACCTGTGTGCCAATATCGTATTCGGTGTAGACGCTTCAACTCCATAGTAGATCTTCTTATTCATCCAAGGCAAGTTCAACTGAGTCACGTAATTGACAATAAGGGTTACTCGGACGAACCGGGGCACTTACAGTGAGTTGAACTAATGAGTTGGGTGAGTTAAATTGGAAACCAAAGAGACCATTATTTCAAGGAGTCAAGTGGGAGGTGAGGAGTTGCTTTGATCTCAAAGACTCCAAAACAAACTCCCCCACACGTTGGTTAAATGGGAAGATTCTTCCATGCATGAAACCCCCTCCCCCCCCCCCCCCAACATGGGGTGTTAATGGGAATCAAGAGGAGATGGACGGTCTCTTGGGACACAACAAGAGTTGCAGCCGATTGGTCATGGGAGATGAAGGGACATGAGGTTTCATCTCAAGGATGAAACCCCCAAAGGAATCATAAAGAGGGAGGTGAAGAGACATGATGGTTGCAAAGGGTGCCACCAAGGGACACCACCTTTGACCGATCCTTATCAACCAAGGAAAAGGTTTGGATTTCATTTTCACTCTCTCCCTCTCCCTCTTGGCTGAATCACTCTCTCCTCCTCTTGGCCGGCCAGCATTGTAAGAGAAAGAGATCAAAGTTTCCACTCAAGGCCGCCCACCCTCAAGTCAAGGACTTGGAGTATTGACCGTCCCAAGTTTCTTTCTCTCTCTCAATTCAAACCTACCTCCACCTTGGCCGAACCAGTCTTGGTGTTTTCACCATTGATCAAAGCACACAATCAGCTAAGGACTAAGGGAGCAAGAAGGAAGGAAGCAAAGATCAAAAGCAAGAAGGAGCCAAGGAAAATTGGAAGAGTGTGGATTGGTAAGTACTTCATTAGGTTTTGTTAATTATCATGATCAAGGATCATGGTTTGGTCTTTGGCCAAACCCTAAGTTATAAGTGTAAGAACCTTCAAAGATAAAAATGGTGGATGAAGTTCGGCCATGGGTATGGCCGAACCCCCATCAAAGAAGGTGATCATGCTAACCTAATTGTATGAAGAAAAGTAAATAACCATGGAGGGTTTTTCCGATATTTTAAAAGGGTTCTAAATCATGGATTTGAATGTCATGATTTGGCCATGTTATGACCGAATCCATCAAGGGTTTAAACCTTGGATGGTGAGGTATAAAATGGATAAAAAGAGGATCATAGTGTTTGGCCACTTTGGATGGCCGAACCCCATGAAATAATTTGGTTATGTTGATAGTTTTTGAAAGTCAAAAACCATGCAATATCATGGACATTTTTAGAGGTTTTAATTAGACATAAGATGTATGTTAAAGGGTTCAAATCATAGGTCATAGGGTTCGGCCACTTTGGATGGCCGAACCCCATGAAAGTAATTTGATTATTGTATGGTTTTTGAGAGATAAAAACCATACAATGATGGAGGTCTTTTAGGTGTTTTAAAAAGGGGGCTAAGACTAATGTTTTGGGTCGGCTATGGGATGAGTGAACCCTATTGTTTTTATGGCTAAGTTACAATGAATGAACTATGTATAAGTATTGGGAGTTTTGCATCAAGAGATCCATAGGGTTCGGCCATGTGTATGGCCGAACCCCATGGGTCATTATATGGGTGTTTAGAGTTAAGAATATGCTTAGAAATTATAAATGGATTTTTAGTATGTAAGGAGATGGAAACAAAGAACCATAGGGTTCGACCATATGTATGGCCAAACCCCATGGAGTGATGCTGATGGACTTAAGCATTTGTGGAACCATGAAGATGATGAAAGATTAAGGGATAGTTAATTACATGGATTGATGGGTAAGTAACCTCATGAATGAAGGATTGAAATAGACCAAGTTTGAGATAGTGAGGTTCGGCCGTGTTGTATGGCCGAACCCCACTAAGGTGGATTGGTTATATGGACTTTGATTATTAAGCAAAGATTAAGCATTGGTGGGTCTAGTGGCAAAACCGTAAATACAAGCCATAATGTAAAAATGGAAGGAAAGATTAAAGGACTTGAAAAGAGGGGTCCAAAACCAAAGTGGTAAGGTTTGGCCATGTGGTATGGCCGAACCCTACCAAAGTGTGTTTGAAGTGTGAGGTGGTTTAATGTGATTAAATAAAAAGAAAGGACAAATTCAAAGTGGGTAAGGTTCGGCCATGGGATATGGCCGAACCCCACAAGTTGGTTTTTGGGACTTAGATTTAATTGGAAATTATATAGATATTGTCTTGACGTGTTAATATATAAACAAGGTGACGGGACCTCACAAACGGTGCAAGACCTTGAGCAGTTGCCGGATTAAGAAGCAAAGGACACTTGAGCGGTCTTTTGGTAGGATTCCTACATCATTGAAACCATGGATATGTATTATGTACTTTTGATGATTTTATTTCATGTTTGATAAGTTATTTTGGTATCAAACAATATGTTGCAATTATGGGATTTTCATGCTATGTTGTGTAATATTCTGTAGCATGATTAGCATTTGCATCTCATGTATGGCATGGGGGGGATGTTATGTAACTGGAGCCCACACTCCTTCGGAATGTCCGTAAATCGTGAGGAGTAATTTGATGAGGAGAATACTATCAAGAGATGAGAATACTATCAAGAAATTATATGTATGTGATGGGTGGGACTCATTGCATAAGACATATGCTAGCATGGCATGGCATTGAATCGGCATGATATGATCTTTATTATCATACAAGTTTACTGGTTTTTACCTGTATGATTGGATCTCTGTTATCATACGTGATTTTAGATACGATGTTTTATAAGTATGATATGGTATATTATATCTGGATTTTATATACTAACCCATGTGTTAGCCCTAATCGGAATACCTACTGGGTGCGTTGTCTAACGCCCTACTTCTACCCTAGTGGATGACGCAGGAAAAGGAAAGGCAAAGGCCGAGGATCGCGAAGAAAACCAAGCGTAGAAGTTTGGATATCTGAATGGAATTTATATATATGGATATTTTGTTTATGTTTGCAAGGATATGTAATAACTTGGAATATTGCTATGGTTTGTGAATAGTTTGGATGATGGTTAATTGATTTAAGTAATTTTGGATAGATGACTTGTACTTTGCTATCTAAACAGTTTAGTTCCGCATATTTGATTTATTCCACAATCAGTTATGTATATTCCGCAAGTTTTACTTAGTTCTATGTGTGGTTTGGTTTTCATGGACTCTGTCCATGCACACATAGGTTTGGCCAATTAAGGGTCGAACTTTGGAAGTCCAGACTTAGCTCGCGTTATGGCGCTCCCCGCTCTCTTCCACTCTACTTATTTAAAAAAAAATAGACTCTGATTTTTGGAAGGTTGGAAAAGGGCTGGGCGTTACATTTAAGAATCGTAAACCCTTATCACAAAGCTATTAGACCGTTCTGAGTGGTTAAAGGATTAGGATAGGATGATTGGCGGGTACCTATGGTTGGTATTTGTCTGGATTCCCAAAGGTGACGGCAGTATTTGATTGTTTGTACTTTGTTGGTCAATCCTATCGGTGATTGGGAATCACCATAATGAAATGGTGTGCCATTAGATCACCCAAAGGTGGATCCCGGTAGCACTGTTTTCTAATGAAATGGTGTGCCATTATTTAAGTGAGCATGAAATTATGTAATTTCTGCTAATTTCTGCAGCATCTCTCCCTATTAGACTGCACGTGCAAGCTTCATCTGTCCCCTTATTGACTGGACTTAATTTCTCTGAATGGAAAGCACAAGTCGAGTTTCACCTTGGTGTGCTCGATCTTGATAAAACATTAATTTCTGATAAGCCTACTATTACTGGCACAAGTACGACTTCTGAAAAAAGGTCATTGAAGCATGAAACAGGTCAAATAGACTCAGCGTCATGTTCATACACATGATAGTGGCAAATAACATCAATACTTCACTACTCAAAACTGAAAGTGCTAAGGAATACCTCCAAAATGTTGAAAATAAATTCAAAACAGCGGACAAGTTCTTAGTAGTGATACTTATGGACAAACTGACCACCATTAAGTTCGATGGAGGCCGTGGCATGTATGAGCATGTAATGGAGATGACAAATATTGCTGCTCTACTGAAGAATTTGGGGAGGAGTGTTGATGATACTTTCCTTGTCCAATTCATTCTGAATTATATGCCTCCTTAGTATGGGCCATTTTAGATAAATTACAATACTATGAAAAACAAATGACAAATCAACGAACTGTTAAACATGTTGATTGAAAAGGAAAACAAACATAAGCAAATGGGACAACATTCACTACATCTGATAAATCAATAACCCAATAAGAAAATAGGATCGAAGCCTAACAAATTTAAGTAAGCCGGAAAGAAACCACATGAGCGCAGTAAGTATTCCGGGACTCAAAATCAGAGGACAGGTAGTGTGAGGTTCCACTTTTGCCAGAATCAAGGGCACTTCCAGAAAGACTGCCACAAAAGGATAGCGTGGTTCGAAAAGAAAGGTAATCATTCCATTTCTGTATGTTTCGAATTCAATCTCATTGAAATTTCCTCTAATACTTGGTGGCTTGATTTTAGTGCTACTACTCAATTTTCTAATACGATGCAGGGATATCTTACGACCCAGAACACTGACCCACGTAAAGCGTTTGTTTACATGGGAAACCGACAAAAGTTGCCAGTTGAAGCAATCGGAACTTACCGTCTTTTCCTCGACACTGGCTACCACTTTGATTTAGTTGATTGTCTTTTTGTTCCTTCTATTGCCAAAAACCTTATTTCAATTTCCAAACTTGATGTTAATCGTTATTACTGTAAATTTTGAAATAATGCATTCAGTTTATTTAACTGTTGTTCTTTTATTGGGTTTGAGTTATTGATTGATATTTACCATTTAAAACTTGATGATTCCTTTGCTAATTTTGTCCTAACCATGCATCATATTGTTGGTATTAAGCGTGGCATAATTATTGAAAATTCCTCTATCTGGTGGCATAAACATTTGGGACATATATCCCGCAAAAGAATTGAAAGACTGGTAAAGGATGGGATTTTCCCGATTCTTGACTTTATGACTTAGGTATGTGTGTGGAATGCATTAAAGGTAAGAAGACCAAACACAACAAGAAAGAAACCACAAGATCTAATGGATTACTTGAGTTGATTCATGCAGTTATTTGTGGCCCATTTGATGTTCCATCTTTTGGTGGAAAGACCTATTTTATCACATTTATTGATGATTTTTCGCGTTATTGTTATATTTATATGTTGCATGATAAATCTCTAGCAATTAACACTGTAGAGATATTTATCACTGAAGTTGAAAGGCAGGTAGATAAAAATGTGAAAATCATCAGGTCAGATAGAGGTGGTGAATATTATGGAAGGTATGATGAAACGGGTCAACACCTTGGGTCTTTTGCTAGACTACTAGAAAGTCGCGGTATAATTGGAGAATACATGATGCCCGGTAAGCCTCAGCAGAATGGTGTTGCTGAAAGGCACAATTGTACACTTATAGGATCACGTTATGTAATATCAATGTATCCATTTTGTTGTGGGATGTATGCATTAAGAATCGCAATGTACTTGCTTAATCGGGTTCTTAGTAAGTCAATTCCTACGACTCCTTTTGAATTGTGGATGGGAAGTAAACCCAGTTTGAGATACCTGTATATATGGGGTTGTCCTGCATATAACAGATCATCAAATTGTATGGCGATCACCCAAGGTAAATTGGCCATAGAAGACACTAGGTGGACTCCACACCTTAGGATGACCTTGCATGTGTTTAGAGATTACATCTGGGTAAATTAAATAGCCTAGTAGTTTGCTTGACACCATAATCAAAGCCTGAACTAAATATGAAAAATCATTGATTTTACTGTCATGCTGATACATCGTATCTAGCGATCAATTGCCTTTGATAGTGGACGTTCTATCGTGGTTATACGACCAATCTTCCTGGAAAACAAAGGTTCTGGTGTGGATGGTCTATCAAACACCTAAGGTCCTAGGAAATACATTCGTGGAGGAAATGCATCGCTGGGACAAGGCCGATACAATCGTGCACAATAATCAATCGCCAGGACTTCAGATAAAACATGGACTGTCATTCACAATCGTGTCTCAGGACGACCTACCGTGTAGATGATCCTTCATATGGGTACAGGGCCAATCTATCGCCCTCAAGATCAATTGCCTGGAACTTGGGTTAAATACTCACTAAAAAATACGCTCAGGCTCAGGACGATGCTTTTGTCTGGCAACAACCTTTCGTGTGGAATTGTGCACGATTAATCGGTCGCACGACTAATAGCCGAGACAAGACAGAATCACAGCGGGAGGACGACCAATCGCCTTGGGTCTGGATAGGACTTGACACTGGCAAATCAGGTTAGTCTCAGGCCTTCGCCATCTTGTAATCATTCGCCAGAAACACGACGATCAATCGTGTGGCACGATCAATCGTGTGTGACCACTTTCTATCCGTTGGAAGAATTTTTAATGCGCAACGGTCACTTCACAACGGAAAAATTGGAATGCATGATTGATCGTGAAGACTATCAATTTCCTGTGCCGAGATCTTTGAGCTCTCTATTTAAGCTCCGAAATTTGTTGAGGGAGAGCTTTCATTGTTACATTGAAAAAACGTGAGGAAAAATCTTGAGACTCCTCTCCTCCCTGACTCTCTCCAAGGTTGGGTGAATCTCAACAGTGGATGTAGGTTGTTTAACCGAACCACTATATATCGGTTATCTTTGTACTTGATTATATGTGTGTGTGATTATTAATTGGTACATCCCTTGTTCACACATTGTTGCATCTTGATTAACCTTACCACTTCAAATCATTAAGTATTTGTTAATCAAAAAAAATTTAAAAGGACTAAAAAATTGGGGATTGTTTTATTCAACCCCCCCCCCTCAACCCCCCCTCCCTCCCTCCCTCCCTCCCTCTAGACAATTGGGCTCTAGAACTTGGGGACTTTCAATTGGAATCAGATCCTTGTGCTCTTTATAAGGATCTATCTATCTGAGTTAATCTTCGGTGCTAGAACGATGTCTTTTGCTAAAAGATCATTCATGCCAAGTTCCTCCATCTTTGCACAATCAAATATTTTCTCGTGGAAAGGAAAAATGGAGAATCTTTTTGTTTCTCTTGATGAAAATGTTAAAGAATCAGTCATCAAGATCACCAAGTCCATGCACAAAAGTGCTTTTTGGAATTCAAATGAACATGACAAGTCCTCTAGTGAAAAGAAGAATGATATTTGGATCTCATTGAAAATGAATTTCTTGAGAATATTTCTATGGATAATTCAAACTCACCATGTTTTCTAGATGTAGATGTTTCTTTGGATACCCTTGCTCCTTTAAATTCTAGTGCATGCAATGTGATTTGCATTCAAGAAAATGGTGACTCACTCAAGAAAGAAGTGGAGCATACATGAAAGTTTAGAGATTGCTTCAAACTTGGAGAATCTTGGTGAAGGTAAATCATTAAACATATTTGGAGCTTCCATCAAATCTGAACAAAACGAATCTATTAGTGAATCAGAGGATGATGATAACACTGATGACCTTCTTGAATCGTATAATGCTTTGTACCTTGAGAGCATGGATTTGGCTAAGAATATTCATAAACTTAGAAATGAGAATGTCAAACTCTCAACCCAACTTGAAATTGAAAAATCCGAGAAAGAGGGTCTCTCAGCTCTCAACAAAATTGAAAAACTCACATGATGAAATATTGATGTTGAGAGAAAATGAACAATCTTTTCAAGGAAGACTAAATTCATGTGAAAAGGATCTCAACAATCTCTTGGAAATGAAGAGATGCCTTGACGATAAAATCTTGATTTTGAGCTCAGATTTGGGAAAGTTGAAACATCGCACAACTCAATTTCAAGAAAAATTTACTCAAGGCTAGGAACAATTAGAAAAGCTCCTCAACTCCAGGAAAAAGTATAAGGATAAATTTGGGTTTGGTTACAATGAGGAAAATGACAACAAACCCAAAAATCCTATTACTTTTGTCAAAAGTAAATCCTCCATTCTCTAAACAATATGTGCTATTATTGTTGAAAATTCGGACATTTTAGATTTGAATGCCTTCTAAGGAAAAGTCATTTGAGAAAGCATTTTCTAGTGCCTCAATCAAATGTTGTGAATCATGGATGGCAAAGGAAAAACGAAAATCCAAATTTCAAAGCCTTGAATTAATGATTGAACATTATTTTGAAGGAATTGGTGATCCCAAAACTCAAAACTATCAATGGGAAGATTTATTACAAATCTGGCCAAAAGGTTCAACAAAAGGCCATGAGTACTTCCTGTCCTTATGAAGGGTTTCCAATGCAAAAAAGTCTCATGATTCATATGGCCTTAAATGTTGAAAGGCAATCAAAGTGGTTCTTGGATAGAGAATGCTCTCGACATATGAATGGCAATTGCTCATATATGTCGGATTTGGTTGATTACAATGGTCTTCCGTTGTATTTGGTGATGGCAATATGACAATCATTATTAAGAAAGGTACTTTGAATTTTTCATCATCAGCTATGTTAATGATGGTTTTCTTGTTGATCGTCATAAACATAATTTGCTTAGTATATCTCAGCTGTGTGCAAAAGATTAAGAAGATACCATCTGGAAAAATGATTTTAAAATATTTTAGTTCCCCGGCTTTGCCGAGTCCTTATGTTTGTCAATTCCATGACATAGGAAGAAGCACTTGCTTGAAGCTTGAAGAACTCAAGGTGATCAAGAAAGAAGATCATACTCTACCGGATTGAAGCTCATCGTTATGTCAATCACAAAAAACAGGTATGTGGCCATAGATGACTTTGGGTGGAACCCACAGCTTACAAAGGACCATCCATAGGCTTAGTTGCATATATTGGTAATGGACATAATAAACGTAGAGAGGAAACTTGACAGCAAATTGGAAGCGAACTTGGAAAAATATTTTAGTTCACTGTCAGCTCGACCAGTCATTCTCACCGACCCCTCGGCGGAGACAGGATCGATCCATTCTGCTCATAGACTGGTTGGCCAGATTGACAGTAGTTCTGGGTCATAGAACTGTCTCTTTGGGTAAGCATCTGATCCAAAGTCTCGTATGCACCGACCTCGATGATGAACCTAACAACCCCTAGTGGTCAATGACTCGTCGATGACAAACTTGTAAGTTATGGGCTTTGAACTCAATTGGGCTCTCGAGAAAACAAAAATCTCGGTATTTCAAGACCGATCGAGAGTACCAGGACCGACCCCTCTACAAAGGGCAACATGTTGTTCTGGGCAGGACAAGTTTCAGGACATGAAACTCTGTCTGGACGGTGTTGCCCCAGATTGAGACACTTTTATGGACCGACCACTCGGTGCCATGACTGTCGACCCATCGGTGACACCGACATGTCGACCAAAAATTAATTATGACGTTGGGAGTGCATTTAATGTGCAACGGTCGGGTGGTTGAACGGTAATACATATGAACACCGACCCATTGGTGCCCCTGACCTGTCGATACTGGACAGTTTGAAAAATTGTGTTACCTCCTCTATAAATATGAGAATTGTGTGATCATTTAATTATCTTCCTTGAACTGAAAAAATTCACACACACTAAGGAACGATCAACTCTTTTGTGCCTACACCTGAGAATCATATAGAACCAATCTATTGATTGAGTTGGTGAAAGAGAGAAAGAGATGAGAAAAGAAAAGATACCAACTAGGATAGAATCAGTTTCCTAGTCACCTTGAGATTGTGACTGTTCAACGACGGCTACAAGGCAGAGCTTCAGGCTTAAACTCGGGCACACATTAGGTGGATCTTTGAGAAACACACATCTTCGAGAAAGATCGACAAAGGCAAGTACTTATTGGCTTTAATTTTGTTTTAAAATCTTTACCCTGTTAAAGTAGATTAAGGAGGCTTGGCTCCGGAACCACAATAAAAAATCTAGAGCGTCGTCTTTGGTCCACGTGGTGGGTGGAATTGTAACGCCCCGCCTTTTTCCACTCTTCCAAAAATCAGAGTCTATTTTTTTCTTAAAATTAAAGTTGGAAGAGAGTGGGGAGCATCACGACGGGAGATAAGTTCGGACTTCCAAAGTCTGACCCTTAACTGGCCACCCATGTGTGCATGGACTATGCCCATGAAAACCGATCCACACATGGTACTAAATAAAACTTGCAGAATATACATAACTGATTGCGGAATAAATCAAATATGCGGAACTAAACTGTTTAGATAGCAAAGTACAAGTCATCTATCCAAAATTACTTAAATCAATTAACCATCATCCAAACTATTCACAAACCATAGCAATATTCTAAGTTATTACATATCCTTGCAAACATAAACAAAATATCCATATATATAAATTCCATTTAGATATCCAAACTCCTACGCTTGGCTTTCTTCGCAATCCTCGGCCTTTGCCTTTCCTTTTCCTGCGTTATCCACTAGGGTAGAAGTAGGCCGTTAGACAACGCGCCCAGTAGGTATTCCGATTAGGGCTAACACATGGGTTAGTATATAAAATCCAGATATAATATACCATATCATACTTATAAAACATCGTATCCAAAATCATGTATGATAACAGAGATCCAATCATACAGTTAAAAACCAATAAACTTGCATGATAATAAAGATCATATCATGCCGATTGAATGCCATGCCATGCTATCATATGTCTTATGTAATGAGTTCCACCCATCACATACATATAATCTCTTGATAGTATTCTCATCTCTTGATAGTATTCTCATTCTTGATAGTATTCTCATCTCTTGATAATATTCACCACCTCAAATTACTCCTCACGACTTACGGACGCCCCGACGGAGCGTGGGTCTCCGTTTAAAGTATCCTCCTAGTGGGACTCTCACCACCTAAGGAGGCCCCACAGTTGCATCACGGACATTCCAAAGGAGTGTGGGCTCCGGTTGCATAACATCCCCCCCATGCCATGCATGAAATGCAAATGCTAATCATGCTACAGAATATTACAAAACATAGCATGAAAATCCCATAATTGCAACATATTGTTTGATACCAAAATAACTTATCAAACATGAAATAAAATCATCAAAAGTACATAATACATATCCATGGTTTCAATGATGTAGGAATCCTACCAAAAGACCGCCCAAGTGTCCTTTGCTTCTTAATCAGGCAACTGCTCACGGTCTTGCACCGTTTGTGAGGTACGTCACCTTGTTTATATATATATCAAATCAGGATACTAATCATTTAATTTTCAATTAAATCTAAGTCCCAAAAAAACAACTTGTGGGGTTCGGCCATACCCCATGGCCGAACCTCACCCACTTTGAATTTGATCTTTCTTTGTTTTGGATCTATACCATCCAAATAACTTTATTTAAAAACCTCAACCTACTAACTATAACTTGGTGGGGTTTGGCCATACAACATGGCCGAACCTCACCATTTGGGTTTTTACCCCTCTTTCAAGTCCTTTGCTCTTTTTATTCATATTTACAATAATGCCACTAGACTAAGCCTTGTTTAATATTTCTAACAACTAATATCCATAAACATCCACCTTAGTGGGGTTCGGCCATACAACATGGCCGAACCTCACTACCTCAAACTTGGTCCTTTAGTCCTTTATACTTAAGACTAGTTACCAGTGTATCCATGTAATTAACTAGGCCTTGATCTTTCATCATCTTCATGGTTCCACAAATGCTTAAATCCATCAACATCACTCCATGGGGTTTGGCCATACATATGGCCGAACCCTATGGTTCTTTGTTTTCATCTCTTTACATACTAAAAATCCATTTATAATTTCTAAGTATGTTCTTATCCTTAAACACCCATAAAATGACCCATGGTATGGCCGAACCCTATGGTTCTCTTGATGCAAATCTTCCATCCTTTGTGTATGGTTCACATTCAACATTTTAACCATAATCTTAATATGGTTCAGCCATCCAATGACCAATCTAAAACATCAATTTTTATTCCAAATACAGCACTTAAAAACACTCATACATTGGTATGGTTTTTATCTCTTCAAAAACCATACAAAATTATCAAATCCTTTCATGGGGTTCGGCCATCTTGGCTGAACCCTATGACCCATGATTTGAACCCTTTAACATACATCTTATGTCTAATTAAAACATCTAAAAGTGTCCATCATATTGCATGGTTTTTAACTTACAAAAACCATCAACATAACCAAATTATTTCATGGGGTTCGGCCATCCAAAGTGACCGAACCCTATGATCCATTTTCAACCTCTTTTTTAACACTATCTTCCATGGTTTAAACCTTTAATAAATTCGGCCATACCATGGCCAAATCATGACATTTAAATCCATGATTTAAAATCCTTTACAATATCGGAAAAACCCTCCATGGTTATTTACTTTTCTTCATACAATTAGACTAGCATGATCACCTTCTTTGATGGGGTTCGGCCACCTCATCCACCATTTTTTATCGTTGAAGGTTCTTACACTTATAACTTAGGGTTTGGCCATTCAAAGACCAAACCATAATCCTTGATCATGATAATTAACAAAACCTAATGAAGTACTTACCAATCCACACTCTTCCAATTTTCCTTGGCTCCTTCTTGTTTCCTATCTTCCTTAGCCTCCCTTAGTCCTTAGCTGATTGTGTGCTTGATCAATGGTGAAAACACCAAAGGATGGTTAGGCCAAGAGATAGGTTTTGAGAGAGAGGGAGAGAGATGAAATTTTATGGTTTCTTTGTGATGAAATTCGGCCAAAGGGTGTGCTGCATCTCTTTTGTATATTAGCCCTCAAACCTCTCATTTACCCTCATAAATGTTGGTCTAACCAAGGAGTCTTTTGACACAAACCAAGGCATCCCTTGGTACTCCCAACATTGGGTCTTGGGTTTCCATCATGAGATGGAAACCCTCCAAATTCCCCATGTAATTCTTATCCCATTTCATTAAATCTTATGCATGGGAAACCACTCCATGCCATCAATGTGTGGTACTTGACTTTGTGGTGTTTGAGATCAAGGCAACTCCTCACCTCCCATTTGACTCACTTGAATTCAAGGTCCCTTTGGTTTCCAATTTAACTCACCCAACTCATTAGCTCAACTCACCCCATTTAATGCCATTCATTTAATGCACTTGAGTCAACTCCATTATTTGATTCAAATCCAACTCACTTCAGCCCCAACTCAACCTGATTTGACTCACCCTTTGAGCTCACTTGAGGGTCCACACGGTCAACCATGGTCAACATGGTCAGCTGACCCATTGGGTCCCAATTTAGCTCATTGATCCAATTTGGCGTCATGACCCATTTATGGGTGGTTTACCTATTTGAATGTGGTTTACACATTTGCATCAAGCCTACCCATTTATCCTTCATTTAATTCCCAATAAATTCAACCTAACCCAATTAAAGTTGAGCTCACCCAATGGTCAAATAAGTCTACCATTGACCCATTGGGTCTCAATTGGGTCCTTTGACCCAAATAACCATCTTGACCCAATTAGATGTACATTACCCATTTATTTTAATTTGAACCTTAACATATGTACATTGGATCTTAATTGAACAATGGGCCCCACCATTTTCTTATCCACAATCACATCTTTTTAATTCACCATTCCAATGGTATTTTCGTAAATATTGATATCTTTGAAAAATCGGGGTGCTACAGGAATTCCCAGCCAAATCAAATAGGTGGAATTCCTATTTTACATGTGGTGGGTGAAATTCCCAGCCAATTTTGTGAGTTGGAATTCTTGCTCTAATAGTAGATGTTTGTTAGGATACCCTTGCTCCTTGTGGTGACCTTGAAGGATTAGAGATTGCTTCAAACTTGGAGTATCTTGGTGAAAGTAAATCATTAAACATATTTGTAGCTTCCATCAAATCTGAACAAAATGAATCTATTAGTTTATCAAAGGATGATGATAACACTGATGACCTTCTTGAATCGTATAATTCTTTGTACCTTGAGAGCAAGGATTTAGCTAAGAAGATTCATAAACTTAGAAATGAAAATGTCAAAGTCTCAACCCAACTTGAAATTGAAAAATCCGAGAAAGAGGGTCCCTCAACAAAATTGAAAAACTCACATGATGAAATATTGATGTTGAGAGAAAATGAACAATCTCTTCAAGGAAGACTAAATTCATGTGAAAAGGATCTCAACAATCTCTTGGAAATGAAGAGATGCCTTGAAGATAAAATCTTGATTTTGAGCTCAGATTTGGAAAATTTGAAACATCACAAAACTCAATTTCAAGAAAAATTTACTCAAGGTTAGGAAAAATTGGAAAAGCTCCTCAACTCCAGGAAAAAGTATAAGGATAAATTTGGGTTTGGTTACAATGAGGAAAATGACAACAAACCCAAAAATCTTATTACTTTTGTCAAAAGTAAATCCTCCATTCTCTCAAAAATTATGTGCTATTATTGTTGAAAATTCGGACATTTAGATTTGAATGCGTTCTAAGGAAAAGTCATTTGAGAAAGCATTTTCCTAGTTCCTCAATCAAATGTTGTGAATCATGGAAGGCAAAGGAAAAATGAAAATCCAAATTTCAAAGCCTTGAATTAATGATTGAACATTATTTTGAAGGAATTGGGGATCCCAAAACTCAAAACTATCAATGGGAAGATTTATTACAAATCTGGCCAAAAGGTTCAACAAAAGGCCATGAGTACTTCTTGTCCTTATGAAGGGTTTCCAATGCAAAAAAGTCTCATGATTCATATGGCCTTAAATGTTGAAAGGCAATCAAAGTGGTACTTGGATAGAGAATGCTCTCGACATATGAATGGTAATAGCTCATACATGTTGGATTTGGTTGATTATAATGGTGCTTCCGTTGTATTTGGTGATGGCAATATGACAATCATTATTAAGAAAGGTACTTTGAATTTTTCATCATCAACTGTGTTAATGATGTTTTTTTTGTTGATCGTCATAAACATAATTTTCTTAGTATATCTCAGTTGTATGCAAAAGATTAAGAAGTTACCATCCAGAAAAATTATTTTAAAGTGTGTTAGTACCCCGGCTTTGCTGAGTCCCTATGTCAATTCCATGACACAGGAAGAAGCACTTACTTGAAGCTTGAAGAACTCAAGGTGATCAAGAATGAAGATCATGCTCCACCAAATTGAAGCTCATCGTTATGACAATCACAAAAAACAAGTATGTGGCCATAGATGACTTTAGGTGTGGAACCCATACCTTAGAGAGAACCATCACTAGGCTTAGTTGCATATATTGGTAATGGACATAATAAGGATAGAGAGGAAGCTTGACAGTGAATTGGAAGTGAACTTGAAATATGTCAGCTCGACTAGTAGTTCTCACCGACCCCTCGGTGGAGACAGGATCGACCCATTGTGCTCATAGACTCGTCAACCAGATTGACAAAGGTTTTGGGTCATAGAACTGTCACTTTGGGTAAGCCTCTGATCGAGAGTCTCGTATGCACCGATCTGAGGGTGATGAACCTAATGGCCCCTCGTGGTCAACTACTCGTCGATGAAAAACTTGTGAGTTTTGGACTTTGAACTCAGGTGGGCTTTCTAGAAAACATACATCTCGGTATTTCAAGACCGATCGAGAGCACCAGGACCGACCCCTCGATAAAGGGAGACAGGTTTTTCTGGGCACGACAAGTTTTGGGATATGAAAATCTATCTGCATGGTGTTGCCCCAGATCGAGACCCTCATTTGGACCGACCTCTCGGTGCAATGACTATCAACCCATCGGTGACACGGACCTATCGACCGGGAATTGATTATGCCGTTGGAAGTGCATTTAATGTGCAACGGTCGGGTGATTGAACGGTAATAAATATGAACACTGACCTATTGGTGCCCCCGACCTGTCGGTACTAGACAATTTGAAAAGCTGTGTTACCTCCTCTATAAATATGAGAGTTGTGTGATCATTTAATTATCTTCTTTGAACTGAAGAAATTCACACACTCTAAGGAACGATCAACTCTCTTGTGCCTACACCTGAGAATCATATACAGCCAATCTATTGATTTAGTGAAAGAGATAAAGAAAGAGGGAAATAAAAGATACCAACTAGGATAGAATCAGTTTCCTAGTCACTCTGATATTATGATTGCTCAACGACGGCTACAAGGCAGAGCGTCGAGATTAAACTCGAGCGCACATTGGGTTGATCTTTGAGAAGCACACATCTTCGAAAAAGAGCGACAAAGGTAAGTGCTTCTTGGTTTTAATTTTGCTTTAACACCTTTATCCTATTAAAGTGGATTAAAGAGGCTTGTCTCTGAAACCTCTTGAAAAAATCTAGATTGTTGTCTCTAGCACACGTGGTGAGTGGAATTCCCAGCCAAATCAAATAGGTGGAATTCCTATTTTACATGTGGTGGGTGAAATTCTCAGCCAATTGAGTGAGGTGGAATTCATACTCTAATTGTGAGGGTGTAAGTCCCCACTTAGTGAATTTGGAGATAGCTCAAGGTTGAGCTAGTCCTAACAGTGGATAAAGGTTGGCTAGCCGAACCACTCTATATCTTGTGTCCTTTTATTTGTGGTGTTATAATCAATTTAATTTTTTTATTGTATAATCACATTTGCTAACACACACTCAAGTGATTGAATTATCCACTGCACTCTAATTAATCAATCAAGGAATTTTAATAGGACCAACAAATTGGGATTGCACCCCCCCGCACCCCCCCCCCCCCCCCCCCCCCCCGCCCCCCTCTCTCTCCCCCATTCCTCTAGGGTCAATCATGTTCTAGCATCGAAGAGAGAAAACTCTCTTTCAATTGGTATTAGAGCCTCGTGCTCTTCGTAAAGGATTTAACCATCCGAGTTGATCCAAGTTAGAACATCAGGGGAGACAGTCATGCAATATCTAAAGCCCATTACTTCGATGGAACAAACTATGCCTCATGGAAGGCCAAAATGAGAAGTTTCTTTGTTTCCATAGATTCATTAGTAAGGGATATTGTAAAGACTGGATGGCAGGAACCCATGGAAGAGAAGATGATAGCATCCACCTCAACCATGTTTATGACACCCAAACATTTTGCCTCTTAGACCCCAGCTGAAAAAGTTGTTCTAACAACTGATGGCAAGGCCATGAATGCCCGTAACTGTGCAGTATCCGATAGCGAGTACATGCGAATTATGACCTGTGGAACTACTAAGGAGGCATGGGAAGTTCTTGAAAGAACTCATGAAGGCATCTTAATAGTTAAGAGGTCCAAACTTCAGATCCTTCAACATCAATTTGATACGATTAAAATGAGGGAGGATGAAGTCTTCATGGATTTCTATTCCAAAATAAACGACATTGTGAATCAAATGTACGCTCTAAGTGAAGGGATACCCGAGGACAAGGTATGTACCAAAATTTTCTAGAATCTTGCAGAAAGATTCAAGC
Organism: Chimonanthus salicifolius; assembly: GCA_013350335.1. Taxonomy (NCBI): domain Eukaryota; kingdom Viridiplantae; phylum Streptophyta; class Magnoliopsida; order Laurales; family Calycanthaceae; genus Chimonanthus; species Chimonanthus salicifolius. The sequence continues at coordinate 26,235,653 of CM023541.1, read as the reverse complement.
TCAAGGTTGTGGCTATGGAAGATAACAGAGATGTGTCTCTAATGAACATTGATGATTTGTTTGGTTCACTACAAACCTATGAACTACACTTTGAACAACCAAAGGACAAATCCATTTCCTTGAAATCTTCTTTAAAACAAAAGAAAAAAAAATGATTTTTTAGAAGATGAGTTCTGAAGTGATGAAATGGCAATGTTTGGCAAAAAGTTTTATAAAAACTTTATTCGAAGAAACAAATTGAGAAGGATGGGAAAGGGTGAATCAAGTAAAAGATACCTTAAAATGCAAGAAAAAATTAGATGGAAAGAGAAAGAGAGAGAGGTTACCAAGGAGTAAACTAGTTATAATTGTGGGGCAGAGGACACTTCATGAATGAATGTCCCTCAGATAAAATTAAGAAGGCTATGAATGTGGGTGTGACCTATGTGGAAACCTCTGAATCAGAGAGTGATTCCGATAAAGACATCAAAGAACAGTTGATGTATCAAAAAGTCTCATAGCCTCGATCATTGGTGATCATGAAAATCTCACAGTTGTAACGGAGGATGATGAGAGTGAATATGATGAAAATCTTCAAGCCTTCTACAGTGCCCTGTTCCTTGAAAGTGAGATTGGCAAAGAAATTAGACAATGTTAAAAATGAAAACCTGAACCTCTCTAATTAAGTGAAAGATTTAAAAAGTGAAAAATCACTCATAACCTCTAAGCTGGAACTCTCTGACAATGAAAACTCAAAACTAAAAGAGAGTAATAAAAACCTTCAAGAAGAGATAAGTATTCACTGCAAGGATGTCAAGAATTTGTAGCATCACAATAACCTTCTTGAAGAGGATGTTAAAAAATTATCTTTGGAAGTGAAGGAATTAAAAATTCATAAAGAAAAATTCCAAGATAAGTTTACCCAAGGAGATGAAAGACTTAAAAGATTCTTACATTCGGGTAAACAATATGGTGATATGTCTGGTCTTGGTGCCTCATCCACCAAAGAACCTATGAACCATGGGGTGTTTGGAAAAACAAGTGTCTCTAACCCTTCAATGGGAAAGTGGTATTTCTGTCACAAGGTTGGATATTTCAAAACAAATTGCTACCATTGGAAGAGACACTTGGAAACGCAAGCACAAGCTAAAAGACACAATCCAGTAAAGCCTATGCCTAGAAGACATCCACCAACACCTAACCTTGAAAGAAACCCAAGGAAGGTGGATACAATGCAAGACTTCTTGTTGAGACAGCTAAATCATGTCTTAAAATAGTTGAAGGGTCCCAAGTTTGGTCATCAAAGGTATGATCATAGGTGTGTGTATGCAACAGCAAATGCCACAATCTTTGTACCCAGGAGATAGACCATAATTCATGTTTTGTTTTGGTTTAAGATTCACTAGCATATCTTAGACCACTGCAAATGGATTCAAAATAAACCATGTGAGTTCACATAGCAGATAAGTTTTGTGACATGAGATAAAAAATGGCTTAACTACAAGTCCAAAATGTACTCTTCCTGGTCATTAGTGCCTCGGCTTGGCCGAGTCCCTATTTGTCAATTTCATGACTCGGGAAGAAGGACTTGCTAAAACAGCTTGAAGACTCAAGATGATCAAGGAGTGAAGATCATGCTCCACCAAGTTCAAAGCTCATCAGTATGCCAATCACATAACCAGGTATTTGGCCATAGATGACCTTACATGGTATCCACACCTTAGAGAGGACTATCTCTAGGCTTAGTTGAACAAATGGTAAATCCATAAAAAAGCCTAAGAGATGTTGCTGGACAGTGAACATGGAAATATGAATTATGTTCACTGTCAGCTCGACCATCATTCTCACCGACCCCTCGATGGAGACAGGATGGACCCATCGTGGTCAATGATTGATTGACTAGATTGACAGAGGTTCTGAATCAAAAAACTGTCATTCTAGGTATGCCTCTGACCAAGAGTCTCGTATGTACTGACCCCTCGGTGATGAACTTAAACGACCTCTCATGGTCAATGACTCGTCGGTAAAAGACTTATGAGTTCTGGAATGTGAACTTAAATGGGCTCTCTATAAAACATACATCTAAGTATTTCTAGACCGATCGAGAGTAACAGGACCGACCCCTTGACAATGGGCAACAAGTCATTATGGCTAACATGTTTCTATACTAGAAACTACTCTCAGCATGTCTTTCCCCAGACCGAGCCTCTCGTATCGATCGACCTATCACCGCCATAACTGTCGACCCAGTGGCGACACCAACATGTCGACCAAGAAATAATTATGCCGTTGGGAGTGCATTTAATGAGCAAGGGTCGGGTGGTTGAACGGTAATAAATATGAACACTGACCCATCGGTGCCACCGACCTGTCGGTTCTGGAAAGTCAGAAAGACTGTTAATACTCCTCTATAAATATGAGTGTTGGGTGATCGTTTTAGCTTCTTCCTTTAGCTGAAAAAGAGGTATACACTCTAAGGAATGATCAACACTCTTGTGAAAACAATCGTAAACAACCAATCTATTGATTGCGTTTGAAAGTGAGTAAGAGAAGAGGAAAGAAAAACCTTATCAACAAATCTATTGATTGAGTTTGTCAGTGAGGAAAAGAGGAAGAGAATAACTAATCTAGGAAAACTTTGGTTTAGCCAAGTTTCCTTGTCACCCTTAGTTAGTGATTGTTATACGACGGCTACAAGGAGGAGCATTGGCACTCAATGGGTGGAAACTTCAAGAAGCACACATCAGTGAGAAAGAGATTCAAGGCAATTGCTTCTTGGTTTTAATTTATTTTAAAACCTTTGACCCAAAAGTGGATTAAAGGGGATTTTCTCCGGAACCACTATAAAAAACTCTAGAGTGTCGTCTCTGGCACAGTGGTCGGTGGAATTCCTAGTCAATTGACTGAGGTAGAATTCCTACTTTAATTTTTGAGGGTGTAAGTCCCCACATAGTGAATTTAGGGATAGCTCAAGGTTGAACGAGTCCTAACAGTAGATGTAGGTTGGCGAACCGAACCACTTTCTATCTTGTGTCCTTTTGTTTGTGGTGTTAGAGCTATTTTCTTGTGTTGATTGTTTAACCACATTTGCTAACACACACTCACTTGATTGGTATATCCGCTGCACTTAATTAATCAGTCAAGATAATTTTAAAAAGAAGCAACGAATTTAGATTGACCTATTCACCCCCCTCTAGGGTCAATCATATTCTAGTACATTGGGAATTTCACTAGCTATGGTACATATTCTACTTGGAAAGTCATACATTCCATTCAAGTATTTTTAACTCAATGTGTTTTGGAATGTAAAATTTGATCTTGTGCATGTTTTAATGATTTGATGAATTATTTTTAGTATATTTATGTTTTATCATATTGGAATAGATCTATGTATGATGTGCTTAGAATAGGATTTCATCAAGTTGCATCTAAACCTCTCAGTATAGTCGACATGTCAATGAATAGACTAGTCGGTGTGACAGATATGTCGATACTGTGCTACATCGAGCACTGAAGAAAAAGGCAAAAATTGTCAAAACGTTCGATCTGCCGATGGAAATGACATGTCGGTGAGACAGAATGTTTTAAATTAAAAGGGACACTTTTTGAGAAAATGACAATTCATTCGAATTTTTCGTCTCCTCTCCCACGAAGGTCTGTTGATATCCCTTTCGCCTCTAGAGCCCTAGACCAATTCCGACCTCTCGGAGTGATTTCTCGCCTGAAAACCAAAGGGTTTTTGTTCCTCATGTCTCTAGAAGCCTGAAAATCAAGGTTTTAGTGATTTCCTTGGATCAATTTAGGCTCAATCTTCACCTCATCCACCTCCAAGCCATTGTTTGAGGAGCTTCTCGCGAAAAAACCATGCCCAGAAAGACGGCAGCCCAGTCACGTCCTCAGACCTCTGAAGAACGAGGAGAAACCAGTTAGTGGCTCGAGAGATCCAAAAGATCAACCTTTTGATCTTGCCCTGACCCTAATATGAAAATCCGTTGTCTGTTTAGGCTAGTACGTTCACTCTCTCTCCCCATAGACCAGTATCCAGTCCTCCTCAGAAAGCCCAACCAGAGGTTGAAGAAGATCCCCTCATTGACGAAGGTATCATCTTCGTCGAAGAACGTCATGAGGGAAGGAGAGAAGATGCAGAAGAGGGACATGGTCTTAGACCCAGTAACGAAGACCATATCATTATCCCTAATGATAGCAGTGAGGAAGAAAGTCATCATTCTGAGGACTTTTGGAGAGACACTGAGGAAGAATAAGAATACCAATATGCTCAAAAGAATGTCAGTCTGGGCAAAAGGGTATTCACACTTGAAAGGAGAATGGACAACCTTGAAAGAAGTCTAGATAACATCAACTTGTCTGTCCAGGAACTCGTCTCTGCTATCTCCTCCTCTGCCAGATCAGATAGCACAATTCCAGATTCTTGATCCATTTCTCGTCCAGCACCTCCTGAAGATGGCCCTGCTTAGGATAGTTTTTCATGTCTCTGTTTTGAAAAACTATACTTTTTGATATTTTGTTTAAGCATCCATGATGCCCCCTCCAAAACCATATGTACTGCACATTTTGATTATCAATGATATGATATGGTTTGTTATGGTTTGATGTGTGTATTGCTCTATCTTAATGCCTTCTATCTCTTGTTAAATAGACTAACATGCAGGTTTGAGTTGGTTTTGTATTGGCATGTTAAGGAGATAGGGATCGTTCTGTGATGTTGCACACATCCTTGGAGTTTGGGGGAGCACAAAATATGTGTTGTTTAGCACCTGTCACTGGTCAAGACAATTTGCATTGTACTGGGGGAGAAGACTCCAAAAAGGGAAGCTAGGTAAGTTAGCTTGACCCCATTTGGAGAACACCTTTAAAGACAACACAACTCTTGAAGGGGAAGAAGAAGAAAAACAGTAATGCAATGATATTTTGCATTGTACTGTGGGTGTAACGCTCCGGCCTTTTTCACTCGCCATAAATCAGAGTATATTTTTTAAAAAAAATTGAGTGAGAGAGAGCAGGACGTCACGACGCGAGTTAAGTTCGAGTTTCCAAAACCCGATCCTTAACTGGCAACCTTTACGTGTGCGTGGACTAAGTCCACTAAAACATTTCACACGCTTTCTAAATACTTGCGGAATAATAAATATATATATAAGATGTTATCCATAATAGTTTCTAAGTTATTACAATCCAAAATATCAGTCCTCCCAATACTTCATATACATCAAAATCAAGTAAATTAAGCTTCATTCATTCCAAGCTCCTACGCTTGGCTCCCTTCATGTCTCATGTCCGTTTCCTTGTCATTCCCTGTTCCATCATCTATAGGTGGAACTAGGGCATCAGTCAACATGCCCAGTAGGTATTCCAAGTAGAGTTATGGTACACATGGGAGTAATATTAATCAAAATAGATACATCATATCATATTTGTAAAACATCTAATAAGTAGTAAAAACAATGCATGATGTCCATATCATAATCATGTTTACTTATGTGTCATGTCATGGTTGTCAATTCCAAATGATCACTCACCCAATTTCCCTATCCAATCACATCATATACAAATAGTGTCTTTGATAAATCGTCATATCAAGGTGTTCCCTTAACCAATTACGTCCGCAGTGTTTTGTGACGGCACCACCAGGTCGCCGTATACCTCCCCACATATTATTAATCGGAATTACTGATGGAGTATAGACTCCTCTCTCTGTGCAGGGTTTCGGGACTGTCTACCCAGGAGCTCTTTCGTCCAAATTATGCCGTACCCGTTTCTAACAATCCTGGACAAAGCCAAAATCTAAACAGTTCACATAGCTTCATACAAGCTAGTCTCAAGCCCAAGTCATGTCCAGACCGCTCATAACTTGACTTGCCGGTCACATGTATTCCCTCCCATGCCATGCATGAGGTAATGAATGTAAGAATGCCATTTCATATCAAATTACATAATATCATTGAAAATCAATTCATAAACCTATACCATCTGCTTAACCAAAGTAAACATCATATTTGGACTAAAAACGAGTGTCATATATATAATACATAGTGTCTCAATAAGGTAGGAATCCTACTAATGTCCAGTACACTATCCTTGCAGTCTTGTGAGGACAATGCTTACGATTGCATAAAACGAATCACGATCCTTTTGCAAATCTCTTTACCATATCAAATTCAATCACATATATTAATTTGATTTTCCATTTTAGGTTCATCACTCTTTACACCTTACAAGAGACTCTGCAAAATAATCCAAAAATCTAAATTTACAATTCAGTCGACTGAATCACACCCAAATACCATATCTACTTTACCCGCAAACCATCAGTCCGCTGAAAACACAACTATGTACTATATGAACTTGACCAGTAACCTTTCAGTCGACTGAATCATAGATTCACTCGACTGACTTTGGGTCAAATCCTCTGTGTTCTTTATCAATACACTTTCAGTCTACTGAATCACAGATTCAGTCGGCTGACTTTGGATCAGATCATTTGTGTGTTCGGCTAGTATACTTCAGTTAACTGAATCATAAGATTCAGTCAGCTGAAACACACAAGATCACTTACTTGTGTGGTGCGTCTACGTTTAGTCGACTGAATCATAGATTGAGTCGGCTGAAACACCCAGATATCCCTTATGTGCTTGGCCAGCCCACGTTCAGTCGACTGAATCATTAGATTTAGTCGGCCGAAACTCCCAGATTACCCTCGTTTGCTCGGCCAGCACCCTTCAGTCGACTGAATCCTGAGATTCAGTCGACTAACTTTTTGTCAGTTATTTTTGTTTGCTTATTTTGTAAAGCCTTTCTCTTGAAATCCATCATTGTCATTCTTAAAACATGGATTTCATCTTCTGCCGTCACTTAATAAGTTTATCTTTTCCACCAGGCAAGGTTAGAGTGTTTTCCATAATTCATTCAATTTTTAGTATCATATCATGGATTCGAATATTACTTATTTTTTTTTTGTTTCAATCCCATTACCATTTCTTGGTTGGATTTCTAACTCCATGGCCTTATAACAATTTAGCCATCCATTCCAACCAATTCTAGAACTCATGGGTTCGGTCATACCATGGCCAAACCTATGGTTTCCTTAGATCCCTTCCTATGGTGTTAAGTCTTAAACATACCTTCTTTCCGTCTCCTTCTTTTCTTTTAGTCTGTCTTTCCTTTCTTACTCCTTCTTCTTCTTTCTTTGCTCTTCAATTTCTCCAAGTATAGAGCTGTAGATGTGGGAGAGAGAGAGAAGAGGAGAGGAGAGCCCTTGTGCAAATGGAGGAGTCAGCCAAGGAATGTGAGCAGCACCTTTGGCTGGTGTCTTTTATGTAACAGTCCCATCTCTTCATGTCCTCTCATCATGGCTTGGTTTAACCAATGTGTCCCTTAGCATAACCAAGGAGACCTTTGCCTTAAACCAAAGAGACCTCTTGACTTCCAATGAGTCCCTTGGTTTCATGCCCCTTGAGATGAAAACCTTTCATCTTCCCAACTCGAGCCAACTCAACTTAAGCCTTGAACTCACTTGTGGTTGACCAAGTCACCACGTGGCATTCGGGTCCCACCTTGGCCATGTCACTCGATGATGTGGCCTCCTTGTCTACTAGGCTTCCATGTGATGACATGCATGCCATATGGCAATGCCACATCACTCACATGCCACCTCACTTGATGAGGTGGACGTTAGTGCATTGGGTCTTAATTGGGTAATTAATAGATTTACTTTAAACTTTCCCAATTACTTTTAAATCAAGTTCACCCATGATCGATTCGGTCTTAATTGGGTAATTGACCCATTTCATGCCTATCTAATGTCAATTTCCACTTTTAATTTCAAATTCCATTAAATTGAAATCCAAATGGGCCGATCCAATATATATTATAATATATGGAGAATCTGGGGTATTACAATATTACCCTCTTTTCAAAATTTTCGTCTCGAAAATCGAGCGAAGTAGGGTTTTAAACAAATTACACAAATAGCTCAGGATGAGCTGCTCTCGTTTCTGATTCAAGTTCCCAAGTGGCTTCTTCATTGCCGTGTCTGTCCGATACCACTTTGACGAATGGAATCGCTCTGTTCCGTAACATCCTTTGTTCCATCTCAATTACCTAGACATGCCTCTCAACGTAAAATACGTTGCTTTGCACTTCTATATCTTACACATTCAGCACGTACGATGGGTCAGGGTTGTACTTCCTTAGCATGGAAATATGAAATACATTGTCCAGTCCTGACAGCTGTGGAAGGGAATATCAGATAATAGGCCACTTCATCCACCCTCTCATGGATTGGAAAGGGTCCCACAAATCTGGGTTACAGCTTCCCTTTCTTTCCAAACCTCACGTGTCCCTTTCGTGGCAAGACCTTCAAAATCACTAAGTCTCCCACTTCAAACTCAAGAAATCTTTTTCTTTTGTCAGCATAGCTCTTCTGACAACTCTGCGCTGTGACCAGATGTTGTCGTATCACCTTGATCTGTTCCGTGGTCTCTGCAACCAGATCAGGTCCAATAAGAGCAAGCTCACCAGCCTCTGTCCAACATACTAGAGATCTGCAGGGTCTACTATACAATGCCTCAAATGGAGCCATCTTGAGGCTTGCTTGATAACTATTATTGTATGAGAACTCGACTAGTGGTAGATGATCTTCCCAACCACCCTTGAAGTCTAGCATCTAAGCTCTCAGCATATCCTCCAACGTTTGTATTATGCGTTCCGACTGACCATCGGTTTGTGGATGGAAAGCTGTGCTGATTAACAAGTTTGTCCCCATAGCCAACTGCATGCTCTACCACACCCTGCCGGTGATTCTGCCATCTCTGTTGAACACAATAGTCTTGGGATACCATGTAGGCTGATGATGTCCTCGATATACCGCCGTCCCAAAGTCTCAGATGAGTCTGTCATCTTGATTGGGAAAAAATTTGCAGACTTGGTTAGACGGTCCACCACAACCAATATTGCATTGTTACCCTTTGAAGACCTTGGCAATCCTGTCACAAAGTCCATGGAAATATGTTCCCATTTCCATTCGGGTACAGGTAGAGGTTTGAGCAGTCCTGGCGGCTTCTGATGTTCTGTCTTGACTTGCTGACAAGTAAGGCAATGAGAGACAAAGTCAGCCACATATCTTTTGAGTCCATGCCACCAATAATGTCATTTCAGATCATGGTACATTTTGGTGCTACCCGGATGAATAGAGAGTTTTGTTTAATGAGCTTCGATCAACAGCTCTCTTCTATAGCTTGAGGTACATATGTCCTGCCTCGGAATGAGAGACTTTGTTCAGGTCGTAATTCCCATTCAGGTATGACCTCTCTAGTCGACATTTTGGCCCATATTCCAACCACTTCAGGATCTATTCGCTATTCTTATTCAATTTTGGAAACCATACTAGCCCGTACCATCAGATTATACATGCTCCCATGATCTTTGATGTTTAAATTGAACTATCGGATGGTCGTCAGCATTTCCCATTCTTTCATAATCTTACAGGTACTCCATCCATCTGCGCTATCTCAAATTGTGTTCCTTTTTATCGAACAAGTACTTTAAGCTCTTATGGTCTGAAAATACTTCAAATTTCTCACCATGCAAACAGTGTCTCCATCTTTTGAGAACGAAGACCACTGCAGCTAATTCCAAATCATGAGTGGGATAGTTGCGTTCATGGATTTTCAGTTTCCTTGAACCATATGCCATTACATGATGACTTTGAGTGAGAGAGTACCCAAGTCCTTCTCCTGAAGCATCACAGTATATTTCATAACCCTTCCCTCTCTCCAGCAAAATCAGGATGGGAGTAGTGGTAAGCTTCTGTTTCAGATCCTCAAATCTTCGATTGCACACGTCCGACCATTCAAATTTGACTCATTTCTGAGTTACTCGGATGAGTGGAGCCGTAATCTTGGAGAAATCCATAATAAACTTCCGATAGTAGCCAGCCAGTCCCAGAAAGCTGCGGATTTTGGTCACATTCTTCGGAGCTTTCCAGTCTCTAACCGCTGCCACTTTAGCCGGGTCCACGGCTATTCCTTCTGCTGATATGACATGTCCTAAGAAGTTGACCTTGGATAGCCAGAACTCGTACTTGCTTGCTTTGGCATATAACTGATTTTTCATCAGGGTGTCCATGACTATCCTCAGATGCTCAACATGTTCCTCCGACTGGTGGAATAAATCAGAATATCGTCAATGAAGACAATTACAAACTTATCCAGATAAGGTCGGAATATTCTGTTCATCAAATCCATGAACATGGCTGGTGCATTTGTGACTCCAAAAGGCATGACCACATATTCATACAACCCATACTGAGTTCTGAAAGCCGTCTTTTCTATGTCATCATCCTTGACACGGACTTGATGATAGCCTGATATAAGATCAATCTTGGAGAAATGACTGGAGCCTCTGAGTTGATCGAACAGATCATCGATTCTGGGTAGAGGGTACTTGTTCTTGACAGTCAGCTGATCCAACTTCCTGTAATCCACACACATCCGAAGAGTACCATCTTTATTCTTTACTAACAATACTGGTGCTCCCTAAGATGAGGTGTTGTGCCAGATGCATCCTAGTCTAAGCAACTCATCAATTTGTTTCTTCAGTTCAGACATTTCCGCTGGGGCCATCCATAATGAGGCAATGATGTAGGAGTAATGCCAGGATAAAGTTTAATCTCGAAGTCGATCTCCCTTTTTGGAGGCAAAGCAGGGAGTTCTGTAGGAAATACCCCTGCGTAGTCTTTCACTACAGCAGGTAGTTCAGCCATTGGCCCTTGTCTAGTTTGATGTTGTTCAGTACAAGATGTTTCATTTCTTCATGTAATCTCCTGGTCATAGGAATGCTCTGTCTGCTGACATGTACTATAAACCATTTTCCCTCGGGTGACCAAAATATCACCCTACGAAGATGACTGTCCATGCCGGCTTGAAAGGTAGCCAACCAATCCATGCCAAATATGATGTTGCATTCTGTCATCTCGAGTACCAGATAGTTGAATTTAAATATGAACTCAGCAAGTTTAGTGTCTACGGAAGTGCAGATTAGACCTAGTGATGTGTCTCTAGTAAGGGATATAATAGTAAGTGCAGTGGACAGTTGTTGTACTAAGGTGCCAGTAGCAGATATAAAAGAGTGGGATGCTCTTGATTCAAATAATGAAAAAGCATATGAACTACCAACTATTGCCATCCCTTGAATCACCGAATGATCCACTATCTCTGGAGGAGGAACCAAAGTATATAGCCTTCCAGATCCTGTAAGAATGGGTGCCTGTCCTTTCTGGTTATGTGCTCTGGATGCTTGTGACTGAGCTGGTCGAGTTGGAGGACGAAAAGAACCCCTGAAGTGAGAAGGTTTATTGTTCTACAGACACTCCCTCTTGAAATGGCCCTGCTGGCCACACTGATAACAAGTGCTAACACCTTGAGGAGCTTGAGAGACTGGTCTTGATGTGGAGGACTGATTGGGACGAAAACCTCCAGTGGAAATAGTAGAGGCTGAGGGTCTCCTAAACTTGGGTCTGAATCTCTTGTAAGGGTGGAAAGTACTTTCCCCCACTATGACCTCGTCGGTTATCCACAAATCTGACTGTCTCCGTCAGTTCTTGTTCGGCTATGCTAACTCGACTGACCACTTTTGCCAAAGTAGCTTATTTAAAAATTGTGACTTTGGCTCTTATGCTAGGTCGCAGGCCTCGTTCAAATTTTTGGGCCTTCTTATATTCTGTGTCCACCATGTATACAACATAACATGATAGACGGAGGAATTCTTGATAATAATCTGCAACAGTCATGGTGCCCTAGACCAAAGATATGAATTCTTGTGTCTGGCGCTCCTTCTTTTCCTCTGGAAAGTAATGATCCAGAAACACACCAGCGAACTGGTCCCAAGTCATCTCTGTCCTATCCTTTGCTGGAATCTATGCTTGTTGACGTTCTATTACTTTCCACCATTTGCCGACATTGTCTACCAATTGTGAAGTAGCCAGCAGTATTCTGTCCTCATCATTAACGATCTTAAGTAATTTCAAGATCTTTGTGATGTTTTCAATCCAATTTTCTACTCCCGTAGGTCCCTCTTTCCCTTTGAAATAAGGGGGATGCTACTGTTGGAAATCTCTGACCATGTTTCGGTCTTGTGATTCATTGGAGTTGTGCCTCCATTGCCGTTCTAGTGTTGTGTAGAGCGGAGGTGACCACTACCTGTACTAAGCTTTGTAGCTTGGGAGGCATCTCAAGACTATTTAAATTGTCCTGTTCCTCTTCCTGATGCGGGTTCTGTCAGGTATTTCTTCTTCTTGGAGGCATTCTCCTAAGTCATCAAAACATTGATCGACTTAGTTTTCTCATAAGATTTTATGTTCACATACTTCGGGAAAATTGCCTAATCATCATCTTGTATTTCTTGTTTTGGGGAGTTTTCTATGTACCATATAATGTTTCTCATTTTGGGGAAATCATGATGTTTCTTGTTCAAGGGGGATACATCCTATTTCGTTATGTTTGATAAATCCACAATTTATAGTGATTGTCCTTCCCTTGTTGTTGTTTTCTCATCAAGTGTTGTTCTCAAATTGAATGCTTACAGTCTAATTCTCATCAAAGTAAATTAATCCAGCCCCCGTACAGCAGACTCCGAAGAGTCAGTCATTTGGGATTCTTATCTGTCAGTGAGACATGATAACGTATTAATCTTACTTTGCGAGATTCAACACTTCCGGTTTCGCTCTGTTACCAACTGTAATGCCCTACCCTTTTTCACTCACCACAAATCAGAGCATATTTTTTTTTTTTAAATTGAGTGAGAGAGAGCGGGACGTCACGATGCGAGTTAAGTTCGAGTTTCCAAAACCCGACCCTTAACTGACCACCTTTACGTGTGCGTGGACTAAGTCGACTAAAACATTTCACACGCTTTCTGAATACTTGCAGAATAATATATGTATGGATAAGATGCTATCCATAATCATGTCATCATTAAGCAGGGAAAATAAATCACCATCCAATTCCAATTAATTACTTAAAGATAGTCCAACCATAACAAATAATTTCTAAGTTATTACAATCCAAAATATCAATCCTCCCAATCCATCATAAACATCAAAATCAAGTAAATTAAACTTCATTCATTCCAAGCTCCTATGCTTGGCTCCCTTCATGTCTCATGTCCGTTTCCTTGTCATTACATGTTCCATCATCTATAGGGTAAAACTAGGGCATCAGTCAACATGCTCAGTAGGTACTCCAAGTAGGGTTATGGTACACATAAGAGTAATATTAATCAAGATAGAAACATCATATCATATTTGGAAAACATCTCATAAGTAGTAAAAACAATGCATGATGTCCATATCATAATCATGCTTACTTATGTGTCATGTCATGGGTGTCAATGCCAAATGATCACTCACCCAATTTCCTTATCCAATCACATCATATATAAATAGTTTCCTTGATAATTCGCCATATCAAGGTGTTCCCTTGGCCAATTACGTCCGTAGTGTTTTGTGACGGCACCATCGGATCACTGTATACCTCCCCACATATTATTAATCGGAATTACCGATGGAGCGTGGATTCCTCTCTCTGCGCAGGGTTTCGGGACTGTCTACCCAAGAGCTCTTTGGCCCAAATTATGCCGTACCCATTTCTAGCAATCCCGGACAAGGCCAAAATCTCAACAGTTCACATAGCTTCATACAAACTACTCTCAAGCCCAAGTCATGTCCGGACTGCTCATAACTTGACTTGTCGGTCACATGTATTCTCTCCCATGCCATGCATGAGGTAATGAATGCAAGAATGCCATTGTAACACCCCGATTTTTCAAAGATATTATTATTTACAAAAAATGCCATTGGAATGGTAAATTAGAAGGTTATGATCGTAGATGAGAAAATTGTGGGGCCCATGGTTCAATTAAGACCCAATGTACATATTATAAGGATCAAATTAAATTAAATGGGTAATGTACATCTAATTGGGTCAAGATGGTTATTTGGGTCAAAGGACCTAATTGGGACCCAATGGGTCGTGATAGACTTGTTTGACCATTGGGTAAGCTCAAGTTTAATTGGGTTAGGCTGAATTGATTGGGAATTAAATGGAGGATAAACGGGTAGGCTAGATGCAAATATGTAAACCACATTTAAATGGGTAAACCACCCATAAATGGGTCATGGCGCCAAATTGGATCAATAAGCTAAATTGGGACCCAATGGGTCGAGCTGACCGCGTTGACCATGATTGACCGTATGGACCATCAAATGAGCTCAAAGGGTGAGTCAAATCATGTTGAGTTGGGGCTGAATTGACTTGGAAATGAATCAAATAATGGAGTTGACTCAAGTGCATTAAATGAGTGGTATTAAATGGGGTGAGTTGAGCTAATGAGTTGGGTGAGTTAAATTGGAAGCCATGGAGACCTTTTTAATTCAAATGAGTCAAGTGGGGAGGTGAGGAGTTGCCTTGATCTCAAAGACCTCAAAACAAGCTCCCACACGTTGGTTACATGGGAAGTTTCTTCCATGCATGAAACCCCCACATGGGGCGTTAATTGGAATCAAAGGGAGATGGACGGTCTCGAGAGACACACCCAAGGGTTGCAGCCGATTGGACAAGGGAGGTGAAGAGGCATGGGTGTTTCATCACAAGGATGAAACCCCCAAGCAAACCATAAAGGAGGAGATGAAAAGACATGGGGGTTACCAAGGGGTGTCACCAAAGGGCACCACCGTTGAGTAACTCTCATTAACCAAGGAAGTTAGAGTTTTACATCACTCTCTCCCTCTCCTTTCCTTGGCCGTCCCTACCTCACAAAGACAAAGAAATACTTGGAGTTTTCTCATCTTACTCTCTCCCTCCCTCACACGAAACCGATCATTCATCAAGACCAAAGGAGCAAAAAGGAAGGAAGGAAGAATCAAAGGCAAGAAGAGAAGCTAAAAAGATTGGTAAGTACTCCATGGAATTTTGTTAAATAAATTGGTTAAAGAGAGCATGATCCGGCCATTGTATGGCCGAATCTATCAAAGGTTAAACCATGGAAGATAATGCTTAAAAAGGGTAGAAATATGGATCATAGGGTTCGGCCACTTTGGATGGCCGAACCCCATGAAATGACTTGGTTGTTTGTATGGTTTTGAGGGATAAAAACCATACAATGATTTAAGGTATTAAGGTGTTTAACATGGAGATATGATGGACATTTTGGGTCGGCCATTGAGTGCCTGAACCATATTGATTTTATGGCTAAGTTGTTATGCACAAACCATGCATAAATATTGGAGGGTTTGCATCAAGAAACCATAGGGTTTGGCTAAGTGTATGGCCAAACCCCATGGACCATTTTATGGGTTATATGGAGTATTAATATGATTAGAAATTATTGTTGGTTTTATAATGTTTTAAAGGGCCTAAATTATGGATATATGGGTAAAGCATGGTTCGGCCATGCCTAATGTCTATGATGAATAAAAGAACCAAAGGTGAACTATAGGGTTCGGCCATGGGTATGGCCGAACCCCTAGAAAGAGGCATTGGTCATGTTTGGGGTTTTGAAGGATAAAATTCATGGAACATTATGAATGTCTTGAATAGATTTTTAGTATGTATAACTATGATGTTAGAGTATGTTATTGATCATGAAAGTGCATGAATGGCAAAAGTGTAAATAGATGGAAATAAGGAGCCATAGGGTTCGGCTATATGTATGGCCGAACCCCATGGAGAGATTTTGATGGATTTAAGTATTTTTGGAACCATGAAGATGATGGAGGATTAAGGGTTAAGTAATTAGATGGATTGGAATGGCATTTGGATTAAATTAAAGGACTAACTTAAAGATGGTGAGGTTCCGCCATGTTATATGGCCGAACCCCACTAAGGAGGATTGGTTGTGGATATTGATTATTAAGCAAAAATTAAACAAGGGTTAGTTAGTGGCAAAACCGTAAATACAAGTTATAACGGAATAAAAGATTAAAAGGACTTGAAAGGGGGGTCAAGCCAAAGTGGTATGGTTCGGCCATGTTGTATGGCCGAACCCTACCAAGGTATGTTTGAAGTGTTTTAGTGTTGATCAAATGAAAAGGAAGATCAAATCCAAAGTAGATGTGGTTCGGCCATGGGTATGGCCGAACCCCACAAGGTGGTTTTTGGGACTTACATTTAATTAAAAATCAAAAAGATATGTTATTGACTTGTTGTTGTATAAACAAGGTAACGGGACTTGAACGGTGCGCAATCGCGAACAAGTGGCGGTTTGAGAAGAAAGAAGATTTTAAGTGAACTTTCTGTAGGTTTCCTACCTCCTTGTAACCACATATTATATTGATGTTTTATCTTGATTTATATGAGATATTTGTTAAAGTATTATGTTTCAAATGAGATTTGAATGTTCAGATTTATTTACAAATGGCATGTACTCATTAACATCTCATGCATGGCATGGGGTGATGAATATGAAATCCGGAGCCCACACTCCGTCGAAATGTCCGTGATGCAACTGTGGGGCCTCCTTAGGTGATGAGAGTCCCACCATGAGGAATACATTGATGATGAGAGTCCCATCAAGAGGAAACGAAAGAACATTGTGGATTACCTTGACGATGAGAGTCCCGTTAAGTGATGGCTATGTATATTTGTGATGGGTGGGACTCATTACATTTGCATACATACATAGCATTGTTTTGTAAGTATTTGATGATCATGTATTATATGTCATATGCATGTTTTTATACTAACCTTGTGGTAACCCTAATCGGAAGACCTACTGGGCGCGTTGATCTAACGCCCTATTTCTATCCTTAGTGGATGACGCTGGAAAAGGAAAGGGAAAGATTGAGGATCGCGAAGGAAGCCAAGCATAGGAGCTTGGGAGTTTGAATGGATTCTTATATATTGTTATTTGGATAATTTTCATGGATATGTAATAACTAGATACTGCTATAGTTTGATTTGGATTTGCTATGGTTTGGTTTGTTTGAGTTGGATATTTGATTTAAGTTATTTTGGTTAGGACTTGTACTTTGCTATCTCTTTTTGGAATAGGATTGTTATCCTATTGTTATTCTGCATTTAAGTTTTGTTCCGCAAGTTAGTTTGAGTACGTGTGACCTATTTTAGTGGACTTGGTCCACGCACACATATGGTTGGCCAGTTAAGAGTCAGACTTTGGAAGTCCGGACTTAACTCTCGTCGTGACGCTCCCCGCTCTCTTCCACTTTACTTATAAAAAAAAATAGACTCTGATTTTCGGAAGGGTGGAAAAGGGCGGGGAATTACAGCCATTTAATAACAAATTACATAATATCATTAAAAATCAGTTCATAAACCTATACCATTTGTTTAACCAAAGTAAACATCATATTTGGAATAAAAACCAGTGTCACATATATAATCCATAGTGTCTCAGTAAGGTAGGAATCCTACCAATGTCCAATACACTATCCTTGCAGTCTTGTGAGGATAATGCCCACGATTGCGTAAAACGAATCATGATCCTTTTGCGAATCTCTTTACCATATCAAATTCAATCACATATATTAATTTGATTTTCCATTTTAGGTTCATCACTCTTTACACCTTACAAGAGACTCTGCAAAATAATCCAAAAATCTAAATTTACAATTCAGTCGACTGAATCAAATCCAAATACCATATCTACTTTACCCGCAAACCATCAGTCCGCTGAAAACACAACTATGTACTGTATGAACTTGACCCGTAACCTTTCAGTCGACTGAATCATAGATTCACTCGCTGACTTTGGGTCAAATCCTCTGTGTTCTTTATCAATACACTTTCAGTCGACTGAATCACAGATTCAGTCAGCTGACTTTGGATCAGATCATTTGTGTGTTCGGCTAGTATACTTCAGTTAATTGAATCATAAGATTCAGTCAGCTGAAACACACAAGATCACTTACTTGTGTGGTGCATCTACGTTTAGTCGACTGAATCATAGA
This sequence comes from Chimonanthus salicifolius, assembly GCA_013350335.1. Classification (NCBI taxonomy): domain Eukaryota; kingdom Viridiplantae; phylum Streptophyta; class Magnoliopsida; order Laurales; family Calycanthaceae; genus Chimonanthus; species Chimonanthus salicifolius. The sequence continues at coordinate 26,217,694 of CM023541.1, read as the reverse complement.
TTGAGTCGGCTGAAACACCCAGATATCCCTTATGTGCTCGGCCAACCCACGTTCAGTCGACGGAATCATTAGATTCAGTCGGCTGAAACTCCCAGATTACCCTTGTTTGCTCGGCCAGTACCCTTCCAGTCGACTGAATCCTGAGTTTCAATCGACTGACTTTTGGCAGTTCTTTTTGTTTGCTTATTTTGTGAAGCCTTTCTCCATGAAATCCATCCTTGTCATTCTTAAAACGTGGATTTCATCTTCTACCCTTCACTTAATAAGTTTATCTTACCCACCAAACAAGGTTAGAGGCTTTTCCATAATTCATTCAATTCTTAGTATCATATCATGGATTCAAAAATTCCTTATTTTTTTTGTTTCAATCCCATTACCATTTCTTGGATGGATTTCCAACTCCATGGCCTTATAACAATTTAACCATCCATTCCAACCAATTATGGAACTCATGGGTTCGGCCATACCATGGCCAAACCTATGGTTTCCTTAGATTCCTTCTTATGGTGTTAAGTCTTAAACATACCTTCTTTCTGTCTCCTTCTTTTCTTTTAGTCTGTCTTTTCTTTCTTACTCCTTCTTCTTCTTTCTTTGATGTTCAATTCTACAAGTATAGAGGTGTAGATGAGGGAGAGAGAGAGAAGGGGAGAGGAGAGTCCTTGTGCAAGGGGAGGAGTCGACCAAGGAATGTGAGTAGCCCCTTTGGCTGGTGTCTTTTATGTAACAGTCCCATCTCTTCATTTCCTCTCATCATGGCTTGGTTTAACGAATGTGTCCTTTAGCTTAACCAATGAGACCTTTGGCTTAAACCAAAGAGATCTCTTGACTTTCAATGAGCCATTTGGTTTCATTCCCCTTGAGATGAAAACCTTTAATCTTCCCAACTCAAGCCTTGAACTCACTTGTGGTTGACCAAGTCAGCCCATGACATGGCCGGCCATGCATGTGGTGACTTGGTCACCACATGGTATTCGGGTCCCACCTTGGCCATGTCACTCGATGATGTGGCCTCCTCGTCTACTAGGCTTCCATGTGATGACATGCATGCATATGGAAATGCCACATCACTCACATGCCACCTCACTTGATGAGGTGGACTTTAGTGCATTAGGTCTTAATTGGGTAATTAATCCATTTACTTTAAACATATCCAATTACTTTAAAATCAAGCTCACCCATGATCCATTGGGTCTTAATTGGGTAATTGACCCATTTGCTTTAAACTTACCCAATTACTTTTAAATCAAGCTCACCCATGATCCATTGGGTCTTAATTGGGTAATTGATCCATTTCTTGCCCATCTAATGTCAATTTCCACTTTTAATTTCAAATTCCATTAAATTGAAATCCAAATGGGCCGATCCAATATATATTATAATCTATGGAAAATCCGGGGTGTTATAGTGGGGGAGGTCAAGGCTTGAATGCATGAGAAGCATGCATTGATCAATGGAAAGATTAAATGTGTTGGAGGTGAACTCATGGAAGCACTAAATGCAAGAAGCATGGGGGAGTGCTTGAAATCCAATTCCTTCAAAATGAAGGGGAACTAGATGTCTGCCTACTAACCTTTGTCAATTAAATGACAAAATGGGGGTGAAATTAGTAGAAATTGTTAGACATGAAATCCAATTATGGGGGAGTAATTGGTAAGATGGGAAGAAGCGTAAGTGCTTGGGCTTCTAGAAAAAGAGAGCCATGAAGGGGAGGAATATTCAAAAGTCAATTGACATATGACAATGTTTATGCTTGGAGTTTTGGACTTCAAACTCAAAGAAGCTTGGGGGAGAAAATCTTCTCAACACTGTTAGCTCAGATAAGCTATGGATAGTGCTGGTGGCTAGGAAATCATGGTGTTTGGGGGAGCATGAATACAAATCTAGTTTAGTCCATGGATGCATATTTTTGTTTTGGACTAGCCCCTCTAATGATTTTCTAGTGGTGCTTGCTTATGTGCTTGAACAGGAAAACATGAAATGAAACAAGCTAAACAAGAATATGCGAAGATCATAGTCTTATTTTCCATTTGAATATGTATATGTAATTGATGTAATTTTTGTATTCAAATGTGATGTAATAAGGGTGGGTTTGTAATTAGGTTAGCCTCTAAGTTTTGTCATGAAATTGACAAAGGGGGAGATTGTTAGTGCCCCAACTTTGCCGAGTCCTTAAGTTTATCAATTCCATGACTCGAGAAGAAGCACTTGCTAGAAGCTTGAAGAACTCAAGGTGATCAAGAAAGAAGATCATACTCCACCGGATTGAAGCTCATCGTTATGTCAATCACAAAAAACAGGTATGTGGCCATAGATGACTTTAGGTGGAACCCACAACTTACAAGAGGACCATCCCTAGGCTTAGTTGATATGTTGGTAACTGATATAATAAGCCTAGCGAGGAAGCTTGACAATGAATTGGAAGCGAACTTGGAAAAATATTTTAATTCACTGTCAGCTCGACCAGTCATTCTCACTGACTCCTCGGTGGAGACAGGATCGATCCATTGTGCTCATAGACTGGTCGATCAGATTAACAGAGGTACTGGGTCATAGAACTGTCACTCTAGGTAAGCCTCTGATCGAGAGTCTCGTATCCACCAACCCCTCGATGATGAACCTAACAACCCCTCGTGGTCAACGACTCATCGATGAAAAACTTGTAAGTTATGGACTTTGAACTCAATTGGGCTCTCGAGAAAACAGAAATCTCAGTATTTCAAGACCGATCGAGAGTACCACGACCGACCCCTCGACAAAGGGCAACATGTTGTTCTGGGCAGGACAAGTTTCAGGACATGAAACTCTGTCTGCATGCTGTTGCCCCAGATCGAGACCCTTGTATGGACCAACCACTCAGTACCATGACTGTCAACCCATCAGTGACACCGACATGTCGACCGGAAATTAATTATGCCATTGGGAGTGCATTTAATGTGCAACGGTCGGGTGGTTGAACTATAATAAATATGAACACCGACACATTGGTGCCCCCGACCTGTCGGTACTGGACAATTTGAAAAACTAGGTTACCTCCTCTATAAATATGAGAATTGTGTGATCATTTAATTATCTTCATTGAACTGAAGAAATTCACACACTCTAAGGAACGATCAACTCTTTTGTTCCTACACTTAAGAATCATATACTACTAATCTATTAACTGAGTTGGTGAAAGAGAGAAAGAGAGGGGAAAAGAAAAGATACCAACTAGGATAGAATCAGTTTCCTCGTCACCCTGAGATTGTGATTACTCAACGATGGCTACAAGGCAGAGCGTTGGGATTAAACTCGGGCACACATTGCGTGGATCTTTGAGAAGCACACACCTTCGAGAAAGAGCAACAAAGGCAAGTGCTTATTGGTTTTAATTTTGTTTTAAAACATTTATCCTATTAAAGTGGATTAAGAAGGCTTGGCTTCGGAACCACTACAAAAATCTAGAGCGTCGTCTCTGGTACACGTGGTGGGTGGAATTCCTAGCCAAATCAAATAGCTGGAATTCCTTACATGTGGTGGGTGAAATTCCCAGCCAATGTTGTGAGGTGGAATTCTTAATCTAATTGTGAGGGTGTACGTCCCCACTTAGTGAATTTGGGGATAGCTCAAGGTTGACCTAGTCCTAACAGTGGATGCAGGTTGACTAACCGAACCACTTTATATCTTGTGTCCTTTTGTTTGTGGTGTTAGAATAAATTTCTTGTGTTGATTGCATAATCACCTTTGCTAACACACACCCTTGATTGAAGTATCCGCTGCACTCTATCTAATCAATCAAGGAATTTTAAATGGATCAACAAATTGGGATTAACCTATTCCCCCCCCCCCCCCCCCCCCCCCAGGGTCAATCGTGTTCTAGCACCAAAGAGAGAAAACTCTCTTTCAAAGTGTTTTAAAAAAAATGTAAAGTTATTTTGAATGGTATTCTTACTTCAAATGATTGTTATGTTTTTTATAGTGCTTCCACTCCCATTTAACACTCTTGCATTGTGTCCAAAATAAGTGAGGCTGAACTTTAGCACCAAAGCCTTGGACATGTAAATTTTAGAGATTTGTTCAAATTAAGTCATTACATTAAAGGGTTACCAAAAGTTAATCGAAATGAGATAACCATATGTGGTGAGTGCTTGAAAGGCAAACAAATTAGAGAAGCCCACAAAATAAGAAAATAATTGCCACCTCTAGACCTCCAGAGTTGATGCATATGGATGGATCCACCCAACACTTGAGTGGTGGAGGCAAGAAGTATTTCGTGGTAATGGTTGATGACTACACTAAATACAAATGGGTGGCCTTTCTAAGAGAGAAATCTGATGCATTCCATGAATTTAAAATCATTGATAAATCTGATGCATTCCATGAATGCGTTCCATGAATCAAAAGAAATAACCATTCACAAACTAAGGACGGACCATGGGAGAGAATTTGAAAATCAGTTCTTTGACAAGTTTTGTGAAAAACATGGAATTCATCATGAATATTCTTCTCCTAAAACTCCACAACAAAATGGAGTAGCTGAAAGGAAGAATATAGTACTTCAAGTGATGGCCACCACACTTCTTGAAAGTTAAGATGTTTGTAAAACACTTTTGGCCGAAGCCGTTAACACCGCATGTTTTATCATTAACCGTTTTTATTTGAGAGTGGGGTTAAACAAAACTTCCTATAAACAAAAAAACAAATGAAAAATTGGGCAAAATATGCATGTTTCAACTCTCAAATAGAACTCAAGAAAATTGAAGAAGCCATTGTAAATGAGAATTGGGTCAATGCAATTCAAGAAGAACTTGGACCATTCACAAGGAATGAAGTTTGGGACTTTGTTCCTAGGACAAAGAACACTCATATCATTGGAACGAGATGGATATACAAAAACAATATGGATGAGCATGGGACTATTGTGAAAACAAAACAAGTTTGGGTAGCCCAAGGATACACTCAAATCGAAGGAGTTGATTTTGATGAGACATTTTGTAACGCCCCGCCCTTTTTCACTATGCTTTCTGAAAATCAGAGTCTTTTTTTGAATATATAAACAAAGAGTGATAGAGAGCGGGACGTCACGACGTGAGCTAAGTCCGAGCTTCCAAAGCCCAACTCTTAACTGCCCAACCATACGTGTGCGTGGACCAAGTCCACTAAAATGGTTCACACGTACTCAAGTTAACTTGCGGAATAAAACATAAATGCGGAATAACAATAGGATAACAATCCTATTCCATATGAGATAACAAAGTACTTCAAGTCTTATTTATAATTACCTTATGTTAAATATCCAATATTAACCATCCAAACCATGGCAAATATGTCTACGTTATTACAAGCCCGAAATCTAGTTACTCAAATTACAATTCCATAAGCAACTTAATCAAAATTTAAAACTAAACCCATTCAAGCTTCAAAGCTTGGCTCCAATCACGTTCATCATTCCCTTCGTTTCCTGTATCATCCACTAGGTAGAAGTAGGGCGTTAGAATAACGCGCCCAGTAGGTATTCCATTTAGGGTCTACACATGGTTAGTAAAAATCATATGTAATAACATAATGTCAAAACCATATGAAACAATGCCATGTCATGATGTCAAATGCAATGAGTCCCACCCATCACAAGTACATATAACCTCTTGATGGAATTCTCATCATCAAGGTATCCCCACAGTGGTCTTTCGGACGCCTCGACGGAGTGTGGCCCCTCCAGTTACCTCTTGATGGAAGATGCACATCAAGGTATCCCCACAGTGGTCTTTCTGACGCCCAGACGGAGTGTGGCATCCGGTTACATATCCTCCCTCCCATGCCATGCATGAGATGCAAAAGTCCACATGCTATGCAATTACACACATCATAGCATTTAAAATCTCATATTTAAAACATAATCTTTATACGACATAAGTCATCAAAATAAACCAAATAAACCATAATACATAAACCATGTTTTCAAAGAGGTAGAATCCTACCAAAGACCATTAAAGTGTCCTTGCTTCTTAAACCGGCAACCGTCCACGATCGCGCACCATTTATGAGGTCCCTCACCTTGTTACATATCAACAAGTCAATCCCATATTCCATTTGATTTAGCATTAGGTCTAAGTCCATAAACACAACCTTGTGGGGTTCGGCCATACAACATGGCCGAACCTCACTCACTGGAATTTGTCCCTCTTTTGATTTAACCAATCATATACAAGTAGACCACTTTAAAAACCCTAAGTCCACCAAATACACTTTAATGGGGTTCGGCCATACAACATGGCCGAACCTCACCATCTTGATTTTAGTCCCTTTTTCAAGTCCTTTGATCTTTTAATTAAGTCCAAGACCATTCATCCTTTGATTCACTAATCTCATCACTTATGCAACAATTATTTAACATTAATAATAATCTAAGTCCACCAAACACATTGCTCATGTGGTTCGGCCATACACCATGGCCGAACCCATGATCTATCATTTTCTCCCATATTTACACATTTGCCATTATTCCCATCACTTCATGCTTAGGTCCAAAATTGATCCATAAACTAGACTCATAAGTGATTCATAAATCATAACATAAAACCCCAATAATTCCCTTTATTCCTTGTTTTGATAATCCCTTCCTTTACACATACATAGAACCACAAATGACCCATTTAAGAAGGTTGATGGGGTTCGGCCATACACCATGGCCGAACCCTATGATGTCTAAATTCCAATTTCTCTGTAATACTCCAGATTTTCAAGTTATAAATATTTACAGAATTTGCCATTGAATTTGTGAATTAAAGGATATGGACCGAAGATGGGTAAGTTGTGGGGTCAATTGTCCAATTAAGACCCATTGTACATACTATAAGGTTCAATTTAAAATAAATGGGTAAGATGTGTTTAATGGGGTCAAGGTTGTTATTTGGGTCAAAATGCCCAAAAGGGACCCAATGGGTCATGGTTGACTTGGTTGACCACCAAGTGAGTCCAAGCTTAACTTGGTTGGGGCTGATTTGAGTTGGAAATGGAATCAAATGGTTGAGTTGAATTAAATGGTTGAGTTGAATTAAATGTTTGAGTTGAATTAAATGGATGAGTTGAGTTAAGTGAGTTAAATAAATTTGAATTAAATTTATATGAGAAGTGAGTTGGGTTACATATTTCCAATTCAACAATGGGTACACGTTGGAAGGGGGGGGAAGTTTCATCACATAGATGAAACCCCCAAAGTAATCATCAATGAGAATGAACAGTTTTGTGGTCCAAGCCAAGGCAAAACTGTTGGTTACATGGGAGCTTCACCCCATGGATGAAACTCCCAAATGGGAATTAAATGGAGAGGTGAGGAGTTTCTTATTTCAAAATTCAAATCAAGATGGAACACCAAAAGGAGGGGGATGGTCTAAGGTGCTACACAAGCCAAGAAGGCAAACCGTTGGGCACAAGGAGTTTCATCTCATGGATGAAACTCCCACATGGGGAATTAAAGGGAGAGGTGGCGGTTACACGGGGCAAGCTAAGGCTTTACCATTGGAGCCTTTGGGAGTTTCATCTCATGGATGAAACCCCCAAGGGAAGCATTGAGGGAGATTAAGGAAATGGGAGTTACACAATGGGCTACACCAAAGCCATCACCTTGGCCGGCCATCTCATTTGGAACAAAACAATTGGATATTCATCTCATACTCTCCCTCTCCCTCTTGGCTGTTCTTCTCTCCCTCAAAATCATCTTTTGGCCGATCACTCCTCAAGACCAGAGGACTTAGAAAAGTGTTGATCTCAAGCTATTATGCAAGGCTGAATTCTATCTCTCTCTCAAACCTATAGCCCTCTTAGCCGAACCACTTTTGGATATTTTATATTGATCAAGCTCACACTCGGCCAAAGGAACAAGAAAGAATGATGAAGAGTCTAAAGAAAGGATCGGAAGAACAAGTAGGAGGGAAAGAACTGGAGGAGTTGTGGAATTGGTAAGTTCTTAATAAACTCTTATTAAGTAAGATGGTCAAGGAAACATGATCCGGCCATTGCATGGACAAACCCTAAAGGGGATATACAAGAACCATTAAGAATAAAAAAAGGGTTGATTAGGTTCGGCCATGATGTATGGCCGAACCCATCAAAGGTTAAGATCATGGCGATTGAATTTAAAAGAGGAGATAAGGAACCATAGGGTTCGGCCATGGTGTATGGCCGAACCCCATAGAAGAAAAAATGAAGGGATATGTGATATGTTTTAATGGAAGGTTATTGATGTGTTTAAAAGCTTTAAAATGAATGTAATGTGATGGACTTGGATGCATTTTGATTATCAAAAAGAATGGAAAAGAGGAACACCAAAACCAAAGGGTGAGGACCCCACCAAGTTCTATTTATGGATTTAGATATCATAGGGTTCGGCCATGTGTATGGCTGAACCCCATGAACCATTTTGTGGGATATTTACTAGCCTAAGTATGTCTTAAATGAATGGAATGGACAGCCATAAAGGATGTAATTAAGGATGAAAAAGAATGAACCATGGGTTCGACCATGGTGTATGGCCGAACCCCATGGAAAATATTTGGTGGATTTAAAGGGTAATCAATGATAAACAATTGTGGTACAAGTGATTAGATGTATAAATCAAGAGGTCATGATCTTGTATCTAACTTAAAGATCAAAGGGTTGAAAGCTGAGCATAAAACCAAGGGAGTGAGGTTCGGCCATGTTGTATGGCCGAACCCCACTAAGGAATTTTTATGGACATAGGTTGTTGTGTGTGTTAAAAGGTTAATGTGTGAATGATTAGATTAATGGATTGGTGATTAAACTTAATTAAAAGGATAAAATGACTTGAAAGAGGAACCAAAATCAAGAGGGTGAGGTTCGGCCATGTTGTATGGCCGAACCCCACTAAGGTGGATTTTGGGTGGACTAAGGTTTAAGTAATTAGTTAAGTGGTGATTGACTAATAAATAAAGGAAGGGTTAAAATCAAAGTAAGTGAGATTCGGCCATGGTGTATGGCCGAACCCCACAAGGGTGTGTTTATGGACTTAGACCAAATGGTAAATCAAATGGAATATGGATTGACTTGTTGATATGTAACAAGGTGACGGGACCACACAAACGGTGCGCGATCTTGAGCGGTGACCGGTTTAAGAAACAAGGGCATTTTAGTGGTCTTGGTAGGATTCTACCTCATTGGAACATGGTTATGTAATATGTTTTTATCTTTATTTTGATGATTTATGTTGTAAATATATTATGTTTCAAATGTGGAGTTTTTAATGTTATGGTTATTTATATTACATAGCATATGGACATGCACATGTCATGCATGGCATGGGAGGGAAGTTTGTAACCGAAGGCCACGCTCCGTCGGGGCGTCCATAAGGCAATCGTGGGAAGACCTTGATGTGTATAATCCCATCAAGAAGAATCCGGAGGCCACACTCCGTCGGGCGTCCGAAAGATCACTGTGGGGATACCTTAATGAGGAGAAATCCATCGAGAGGTTACATGTATTGTGATGGGTGGGATCATTGCATAATACATATGGCATGGCATGATTTCATATGGTTTTGAAGATATGATAATATATATGATTTTGTTACTAACCCATGTGTTAGCCTAAATTAGAATTCCTACTGGGCGCGTTGTTCTAACGCCCTACTTCTACCCTAGTGAATGACACAGGAAAGGAATGGATCAACGATCGTGAAAGAAGCCAAAAGTAGGAGCTTGGATATGTGATTGGATGTCTTTTATTATATGAACTTGTAATTTGAATAGTTAGATGTCGGCATGTAATAACTTAAATAATTTTACTATGGTTTGGAATGGTTTGTTTGGATGTTTAAGTTAAGGTAATTTTGGTTAAATGACTAAGTACTTTGCTAACTAAAATGGAGTAGACTTAGGTTCTATTATAATCCGCTGATAGTTTATGTTATATTCCGCAAAGATTATAAATTACTAAGTGTGAACCGTTTTCATGGACTTAGTCCATGCACACATAGGGTTGGCTAGTTAAGGGTCGGACTTTAGAAGTCCGGACTTAGCTCGCGTCGTGACGTCCCGCTCTTGCTCACTCTTCTATTTATAAAAAAAAAATAGACTCTGATTTTTGGAAAGTAAGTGAAAAAGGGCGGGGCGTTACAGTTGGTATCAGAGCGAAACGGGAAAACTGAATCTTTTGAAGTAAGATTAAGACGGTTTCATGTCTCACTGACAGATAAGAATCCCAGCTGACCGACTCTTCGGAGTCCGCTGCACGGGGGCCGGATTAATTTACTTCGTTAGACTCAGACTGAAACTCTCAATCTGAGAACAACAAGGAATGATAGCAAAGGAAATACAGTCAAAATAACTGGAATTATCAAATATAGCAAATTAGGATATACTTCTCCGATATCCCCAAATTGAGAAACAAACAATTGGTACTCAGGAAGTTTCTCAAAAAAAAACACAGAAATACAAAGAGTGTTGATTTGGCAATTTCCCCAAGGACAAGAAAAACAAGATGTTTATTTGGCAATTTCCCCAAAACAAGAGACATTATTTGATATATAGGAAACTCCCCAAAACAAGAAACACAAAATGATGATTAGGAAAATTCCCCAAAACAAAGATTAATTTGATTAGAAATGTTGTTGTTATTGACATGTTTCTGTTGTTGTGATACAGATATGTCGAGCAACATTGAGTATACAGAGTTGTGGGACAAAGGAACTCCTAGCTGTCCTATCGATCTGACTTCTTCTTCCAATAACTCCAACAGGACAGACCGCGTTGTGGAAGTTAAAGTAGACGTCCAGGTAGGATTTCCCGAAGATGTCGAAGTGAAACTAGCCCCTTTTCCAGAAGAGTATATGGGAGATATCCCAATGATAGGAGAATCAGTAGGGGAGATAGCGCCCGAGTATATGTGCGAGTTGTGCAACCAGGAAGAGCACAACTGTACTTTCTGCCCCTACCCCCTTGAGGTTATTTGCCCTGTTTGTAGACTTCACGAGCACGGGAAGGAGAGGACTAACTATCCATACATTGGGGGATCGAGAATAATACCCTGTCTAACTTGTGAAGTGTTGCGGCACACGTCGATGACATGCCCTGAGAACTTCTTCGATTTTTGTGATGATGCAGGGTCTTCTACGGAAGGTTAGGCTAAGGAGTGGTAAGAAAATGTCGGGGAAAGGGGAGATTTTGTAAGGGTTGTGGGTACGTTTTGAAGGGTTGTTCTAACCCTACCAAGCCTTGTATTGTGATGGAAGTTTGAATAATTTTCAATAAAGTATGCAAACTTAAGAGTTTATGAGGACTTTGACACTGAGATGCATGTGACGAAGTCACTTGATTTTATTGAGATGTAGCATGGGTGCGTCCCTCACGTAATATTGATGAGATAAGTATATAGATTCCATGAGTATGGCTAGAGTAGCTATGAGAGTGTACGAGCCTTGATATGAAATACGGAGACTGGATTCTATAGAGTTGCCGTTGAGGAGTGGGTCCCTCGCATGCTACACGCTGGAGGGCGCTCTCACGGCTATCTTGCACACTTCTTGTGCGTTGATGCGCAGAGCGAGGTACTATTTTACCCCGTGGGGGTGGTGCTAGCTTCGTCAGACGCGGTCCGACCACCTTAGAGCTTGACTGAATCACCCTTGGGGTGAAGGGATGTAGGGCGAGGTAGACGTGATCACGTTGGACGTGGGTCTTCCGCTTAGTAAGTCATGGGCCCTAAGTCTTCCTAGGGGTCGGGGTATACTTATGATTTGATATTGTTACCACAGTCATGTAGTGAATCATTTGAGTGTTGTTCCTATGGATAGAATATCTCATGGTAGATGATGTGCACATGATAATTTTGCCCATGAATGGATTATACCCAGAGGGGGGTTATATTCATAAATGTGTATAACTATGGATGATGATTCCTATGGTGGTTTGGATTGAGGCCGAGCCGGGTATCGGTATCATAAAAGATTTGAACAAAAGGTGTTAGTCACATAGTGACTTATGTGCAAATGAAGATGTGCTAAATTTTGGAGTTGTATTTAATGGAAAAGATAAGAGTCTAGTGAAACTCGAATGGGAAGCTATGGGCGACTGTCGAGTTAGTCTAGCTAGCTGACTCTGTAGTTAGCCGATGGAGTTCCAGGAGAGTACAAATAGAAACCTAGTTAAAAATGGAATCAGCGAAAGCCTTGAGCATAGGCTCGCATTGGCAGGTTACCTCATTAACAAATTTCAATGAGGGACAAGGTCATCACTAACCTCATACAGAGTGTAGGCGAATGAACGTATTGAGCGAGTACGTATGGAAAACATTTTGGTGGCAGGTAAAGTGAAACAAAGTACATTGATCTATGTGAGATCGCAGATGGGTTCACGAGAAAAAGAGCTCAACCTGAGGCAGCGCAGATGGATGGAATATCTGCAGGACTATGAGTTCGCGCTTCATTATCACCCTGGCAAGGCGAACAAGGTGGCAGATGCCCTCAGCCGTATATCACATGCATCAGTGGCATGTTTAATCAGGACAGAATGGGAGATGCTGAATACCATTTGAGAGATCAATTTATATTTCTTTTCAATTTTTCTTTTTTTTAAAAAATGGATTAAAAAAAACACATAAAATTGACACAATGTAACTCCCAAATACCCCCAAATTTAAATTGAACATTGACCTCAATGTTCCCTAATCTACCTGCGCATCAGTATATTAGAAGAAAATAGCAAAATAGAACAACTTGAGTTGAAAAATACCTAAGGTGCTCTCTTTATTCAAAACCTGCAAAAACAAATGGACAACAAAAACAAAACGATTCTAGACTAACACAAGAACTGAGTCAACAAAAACAGAAACCTAAACTAGACACTGACAAACACCGACACACACAAGTCTCGAGACAGACTCACCATCAAAACAACTATTACTTCTTCTTTTTTATGCAACATAATCTAACAATGCAATACTCAAAGAAAATATGCGAACAATAATCAAACAAGTAGACTAATGCATGAAACTAATACCCTAATATGCATGATCAAAATAATTACGCAATTTTTTTTTATGCAAAATAAATGCAAACACCCTAAGTGATCCGTAAATGGATCAAGTCACAATGGAGGACTGAGTTGTCGAGTTAGAGGCACAAAACTCGGCAGTTTCCACTTGAATTTTGAATTCAGGTGCAATTTTGGTAACCATCGACGGTTACATTTTTTAATTCAAATTCAAACTCTCAACCGCCAGGAAGTTTCCCAACTGTTTTTGGCATTAAAAGGTGGAGGGTGGAGAGTTGGAGGTACCCCACTTTATCCACAATGGAGTCTCAGCGTCTTACAACAAAGAAGGGTTACATACAGAGCATTTCCGCAAGTCAGTTCACATCTGACCCAAATTCAGTCTGCTGAATCATGGAATTCAGCCGACTGAAAAACATATTGGCCAAGCACAAATTCAGATCTGGTTAGGATTCAGTCAACTAAATTGAACTGTTTTATCTCTGATTCTTCTCCAAAGCTTCTGTCTATCTTTTGGGACACTGGTTTTTAGCCAACATTCAGTCAGAGTGTGATTGTCGCCAATGAGTTTGTATTCAAAGTGGTCCATTGGTTCAATGGGTCCAATATCTTTTACACCGGTGTATGTTTGTAAAAACTCAATTCATAGTGGATATTTTTGTCTAGATTGGCACGTGGAGGTTTCCCCACTTAGTGGGTTTACCATGTTAAAAAATATATTGTCTCAATCTCTTATTCCATTTTGTGTTTGTGTGTTGCCAGAAGACGATCCTAGATTCGAGTCCTGCTCCTCCATCCAAATGGGAGCGAGTAGGGACGTCAAACATTATTACGAATGAAATGGTATCAGAGTCAGGTTATTCCGAAGTCAACACAAGTCTCGAAGAAAAATCCAAGAAGGCGAGACCATGTAGCCATGGTGGAATCGGTGCACTGATCGTGGAGACAGATGCAGACAAGAGCCCACGTATCCATGGTGGAGAGTTGGTGCACTGTTTTTGGGAGGAAATTCTTATCCGAGAAAGAGAGAGGAAGTTTGAAGACTTCTTCAGTTTGCAAAGACAACAGAAGGAGCAAGTTTCAAGACTTCTTCAGGTTGTAGAAACAACAGTATGAGCATTTCAGTTCTCTTATTTCAAAGCTTTTGAGGGATCAAAAGCCCCCAAAAGGGGAAGGCATGATCCGTAAACTGATCGAGTCACAATAGAGGACTGAGTTGTCGAGTTAGAGTCACAAAACTCGACAGTTTCCACTTGAATTTTGAATTCAGGTGCAGTTTTGGTAACCACCGACGGTTACATTTTTTAATTCAAATTCAAACTCTCAACCGCCAGAAAGTTTCCCAACCATTTTTGGCGTTAAAAGGTGGAGGGTTGAGAGTTGGAGGTACCCCACTTTATCCATAATGGAGTCTCAGCGTCTTACAGGCTACATACAGAGCATTTTCGCAAGTCAGTTCACATTTGACCCAAATTCAGTCGGCTGAATTCCATGATTCAGCCGATTGAAAGACATATTGGCCAAGCGCAGATTCAGATCTAGTTAGGATTTAGTCGACTGAATCTTGGTATTCAGTCAACTTAATTGGATTGTTTTATCTCTAATTCTTCTCCAAAGCTTTTGTCTATCTTTTGGATGCTGATTTTTATCCGACAGTCAGTCAGAGTGTGGTTATCGCCAATGAGTTTGTATTCGACGTGGTCCATTGGTTCACTGGGTCCAATATCTTTTACAGCGGTGTATGTTTGTAAAAACTCAATTCACAGTGGATATTTTTGTCTAGATTGGCACGTGGAGGTTTCCCCATTCAGTGGGTTTACCACGTTAAAAAAAATATATTGTCTCAATCCCTTATTCCATTTTGTATTTGTGTGTTGCTGGAAGACGATCCTAGATTCGATTCCTGCTCCTCCATCCAAATGGGAGCGAGTAGGAACGTCGAACATTATTACGGATCACTAAGAAAATCTATATGAATGCATGAAAAATTAAAAAATTAAAGAACAAAAAGATTTAGGCACTTACCTTGGCCTGAAGTGTTTTTCCGCAAGAAATTTTTAGAGCGTACGATTAAAATGCCTACAAAATAAAATACCACAAACTTTGGTGAAGATTCTGAATCTCATAAAAAATGCATGAAGCCTAATCTAAACGCAATTTCCTAATGTTATAGCTAGTGGAGGAAGTTAAATGATTGGAACCTAATTAAGAACTCTAAATTAAATTAAGACCATTAAAAATAATAAATTAATAAATATCCACCAAATTAATCAAGATTAGATTTTCAAGTATGTCCAAAGTTGTTCCATGATTTTTTTTAGACACTTTAACTAGACCTTCCAAATTTAGATCTATTTTCTAAAAATAGAATATGACAAAATTAGATTAAAATTCTAAGATTAGAAAATGCTAAAAAGAGAAACTATGTATTTTTGGAAGTTTCTAAAAATAGAAGTCCCCAAAAATAAAAAATTTATAAATTTAGAAGTGATTCCAAATTTAGATAATCTCCTAATTTTTATTACTTTTAGAAACTTCTAAATAATGTAACCTTCTAAAATTAGAGTTTCTAAGAAAAATAGAAACTTCTAATTTTAAAACAAAAATAGATATTTCTAAAATTAACATTATTTTCAAAAATAAATAATTCAATGGCGATTTTTTAAGTTCCACAGCAACGACGCCAAAAACTTGTTGTGCAAATTTTAAACTTATAACACGTAAGCACACGAACCATTAGATAGTATAGTGATTGAGCGTAAGGTCGAACACATCGGAACTGAGGAAAATATATCCGTGAAAAACATACCACTGAATTATATATTTTAAGAAATTCAAAAAATCGTAGAAATAAATCTTAAACATGGGATTAATTCTCTAATTTAGGAAATCTAATTTTAATTTAGAAACATTCTAAAAATATAAAAGAAGTCAAAAAATATGAAAAATCTCTAAAATTAGAAATTAACCATTCAAGTGATCTAATTTTCATGGAAAACACAAAAAATTATTTAATTTCTATTAAGATGGTGGAATTATTCTAAAAATTATAAATAATCTTAATCTAACTTAGAACACAAAATTAAGATGTAATTAACCAACCTAGTTCCACAATTTTCAAGAATTTGAATTTATAAACAAAAATAGAATTAAAAACAACTAAAATTACCTTTGCGCATATTTACAATGGAATTGGATCAGAGATTCAAGGAGGCATCATTATCCATATATAACAATAAAATAACGACATAGAATATGGAGTTCAAGTAAATTATTTAACACGCATTCAAATATCTCATTCATTAAAATTCTAAATATGAAATCTATGAAATCCATTTAACTAAGAAAATTCAATTCCGGCCTTAGGCTTAGGTAAAATTTTATTTGTAATTCCAAATCTAATAATTCACTCTTAAAAAGAGCCTTAGAAGGGAAAAATCAATTTCTACCAATCCTAAAATAATCTCACTTTCCTTGAATTTCTTAGAAAAATAAACAACATAAAATCATGAAAGGAATGGAAATAAAATTGAAATTTTCATTATACATGAAAGAACAATTGAAAAACCATAATTTTAATTGTCACCTTCTCTTATTGATTAGAGCATGGAATAAAAATTAAAATACAATTTGAATTTTGGAATTTAAAAAAACAAGAAAATACAATGGAAAATTAAAATCACCAACCTCAAATACCCAATGTGAAAATCAAAATTGCCAAAGTCTTTCTTCTCCTTTTCAATCCCTCTCCAAAGCCTAGCCAACTTTAAAATTCTCTGCCCAAATTCAATTTTATCAATGGGAGAGGGAGTACTTATAGATGAAAGGAGGTGGAACGAATGGCTTGGATTTAAATATTTCAATAAAGCAAGGACACTTGGAGGGCTGATATGATTTATGCTGAACTTGGAATGGCTTAAAGGAGACAAGGAGGTGGAAAAAAAATACTAAAATTCGTGTAAGGAAAGTGGGTGCAAAATCTCATTTTTTACACATGTACCACCTTTCAGCTTAGTTTTGATCTATTTAAAGTCCGAATCAGGAACTGTTGTAAACTAAAAAGTTGTAGCCTTTGAAGTCTTATTTCCAACCCAAAAATAATCAAATCAATCGGACATTGGAGTAAAACTTTTTGGCCAAAATACTGAAGGTGTGTCAAACCTTCCTTCTTTTTCTCCCCTTCTATTTTGTTTCTTTTTCCTTAATTCACTTGCCAAATTCAAAAATCCTCTTATATTAACTTGTAAAATTCGAATTTCCTCATATGTATTTTGAGATGATGAAAATAGTCTTCACACATGTGGATTCCTTCATGGGTTTTTCTTAATGGGCTTAATAATTGGGCTTTTCAAAATATGGAAAACCTAATAAATAATTTTACCACTTACAATCAATTCTAAAAATGATTAAATTAATCCAAACTCTCATAAATGGATTTGAATTAATTATTTTATAAATAAAACCCCTAAAATTGTGGTAAAATAATTATTAAAAATTTCAACTTTTCAAAAATATCAACTTATGCCCATAAATTGCAAAATTCAACTTTTGAATTCTCATATCTTGTATTTCCCTGCAAATCCTGCAAAGCGTCTAAAATCTCATTAATCATATCCAAAAACATACAAAACAAGGGGCTAACTAGTCCAAATACAAGGGTAAAATAGTCATTTTCCTGTACTCATCAGCCGATAAACGAAAATCGACAATTCTTTTGAGTTCAAGGCATCTCAATCTTTCCGGACTTACTCTACTTTTGAATACAACCAAAAGAACATTTTTATTCGTGCTTACAGGTCTATGCTTTGTGCTGTCACACAACGGACTCCTTCATCAGATATTATTCCATTATAATTTCTACGTCCACATTTGTGACAGATTGCCAGCCTCTTAGCTTTCATGTTTGTAGCCAGAGTACTTCGACCACAAAGAGGTCTAGGTTGCTCCTCTTGGATTTCCAGCTTCCTTACCCTCATAGCTAAGGAAATGATTTTCCTACACAAGTCTGGGGTGCTAGTGCCCCGGCTTGCCGAGTCACCTGTATGTCAAGTTCGTGACTTATGTGAAGCAATGCCTTTAAGAGAGAAGAAACTCAAGACTCAAGATCTCAAACGTTGGTTAAAGTGTGGAGACTCAACGGATCAACGTGTGTGACAATCACTGATGGTAAGTGACCATAGATGACCTCAGGTAGTACCCAGACCCTAGGTGGACCATGCCTAGGCTTAGAGATCACATCTGGATAATTAAACAAGCCTAACAAGTGTTTGACAATGAATTGGAACCAATTTGGAAATATGAATTCACTGTAAGGACGACACGTCGTGTCGGGCGATCAGTCGCCAAGGATAGCACACGAACAGTCGTGGTCTTACGATATGTCGAGTGGAATGTTTGGGGTTCTGGTGGAACATGACTGTCAAACTCATGTGGTCTCAAGATGATACTATCGTGAGCCCACGATCTATTGTCTGAAACCTTGACGAATCGATCATATGGGCGATGTATCGCTGAGACAGGACATAGGCTAGACTTAAACAAAGCCTGGAAAACTTGGTATCACACGATCAATCAGGTATGCAATCGGTCGTGAGTACAGGGCTGTAACCGATCGGTATACCGATCAATCGCCCTAGGCCTGGATGAGACTTGACCCTTGAAATTATAGTCAGTCTCAGGCCGATACATTTGTCAACCCGCGATCAGTCGCCAGGATACACGGACGATCAGTCGTGTAGCACGATCCATCGTGAGGTTACCGTTTTAGTGTTGTTATTGTGCGTTAAATGCTCAACGGTCGGGTTGGTGAAAAAGAATTTAAAACAGACGATCGATCGCCTTTGCACGATCGATCAAGTGTTCCAGTGATACGAAATTTTACATGTTGCCTATAAATATGTTCATTGGGAGATGAGGTTGGTCGAATTAATGAGCATTCAAAGAGCCATGTTAATCCCCAACTATCAAAGGAAATCTCTTAGGCTTATTCTCTTTTGGCATTTCAAGTGCAAACCATTCAAGCATCCAATCAGTAAAGATTGTGATTACGAGGAAAGGATTAAGACAAAGCTTCTAGGATAGAAATTGGAACCCAATTTTCTAGAAGGACCTCCAAAGTATTGTGGTTTCTCTACACGACAGGTCTTCATCAAACGTCGAGATTGTACGAGCTCACATTAGGTGGAGTGATTCAAGAAGCACAACTTCATTTGCAAATGTTTCAAAGTCAAGTGCTTCTAGTTTAGAATTTTTCTTTAAAAATCAATTTGTTGTGAAGTGGATTAAAGAGACTGAGTTTCTTTTAAACTACTATAAAAAATAGTGGGATAGGAATTGGTTGAAATTTCCAATCAATTGGATAGGTGGAAGTCCTATTCTATTATGTTAGTGTAATTCCAACGCTTAGTGAATTGGAGATAAGCCAAGGTTGGGTGAGACTCTACAGTGGATGTAGGTTGTGTAACCGAACCACTATAAATCGTGTGCATTGTCTCTTTGTTTGATTCATTTTAATCTTGCACACTTTGAAATCACACACTTGATTAATTGTTGCTTAATTACACATTCTATTAATCAAGAAAATTTAAAAAAGGACCCAAAATCTGTGATTGCCCTATTCACCCCCCTATAGGGTTAATCTGGTTTTAGGAACTCTGGGAACTTTCATGGGGGAACTTGTGTTCTAAACAGACACAATGCGAAGACTAAAACTTGACTGTCTACGTGGATAACTTCTATCTAGTTCTTTAACTTGTGTTGATCACAAAGACAAATATGGATGATGGATGCTGGAAAAAAAAAATTAAGGGGTCTCAGTTTGAACTAACTCTCCCCTAAATATTTTTTTAAGATGAATGCTATATGACCTTATGACCTCAGTACCCCAAACATAAATTGAACATTGTCATCAATGTTCCCTAATCTACACTAGTTGGGTGTAAAAGAAGAAATATTTTAGAAAACGAACAATTGGGGTTTAGATGTACCTTAAGATGTGCATGAAATGATAAATTATTTCCTAGGCTAGACTGACTTAACAAAAATTGAAACTAAAGACTCTAACAGACTTAGACATAACAGGTGCACATGATGGGTAGGTGAGTAATGGGGACTGATGGATGGGTGTGGGTAAATGGGTGTGTTATGGGTAAAATGGATGACTGTTTATCAATCCCGGTAGATTGGATCAGTGAACAAGACTTCGACTTATGCCTCTAGATTCTGATCCTCTAAGAATGGTTTTAATCGATGACCATTGACTTTGAAAACATGACCATTCTTAGAATGCTTGATCTGAACTGCTCCATGTGGGAATACAGATGTAACAATAAACGAACCGGACCGTTTAGATTTCAATTTCCCAGGGAAGATATGCAACCGATAATTGTACAAGAAGACCTTTTGACCAATAGTAAACACTTTCTTAAGAATGTGTTTGTCATGAAACACTTTCATCCAGTCTCTCTACTTTTTGGCTGTGTCATAAGCTTCCTTTCTTATTTCTTCCAACTCAACTAGTTGGAGCTTCATGTGTTGTCCAGCCGCATCTAGAGGAAAATTGAAACCCTTTATAGCCCAATAGGCTTTGTGCTCTATCTCAACTGGAAGATGACAGGTTTTTCCATAAACCAAACGATAGGGTGACATTCCTATGGGTGTTTTAAAAGCAGTTCGATATGCCCATAGTGCATCAGTGAGTCTGGAAGACCAGTCTTTCCAAGTTGCATTGATTGTCTTCTCAAGGATATGCTTAATCTCTCTATTTGAAATTTCCACTTGTCCACTTGTTTGCGAGTGATATAAAGTAGCGACCTTATGCATCATCCCATATGATTTCATTAACTTTTCGAATTAGGCGATTACAGAAGTGCTTTCCTCCATCACGAATGATTGGCTCGTGGAACACCAAATCTAGAGAAAACAACTTTATCCTTCTTTGATTTGTAACACCCTGGATTTTCGAGATATCAATTTACGTGAATTTTGTTCTTTTAAATTATGGATTAATGGACATAGACCTTAGATGGGTAAGTTGTAGGGTCAATTTAAAATAAATGGGTAAGATACATTTAATTGGGTCAAGGTGGCTAATTGGGTCAAAAGGCTCAATTGGGACCCAATAGGTCATGGTTGACTTGGTTGACCACCAAGTGAGTCCAAGCTTATTTTGGTTGGGGCTGATTTGAGTTGGAAATGGAATTAAATGGTTGAGTTGTATTACATGAATTAAAATGGAAAGATAATCAAATGAGTGAATTGAGTTGAAATGAATTAAAATGGTGAGTTAAATTAAAAGTGAGTGAAGTGTGAAGGTGAAGGATTGTGGTTTCAAACACCAAATCAAGGGGTACATGTTGGCATGGGAGTTTCATCTCAAAGATGAAACCCCCACATGGAAAAGTAATGGAGAGGTGAGGAGTGGTGGTGCATTTCAAATTCAAAAATCAAGTGCACACGTTGGAGGAGTGGAGAAAGTTTCATCTTAAGATGAAACCCCCACATAAAGCATTAATGAGAGGAGGAAGAGGGGGGGAGTCTACACCAAGGCAACCCTTGGTGGCCGTTGGAGCCTTGGGAGTTTTTATTTTAGGATGAAACCCCCAAGGGAGGCATTAAGGATAATAGTAATGAAAATGGGAGTTACAAGTGTTGCCACCAAGAAGACACCACCTTGGGGCTGAATTTGATTAACCAAAGGAGGAGTTTCATTTCCATTCACTCTCTCCCTCTCTCCCTCTCTTAGCTGACCAACAATCTAAGGAAAGAAGACCAAACACTTTGAGAATTCTATCTCATTCTCTCCCTCCCTCTCAAGGCCATTTCTCTTCTCAAGATCAAAGAGGACTTAGAATAATTTGATCTCAAGCTTCTCTCCCAATCCATATCACTTGGCCGAACCATTTCAAGGGATTTCCAGCAAGGTCAATCTCAGCTAAAGAGCAAGAAGGAAGGAAGGAGGGACTAAGGAAGGAAAGGAGCAAGAAGGAGTGAAAGAACTGGAGGAGTCGCGGGATTGGTAAGTGCTCAATAAACACTTGTTAAATAAGATGGTTAAGGAAACATGATCCGGCCATTGTATGGCCGAACCCATCAAGGGTTAAAATCATGGCTATTGAATTTAAAAGAGGAGATAAAGAACCATAGGGTTCGGCCATGTTGTATGGCCGAACCCCATGGAAAGAGTCAAGGAAGTTTTATGGGTTTAAAATGATGTTTAAAAGGGAAGAACATGGACCACAAAATGGCCGAACCCCATGAAAAGACATTGGATTTGAAGGAAGGAAATCATAAGTGTATGTGTTTGATTTTATTAAAGTGTTAAAAGGATTTAAATGGATGGAGGTATGAGAACCAATCATAGATGCATGATAGTTTTAAGAAATAAGGAACCATAGGGTTTGGCCATGTGTATGGCCGAACCCCATGGAGAGACAATGATGGATAGTGTGTCATGTTTAATTAATTTTGAAGATGATTAATAATTTAGAAAGGTGTTGGGTTGATTGGATCAAAAATGGAAAAGAGGAGCACCAAAACCCAAGGGTGAGGTTCGGCCATGGTGTATGGCCGAACCCCACCAAGTACTCTTTATGGATTTAGATATCATAGGGTTCGGCCATGTGTATGGCCGAATCCCATGAACCTTTTGGTGGACAGTTTTTGAGACTTGGTTATAAGTAAATAAACCAACTAATTAGCCATGGATGATTAATGGCATAGAATGTAATTAAGGGTGAAAAGGATGAACCATGGGTTTGGCCATTGTGTATGGCCGAACCCCATGGAAAATATTTGGTGGATTTAAATGGTGATCAATTATAAACATTTGTGGTACAAGTGATTAGATGTGGAGGTCATGATCTTGTATCTAACTTGAAGATCAAAGGGTTGAAAGATGAGCATAAAATCAAGGGAGTGAGGTTCGGCCGTGGTGTATGGCTGAACCCCACTAATGAATTTTATAGACTTATGATGTTATGTGTGTTAGATGGATAATGTGTGAATGATTAGATTAACGGATTGGTGATTAGATTTAATTAAAAGGATCAAGTGATTTGAAAGAGGGACCAAAAATCAAGATGGTGAGGTTCGGCCATGTTGTATGGCCGAACCCCACAAAGTTGGATTTTAGTGGACTAAGAGTTAAAATCAAAGTAAGTGAGGTTCGGCCATGGTGTATGGCCGAACCCCACAAGTTGTGTTTTTGGACTTAGATACCATTACAAATCAAATGGGTTGTTGGTTTAATTCATGGATATGTTATAAGGTAACAGGACTACACAAAGGGGGGCACGATCGTGATCGGTTGTCGGATTAAAGCTCAAGGACACCTTAGTTGTCTTGGGTAGGATTCTACCTTATTTGAAACCATGGTTATGTATGTTGGTTTATCTTATTTTTGTGAGTTATGTTTTAAAATAATATGTTGCAAATATGAGGATTTAATGCTAGATTTATCATATAAAATAGCATGGAATTCATTAGCATCTCATGCATGGCATGGGGTGAAGGTTAAGGGATCGGAGGGGCCACACTCCGTCGGGGCGTCCGAATAACCTAGGTAATGAGACCTCATAAACAGTGCGCGATCGTGAGCGGTTGCCTGTTTAAGAAGTAAGGACACTTTGGTGGTCTTTGGTAGGATTCTACCTTTTTGAAAACATGGTTTATGTATGATGGTTTTTATCTTATTTTGATGAATTTATGTTGTAAAAGATATGTTCCAAATGTGAGTTTTAATGCTATGTTTATAATATAAAATAGCATGTGTTTCATTAGCATCTCATGCATGGCATGGGGTGAAGGATATGTAACCGGAGGGGCCACACTCCATCGGGGCGTCCGAAAAACCAATGTGAGGATACCTTGATGTGCATTTTCCATCAAGAGGTAACCGAAAGGGCCACACTCCGTCGAGCGTCCGAAAGACCTATGTGGGGGTACCTCGATGATGAGAATCCCATCAAGAGGTTATATGTACTTGTGATGGGTGGGACTCATTGCATTTGACATCATGACATGGCATTGTTTTATATGGTTTTGACATTATGTTATTATATATGATTTGTACTAACCATGTGTAGACCCTAAATCGAATTCCTACTGGGCGCGTTGTTTTAACGCCCTACTTCTACCGTAGTGGATGATACAGGAAAGGAAAGGGACGATGAACGTGATCGGAGCCAAGCATAGGAGCTTGGATATGTGATTGGACTATATTTTATTTATGTTATACATGGACTTGTAATTTGAGTAGCTAGATTTCGGGTTTATAATAATTTAGATATTTGCTATGGTTTGTGAATGGTTACTTTTGTTAATTAAGTTAAGTTAATCATTTATAATTGACGGAGCACTTTGCTATTTAAAATGGAATAGATTTAGGTTCTATTATAATCCGCAGTTATGTTTTAATTCCGCAAGTTATTATTATTACGTGTGAACCATTTTCATGGACTTAGTCCATGCACACCTAGGTTGGGCAGTTAAAGGTCGGACTTTAAAAGTTTGGACTTAGCTCGCGTCGTGACATCCCGCTCTTTATCTCACTCTTTATTAAAAAAAAATAGACTCTGATTTTCGGAAAGCATAGTGAATAAAGGGCAGGGCGTTACACGAGCAGCGTTTAATCTTTAAACCCATTTGCAACCAACAATGTTGAGATTCAGTGGATGTGGAATAAGAGACCAAATTCGTTTCAATAGAAGAGCATTGAATTCATCATTCATGGTCTGTCGCCATTCCGTAGATCGAACAACTTGAGTGTAGTATGTGGGCTCAATGTCAGAGGTAGAGATCAAAGTAGCAAAGGCCTATGGAAGTGGATGACGATTGGAAAAGGCAACCCATTTTTTGGCCTTGGAGATGTCGTACTCAGCAAGAGGCACCATAGGATGAACATTATCAGACGGAGGCTGAGCAGGGACTGGAGAAGAGGAGACAACAAAAGCTGACTCTAGTGCTGCGAGTGGAGATGGTGAGGAGGCAGGTGTCAAATCTTGTGCTTCTAGTTGAGAGGGTGATGTTGATGCTGGTGATATAGGAAGGGTAGAAGGTGAGTGTGCAAAAGATGGGGACATGGTGATAATAGGAATGAAGACCATGCTTGAGGAAGATGATGCTATGTGTCTTGTGGTAACTGTGGCGTATGGAACGACAACTTCATTGAACAGTACACGCTGGGAGATGTAGACTCTGCCAGTAGAAGGGTGAAGGCACTGATAGCCCCTGTGGTGATCACTGTAACCAAGAGACACACACTCAACCGATAAAGGTTGAAATTTATTAGTAGTATAGTCACCAAGAGTAGGACGCACACCCGAAAGTGTGAAGGGAGAGGTAATTACGTGTGGTGCCAAAAATCTTCTGGTAGGGTGAGTACCATTGGAGAAGTGGTGTCGACAACCTATTGACAATGTAGACAGCAATACAGAGTGCCTCAAACTAGAAATGATGAGGGAGAAGCAATGAGTAGGGGCGACCCATTTTTGACAGATGGCAGTGTTTGAGTTCAACAAGACCATTCTGTTGGGGAGTGTGTGGACGGGATAAGCGGTGATTGATCCCTTTTTGCGCACACAAGTTATGAAGGATTGATTATCATACTCCTTACCACCATCACTTTGAATTTTTTTAATGGTACTCAAAAAATGATTTTCAACAAATGCAACAAAAGGTTTGAAAATGAGTGAAAACTTTTGATTTATGTCGCACAGGAAAAATAATAAAAAATGGTTTGTAAAATCATCTATGAAGAAGACATAATATCGAAATCTAGAAATCGATAGAACATGAGACATCCACACACCTAAATGAATTAAATAAAATGGTGCAGGAGTACAATGAGTATGAACAACAAAATGGGAGTCGCATAGACTTTTGCAAAGCATAATTACTACAAAAACTAGAACGAGAAAACTGAAAAGAGGGATCTAAACATTTATTATTTGCTAAAACTTGAAGCACTTTATTAGATGGATGAACAAGACATTGGTGCCAGAGTGACGAAGAGGAGCAAGATGCAACTAAAGCATGAACAGATAGAGTGTTCGGCTTGATGGGATAGAGTCCTCCTTCACATTGGCCATGAAACAAAGTAGCACGAGTATGTAAATTACGAATAACAAAATTCCAAAGGAAGAAAGTAAAACTAATGGAGTTATCTTTAGTGAATTGAACAACGGATAACAAGTTTTTATGCATTTGAGGAACATGAAGAACGTGAGAAAGACGAAACGTAGAGGAACTAGAGGATACAGACAAAGTACCAGTGTGCGTAATGGGAAGAGAGTCATCATTACCCATAGAACGTGATCAATATCGCCGTAGTCAGACCTGGAGCATAGAGGGTATGCATCATCGGTCATATGATGGGTAGCTCCAGTATCGGGATACAGGTTGTGATCAATCGGAGGAGAAATCTGCATGTCAGCGAAGGTGGATGGAAGATCAACCTCGAACTGAGACCTTTGGACGTAGTGCTTATAGCAATGAGAAGCACTATGTCCATACTTGGAGCAAATCTGACATTGGATGGTGGCAGACAGAGGATTTCCAAGAATACTGGGAGATGATGGGGAACGTCCACGACTGCGATTGCCTCGACCTCCTCTACCATTGTCTAAGCGACCACGACGACCACAACCACCACGATCAGAGTAGTAGCGCCCAATGGAAGAAAGAAAGGCAGTGTGGGGCACGCTTGCAGAGCTATCAGATGGGGCATGCTTGCAGAGCTATCAGATGGGGCACTCTGTACTGGATGTGTAAGTTGTGACTCAAATAATAAGAGACGAGCGTGAAGATCTATGAACACCAAAGCTGGAGGAAAGTTGATGATAGCGGTGTAAAGCATAGAGTAGTTAGGGCCAACTCCTTGAAGCATCGATGTAATAACGTCATCATTGGAGATGGGCTGATTAATAGAGGCTAGAGCATCAGTAAGGGATTTGGCATGCTGAAAATATTCAGATATGGTCTTTGCACCTTTGGATATAGAGAGTAATTATATACGTTGATGAGTTGCGTTTGCTAGAAAGTACCGTGAAAAATTGCATTGTAGACAATCTCAAATCTTACGAGAGGTGGAGAGACCAACAACTTGGGCCAACACGGGTTTAGATAGGGTGGCATTGAGAATGCCAACGAAGGTCTTATCCATCTCAATTCAGGTGGCATACACAAGGTTGGGAGTTGATTCGGATGGGTCATCAGTGGAAAGATATTGAGGGGGACAAGAGTGGGTGCCATCAATGAAGGGCCAATGTTTTTGACCAACCAGGAATGTCTTAGTCTAAGGCTACCAAAGAAGGTAGTTTGTCTCCATTAGTTTGACGATACAAGGCTGGAAATTGGGGATTGTTAGGGGGGTCATAGAGGAGGTTGAAGATGAGGTGGTGGCCATGGGTAAGGAGGACGGACAGATTGTTTTTGTGCTTTTTTTTGTAAATAATATAAGAAGGTTCAAGTCTACTTGGTCAAGGCATGGGCAGGTGGGACACACCGATGAAGGGAACGGGTAGAAAATGGGAATCTGGGGAGACCGTAGGTCAGTAGTAAAATGTCACGATAGTGCGACAGTGGTTTGCCAGAGACGGAAGAGGCATCTAGCAGCAAGACAACAGAGAACAATGACAATACCGAAGTTACAGATTTGTGGAGAAAAGGGGTTAGATTTGATGAAGATAGATCTAATGACCGCAACAAAGGGTGGGGTGGTTGGAAAGAGCAGCAACTCGAAATAGGGGTCTGATCGCCTAAGAGGATGTAGTGTTTGGCCGAGAAGGACAAGAGAGGAGAACCAGATCTGAGAGAACAAGATCTGGGAACAGCAACAGTAGTAGGATCTGAGAGGCACCATCGATGGAGATCTAGATGGAATAAGCAGATTTGAGACGTTGCAAGAGACAAGAGGTCGTATGGACATGTCTTGTGAAAAGTAGAAGATCAAATCCGCTGGTGAAGAAGAGAAACTGGCAGGCAGCAATAAGAAATCCAGCAAGATGCTGAGAAATCGATCTGGCTGATGTGTGAATCGGTTTGAGTGTATGCAAGGGGCCAATGTTGAACACTAAAATCTTACATTTTCACCTCCGTATTGGACTAGTTAGCTCTCATGTTTGTATATATTGATACATTTAATATAGTTTCTTAGTTTTGTAGATAAAAATGGACAGTTCAAGAAAACCATGCTAATTCAACAGATAATTGCAAGATTAGAGCTTTAAAATGAAGACCTAGGATTTTTATAATTATTTCATGCCATTTTTAGGACTTTCATGTAAATTAATTAATCTGGATCTAGTTATAAGAGTCTAGATTAATTAATAATTTTTAGATTTTTAAGTGGCTGAATAATTATTTAATTCTAAATGATAGAAGATGCAATCCAAGTGCCAAAGCCTAAATGGGCCAAGCTAAGCTTCAATGGGCCAGGCTACATACAAGCCCATGCGTATTTTGCAGTTAAGCTAGGTCAGTGTGCAAGCTCAGTCCAATTAAGGCCCAAGCTCTCAAATCCAATTTCAGTGGGCCTTAGTTGAGGTCTAGATCCAAGCCCAAGTCCAGGAAGCTCCATGGTCCATACTCGAATCCACCTAAGTCCATAAACCATAGCCCATATCCATTTACCTAATGTTAGCTCCAATACCTAAACCCTAACTATCTCTCATGCGCATTCAATTTCTACCCTCCATCCTCCATCTTTCATCTCCATCCTTCTTATCTTTCATGCATTATTAGTAAACCCTAGAAGCCTCTATGTTAATCTAAACCATTCATTCATCCATCATTAGACCTAAGTTATTCATTATAATCATAAACATTTTAACCTTAGAATAATATTCATCCATGCATCACATATTAATTCATGCATTCATTTCATGCATTGATCATCTTAGCCATTAGATATTAGGTTATCTAATCTTATTCATTCATTCATCTATTAGAAACCCTAGAGCCTCCACATGCATCCATCACATACATAAATTGTATTCAATTTAGGTCATGCATTTCATTATTCATCTAAGATTAACCCCTGAATCCAAACCCTCCATCAATTATCATCCCTTTCCTATATTTATTTTTACTAAATAAACCTAGAACCATTAGATCTTAACCCCATTCAATCTTAGTCATCTGTTAGTGCGCCGGCTTTGCAGAGTTCCTATGTTTGTCAATTCCATGACTCAGGATGAAGCACTTGTTAGAAGTTTGAAGACTCAAGATGATCAAGATTGAAGATCATGCTCCACCGGATTGAAGTCCATCGTTATGGCAATCACAAAACAGGTATTTGGCCATAGATGACTTTAAGTGGTACCCACACCTTAGGAAAACCATTCTTAGGCTTAGTTGAACAAATGGTAAAACCATAAAAAGCCGAGAGAGGAAGTTGGACAGTGAATTGGAAGTGGACTTGGAAATATGAATTGTAACGCCCCGCCCTTTTCCGAGAATTCAAAGTCTAATTTTATTTTATTTTTTTTAATAATAAAACATCAGAAGAGAGCGGGCGGCGTCACGACGCGAGTTAAGTTCAGACTACTCAAGTCTGAACCTTAACTGGCCACCCATGTGTACATGGACTAGACCATGATAATGAATCACACATGGAACTAACATCATCATGCGGAATAACCTAGATTAACTGCGGAATAGAAAGACTAGATAGCAAGTAACAGTCTCAAACATTAATTAACATAAATCAACCATCCAAAGTTATTAACCTAATCAAACCATAGCAAGTAATGACTTATTAAATGTCCAACAAAATATAGTTCAAATGACAGTAATAAAAAGAAGTCCAGTCCAACATTCAAGCGCTCAGGCTTGGCTCCCCTCCCGGTCAACGACCTTCTCTTTCCCTTTCCTTGTACCTGCATTCTCCTCTGAAGATAGAATTAGGGCGTTAGATCAATGCGCCCAGTAGGTTCCCGATCAAGGCTACCACATGATTAGCATATAAAACATGCATATATATCATAATACATGATCATCAAAAACAGGTAAAACAATGCTATGAAGTATGCACATGCAATGAGCCTCCCCCATCATGTACATTCATAGCCATCATTTGACGTGCCTTGTACCGACAAGGTAAATCACAGTACACTTACATATCTTCATCATTGACTTGGTTCATATCACGTATTAGTCCTCCTGGCGGGACTCTCATCGCCTAAGGAGACCAATGTGACTATGACCATCATGTTACTCCTCCTGGCGTGACTTGCGCCGCCGAAAGAGGACGTAACTCATAAATTGCAACACTGTAGAACCTCATTCATAATCCCATGTCTATGCATGAGATGCCAATGCCTGTATGCCATTTGTTAATGCATAATATATCATTTGAAACACATAAAATAAAACAAGAGTCTTATAAGAAAACTGGGGTAAAACTGTGGTTACAAGTAGGTAGGAAACCTACTGAAAATTCGCTTCGGTGTTTGTTCTTTTTCATTTGATCACGACTTGCCCGCCGTTCACGTTCCGTTACCTTGTCATGTAACAGCAAATCAATATTTAATCTACTTGATTCCTAATCAAGTTTAGGTCTCATATACCATCTTGCGGGGCTTAATCCTTCTTTTTCATTTGATAAACATTTCCTACTTCAAACATGTCTTGGTAGGGTTCGGCCATACACCATGGCCGAACCATGCCACTTGAGCTTTGGCCCACAAATCAATTCCTTTGATCAATCCTTTCATATTGAACTTGACTAGTATTTACGGTTTTGCCATTGACCTTAAACCATATTGAGACTAACATTCATAACCATTCCACCTTAGTGGGGTTCGGCCATACTACTTGGCCGAACCACACCAATCCCATTTGGATCTCTTAATCCATTCTAATCACCTTAATCATCCAACCTTTAATCTACCAAAATTACTCCATGGGGTTCGGCCATACCTTTGGCCGAACCCAATGGTTCCCTTGGTTCAACGTTTCCACCATATGTTCTTAATTTAAGCCCTACTCTTTAATCATAAAAACGATATGGTTCAGCCATCCAATGACCAACCAAAATCAGTAACCTTATTTCTATTTAACACACATAAGAAAATCATAAACTTGATCCATGCATCCCAAAAATAGCCCCATGGGGTTCGGCCATGCACATGGCCGAACCCAATGGTTCTCTTGATCTGATTGATCCTTCAACTTCCCATGATTATTCATGATTTAACCATGCTAACCCAACCATGAATTACACATGGTTCAACAACATAAAGATCCACCAAAACAGTAATTTAAACCTCACCAAATCACACCAATTACTTACATGGGGTTCGGCCATTCAAGGTGGCCGAACCCTATGTCCGTATTTTGGTCTTTCAAACATGCTTTAGGCGTTATTTAAACATGCAATATCAGTATCATATTGCTGCCTTCATACCTCTTAGAAACCATCTAATTAAATTCATCCAAAAACAGTCCATAAAAGTCCATGGTTTCCATGTTTCACAACATGAAAACCAACAATCTTTTACATGGGTTCGGCCCTCCATGGTGGCCGAACCCAATGGTTATTTTTACTATTTTTAAACCTCCAATAATCATGTAATAAACAGTATATTATTACCGAGTTTTACTAATTAAACATCATCCAATAACTAACCTAATTTCATAGGGTTCGGCCATGCTCATTGGCCGAACACTATGACCGTTGGTTTTGAAACACTTAACCATTTATCTTAGGTCTGAATCAAACATCCACATCCATGTTTTAACCTTCTTAAAACATGCATTTTAATTCTAACATAAACATCTAATAACAGTCCCAACTTTATATGGTTTTGATTTCCAACAAACATCAAAAAAACCACTTGTTTCCATGGGGTTCGGCCATCCCAAGTAGCCGAACCCAATTGTCCATTTCCAACCCTTTTTAGAGTCCATCTTCCATGGTTTAAACCTATGACAAATTCGGCCATACATGACCAACTTATGTCATCCAAATTCACAACTTAACACTCATATTTAAAACCAAAATCCATAAGAATTCTTACCAAATTTCTCAAGCTTCTTGTCTTGCCTTTTGATCCTTGCTTCCTATCTTTCTTAGCCTCCCTTCCTTTGCTGATTATAAGCTTGATCAATGGTGAAAAACACCAAGGTAAAACTCGGCCAAGAGAGTGTGTTCTTGAGTGAGGGAAAGAGATGGGAATTCTAAGGCTTTTGCAATGTGAAAATCGGCCAAACATGGGGTTCATTCCTTTTGTATTTCAGCCCCCAAAACCCCTCCACTCCCTCATCAATTCTTGCATAAAACGATGGGTCTTGGGTGCTATTCAAGGTATCCCTTGGCACCTACCCATGCAGCCATTCAGCTTTCCATGTATCTCATCTCAATCCCATCCATTTTGCATTTAAACTTAACATGAAAATCACCAAAACAAGTCCCCAACGTGTGGGACTTGTTTTGGTTGGTTTGAGACCAAGCCACCTCTTCATATTCCCTTTGAACTCAGTGATTTACAGTCCCATTGACTTCCACTTTGACTCACCCAACTCACATGCCCAACTCACCTCATTAATTGACAACCATTTAATGCATTTGAGTCAACTCATTTTTAATTCAAATTAAATAAAATCAGTTCCACTTAACCTGATTTAACTCACCATTGAACTCATTTGTGGGCCCACACGGTCGGCTGTGGTCAACAAAGTCAACCCGACCCGTTGGGTCCACCTTTTAGCTCCTTGACCCGTTTTTGACTCCATGACCCAATTATGGGTATTTTAGTCATTTGTAATTGGTTTTTACATATGGGTCAGGCCTACCCATTTTTCCTCCACTTGATTTCCAATCAAATCAGCCTAACCCCATTTAATTTAAGTTCACAAAACAGTCAAATAATCCAGTAAGACCCGATGGGTCCCATTTGGGCCCTTTGACCCATTTAGCCATTTTTGACCCAATTGATGTAAATTACCCATCCAATCAAACTTAACATTCATAATATGCTCATATGATTTTAATTTGAGCAATGGGCCCCACTATTTCCTTACTTAACATCACAAAATAATTAATTTAACACCTCAGGGGCATTTTGGTAATTATCCATTTCATTGAGAAATTGGGGTGTTACATGAATTAAGTTCACTGTCAGCTCAACCAGTCGTTCTCATCGACCCCTCGGTGGAGACAGGATTGACCCATCGTGGTCAAAGACTGGTCGGCCAGATTGACAAAGGTTCTGGATCATAGAACTGTCATTCTGGGTATGTCTATGATCGAGGGTCTCGTTTGCATCGACCCCTCCGTCAAAGGCTTAAACAAGCCCTCGTGGTCAACGACTCGTCGATGATAACTTATGAGTTCTGGAACTTAGAGCTCATGTGGACTCTCGAGAAAACAGATATCTCGGTAATTCAAGACCGATCGAGAGTACCAGGACCGGCCCTCTAAGACCCAGATTTTTCAATTCATAAATATATGGGATTTGTTTATTTAAATTGTTAAATTGGTTGAATTTAAGGTTAGAAATTGGAATGAACCTTAAATGGGTAAGAAGTTGGGTCAATTGCCCAATTAAGACCCAACGGGTCATGGATAAGGTTGAATTGAAAATAAATGGGTAAGCCTTAAATAAATGGGTTAATTGCTCAATGGGGACCCAATGGGTCATGATGAGCTGATTTGTAAGTAATTGGGTAAAGCCAATGTAATTGGGTCAAATACCCAATTAAGACCAAGGCATGTAAATGAAATGGCTAAGTGGGACCCTAAATACCATGTGGTGCATGGTCGGCTAAACCATGGTTGACTTGGTCAACCAGGTTGAGTTCAAATTGAGTTGAGTTGATAAATGAGTTCAATTGAGTTCAAAGGAAATGAGTTGTGGCTGAGTTGAATTGACTGAGTGATAAATGAGCCCAATTGATTTAAGTTGAGTTGAGTTGAGAAGAATTGAAATGAGTTGAATGGATAGATGGAGAGGTTTCCATCTCAAGGGGTGTCAAACTCAAAGGACACAAACCCAGGTACACGTTGGAAGATGGAGGGGTTTTCCATCTCAAGAGGTGCCTTGGTTAAGCCAAGGGACACCTTGGAAAGACACAACATTAAGGAAGGGATTGAAAGGTCATGGACGGTTATACAATAGATACCAACCCAAGGGGTTGCTCACACCCCCTTTGGCCGAATTCCATCTTGAAGAAAAGAGGGTTCTTTCATCTCCTCTTCTCATCTCTCTCCCAATTCATCTATACTTTAGAGAAATCAGTGAAGAACCAAGAAAGATTAAGGAAAGAGTTCAGATTAAAAGAAACGAAGGAGACGAGAAAAAGGTATGTTAATGTTTAACAAGATAGGAATGAGATTAAGGAAACCATAGGTTGGCCATAATGTGGCCAAACCTATGGGTTCCATGGCTGGATGAAATAGATGGCCAGATGGTTATAAGACCAAGGAAATTAGGAATCCATCCAGAGAATGCTGCTGGAATGAAACGAACATGAAATGATATTCGAATCCAAGTTGTAAACCAAGGATTGAATGAATGGAAGAAAAAACCCTAGCTTTGGCTAGTGGGTAGAGTATACTTATTAATTTTATGTATGAATGATTAATACATGGTTAGACATGATTAAGAAATGAAATTCATAGAGAAAAACCAAGCAAAACACACAAACAAAAGAAGACTAAACAAGGGTTTCACTGTCCACAGGACAGCTTATACCGTCCATGGACTGGTTTCGACCGTCCGCGGGACGGGTAACGGACGTGGACAGGGTATTGTGGGCACGGGACAGGTTGCGCTGTCCTTGGGACGGGTTTTACCGTCCGCGGACGTGTTTCGACTGTCCGCGGGACGGGTAATGAACTGTAATCAAGCAGAGTTCAGTCGACTGAATTTAAAAGTGAAAATTTTAAATAATTTTTTCCATAGGTTTAGTTTATCTGGAATGATGTATGGAATGATTAATTAAAATTAAAAAAAAAATCAAATTGATTGAAATATGTGATCGAATTTAATAAGGAAAGAAGATTCGCAAAGGGGTTTGCAATTCGGTTTCGACGTGATCATTGAACGTGACCTTCATGAAAACAGCAAGATATTATCTTGGACGTTGGTAGGATTCCTACCTTGTTGAGATGCATATGGATCTTATATGTTACGGGCTTTTAATTCAATACAATGTTTATTTTGGTAATCAAATGTTGAAAGTTTTATGAACTAAATTTCAATATGATTTGATATAAAATGGCATTTCTGCATTTATGATCTCATGCATGGCATGGGAGGGAACTTGAGGGAGGAGTCCATGCTCCATTCGGTGATTCCGATTAACATACATGGGGAAGAGTCAACGCTCCATTGGTATATCCGATTAGTATACGTGGGGAGGAGTCCACACTGATTCCGAGTAACTTTGTGAGGAAGAGTCCACTCTCCATTCGGTGATTCCGATTAACATACGTGGGGAGGAGTCCACACTCCATTCGGTGTTTTTTCGATTAACATATGTGGGGAGGTATAACAGTGACCTGGTGGTACATCACAAAACACCTCGAAGTAATTGGCCGAAGGAACACTTGATTTGATTTGTATGGTGATGATATGGAGATTGGGTGGGGGATCATTGGCATATGACACCCATGACATGACACATACATTGCATGACTTGGATATGGTTATCATGAGCTGTTTTTGGTACTATGATATGTTTACAATTTTAATATGATATTCTTATTCTGATTTGTATATTGATCCTATGTGTATAACCCTACTTGGAATTCCTACTGGACTCGTTGACTAATGCCCTACTTCTACCATTTAGATGATGGAACAGGGAATGGAAAGGACGATGGACGTGAAAGAAGTCGTTTAGGAGCTTGGGCAGATTATGCTTACTTTATTTAATACTGATTTTGGAACAATGTATTTGAGATAATTGCATTTTAGGATTGTAATAACTTAGTTTATTTTGCTATGGTTGGTTGATGATTTTTGGATATTTAATCGTAAGTTAATTTAATAGTGATTGGCTTCCTTGCTTTTTAATATCAAGTCTATGGATAGTATTCTATTCATATGTTATTTCCGCAGATAATTTATATAGCATGTGAACTGTTTTAGTAGACTCAGTCCACGCACACGTATTGTTGGCCAGTTAAGGGTCGGGTTTGGGAACCTGGACTTAGCTCACGTCGTGACGTTCCCACGCTCTCTCACTCTATTTTAAAATATATATATATATATATATATACTCTGATTTTCGGAGAGTGAAAAAGAGTGGGGCGTTACAGGCCCCTCGGTAAAGGGATACAGGTCGTTCTGGGCAGGACAAGTTTCGGGACATGAAACTCTGTCTGCATGGTGTTGCCCCATATCGAGACTCTCGTATGGACCGACCTCTCGTCCCATGATTGTCGACCCATCGGTGACACCGACCTATCGACTGGGAATTAATAATGACATTGGGAGTGCATTTAATGTGCAATGGTCGGGTGGTTGAACGATAATAAATATGAACCCCGTCGGTACTGGACAGTTTGAAAAATTGTGATGACTCCTCTATATATATATATATATATATATATATATATATATGAGTGTTGTGTATCGTTTTATTATCTTCCTTTAACTAAGATGAGTCACACACTCTAAAGAACGATCAACTCTCGTTTGCCTACACCTGAGAATCATATACAACCAATCTATTAATTTAGTTAGTGAAAGAGATAAAGAGAGGAGGAAAGAAAATATACAAACTAGGAAAGATTTGGTAAAACCAGTTTCCTAGTCACCCTGGAATTGTGATTGCTCCACAATGGCTATAAGGCGGAGCGTCAGCGCACATTAAGTGGATCTTTGAGAAAAACATTTCTTCGAGAAAAAGCTTCAAGGCAAGTGCTTCTTAGTTTTAATTTTATTTTAAAACCTTTGTCCTGTGAAAGTGGATTAAGGGGGTTTGGCTCCGAAACCACTATAAAAAATCTAGAAGTCGTCTCTGGTACAGTGGTGGGTGGAATTCCTACTCTAATCGTGAGGGTGTGAGTCTCCACTTAGCGAATTTGGGGATAGGTCAAGGTTGAGTGAGTCCTAACAGTGGATGTAGGTTGACTAACTGAACCACTATATATCTTATGTCCTTATGCTTGTGGTGTTAGAACTATTTTCTTTTGTTGATTGTTTAATCACATTTGGTAACACACACTCACTTGATTGTTGTATCCGCTGCGCTTAAACTAATCAATCAAATAATTTTTAAAATGAACAATAATTGTTAGATTGACCTATTCATACCCCCCCCCCCCCTCTCTCTCTCTCTCTCTCTCTCTCTCTCTCTCAGGTCAATCGTGTTCTAGCATACAAAGGAGAACTTTCAATTGGTAGCAGAGCCTAGTGCTTTTTACAAGGATTTAACCATCCTAGTTGATCCAAGCTAGAACACCATGGGAGACAGTCATGCAATATCCAAACCCCCTTACCTCGATGGAACAAACTACGCCAAATGGAAGGCCAAAATGAGAAGTTTTTTTGTTTCCATAGATTCATCGACATGGGATATTGTAAAGACTAAATGGTAGGAACCCATGGAAGAGAAGATAACAGCAACCGCCTCAACCATGTTTGTGACGCCCAAACCTTATGTCTCTTGGACCCCAGTTGAAAAAACTGCTCAAATAGTTGGTGGCAAAGCCATGAATGCTCTTAACTGTGTAGTATCCGCTAGCGAGTACAAGCAAATTATGACCTGTAAAACTGCAAAGGAGGCGTGGGAACTTTTTGAAAGAACTCATGAAGGAAGCTCAATAGTTAAGAAGTCCAAACTTCAGATCCTACAAAATTAGTTTAATACTCTTAAAATGAGAGAGGATGAAGTCTTCATGGATTTTTATTCCAAGATAAGCGACATTGTGAATCAAATTTTTGCTCTAGGTGAAGGGACACCCGAGGACAACGTATGTATCAAAATTTTCTGAAATCTTGCAGAAAGATTCAAGCCCAAGGTTGTGGCTACGGAGGATAACAGAGATGTGTTTCTAATGAACATCGATGATTTGTTTGGGTCACTACAAACCTGTGAACTACATTTTGAACAACCAAAGGATAAGTCCATTTCCTTGAAATATTCCCTAAAACAAAAGAAAACAAAAGAAAAAGAAGATTCTTCGGAAGATGAATTCTCAAGCGATGAAATGGCAATGCTTGCCAAAGGGTTTTACAAAAAATTTGTAAAAAAAAACAACGTGAGAAGAATGGGTAAGGGTGAAACGAATAAAAAAATACCCAAAAAGGCAAGAAAAAATCAGAGGAAAAAGGAAGACGAGAGAAGTTGCCAAGTAGCAAACTTGTTTCAATTATGGGGGGAGAGGACACTTTATGAACGAATGTCCCTCAGATAAAATTAAGAAGGTTATGAATGTGGGTGTGACCCTTGGTAGAACCCTTTGAATCAAAGAGTGATTCTGATAAACAGACTGAAAGAAAAATTGATGTACAAAAGGTCTCATAGCCTCTATCATTTGTGATCAAGAAAATCCACAATTATAACGGAGGATGATGAGAGTGAAGATGATGAAAATCTTCAAGCATCCTACAGTGCCATGTTCCTTGAAAGTGAGAGGTTTGCCAAGAAATTAAAAAAGGTTAAAAATGAAAACCTTAACCTCTCTAATCAAATGGAAGATTTGAAAAATGAAAAATCTCTTCTAATCTCTAAGCTAGAACTCTCAAATGTTGAAAACACTAAGCTTAAAGAGAATAATAAAAGACTTCAAGAAGAAACAAGTATTCACTGTAGGGATGTCGAAAATCTATGGCATCACAACAATCTTCTTGAAGAGGATATTAAAAAACTATCTTTGGAATTAAAATAGTCAAGAATTCATAAAGAAAAATTCCAAGATAAGTTTACCCAAGGAGATGAAAGACTTAAAAGACTCCTAAGGTCAGGTAAACAATATGGTGATAGGTCTAGTCTTGATGCCTTATCCACCAAAGAACCTATACATCATGGGGTGTTTGGACATACAAGTGTCTCTTACCCTTCAATGAGTAAGTGTTATTTCTATCACAATGATGGGCATTTCAAAAGAAATTGCTGCCATTACAAGAGATACTTGGAAAGGAAAGGACAAGCTAAAAGGCACAATCCAATAAAGCATATGACTAAAAGGCATCTACAACCACCTAACCTTGAAAGAAATCCAAGGTAGGTGGATACAAGGCAAGACTCTTTGTTAAGACAGCTGAATCATGTCTTAAAAAAGTTGAAGAATTCCAAGGTTGGTCATCAAATGTACGATCATAGAGGTGTGTATGCAACAGCAAATGCCACAATCCTTGTACCTAGGAGATAGACCACCATTCACGTTTTGTTTTGGTTTAAGATTCACTTCCATATCTTAGACCACTACAAATGGACTCACAAGAGACCATGTGAGTTCACATAGCAGAAAAATGTTGTAAAAATGATGAGAGAAAAATTGGCAAACTTCAAGTATAGAATGTACTCTTCCTAGCTATAGTACATATTCTACTTGGAAGGTCATACATTCCATTCAAAGTACTTTGAACTTTAGATGTCTTGGAATGTAAATTTTGATCTTGTGCATGTTTTAATGATTTGATGAATTATGTGTGGCATATTTGTGTATTGGAATAAATCTATGTATGTTGTGCTTAGCATAGGATTCATCAAGTTGCACAAATTAAGGATGATTACTCTGCTATCTAAACCTCTCAGTATAGTAGACTAGTCGGTATGACAGACATCGGTACTATGTTAAATCGAGCACTGTTAAAAATGGGGAAAATTGTCGAAATGTTCAACCTCTCGATGGAAATGACATGTCAGTGAGACAGAGTGTTTAAATTAAAAGGGAACCTTTCTGCAAAAATGGCAATTCTTTCGAATTTGTCATCTCCTCTCCCGCGAAGGTCTGGTGGTCCCTCTTTTGCCTTCAGTACCCTAGACCAGTCGATAGGACCTCTCGGACTGATTTCTTGCAAGAAAACCATAGGATTTTTGTTCCTCTCGTCTCTAGAAGCC
Organism: Chimonanthus salicifolius; assembly: GCA_013350335.1. Lineage (NCBI taxonomy): Eukaryota > Viridiplantae > Streptophyta > Magnoliopsida > Laurales > Calycanthaceae > Chimonanthus > Chimonanthus salicifolius. The sequence continues at coordinate 26,177,696 of CM023541.1, read as the reverse complement.
TGAAAATCACGGTTTTGGTGATTCTCTTAGATCAGTTTAGGCTTAGTCTTCACCTCATCCACCTCCAAGCCACTGTTTGAGGAGCTTCTCTTGGAACAACCATGCCCAGAAAGATGGCAGCTCGGTCCAGCCCTCAGACCTCTGAAAAACGAGGTGAAACCAGTCAGTGAGCCAAAAGAACCAAAAGATCAGCCTCTCAATCTTGCCCTGGACCTAGCTCTGGAAATCCTGTATCTAGACCAGAATCCAGTTCTCACCAGAAAACCCAACCAGAGGTTGAAGATGACCCCATCATTGACAAAGATGTCATCTTCGTCGAATAACGCCGTGAGGGAATGAGAGAAGATGCAGAAGAGGAGAATGGTGTTAGAACTGGTAACAAAGACCATGTCATTATCCCAGATGACAGCAGTGAGGAAGAAAGTCATTGTTCTGAGGACTTTTGGAGAGACACTGAGGAAGAAGAAGAATACCAATTTCCCTCTCAAGAGAATGTCAATCTGGGCAGGAGGGTCTTCGCACTTGAAAGGAGAATAAACTATCTTGAAAGAAGTCTAGATGACATCAAGTTGTTTGTCTAGGAAGTAGTCTCTGTTGTCTCCTCCTCTACCAGATCTGATAGCACAGTTCTTCGATCCCCTTCTCATCCAGCACCTCCCAAGGATGGCCCTGCTTAGGATAGTTCTTCATGGTTTTTGAGAAACTATATTTTTGGTATTGTATCTAAGCATCTATGATGCCCCCTCCAAAGCCATATGTACTGCATGTTTTGATTATCAATGATATGATATGGTTTGCTATGGTTTGGTGTGTGCATTGTTGTGTTGAATGCCTTCTATCTCTTGTCTATGGTTAACATCTTTTTTGTTAAATGGGTTAACATACAGATTTGAATGAGTTGGATTTGTATTGGCATGTTAAGGAGATAGGGATCAGGCTGTGATGTTGCACACATTCTTGGAGTTTGGGGGAACACAGAACATGTGTTGATTAGTTGTTGTCACTCGTCATGACAGTTTAGGGAGGAAGGTGAATGTAAGCTTAGAAGAAAGTTTGGAGAAAAATAAACTTAGAAGCAGCTAAATTTGTGGGGGAGATAAGTCGAAAAAGATAGAGAAGATTGCTTAGAGAATAGGGGAAGAAGATTCAATGGAAGCTAGGTAAGATAGTTTGACCCCATTGGGAGAACACCTTTAAGACAGCACAACTCTTAAAGGGGAAGAAAAAGAGAAACAGTAATGCAATGGCAATTTGCATTGTACTGTGGAAGAGATCAATGCTTGAATGCATGAGATGCATGCATTGATCAATGGAAAGATTTAATGAGTTTGGATATGAACTCATGGAAACAGTATATGCAAGAAGCATGGGGGACTTCTTGAAATCCAATTGATGTTTGCCTACTAACCTTTGTCATAAGACATCAAAACCAATTATGGGAGTAATTGGTGAAGTGTAAGTGCTTGGGCCTCTAGCAAAAGAGAGCTATAAAGGGGAGGAATATGAAGAAGTCAATGGACATAGGAGAATATCTATGCTTGGAGTTTGGGAGATCAAACTAAAGAAGATTGGGGGAGAAAATCTTCTCAACACTGGTAACTTGGATATGCTATGGGTAGTGTAGGTTGCTAGGAAATCATTGGTGTATGTGGGAGAATAATTACTAATCTAATCGTAGTCAAAGACTGCTCGGCCAGATTGACAAAGATTCTGGATCATAGAACTATCATTTTGGGTATGCCTCTAATAGAAAGTCTCGTATGTACCGACCCCTCGGTGAAAGGCTGAAATGACCCCTCGTGGTCAAATACTCGTCGATGATTACTTATGAGTTCTGGAACTTAGAACTTATGTGTACTCTCAAGAAAATAGACATCTCGGTAATTCAAGACCGATCGAGAATACCAGGACCGACCCCTCGGTAAAGGGCGACAGGTCGTTCTGGGCACGAAAAGTTTCGGGACATGAAACTCTGTCTGCATGGTGTTGCCCCATATCGAGACCTTTGTATGGACCGACCTCTCGGTGCTATGACTGTCGACCCATCGATGACACTGACCTGTCGACCGAGAATTAATAATGTCGTTGGGAGTGCATTTAATGTGCAACAGTCAGGTGGTTGAACGGTAATAAATATGAACACCGACCCATCGGTGCCCCCGGCCTGTCGGTACTGACAATTTGAAAAATTGTGATAACTCCTCTATATATATGAGTGTTGTGTGATCGTTTTATTGTCTTTCTTGAACTGAGAAGAGTCACACACTCTAAGGAACAATCAACTCTTGTGTGCCTACATCTGAGAATCATATACAACCAATCTATTAATTGAGTTAGTGAAAGAGAGAAAGAGATGAGGAAAGAAAATATACAAACTAGGAAAGATTTGGTAAAACCAGTTTCCTAGTCACCCTGGAATAGTGATTGCTCTACGACGACTACAAGGCGGAGCGTGGGCACACATTGGATGGATCTTTTAGAAGTGCACATCTTCAAGAAAGAGCTTTAAGGCAAATGCTTCTTGGTTTTATATTTATTTTAAAACCATTGTCCTGTGAAAGTGGATTAAGGAGGCATGGCTCCGGAACCACTATAAAATATCTAAAGCGTCGTCTCTGGCACAGTGGTGGAATTCCCAACCCATTGAGTGAGGTGGAATTCCTACTCTAATTGTGAGGGTGTAAGTCCCCACTTAGTGAATTTGGGGATAGGTCAAGGATGAGAGAGTCCTAATAGTGAATGTAGGTTAGCTAACCGAACCACTATATATCTTGTGTCCTTGTGCTTGTGGTGTTAGAGCTATTTTCTTGTATTGATTGTTTAATTACATTTGCTAACACACACTTACTTGATTGTTGTATCCGCTGCGTTTAAACTAATCAATCAAGTAATTTTTAAAAGGACCAACTATTGTTATATTGACCTATTCACCCACCCTCTAAGGTCAATCGTGCTCTATCATACAAGGGAGAATTTTCACCATCCATTCACAAAACCCTAAGTGTTACACAACTTGAAGAACAAGCTAGCCCCCATTCGAATTTTCCATCCTAATCACAATCCAATCCACACAATTTTAGCATCTAATTTCTCTCCATGTTTTTAACCCATTTTCCATCCACATTCATTCATGACACATCACCACCTTATCATCCATGCATCCACATGATTTTTGCATAACTCCATCCATTTCATGCGCATACACCTAGGTCAACCGTCCACATCACTTCAATTCATCTCATACATTCAAACATCCCATCTTCTGTAATACCCCACCCCAAAAAGTCTCACATTGCTAGTTGCATTGGAAATTCTCTGGTATATAAGTGTTAGCCTTCCTCCTTATAGCATGAGGCCTTTTGGGAGTAACAGTAGGTTGGCTCGCCAATTGAAAGTCATGCGGGCTGTGTGTGAGGCCCAGAGTGGACAATATCATGCTAGCAGGACGAGTAGTTACAAATGGTATCAGGGGATGGTTTAACTCTCTGCCTAAGGGTGTGGGCTTGGTTGTTGTGTGTGCAGAACCGGAGATGGCTCTGGCTTTAAGGGAGGTAGATTGTAATACCTAACCTCCAAAAAGTCACACATTGCTAGTTGCATTGGAAATTTCCTAGTATATAAGTGTTAAACTTCCTCCTTCTAGCATGAGGCCTTTTGGGAGCAACGGTGGGTTGGCTCGCCAATTGAAAGTCGTGCGGGCTGTGTGTGAGGCCTAGAGCAGACAATATCATGCTAGCGAGACGGGTCGTTACCAATGGTATCAGAGAATGGTTCAACTCTCTACCTAAGGGTGTGGGCTTGGTTGTTGTGTGTGCAGAGCTGAGGATGGCTCTCGCTTTAAGGAGGGTAGATTGTAATACCCCACTCCCAAAAAGTCTCACATTGCTAGTTCTATTGGAAATTCCCTGGTATATAAGTGTTAACCTTCCTCCTTTTAGCATGAGGCCTTTTGGGAGCAACAGTGGGTTGGCTGGCCAATTGAAAGCTGTGTGGGCCGTGTGTGAGGCCTAGAGCGGACAATATCATGCTAGCGGGACGGGTCCTTATATCTTCAAATCCCATCCATTCATTGTCTTAAAGACAAAACCCTAACCCAAGTAAGCCAAAATCGTGTAGCCTTATCTTCTCTCCTCCATGACTTAGCCACCAAGCCAAGCCACCCATCCATTCATTGTCAATTCAATTTTGTTATTTACTTTATTTAGTTAAATCATCCATCTTGTATGTATGTTAATTAGTTTATTTCTAATGTTGTCTTTGATGTATGTTTATTTGTTTTATAATTCATTTATGTATCTTATTTATTTGATTCTTAGTTTAACATTGTATTCTTTGTTTAATAATTTATTCATTCTTTCATTTACTATTTCATGTATAAAAACAACCTCTATCTCAAAAGATTCTTTAAGTGGGATTGTGAATATATCATTTTAATCTGGAACTTTGTAATTTTAATTCAAGAGAGATGACTACATATCTATTGATTCACCAATGTAAAAAGTAAAGGAACTAATTTGATTCACATGTTAAATAAAAGAGGGTGTTCACTTCTTTTCCAATTAAAATTTATCTTTTCATTTCAAATCCAAACTTAATCTATTTTTCTCAAGATTACATCTTTTTAAGAGTACACATTTAATTTGAAGCATATATTTTGTGATTTCATGTTAGTTCGACCTCGCACTCATATGTTATACTATCAAATGGTTCATACGCTTGCGAGATTTACAAATTTAAAACATCAACAACCAACCAGGAACAAAACAGATATGTGATGGAGAAAACGGGGAGGGACACCACCTGCAGAGGGAAGTCCTAAGGCTCCAAAGGAAAAAGGGGGTGTGAGCGTAAAAGAGATGCTGGCTGTGAAAGAGGGTTGGGAAAAGTTCCATTGGAGAGAGAGAGATATTAAGGATTACTAAGAGGTTGAAGTCAGAAACGGAAGAGAAAAGATATTCTGATTTTTAATTTTAAGAAAATCGAGAGTCCAGGATTTGGAATAAATGGCTTACATGCCTCTTTCATTGATATTGTTTATATAAAAATGCAACCTCCTCTAAAGGGGAAAGAATCAATTAACTAGTCAATTGCAATTTCGTAATTGGAAAACTGTCAAATAAAAGAAGACACAACTATAGAATGTCATCCAGGAGAAGAATTGTCTCGCCACATTGGTTGACCAACAAAATCACCCCAGTTGATTGTCGACGGGCTGGGTTTGAGCCAGACCCCTTATCATGGTTAAGGTCCACTAAATAAATGAATAAGATTGGATAACGAAGCAGACCTAAAAATGACCTGGCTCATTTGAGAAGAAAACAAGTCTAGTTTGGTCAACCTATTAGTATCACAATATTATTTATTAGGTAAATTGGAGTCATCAATTGTATGAATTTAAGAATTCTTTCCGGTGAAATATGGGGTAAGATGCCCTTACAAATGTATGAACACAAAATGCATGTGATTGATGGATAAGTTTTAGGACAAGAATAATGACATTATTGACAATTTGACATATCTTTGCAATTTTTTTTTATCAAATAATTTTTTTAACTTTCAAACTAATAATAAAGCGCCTTGTAAAATCTATACTAGAAAAACATTAAAATAGTACACCATATAAAGATATTAGCAAGTAAATATAAAAATATATATTAAAAATTATTGACTACCTTATTATCATTTCATTTCTTGTTACAAGATTTATGAATCATATTTTAGAGTGAGAGATGACGGGTTGGACAGGTCGAAACCACCTTGGCTAGGGTGTGACTCATCAAGACAATCGAGCCTTAAAATGTAGCCCGATTTTAGTAATATGACTCATGAAAGTTCTCCCTTTGGTACTAGAACACTATTAACCCTAGAGAGGATGGTGAATAGGTCAATCTAAAAATCGTTTGTCCTTTTAAAAATTTACTTGATTGATTAATTAAGTGCAGCGGATAAAATAATCAAGTGTGTGTACGTTAGCAAATGTGATTAAGCAATCAACACAAGGAATTAGCTCTAACACCACAAGCACAAGGACATAAAATATATAGTGAAAGTTCTACCTTGGATGGTAGATACGTTTGACCCTAGAAGGGGGTGAATATGTCAATCCCATTTTCCATGGTGTTCACAAATTTCTTGATTGTTTAAAGTTTAAGTGCAGCGAAATAACAATATTAATCAAGAGATTTGTTTAGTATGATAAATTGTTTATGATTTCTTAAATGATCACACTAAGTTTAGAACCCTTTGCATATTGATTGATTATCTATGCTTGTGCATAATGTATAAATAAAGATAAAAGTTCTCATTTTCAATGTGCTAGAACCACCCGATTGACCCTAGAGGAAGGGGGGTGAATAGGTCAATCCCACTTTTCATGGTGTTTACAATTTTTTTTATTGTTTAAGGTGCAGCGGAACATTTATCAAGAGATTTATTTAGTGTGAAGCGATCACACTAAGATTATGACCCTTTACATTTTGTTTGATTATCGATGCTTGTGTACAATGTGTAAAATAAGATAATCAATATGCAAAGCGATATGTGTTAAGAAGAGTATTTAAATACTAAATACAAACACACAAAGATCAAACACCATAAGACCATTTTAAAGTAGTTTGATTAGACAACCTACATCCACTATTAGGACTCGCTCAACCTTGAGCTATCCCCAAAATCCACTAAGTGGGAACTTACACTCTTACAATTAGAGCAGGAATTTCACCTCACTCAATCGGCTGGGAATTTCACCCACCACTGTCAAATAGGAATTCCACCTACCCATTTGGCTGGGAATTCCACCCACCACTGTATTGGGGACGATGCTCCAGATTTTTTATAGTGGTTTCGAAACCAATCTTCCTTAATCCATTTTCGGAACAAAGGTTTTAAAAAAAAGTTAAAACCAAGAAGCACTTGCCTTTGAAGCACTTTCTCCTGATGTGTGCTTCTTCAAGATCCCACCCATGGATGCCGACGCTCCGCCTCGTAGCCTTTTTTTAGCAATCATAGTCCAGGGTATCAAGGAAACTGGTTTTACCAAATGTTTCCTAGTTTATAGTTCTTTCCTTCTTACTTTCAAACTCAATCCTCGGATTGGTTGTTTTTGATTTTTTTCCTTCCTCTCTCTCTCACAACTCAATTCATCTGATTGGTTGTATTTGATTCCCCTAGTGTAAGCACGAGAGAGAGAGAGAGAGAGAGAGAGAGAGAGAGAGTGATCCTTCTGTTGGCTCTTATTTAAGCTCACTGGTAAAGATGAGGGTCCAACTGATCCTACCGAACAATACCAACTGGTTGCATAGAGATTGATTTATATAGCGAAGGCAACCAATTGAGGTAACGGTAATGTACCCACAGGTCGGTCGCATCGAGGGGTCGGTGACTAGAAATGTTACCGTTACAAGCCCGACTATTGTGCATTAATTGCGCTCCCAATGGTAATATTCTTTCCCGGTCAACATGTCATTGTCACCGATGTGTCGACACTTATGGTACAGAGAGGTCGGTCCATACGAGAGGCTCGTTCTAGGTGCAAAACATGTTTTACAGTAGTTTAATCTCTAGATACATGTTACCCAGAGCGACCTGTCACCCTTTACCAAGGGGTCGATCCTGGTACTCTCGATCGGTCTTTGATTTTCGATATGTTTATTTTTTCGAGAGTCCACATGACTTCAAAGATTCTAGAACTCAAGATTTTGATCTTCAAAACTCAAGATTTAATAATTTTGCATTATTACCAAATTTACAATGATAGCCATTAAGGTCCAACTTAGAAATAGAAATGAGATTTCTAGTTACTATAGGTACATAAAAACAATTTAATAAATCCAAATGACAACTGGTATCAAGGAAAAGACGATAAGTTCTAATGGCTTCAACATGTAACTTTTCCCGGTTGCCCAAGTAAAAGTAGATTTCAGTTGAGTCGATGGTCTGGACTATAAGGTATCCCTGCATTGTATTAGAAACATGAGTTATTGCCCCAGAATCAAGCCACCAAGTGTTAGAGAATACTTCAGTTAAATTAGATTCGAAACATACTGAAATGTAATTAATACATTTCTTTTCGAACCAAGCCCTCCTCTTATGGCAGTCCTTCTGAAAGTGCCCTTGCTTTCGACAGAAATGGCACCTCATACCACCCTTTCCCTTGTCATGAGTCTGGGAGCTCGTACTAGACTCATGTGGCTTTGACATAAATTTCTTAAATTTCTTGGGCTTCTTTCCTTTTTTACTAGGCCCTTGAGTTGTCACATGAACTGAGTGATGAACTATTTGATTAACTCTGGCCTCCTCTTGGATTAACATGCTAGATAACTCATTAATCTGTCATTTATCCCTCATGGTATTATAATTAATTTGGAATGGTCCATATTGAGGAGGTAACGAGTTCAAGATGAACTGTACCAGAAATGAGTCATCTATAGTCATACCTAAGTTCTTTAATTGAGCAGTTATATTTGTCATTTCAATCACATGCTCAGACATGCTATGACTCCCATCGAACTTTATGGTGATGAGTCTGGCCATAAGAGTCTCGACTAGGGACTTGTCAGCATATTTGAACTTATTTTTTACATTCTTAAGAAATTCTTTTGCATTTTCGGAGGTGGGTAGAGAAGACCTGATGTTGCTGGATATTGTCATATGCATGAACTTAAGGGTAAGCCTATTTGACTTAACCCATGCCTCATGGGCTAACTTCTCTGCAACTGTATTAGTTTCAGTAATAGTAGGCTTGTCATCGATTAGTGTTTTGTCTAGATCAAGTACACCTAAGTTAAACTCAATCTATTCTTTCCACTCAGAAAAGTTTAACACATTCAATATGGCGACAGAGTTAGCTTGCGTATGCAATGAGACAAATGAAGATGCTGTAAGATACACATAATATTATGATCACTACTTAATGCTATGTTGTACTTAAATTGAAACAAATAAATAATAACTTTAACAAATAGTGTTACTGGTGATCTACCTTTGGGTAATCTAATAGTACACTATTTATAAACATTACGGTGATTCCCAGTCATTGATAGGACTAACTAATAAAATACACATTTGTGTGTCCGGATGAATATCAACCACAAATACCCATCAATTATCCTATCCCAGTCCGTTAACCATTTGGAACAGTGCACCTTTGGGCCAACCTAATATATTTATGGCTAGGGATTGCAATTTGCAAGGTCATCATTATCCAATACTTGGGAGGAGTTCTGAATCTTGTTTATAAGACTCGAAACTTGACTCATTCCGATTGGCCCACTTTGGTGACTACCGAATCGTATCTTTATGTGAATTTAAGTCAAGAATAATGACCTTACATTATAATCGAATCGAATTTTATTCATATACAATTCATCGAACACATAATATATCATCAGGCGTTTTTATAATAATTAGGATATCATAATGTATCAATATCTTATTATGTCATTCGACAATTAATTGATTGTTATGCGACTGATACCTCAATCAGTCATTTCAATTATTCGATTGTTATGTGACTGATACTGTAATAAGTCGACAATTAGATGACATTCAGTTGACTTTCAAAAAAAATATCAGATTGTTCTCGAATGCATTCAGATCATTTTTACATTTACTGTCGGTTCGATCGACATTGATCTGGGTTTTTCATATTTGAGAGCTTTCTTCTTCCTCCGAATTTCAATATTTAATTTTGGTAGATTAAATTACTGGAAATAAAATTCTTCTACCAAAAATCTTTAGTGAAAATATCAATGATTCACAAAACCTTGCGCTCTGATACCAATTGTTATAGTTTTATTTATATGGGATTGAGATTTGGGCAAAAAAATTACAGTTCAATAACATAAAGTTTTCATCATAATACCCAATATATAAACAAATGGAAAACAAGACTATGGTCTTCACATATTCTTTTTCAGCTTACTTCATTTTATTTTTCCTATTCAAGTACATAAGCAAGCAACTCTAGAAAATCATTAGAGGGATTAGTCCCAAAACATAAATATTCATTCATGGACTAAATAAGATTTGTATTCAAGCTCCCCTATACTCCCTAATTTCCTAGTTACCAACACTACCCATAGTTTACCCAAGCTATTAGTGTTGAGAAGATTTCTCCCCCAATCTTCTTTGAATTGATCTCCCAAACTCCTAAGCATAAATATTCTCCCTATGTCCATTGGTTTTGATGTCTTTTAGTTTCTACTAATTTTCTCCCCCATTTTGTCATCCAATTGACAAAGATTATTAGGCCAACATCGAATTTTAAGCACTCCCCCATGCTTCTTGCATTTAGTGCTTCCATGAGTTTTTCTTCTAACTCATTTACACATTCCCTACAGTCCAATGCATATCTCATGCATTACTGTTTTTCTCATTTCTTCCGTGGGGTTAAGCCATTTTTCCAGCTTCCCTCTTTGGAGTTTTTCTCTCCCCCATTCGCCAAGCTATATTCTATAGCTTACTCAACCCAGCTCCCCCATAAACGTAGCTGCCTCTAAGTTTATTTTTCATGAAGATTCTATTCAAGCTTGTGTCAATCTTCCTCTCCACACTGTCATGACCTGTGACAGGTGCTAATCAACACATATTTTGTGCCCACCCCCCATTCTCCAAGATGTGTGCAATTTCACAACCGATCCTTATCTCCCTAACAACCTACATGTTAGTCTATTTTACAAAACCCATGTGATCAATAGACATGAGATAGAAGGCATTCCATACAATCAAACCATATCATTTCATTTATAAAATAGTACATATGGTTTAAAGAGGGGGCATCATGGATGCTTAGACAAAATATCAACGATATAGTTTTTCCAAAAATATGAAACATAAGTCAGAGTCTATTTTTTTTTTTATAACAGAGTAGAGTGTGTAACACCCCAATTTCTCAATGATTGAAATAATTACGAAAATGCCCCTGGATTGGTGAATTCAATGAATGTGATTGAAAATAAGGAAATGGTGGGGCCCATTGCTCAAATTAAGACCCTATGAGCATATTATAAGTGTCAAATTTGATTGAATGGGTAATGAACATCAAATTCGGTCTGTAACACCCCAATTTCTCAATGAGATGGGTAATTACGAAAATGCCCCTGGATTGGTAAATTTATTAATTATGATATTAAAAGAGAAAATAGTGGGGCCCATTGCTCAAGTTAAGACCCTATGAGCATATTATAAGTGTCAAATTTGATTGAATGGATAATGTACATCCATTGGGTCAAAAATGGCTAAATGGGTCAAAGGGTCCAAATGGGACCTAATGGGTCTTAATGGATTATTTGACCGTTGTGTGAACTTAAATTAAATGGGGTTAAGCTGAATAGATTGGAAATCAAGTGGAGTAAAAATGGGTAGGCCTGATGCACATGTGAAAACCAATTACAAATGACCAAAATACCCATAATTGGGTCATAGAGTCAAAAGCGGGTCAAGGAGCTAAAGGGGGACCCAACGGGTCGGGTTGACTTTGTTGACCACAGCCGACCGTGTGGGCCCACAAATGAGTTCAATGATGAGTTAAATCAGGTTAAGTGGAACTGATTTTATTTAATTTGAATTAAGAATGAGTTGACTCAAATACATTAAATGATTGTCAATTAATGAGGTGAGTTGGACATGTGAGTTGGGTGAGTCAAAATGGAAATTAATGGGACTGTAAATCAGTGAGTTCAGAGGGAATAGGAGTAGTTTGGCTCAGTCTTAACCACCAAAACAAGTCCCACACGTTGGGGACTTGTTGGGGTGATTTCCATGTTAAATCTTAAATGAAATGCATGGGAATTGGAGATGTTGCTTGGAGAGTTGAAAGGCTGCATAGGCAGGTACCAAGGGGTGCATTGGATAGCACCCAAGACCCATCGTTTTTGGTAAGAATTGATGAGGGAATGGAGGGGTCTTGGGGGCTGAAGTACTAAAGGAAACAATCACCAAGGTTGGCCGATTTTTACTTTGCAAAGCCAAGAATTTCCATCTCTCTCTCCCTCTCTCCAATTCGTTTTTCCTAGCTGGAATATCAGAGGTGTTTGCACCAGTAGATCAAGCACAAAACAGAAAAGAAAAAAAAATGAAGAAATAAAAGGGAGAAACCAAGGACCAAAGGCAAGAAGAAAGATTGGAAGTTTGGTAAGTAATTATATGTTATTTTGGTTTAATAACATGGAACAAATGTGGTGTGTATTGGGCCATGGTTATGGCCGAATACACCAAGGTTTTAACCTTGATTAAGAGAGGTTTTAAAATGGTAAAGATGACCATTGGGTTCGGCCACCATGGAGGGCCGAACCCCATGTAAAAGATTGGTTGGTTTTCAGTGTTTTGAAACATGGAAACCATGGAGTTTTATGGACTGTTTTTAGATGATTTAAAGTGTATGTTTTAAAAAGGTTAAAACATAAATAAGGAAGTTTGATTTAGACCTAGATGAATGATTAAGAAATTCAAAACCAAAGGTCATAGGGTTCGGCCACCATGGAGGGCCGAACCCCATGCAAATGATGGTTTGGTTTTGATGTGTTTGAAACATGGAAACCATAGAGTTTTGGTGGACTGTTTTTAAGTTTTATTTAAGATTCAAATGCATGTTTTAAAAAGGGTTAAAAACATGGATTTGAATGACATAAGGACTGAAGGTATCATGGGTTTAAAACAGTGATTTAAAACTGATGAAATGGACCATTTGGATCGGCCATCTTGGATGGCCGAATCCCATGAGGTGTTATGGTTATTTGGACAAAGTGATGAATTTATTGGATGGTTTTGAGAGGTAAAAATGCAGCAATGATGTACTGATTTTTATATGAATAAGTGACACCTAAAACATGTTTGAAAGACCAAAACATGGACATAGGGTTCGGCCACCTTGGATGGCCGAACCCCATGTAAGTAGTTGATGATTTTGATGAGTTTAAAACCATACAAAATATGGTGTTTTGATGTGTTTTGGTGAAGTTTAATTTACTATTTTGGTGGATGTTTATGCGGCTGAAACATGTATAATTCATGGTTGAGTTAGCATGATTAAACCATGAATAATCATGGTGATGATTGGATCAAGTGAACCCTAGGGTTCGGCTATGAGTATGGCCGAACCCCATGGGGCTGTTTTGAAATAAATGGGCTGTTTTGGATGGGAGTTTATGGTTGTTTTAATTAAGGAATCATACATGATAAGTTATGGACTATGTGTAAGAAAATAATCAACCATTGATGATGATGGATTGTGGATAAAAATCTATAGGATGAGGTTCAGCCATGTGGCATGGCCAAACCCCATCAATGAGTATTTGATAGAATTGGGTTAAGTAATAAATGGGATTAAAGGTGATGAATGAAGAACCCAAATTAAAAAGGTGAGGTTCGGCCAAGTTGTATGACCGAACCCCACTAAGTTGGTTTAGATATGGTTAAACTAAAAGGTTAGCCTAAATGTCATAAAAGTAATTATTGATGGAATGATCAATGATGGAAATGATCATAGGGTTGGATGTACGGACACGAACCCCACATAGTATATGTTGGGAAATTGACTAAGTTGGAACTACATGATAAACATTTGGTTTGATGTTATTTAAATAGGGTATCCAGACTTGCGTATACGGCATATGAGTCGTGATCGGCTGACGATTAAGAGAGCTCAAGTACTGAAGTGAATCTTCAGTAGGTTTCCTACCTACTTGTAACCACAGTTTTACCCTAGTTTTCTTTATGAGACTCTTGTTTATTTTTATGTGGTTTCAAATGATATGTTATGCATTTACAAATGGCATACAAAGGATTGGCATCTCATGCATGGACATGGGATATTGACTGAGGTTATACAGTGTTGCAATTATGAGTTACCGTCCTCCTTAGGCGATGAGAGTCCCGCCAGGAGGAGTAACATTATGATCATAGTCACGTTGGTCTCCTTAGGCGATGAGAATCCCGCCAGGAGGACTAATAGGTGATATGAATCAACTCAATGATGCAGAGAGGGAAGTGTATTGTGATATACCTTGACGGTGCGAGGCACGTCAAGTGATGGCTATGAATTTACATGATGGGAGAGACTCATTGCATGTGCATACTTCATAGGATTGTTTTACCTGTTTTTACTAATCATGTATTATGATATATATGCATGTTTTATATGCTAATCATGTGGTAGCCCTGATCGGGAACCTACTGGGCGCGTTGATCTAACGCCCTAATTCTATCCTCAGAAGAGAATGCAGGTACAGGGAAGGGGAAAGAGAAGGTCGATGACCGGGAGGGGAGCCAAGCCTAAGTGCTTGAATGATGAACAGGATTACTTATCTACTGTTATTTGAATTATATCTTGATGGACATGTAATAAGTTAATACTTGCTATGGTTTGATTAGACTATTAACTATGGATGGTGGTTTATCTTAATTATCATTTGGGACTGTTACTTGCTATCTTTTCATATTATTTCCGCAGTTAATCTAGTTTATTCCGCATGTTGTTGTTAGTTCCATGTGTGATTCATTATCATGGTCTAGTCCATGTACACATGGGTGGCCAGTTAAGGTTCAGACTTGAGTAGTCTGAACTTAACTCGCGTCGTTACGCCGCCGCTCTCTTTCAATGTTTTATTATTATTATTTAAAAAAAAAATAGACTCTGATTTCTCGGAGAGGGCGGGGCGTTACAGAGTGATACCAAGGAGGATGTGTATAACCGTGGATGATGATCCCCATGATGGTTTGGATTAATGTCAAGTATTGGTACCATGGTAAACATGTTGGTAGTACGATGGACCTGTTGGTCTCATAGATGAATTTGCTATGGTTGGATGTTTTATTGGATAATTGCGTTATGATAATGATGATTAAGGACTTGACGTACTTTGTTATCTGAATGGAATAGAACTGTGTTCTATTATGTTTCCGCATGTTATGATTTTTATTCTGCATGTTTATATTGCTATGTGTGAACCGTTTTCATGGACTGAGTCCATGCACACATAGGTTGGCCAGTTAAGGGTTGGACTTTAGAAGTTCGGACTTAACTCGTGTCGTGACGTCCCGCTCTCTCTACCTCCCTGGAACATTATTTTCCTGAGGAGGAGAAGGAGCGCCAGACACAGGTTTTTCTATCTTTGGTCCAAGGTACCATGACGGTGGCAGAATACCACCAGGAGTTTCTCAGTTTGGCTGTATATGCATTCTATATGGTGGATACAGAGTATCGAAGGGCACGCAAGTTTGAGCGGGGCCTACAGCCAAGCATAAGGGCCAAAGTAACCATATTCAAAGCGACCACATTGGCAGAGGTGGTCAGCAGGGCCACTATTACAAAGCAGGAGATGGCTGAGTTAACGCGTTTTGATAATCGTCGAGCTCAGAGTGGGAGGGGTACCTTTCAGCCCAATAAGAGGTTCCGACCGAACTCTAGCAGACCTTCACCATCTACTGGGTCAATAAGGGGCTTTCATCCCAATCATCCCTCCCCATCTGCATCAGTCACTCAGGCTTCCAGAGGTGTGAGCAACTGCTTTCATTGTGATCAGCCTGGCCATTTTAAGAGGGAATGTCCACAACTCAACAAACCCTCATATTCCATAGGTTCACCTCGTCCACCAGTTAGGCCAGCTAATTCACATGGAGGCAGGACATTTAACCAGGCGGGACGGCTGCCTACAAGATCTGGACGGTTATTCACCTTAGCACCGCAGCAGAGATCATTCTGTGATTCAAGGTATGGCGGTAGTCAGTAGTTCCTACGCCTTTTCTTTATTTGATTCTGGAGCATCCCACTCTTTCATATCTGCTGCATTTATAACTGCTACTAGTACATTGGTACAAAAACTGTCCACATCACTCACCATAATATCCCCCATTGGAGACACATCATTGGGACTTATATGCACAACAGTGAATATTGAACTTGCTGGACTCAGATTTGAGTTCAATTATTTGGTACTCAATATATCAGAATATGATATTATTGTCGGCATGGATTGGTTGGCTAGCTTTAAGGCCAACATTGATTGTTATCGTCACAGGGTGACATTTTGGTCGCCCGAGGGAAAACAACATGTGGTACGTACTGACAAACAAAGCAGACTGCATGAAGGGTTGAATCACCTAGTATTGAACAGTATCCAAATTAACAAGGCACTGGTGACTGAACTTCCAAAAATAGTAAGGGACTATGCGGACGCTTTTCCAAAAGAACTCCCTAGCTTGCCTCCCATGAAGGAGATCAATCTTGAAATTAAGTTGTACCCTAGCACTGCACCAGTGTCATTACCACACTACCGGATGGCACCAGCGGAGATGTCCGAGTTAAAGAAGCAGATTGATGAATTGCTTAGACTGGGGTGCATTCAGAACAGTACATCGGCTTGGAGAGCTCCGATTTTATTTGTAAAGAAGAAGGATGGTTCACTCCGCATGTGTGTGGATTACCGAAAACTAAACCAGTTGTCAATCAGAAACAAGTACCCTCTACCCAGGATCGATGACTTATTCGATCAACTTAGAGGTTCCAGTCAATTCTCTAAGATTGACTTGATGTCCGGATACCATCAAATCTGGATTAGGGAGGAAGACATAGAAAAGACAGCCTTCAGAACGCAGGTATGGACTATTTGAGTTTGTAGTCATGCCGTTTAGACTCACCAATGCACCGGCTGTGTTCATGGATTTAATAAACAGGATCTTCCGTCCTTACTTGGACCAATTTGTTATTGTGTTTGTTGATGACATCCTAATTTATTCCAAAAGTAAGGGAGAGCAAGCTGAGCACCTGAGGATAGTTCTGAAAAATTTTAAGAAGAACAAACTATACGCCAAAGCCAGCAAATGTGAATTTTGGTTGCCTGAGGTTAACTTTTTGGGGCATGTTATATCAGCAAAAGGTATAGCTGTGGATCAGGGCAAGGTGACGGCAGTAAGAGATTGGAAAACACCGAAAAATGTAACCGAGATCCGTAGTTTCTTGGGATTGGCTGGTTATTACAGAAAGTTTATTATGGATTTCTCCAAGATTGCATCTCCACTGACCCGACTCACTCAAAAAGTAGTCAAATTTGAGTGGTCAAATCTATGCAATCAAAGATTTGAAGAATTGAAGGAGAGACTTACAACTGCTTCCTGTCTTAATTTTGCCAGAAAGAGGCAAGGGTTATGAGATATATTGCGATGCTTCAGGAGAGGGACTGGGGTGTTCACTCAGTCAGTCATCGTGTGGTGGCTTATGGTTCAAGACAATTGAAAATACATGAATGCCTCTATCCTACGCACGATCTTGAACTAGCCGTAGTGGTCTTCGCTCTCAAAAGCTAGAGACATTATCTATATGGTGAGAAATTTGAAGTGGTTTTCAGATCATAAGAGCTTGAAATACTTGTTTAATTAGAAAGAGCTCAACCTGAGGTAGCGTAGATGGATGGAATATCTGGCGGATTATGAGTTCGCACTTCGTTATCACCCTGGTAAGGCGAACAAGGTGGCGGATGCCCTCAGCCGCATATCACATGCATCAGTGGCATGTTTGATCAGGACAGAATGGGAGATGCTGAATACCATTCGAGAGTTTAATCTTTATATTAAAAACCATGGGAGTATGTACAATTTGATCATACGGTCCAACATGGTTACCAAGATTGAACAAGAACAGCGGACAGACCTGGAAGTGGAGGAGATATGGTCTAAGATGTCTATTGGTGAAGTCATACCGGAATGGGAGTTACGACCGGGACAGGGTCTTGCATTCCGAGGAAGGATTTATGTACCTAAGAGCTGCAGAAAAGAGTTATTGGTTGAGACATTACTGGTGGCACGGACCCAAAAGAGATGTGGCAGAATTTGTGGCTTTTTGCTTAACTTGTCAGCAGGTTATGACGGAACATCAAATTAGAGAGTTTGGTCTAATTTGCCTCAACCAATAACTCTTTTCTACAGCTCTTAGGTACATAAATCCTTCCTCGGAATGCAAGACCCTGTCCCGGTCATAACTCCCATTCCGGTATGACTTCACCAATAGACATCTTAGCCCATATCTCCTCCACTTCCGGGTCTGTCCGCTGTTCCTGTTCAATCTTGGTAACCATGTTAGACCGTATGATCAAATTGTACATACTCCCATGGTTTTTAATATAAAGATTAAACTCTCAAATGGTATTCAGCATCTCCCATTCTGTCCTAATCAAACATGCCACTGATGCATGTGATATGCGGCTGAGGGCATCCGCCACCTTGTTCGCCTTACCAGGGTGATAACGAAGTGCGAACTCATAATCCGCCAGATATTCCATCCATCTGCGCTGCCTCAGGTTGAGCTCTTTTTGATCAAACAAGTATTTCAAGCTCTTATGATCTGAAAACACTTCAAATTTCTCACCATATAGATAATGTCTCTAGCTTTTAAGAGTGAAGACCACTGCGGCTAGTTCAAGATCGTGCGTAGGATAGAGGCGTTCATGTATTTTCAATTGTTTTGAACCATAAGCCACCACACGATGACTTTGACTAAGGACACACCCGAATCCTTCTCCTGAAGCATCGTATTCTACCTCATAGCCCTTGCCTCTTTCCGGCAAAATTAAGATAGGAGCCGTTGTAAGTCTATTTTTCAGCTTTTCAAATCTCTGATTGCACAAGTCTGACCACTCAACTTTGACTCCTTTCTGAGTGAGTCGAGTCAGTGGAGATGCAATCTTGGAAAAATCCATAATAAATTTCCTGTAGTAACCAGCCAATCCCAAGAAACTACGGATCTCGGTTACATTCTTTGGTGCTTTCCATTCTCCCACTACTGCCACTTTAGCCGGATCCACGGCTATACCATCTTTTAATATAACATGGCCCAAAAAGTTAACATTGGGTAGCCAGAATTCACATTTACTGGTTTTAGCATATAACTGGTTCTTTCTCAAAGTGTCCAAAACTATCCTCAGGTGCTCAGCATGTTCTTCCTGAGTTTTGGAATAAATCAAAATATCATCGATAAATACAATGACGAATTGGTCCAAGTAAGGACGGAAGATCCTGTTCATAAGATCCATGAACACAGCCGGTGCATTGGTGAGTCCAAACGGCATGACTACAAACTCAAATAATCTATACCGCGTTCTGAAGGCTGTCTTTTCTATGTCCACCTCCCTAACCCGGATTTGGTGGTATCCGGACATCAAATCAATCTTAGAGAAATAACTGGAACCTCTAAGTTGATCAAATAAATCATCGATCCTGGATAGAGGGTACTTGTTTCTGAATACATGGTTGAGTAACATGTATTTGAACATAGGGTTACGTATGTTGGATTAAATGATATGATTTTAACAATGGCAATTTGGTAAATAAGTGTGAAAATGATAAACCATGGGTTCGGCCATGGTGTATGGCCGAACCCCATGGGAAATGGTTTATGGATTATGTTATGGGATTATGGGTTTTTGTTTATGTTATTGGACCTAAAATTAAGGAGATGAAAGATCATGGGTTCGGCCATGATGTATGGCCGAACCCCATGAGATGGGTTTGTGGATCAAAACATGGACGTAGGCATTTGTTAATGAATGAAAGGATTGGATTATGGGTTATGTTAGCCATGGATGGCAATGTCGTAAATATGTGAAAATATTGGACATAGGGTTCGGCCATGGTGTATGGCCGAACCCCATGAACTATTTGTATGGATTATTTTGGAACATAAGCCTTATGAAAATAAGCAAGGTAAATGGTTATGGATATGGATAATGGCATGAATGTAATTAGGGTAAAAAATGAAAGACCATGGGTTCGGCCATGGTGTATGGCCGAACCCCATGGGGATTGTTTTGACGGACATAGGGTTTATGAATGTTGGACTAAATAAATGGGAAACGATTAAATGATTAACTTAAGGGGGTGAGGTTCGGCCATGTTGTATGGCTGAACCCCACAAGGTTATGTTTTATGGACTAATGTGCTTTTGGACTTAGTTATGATAAGAAATCAATTGGAACATGGGCTTAATTAATTATTGTGTAATAAGGTAACGGGACCTCACAAGGTGTGTACGATCGTGAGCGGTTACCGGACGGAAGCACAAGGACACGTTAGTGATCTTTGGTAGGATTCCACCTCTTTGAAACCATGAGTTTATGTACATTGTCTTTATCTTATTTTTGATGAATTTATGCAGCAAAGGATATGTTTCAAATGATGATTTTAAATGATGTGTCTATATGAGGAAAGAGCATGTGTTTTAAATATGATTTTTAAATGCTGTGTTTATGTTATAAAAATAGCATATGTTTCATTGGCATCTCATGCATGGGGTGGAGGATTTGTAACCGGAGGGGTCACACTCTGTCGGAGCTTCAGAAAAACCTATGTGCGGTACCTTGATGTGTTTTTCCATCAAGAAGAAACCGGAGGGTCCACACTCCGTCGGGGAGTCCGAAAGACCTATGTGGTGGGTACTTTTATGTACATGTGATTGGTGGGACTCATTGCATTTGTCAACATTGCATGGCATGGTTTTATATGGTTTTGGATATTATGTTATAATATGTGTTTTGTACTAACCATGTGTTAGCCGTAACTGGAATACCTACTGGGCGCGTTGTTTTAACGCCCTACTTCTACCCTAGTGGATGATATAGGAAACAAGGGAAACGAAGAACGCAGGGAGGGCCAAGCATAGGAGCTTGGAGGATTTATTTTATATGTTGAATAAAGTTACTCATGGACTTGTATTTGAGTATCTAGATTTTGGAATGTAATAACGTAGATGGCTAGATGTTAACTTTGATAATTATGATATCTGAATGATGATTAAGGACTTGACGTACTTTGCTATCTAAATGGAATATAACTTGGTTCTATTATTATTCCGCATGTTATGATTCCACAGTTATAATTTTTATTCCGCAAGTTGATATTATTATGTGTGAACCATTTTCGTGGACTTAGTCCATGCACACATAGGGTTGGCCAGTTAAGGGTCGGACTTTGAAAGTTCGAACTTAGCTTGCGTCGTGACGTCCAGCGCTCTATCACTCTACTTTGTTATAAAAAAAAATAGACTCTGATTTACGGGAAGAAGTGAGTGAAAAAGGACGGGGCGTTATAGTTGCTATCACTGATTGGACCTGAGTTGGTTGCAGAGACTACAGCGTAAATATAGCTGATACGGCAGCATCTATTGACTGCGCAGAGTCGTCAGAAGAGTTATGCTGACAAGAGAAGGAGGTTCCTTGAATTTGAAGTGGGAGACATGGCGTTCTTAAAAGTCTCACCACGGAAGGGACACATGAGATTTGGAAAGAAAGAGAAATTGTCACCAAGATATATGGGACTGTTTTTAATCATAAGAAGGATGGGGGACGTGGCTTATCAATTGGCACTCCCATCAAAGTTAATATCTTTACACTATGTGTTCCATATATTGATGTTGAGGAAGTATAATCATGATCCTTCTCATGTACTGAACGTACAAGACATAGAGATCCAAAGCGACGTGACATATGTCGAAAAGCCTGTCAGAGTGGTGGACACAGAACAAAGGGTATTACGGAACCGAGCGATCCAGTTTGTCAAGGTGGTATGGGATCTACATGGCATTGAGGAAGCCACATAGGAACTCGAGTCGGAAATGAGGACAGCTCATCCTGAGCTATTTATGTAAATATTTGAAACCCTACTTCACTCGATTTTCGGGACGAAAATTTTAAAAAGAGAGTTGTATTGTAACACCCCGAATTTTCAAGTTATAAATACTTATGGAATTTTGCCATTTAAATTGTGAAATTATTAGATATGGATATTATATGGGTAAAGTGTTGGGTCATTGCCCAATTAAGACCCAACGGCTTTGGTAAGGGTTTTAATAAAATTAAATGGGGCTGAATTTAATAGTAATGCAATTTATATATAAATAAGAGGTTGATGTTATTGGCATGTGATTTTTAAATGGAGATATGGTTAGGGATGTGGGTCGGCCATTGCATGGCCGAACCATGATTTTATTATGGCTAGGATGTTGGATCAAAAGAATAGAAAAGAATGGGTGAGGTTCGGCCATGGTGTATGGCCGAACCCCACCAACTATATTTATGGATTTTAATTGATTAAAATGGAAGAGGATTGGGAGATGATCATGATAATCTTAATGGAATAATTATATATGTTTTAAAAAGAGTTTAAATGGTTTTAGATCCATGGAAATACAAATTAATGGATGAATGGGAAGGTATGATTTCTAAATAAATTAAAGAACCATAGGGTTCAGCCATGGTGTATGGCCGAACCCCATGAAGTTGGTTTGGTATGGTTGATGGATTTTGGTTGCTAAATTAGAAAGCTTCCAATTATGGAAGGATGGGTACTAAATTGGAAACCTTCTAAATATAGAAGGTGGAGATAAACTTGGAAACCTTCTTAATATAGAAGGTGGAGATAAGTTTGGAAAGCTTCCAATTATGGAAGGATGGGTGCTAAATTGGAAACCTTCTAAATATGGAAGGTGGAGTTTAATTTAGAAAAGATTTAAAAATAGAAGAAGGATATTGAATTTAGAAAGTTTCTAAATATGGACTTAATAATTATGGATTTGCTAATAATAGAAGTTGATGAAAATGGAAACTTAGACATCATAGGGTTCGGCCATGGTGCTTGGCCAAACCCATGAACCAATGTTGGATCTAATATATTCATGTGTTAGTGAATGGAAGGTTTGAAAATGATAGACCATGGGTTCGGCCATGGTGTATAGCCGAACCCCATGGGGAATAATGTATGGTTTTATTGTTTGAAAGGATTGGATGATGGGTTAAGTTAGCCATGGATGGCATTTTGGTAATTACGTAGAATTAATGGAACTATGTTTTGGAACTCAAACCTAAGTTGATGGAATCAGTGGCAATCTTGTAAATATGGGAAAATATTGGACATAGGGTTCGGCCATGGTGTATGGCCGAACCCCATGAATTATTTATTGGACTATGTGTTTGGATTAAAGAAGTATGTATGGATTATTTTGGAACCTAAGCAAGAAAAATGGTTATGGTTATGTACAATGGCATTATTGTAATTAACTGAATTAACTAGACCATGGGTTCGGCCATGGTGTATGGCCGAACCCCATGGGGTTTTGTTTATGGACTTAGAACATTGAAAATCAAGTGGGACTTGGTTATGATTAATTGTTATATTATAAGGTAACGGGACCTCACAAGGTGTTTACGATCGTGAGCGGTTACCGGACGAAAGACGCAAGGACACGTAGCGGTCTTTGGTAGGATTCTACCTCTTTGAAACCATGGGTTTATGTACATTGTTTATCTTATTTGTGATGACTATATATTGCAAAGGATATGTTTCAAATTGTGATTTTAAATGCTATGTTTATATGATAAAATAGCATGTGGTTTAAATGTGAGTTTTAAATGCTATGATTTGTATTTCTATATAGCATGTTGGCATTTGCATCTCATGCATGGCATGGGAGGGATGAAAGGTAACTGGAGGGTCCACACTCCGTCGGGGCGTCCAAAGAACCTATGTGGGGTACCTTGATGTGATTTCCATCAAGAGGATACTATGTATGAAATGTAACTGGAGATCCACACTCCGTCGGGGCCTCCGTAATAGAATCGTGGGGGATACCTTGATGAGGAGCATTCCATCAAGAGGATACTATGTATGAAATGTAACCGGAGGGTCCACACTCAATCGAGGCATTCGAAAGACCTATATGGTGGGTACTTCTATGTACATGTGATGGGTGGGACTCATTGCATATGATAGCATGGCATGGCATTGAATCGGCATGATTATGATCTTTATTATCATGTAAGGTTTCTGGTTTTTATCTGTATGATTGGATCTCTATTATCATATACTGTTTTGGATACAATGCTTTATAAGTATGGTACGATTTATTATAATTGGATTTGATATATATTATATCTGGATTTTTTGTACTAACCCATGTGTTAACCCTAATTGGAATACCTACTGGGCGCATTGTTCTAACGTCCTACTTCTACCCTAGTGGATGATACAGGAAACAAGGGAAACGAGAAACGCAAGGAAGGGCCAGGCATAGGAGCTTGGATGATTTATTTTACATGCTTTGAATAAAGTTACTCATGGACTTGTATTTGAGTATCTAGATTTCGGAATTTAATAACTTTGATGGTCGGATGTTTATTTGGATGATTATGACGTTTTAATTATGATTAAGGACTTGACGTATTTTGCTATCTGAATGGAATAGAACTTGGTTCTATTATTATTCTACATGTTATGATTCCGCAGTTATGATTTTTATTCCGCAAGTTAATATGATTATGTGTGAACCATTTTCATGGACTTAGTCCATGCACACATAGGGTTGGCCAGTTAAGGTTCGGACTTAGCTCGTGTCGTGACGTCCCGCGCTCTATCACTCTACTTTGTTATTAAAAAAAAAAAATAGACTCTTAATTTACGGGAAGAAGAGAGTGAAAAAGGGCGAGGCGTTACATGATCCGCTACCATCTTTCTGGGGATGGTTTTTCTAAGAGGAGATCCTCAAACACTGGCTTGGAGGTGGATGAGGTGACAACTGAGCCTAACCTAATCTTCGAAAATCACCAAAATCAGTGATTTTCAGGCTTCTAGGAGACGGGAGAAATAAAAACCATATGATTTTTCTGGCTAGAAAACACTCTGAGAGGTTCTATCGACTGGTCTAGGGCACTGGAGGCGAAAGAAAGACCACCAGACCTTCGCGGGAGAGGAGAAAACAAATTCGAATGAATTGTTGCTTTCGCAGAAAAGGTCCCTTTTAATTTAATTTTTTGTTTCACCGACAGGTCGAGTTTTTCAACAATTTTCTCCCTTTTTAATAGTGCTCGATTTAGCATAGTACCGACATGTCTGTCACACCGACCAGTCAATTCACTGACATGTCGACTACACCGAGAGGTTCAGATTGCAGAGCAATCATCCTTGATTTGTGCAACTTGATGAAATCCTATTCTAAGGACGACATACATAGATTTATTCCATTACATAGATATGCCAAACATAATTCATCAAATCATTAAACATGCACACAATCAAAATTCACATTCCAAGACACCTAAAGTTCAAAATACTTTGAATGGAATGTATGGCTCTCCAAGTATAATATGTACTATAGCCAGAAAGAGTACATTATAGACTTGTGGTTAGCTAATTTATGTCTCTTCATGTCACAGCATTTAAGTGCTATGTGAACTCACATGATCTCTTGTAAGTCCATTTGTAGTGGTCTAAGATATGGAAGTGAATCCTAAACCAAATCAAAACATGAATGGTGGTCTATCTCCTTGGTACAAACATTGTGGCATTTGGTATTGCATACACACCCCTACTATCGTACCATTGATGACCAACCTTGGGATCCTCTAGCTCTTTTAAGAGATGATTCAGTTGTCTTAACAAAGAGTCTTGCCTTGTGTCCACCTTCCTTGGATTTCTTTTAAGATTAGGTGTTGGTGGGTGTCTTTTAAGCATAGGATTTATTGGATTATGCTTTTGTGCTTGCCTTTCCAAGTATCTCTTCCAATGATAGCAATTCCTTTTGAAATGCCCATCCTTTTGACAGAAATAGCACTTACTCGTTAAAGGGTGAGAGATACTTGTATTTCTAGACAATCCCTGATGTATAGGTTGTTTGGTGGCTGAGGCACCAAGACCAGACCTAGCACCATATTGTTTACCTGCTCCTAGGAGTCTTTTAAGTCTTTTATCTCCATTTGTAAACTTATCTTGAAATTTTTCTTTATAAAATTTTAATTCCCTAACTTTCAAGGACAATTTTTTAACTTCTTCAAGAAGGTTGTTGTGATGTCATAGATTTTCGACATCCTTACAGTGAATAATTATTTCTTCTTGAAGTCTTTTATTATTCTCTTTAAGCTCAATGTTTTCAACATCTGAGAGTTCAAACTTAAAGATTAGAAGAGATTTTTCATTTTTCAAATCTTCCACTTGACTAGAGAGGTTTAGTTTTTCACTTTTAACCTTATTTAGTTTCTTAGCCAGCCTCTCACTCTCAAGGAACTGGGCATTGTAAGAGGCTTGAAGACTTTCATTATCTTCACTCTCATTCTCCGTTACAATTGTAAGAGGCTATAAGACCTTTTGATACATCATTTTTTCTTTTGGTCTCTTTATCTGAATCACTCTCTAATTCAGAGGTTTCCATATGGGACACGCTCACATTCATGGCCTTCTTTATTTTATCTGAGGGACATTCATTCATGAAATGTCCTCTCCCCCCACAACTGAAATAGGTCTGCTCCTTGGTAAGTTCTCTCCCCATCCCTTTTCCTCTGTTTTCTTCTTGCCGTCTTGTGTATTTTTTTACTTATTTCACCCTTACCCATTCTTCTCAATTTATTTCTTTTTACAAATTTTCTTGTAAAACCTTCTGGCAAACATTGTCATTTCATTACTTGAGAATTCATCTTCCAAAGAAATTTATTTTTGTTTTCTTTTGTTTTAGGGAAGATTTCAAAGCAATGGATTTATCATTTGGTTGTTCAAAATGTAGTTCATAGGTTTATAATGAACCAATCAAGTCATCAATATTCATTAAGGACACATCTCTGTTGTCTTCCATAGCCACAACCTTGGGCTTGAATCTTTTAGCAAGATTCCGGACAATTTTGGTACATACCTTGTCCTCGGGTATCCCTTCACCTAGAGCGAACATTTGATTCACATTGCCTCTTATCTTGGAATAGAAATCCACGAAGACTTCATCTTCCCTCATTTTAAGAGTATCAAACTGATTTTAGAGGATCTGAAGTTTGGACCTCTTAACTATTTAGGTGCCTTTATGAGTTCTTTCAAGAACTTCTCATGCCTCCTTTGCAGTTTTACAGGTCATAATTCGCCTGTACTCGCTATCAAATACTGCACAGTTAAGTTCATTCATGGCTTTGCCATCAGCTATCTGAGCAGCTTTTTCAGCATGGATCCAAGAGGCATAGGGTTTAGGCATCACAAGCATGGTTGAGGTGGTTGTTTTTGTCTTATCTTCCATGGGTTCTTGCCATCCAGTCTTTACCATATTCCATTACCGGTGAATTTATGGAAACAAAGAATCTTCTTATTTTGGCCTTCCATGAGGCATAATTTGTTCCATCTAGGTAAGGGGGTTTGGATATTGCGTGACTGTCTCACATGGTGTTCTAGCTTGGATCAACTCGAATGGTTAAATCCTTATAACGAGCACTAGACTCTGATACCAAATGAAAGTTCCCTTAGGAGATAGAACACGATTGACCCTAGAGGGGGCGTGAATAGGTCAATCTAACAATCGTTTGTCCTTTTTAAAAATTACTTAATTTGTTAGTTTAAGCACAGCGGATACAACAATCAAGTGAGTGTATGTTAGCAAATGTGATTAAACAATCAACACAAGAAAAAGTTCTAACACCACAAGCACAAGGACTCAAGATATATAGTGGTTCGGTTAGCCAACCTACATCCACTGTTAGGACCCGCTCAACCTTGAGTTATCCCTAAATTCACTAACTGGGGAGTTACACCCTCACAATTAGAGTAGGAATTTAACCTCCCTCAATCGACTGGGAATTTCACCTACCATTGTGCAAGAGACGACGCTCTAGAGTTTTTTATAGTGGTTCCAAAGCCAATCTTGCTTATTCCACTTCCGGGACAAAGGTTTTAAAAATAAAATTAAAACCAAAAAGCACTTACCTTAAAGCTCTTTCTCGAAGATGTGTGCTTCTCAAAGATCCACCCAATGTGTGCTGACACTTCGCCTCGTAGCCGTCGTAAAGCAATCACAGTCTCAGGTTGACAAGGAAACTGATTTTTACCAAAATTTTCCTAGTTTATCTCTTTTTTTTCCTCCTCTCTTTCTATCTTTCAAACTCAATCAATAGATTGGTTGTTTATGATTCTTAAGTGTAGGCACAAGAGTGTTGATTGTTCCTAGAGTGTATGACTTTTCTCAGTTCAAGGAAGATAAAACGATCACACAACACTCATATATATAAAGGAGTTTTCACAGTTTTTCAAACTGTCCAGTACCAACAGGTCGGTGGCACCGATAGGTCAGTGTTCATATTTATTACCGTTCAACCATCCGACCGTTACTCATTAAATGCATTCCCAACGACATTATTAATTTCCGGTTGACAGGTCAATTTCGCCGATGGGTCAACAATCATGGCACCGAGAATTCGGTCCATACGAGGGTCTCGATCTGGGGCAACACCATGCAGACAGAGTTTTATGTCCCAAAACTTGTCCTGCCCATAACGTCCTATCACCCTCTACCGAGGGGTCGGTCCTGGTACTCTAGATCGGTCTTGAATTACCAAGATGTTTGTTTCTTCGAGAATTTACTTGAGTTCTAAGTTCCAGAACTCATAAATTATTATCGACGAGTCGTTGTCCACGATGGGTCGTTTCAACCTTTCATCGAGGGGTCGGTGCATACGAGACTCTCGATCAGAGGAATACCCAGAATGACAGTTCTATGTTACAGAACCTTTGTCAATCTGGTCGACCAGTCTTTTCACCACGATGGGTCAATCTTGTCTCCATCGAGGGGTCGGTGAGAACAACTAGTCGAGCTGATAATGAACTTAATTCATATTTTCAAGTTCACTGTCCAACTTCCTTTCCTAAGCTTCTTATGGTTTTACCATTTGTTCAACTAAGCCTAGAGATAGTCCTCTTAAGGTATGGGTACCACTTAAAGTCATCTATGGCCAAATACCTGTTGTGATTTCCATACACAATGAGCTTCAATCCGGTGGAGCATGATCTTCACTCTTGATCACCTTGAGTATTTAAGCTTCTTAGCAAATGCTTCTTCCCGAGTCATGGATTTAACGAACATAGGAACTCGGCAAGCCGGGGCACTAACAAAATCTATAAAAATCTATGTTGGATAAAAAAGAGACTTTTTCAAACAATGTTCAGAATGATTGAGACTTATTTCTTAATAAAAAAATAGAACTTTTTCAGACTAAAAAACTTATTGAGATTTCTTCTTAAAATATCTTTTATTTATTTTCAAATTTCAACAATTCCAATCAATGTGGTTTTGATACTAGTGTTCTAGATGATGAACATTGATTATCAATAGGGCAAAAACTCGGGCGGGTCAAGCCGAGTTTTGATAAACCAAACTCTAACCCATGTTAAAAATAGCTGAATCCGACCCGACTCGACCAAATTCTTAGCAAGTGCTTCTTCCCGAGTCATGGAATTGACAAACAGAGGGACTCGACAAGCCGGGGCACTAACAAAATCTATAAAAATCTATGTTGGATAAAAAAAAGACTTTTTTCAAACAATGTTCAGAATGATTGAGACTTATTTCTTAATAAAAAAATGGAACTTTTTCAGACTAAAAAACTTATTGAGATTTCTTTCTAAAATATCTTTTATTTATTTTCAAATTTCAACAATTCCAATCAATGTGGTTTTGATACTAGTGTTCTAGATGCTGAACATTGATTATCAATAGGGCAGAAACTCGAGCAAGTCAGGTCGGGCTTTGATAAACCAAACTCTAACCCATGTTAAAAATGGCTGAACCCGACCTGACTCGACCTAAATGGGTAACCTAAATTACAGAACCCAACTCAACCCGAGTTGATTACCCGACCCGTCTTCGAGCCCGTGAATCAGTCCGATTTAAAAAAAAATAACTTATAATAAAAATAAAAAAACCTAAATGAAATTGCTGGTCTCACTCTCTCGCTCTGTCTCCTCTAGGCTTCCCGGGCTTCTGCATCCTTCTCCAAACGCTTCTAGAACTCTCTTCGTGCGATGTGGCCCATTGGAGGTGGTTCCAATATTCCTTTTGGATCTTTCCATTTGAAGAAGCCATTTTATTCTGGTGAGAAATTTGAAGGAAATGAAATGAAAAAAAATAGTAGAAAGATATTTTGAACACTACTCACTTTATGCAGATACAAGACATGCCTCTATCTCTCTCTCTCATGAGATGCCTCTCTCTCTAAGAAGATGATGCCTCTCTTTCTCCTCTCTCAAGAGATGCCTCCCTCTCTCTCTCTCTGGAATGGAGCGGCGCAAATAGAACTCTTTTGCTGTCTGTCAAACCAAATTAGGGATTTGGGTAGTGTTGCCCAGAAATTGACCTTAGAGGTGGGGTGAATTGGGTCAATATAAACTTTTGGGTTTTTCTTTGATTACACTAATGGAAAATTAGAAGCAAATAAGCAATAAATAAATGCATAATTAAAATAAAGGAGATGAGAAGAGATGGAGAGATTGAACCCGAGATTTTTACGAGGTTCAACGTTCTTGCCTACGTCCTTGCCTCAAGTACACCACTTGAGGATTGAATACACTATATTTCTCCTTCATGTGTGGAGAAGAAACCTATTACAAAGCTTGTAGAGAACACCTCTCTTGTTTGAAGATGAAAACACCCTTCTTCTTCACTAGGGTTACACCAACCCTTTACAAATTTAATCTCTCAATAAAATGTAGAAGAGTACAAGTGTAAAGCTTAGGAATAACTCTCAAATGTTTACAAATCAAGCTCACTAAGAGTTACTCAAGGATTTGAACAAGAATGGCTCAAGATAAGATTTCAAGTATGTGGATTTTGAGCTAGAGTATGCGAAGGATGTTTTGTCAAATGATTCAAAATGATTTCAAGTTAATCAAGTATGCTTGGGTTTATAGTTTGTTCATGTTTAAGACCGTTGCCAAGCATTAAATGAGAGAAAGGTTGGAGAGAGCATTTAATGCTTAAAAAATATGATTGTTCGTCATTCAGTCGACTGAAAATGAAGATTCAGTCGACTGAAAACTTTCAGAGCTTCATAGAATTATCAACAATGAAATTCAGTCGACTGAAAATATTCTCTGTTAGTTTAATAACTAAGGACAATTCAGTCGGCTGAATTCTCAAATTCAGTCGGCTGAAATGTTCCTGAATCTGTGTTCTTTAAGTTTGGGTCCTTGAGCTTGAGCAATGGTGTTCATGTTGGAATAATTAGAGTTAGAATATAATTAGGATTCTTAGCATATGTTTATCTCTAATAAGAGATATATTTGATTTAAGATATACCAAAGTTATAGTTTGATTGTAATAACCCTAGGTCGGCTAGAGGTTATATATGCATGTAATAGCATCGGTATTTAATAATATACACAGTTTATTTTTCTACATGGTATCAGCCAGAATTCGATCTTGAGTGAGCCTTCAATAAACAACATTGATTCTTCTCTCCCTCTGTCTGAGGAGATACGGTACAGGGAGGGAGGGACACCCCTACGTAAGTTTTTCCATCGTATATTGTTGGGAAAGAAGAAACCCAGTTTTCCGTGCCTTCTATCTGCCACGCTTCAACCTTTGCACATCAGATCTGTGTGTTTTGGTGCAGTTCTTTTACGTTGAGAAGCTACTGGGTTGTGCGTCTGCTCTCCTACCAAAGGCATTGTCTTCCATTTTCTGTTTCCTCCGCCAGACTCCTAATAATCTTGGTGTTTTTGCCGGTGCTCTCTTTACCGCTCTGAGATCTATACCCAAAACTCTATCCAGTTGTCGGAAGATCTCAGATCTGTTCTTGGCCTTGCTCGGTCCAGATATCCGTAACAGTCTACTTACAATAGGTTTCGATCAATCTCTTGTTTGATCTCCTATTGCCTCGTCTACGTTTCTGTTGCGCAAACTGCCAAAGAAAACAGGCGAGAGGGGGAGCTTCTCGACTTTCCACCAATCAGAGTTCATGTTCCCGCTGCGTTCTCGCCTGATCTTCTCTCTGGTCCGTGGTGCTCGCCTTCTG
The DNA here is from genome assembly GCA_013350335.1 of Chimonanthus salicifolius. Classification (NCBI taxonomy): domain Eukaryota; kingdom Viridiplantae; phylum Streptophyta; class Magnoliopsida; order Laurales; family Calycanthaceae; genus Chimonanthus; species Chimonanthus salicifolius. The sequence goes on along the minus strand of CM023541.1, from coordinate 26,145,909 downwards.
GCCAGATCTGATAGGTTCCGACGCTCCTGCTGCCATCACCGTTTCGGTATAAGAACAGATACTCCCAGATCTGTTGTGTTCACTGTTTCCGTCAGAAGTGGTTTTTTATGGTTGTGGTGATTTAATTATTAAAGTTGCATATTGTTTCATGAATCTTGGGCATTATGAACATGCATTGAAATATTATTTTATGCTTGGAAGCACTGATAGACATGACAATGGAGTTGGGAAATATCATTCTTGTTATGCGTTTCTTTTCTAAACTCTCTCTCAAATTTTAGATATTTGATAGTTTCTGCAGTCGGCCTTCACTACAGCCCTTGTATTTGCGGTCCTCTGATTGAAAAATAAAACAAAGGCAGTTTTTCAGGATCTGATTTAGGTGTTGGCAGGATGAGCACACCAAAGAAAAAGACTTTTAAGATTGAGATGTTTAAGCATCGGGTTTTTCACCAGATCAAACATGGTTGAGTTTCCAACCTCCACTGAAGTCTCTGATTGCACAATGGTGTTTCGCTGGTGTCTTTGAACACCTGCTGCAGACTCAAATAGTTCCACCAGAAAGGAACATGAAAAATCAAAATCCGTAGCTTTTGGAGTTGGCATAAAAACTAGTACAGTGAGCATGTTGCTTGACCACTGTGACTACGACTGGTGTGGAAGTTGTAGTGCCCCCTAGATCGCCCATTGTAATTACGTCTATTCACCACCACTGTCGGCGTAACCAGCCTATTACGACCTCTGTTTGTTTCCTGTTCCTTCTCGCCACGATCTGTGAAATTTGTGCCAAGAAGAAAAGGGGAGAACTGAAGAAAGGGATGCAACTTGCCATTTCTCCTCCTACTTTTGTCTTTCTGTCATCGCATGAAGTCAACGCTATGAAGAAAGGGAGGCAAATTGCCCTTCTCCTCCTACTTGTTGCCATTTGACCACCCCTTGCTTTGTCGTTTCTGCAATATGAGATGGCATGTTTAGCCGAAGAAAGGGACACAACTTGTCCTTCTCAACCTTTTATTTGTTGGCATTTTTTGCTATAGTCTTTTATTTGCTGGTCTTTATGGCTACAACCATTGTTTCCTGACCTTTATGGCTTCAGTCCTTTTGTTTGTTGGCATTTTCAATCTGATTAATTGATGTGATGACTTCATCCTTTTTGGCATGTACTATGCCCTTGTTTTGCAGGTCATTTATCGCATATTGCGATCATTCTTTTTGCCAGACAACTGTCTTACGGCCACTGCCGTTATCCGTGTCCATTTATGTTTCTTAGGCCGCCATATGTATTTACCGCCTGTCATTTTACAGCCAGTCAGTGCGTTGTCTCTTCACCAATTTTTGTAGCCAATCAGTCTTCATGCCCAGTCGGTGTGCCACTTTTGCAGTTCATTTGTCGTTTCTTCACATTCCAAGCTTCGCGTTCATCCACGCTTCAGCTTGCGGGAGCGTATTGCAATAATTAGAGTTAAAATATAATTAGGATCCTTAACATGTGTTTATCTCTAATAAAAGATATATTTGATTTAAGATAGACTAGAGTTATAGTCTGATTATGATATTCTTAGGGTCGGCTAGAGGTTATATATACATGTAATAGCATAGGCACAGTTCAGATGTTAAGTAATTTTACAATACTATTTTCTAACCACTCATGACTAGACCTTATACATATTTTTGATCTTCTATACTCTTTGATCTTCAGTTATTGAGTCTTTAAATTTTATAAGCCATTCGATCTCCAAGATTTGACTTGATGTACGAGGCTTGATATCATAAACTTGATCTTCATCTTCAAAGACATGATATCCAATACATGTCATCTTAAGAAACAAATGTGATAGATGTCTCATAAAGTAATACCATTTGAAATATTAAATATCACACATTAATGGTTTGTTGTCACCCACATATCCTTGGGTTGAAACCTTAGGGCTAACAGGTAGGTTTAAAACTTATATATATATATATATATACATATATATGTATATACATATGTATATATATATATATACATATATATGTATATACATATATATATATATGGGTTGAGTCATGCAAGTAAGTCATGTGTCAGGTCGAATCAAGTCAGGACAGGTTAAACAATTATAGTCCAACCTGACCCAAATTTCATACGGGTCTTGATTTCTTTAACCCGACCTAATCCGAATTTAAAAATTATATAACCCAACCCACACATTTTTCAAGTCGGATCATGCGGGTCAGGTCAAAATCCAACCCAAGTTTCACCTCTAAGTATCAAAAATGGAATTAACAGAAACTAGGGATGATAAGTGGTCACGCTCGAACCATGCCTACACTCTGCTAATCCTAAGCTCGAATCTGAGAATGGCTCAGGCCCAAGATGAAGTCCAAGTTGGATAAACATTGGGCCTGTATATATCACATGACTTAGATTCATTTCTATATTCTTTTAATTTTTCATTTATTTGATAAAAAAATCAATTATATAGATTGAAATAGACTTCATGAGTTACAAAACAACAAACTTTTAGCAAAAAACGCAATTTATAAACCATTTAATCTTAGTAGTCAAAGTAACCTGACATCCCTTAAAAAAATCGAGAAAAAGATGATAGGTGAGTTTGACCACCAAGATTAAGTGAATATAAATTACCTTTAAGATGAAATTTGGACCTAAATATTTACAATTGATTTTATCATATGCATTGAAAAATATTAAAATATACATAAACTGTTCAGGTCAGGTATAGGGCTTCATGCTTGAGCAATGATGTCCAAGCTCGAGCTTGATTAGCAATTGGGCTATAAATAAATGCACAAAGTCCTATTTTGCTCAGGCAAAGCATCTTGGGCTTTTGGATTTCAGGATTTTCAAACCAAATTACCACCTTAGACTAATTTTCACCATCATTACGACCAAAAGAGGTTGGGTTGAGCATAGACACAATACGATGAAATTAGGGCATCGTAAGCAATTTATTATTAACACTACAATGTGCATCTTCATACATACTCCAATTATGAAATTCTTTCATCTTAAAAGAGGGGCTTTATTTTTTTTTTTCCCCTTGTAGAAAAGGATATTGTATTAAGCAACATCAACACATAGAAAAGCCAAAAAAAAATAAAAAGAGTTAGTGGTAAAGGACTCCAAAGCTTTTAAGGCCCACAAGCCCATCAGCAAATCGAATTGCAACCTGACCTAATCGAGAGAATCACAACTAGGAAGAGCCCAATGCATCTGGACACAAACATGAACCGGGAATCATATTATGGGCAACGCAGACGATCTTGTAATATTCCTTTCAACTACAGATCTAACAGCAAAATCATCTTTTTTTTTTAACTAAAGAAGTGATAACTGGAAAAATTAAACCGGCCATATTGGTAGAAGCTATCCATTCCACGCAAATAGAAATCAAACCACTTGGTAGTTCTCTGTGATCAACTGTATTCTTTGACCAAACTTAGGAGGGGTCCCACCTCTAAGTGGCAAGATATCAACAACCTGTAAAAATAAACATGCATCAGACAACGTAAATATCAAAAAAACAAACCAATCTATATAACACTAGAAATTTGAAAACCACATGCAGAAAAACCATGCAGAAATAGCAATAAACACGAATAGCAATATTCAAAAAGCTTTTAACTAAAATCCAAACTTCACACACCTTTATGCCACTGAAGGTGTTTGCAGCAGTAAATCTGACATTAATGGGGAAGAACACTGAGAGATCTGCTGGAGGAACAACAAACTCCATGGATCCACTGTCAATGATCGAAGAATTACAAATCAATGTTTACAGTTTGTTAATTTGAATGCATTTTTAAGAAACAAAAAAAAAAGGTAGAATATGTTTGCACCAAATAACCATCAGACCTTCGATTAGAATTATCAATAAGAAGAATGGACCACTCCAAGATTGAACTCCTTGGATCACATCTACAAGGAGGAAAAAACAAGTGTGAGTGATGACTTTTTCTCTTTCAAATCAATATGAGGATGAATAACCAGTCCATAATAGTAAGGTTCAGCTTATTGAGAGTTCATACTTGCATGCTCAAGTAATAAATACTAGAGAATATAAAATTGCTATAAATAAATTAAGAATAGTAAGATGTAGAAGACAATGCATTGAAAATACATCCAGCCATCCCAGTTCAATTGAATTGAGTATACTCATCAGAGTCCATGATTCTACTAAAATCTCATGGAACTGCTTTATTTGTTGTAGGCTCAAATTAAAATATTAAAATTTTAAAATTTGATTAAATAAACTTATCAAACTTTATGTCACCAAGTTTTTTAATCACAGCCCCTAATCCCTACCGCTCAATGGTAGTATCAAGTCTTGTACACTGAAGGTCCGTCTTTGAGAAAGTGAGGGGGTGAAAAGTCCCCAAGTTTTTCAACTATATGACCATACCTCCATTCCCCATCAACCTGGCGGACATTCGGTGGCTCTCGAAGGGCAGGAAGTGGGACCGCAATAACAACATTTTGCAGGTCAAACATACTCGAAGCTTCATATTCAATATTCACATAAGTTTCATTTCCAGAAACTGAGGGCCAGCAGTTAACTACAAATACAAATCAATTAATAAGGGTTAAGCTTAAATCAAAAGGCAAGGATTGAGAACTGTATTACAAGTAGAAGTCAAAACTCACTGCTCAAGGGCACAAATGATTCATCCATGCTCTGCATTCTCCACTTCAAAAGACCAATGCCTGCAGCATCTCCAGTTTGACCAGTAGGAAAAGGCCTGTTAGGGTCCTTCGAGCCAAGAATATTTTCATTTGAAAATAACTCCTTGTTGATGTTTGGATGAGTTTTGAAAAGAACTGGTTTATCTCCACTTTCAATCTGAAATTAAGAAACAAATGGTATCATGAGATGTCTTCCCAATCAATTCTGTGAAGTGAGATGTCTTCGAAATGGAGATATGAGATATCCACGTTTATCAGTGTCCCTTTAGTCTATCAGATTTTCAGATAGCCAAAAGTGAACTAAGTTTGGCTTCAACCCTCTTCAATATACCCATCATAGTTTGCTCTTTCTTTCCTTCTCTTTTGAAATGGAACAATAGTCCTAATACGTTTTTTTTTAGTAGTAACAAAAGATAATTCATTCAAAATAATAAGGAAAAGTACGAGAAAAAGAAAGATCTGAAAGTAATAGACCTTAAACGGAAAAACCAAGAAAAGAAGAAAAAAGAGAAATAAAAATACAATCACAAAGAACCAAAAAAGAGATACAAGCAAACATCCCCTCCATCCAATAAGCAGTCAAATGATCGTCCATGGAAATCAAAGGAAAAAAACTTCTGAGAAGCCATTACAGATGCTCTAATCTTCCTAACCGTAGTGATCAATTACCAAGGGGGACACCTTTGACCCTTCACCCATTTGATTGCATTTGTCGAATCCCATTCAATCACTAGTTTGCATTGTCCATGGATTTTCCATAGGGCTAAAGCTCTCCTGATGCTAAGAATTTTTTCCTCGTTAGAGTCTCTAATACCAACCGATTCATTAAACATGATCGAAGTTCGGCTCTCATGATTCCTCAACACACGTCTTTTACCTAGCTTCCCCATCCACATTAAACTTCATAACACTCCTCTCCGGAGGAATCCAGCTATCCTTTGGTTTCTTTTTCCAACTAGAATTCTTCATGCACCGATCCCAAGACAAGACGTTCCAAAGGTTGTAACCCCTTAAACTCATTACTAGACATGATCCACATACAAAGTCTCAATTTTGCGCTCTAAAAAAAATCATTCACATCCAATGACTTACCTTCACAGATTCTATAGTTCTTCTCTTTCCAGATTGACCACAAAACCAAACCTGGGATCGTATGCCATGCCAATTTCATTCTAGGTTGCAATCCCAACAATAACCAAGAGTCTACGCACCCCACACAGGTTTTATCCAATACCCACGGTACATCTAGAAAATTAGCAAAGTTTAACCATAGACTCTGAGCAACTGGACAACTAACAAACAAGTGATCTAAATCCTCCTCTTCTAAGGCACAATTATCCTCTCCAGATCCTAACATCCCTCTTCTCTTCAATTCTGCTCTGGTCAACTCCCACCCTTTTAATACACACCACTCAAAGATTTGAACCCTTGGAGGCGCGACACCTTTCCAAGCCATGTTAATGGTAACTTCATCATGAAATTGATCTTTGAGCACCAAATCCACCATTGACTTGACCGAGTAGACACCTGATGAGTCACCCGTCCAAATCAATTCAACCTTATCCTCTAAGGACAAAGGGAAATCCTATACCTGAGCTAAAAGATCACCCACACTCCCAACTTCGAAAGAGCGAAGTTCCCGACAAAACTCAAGACTCCATGAGACCTCATTACCCTCCCTTTGGTAACAATCCTTGACCAATACCTTTTGTTCCTTGAAGCCCTATAAAGCCTTGGGTATATATCCTTTAAAGGCCGCTCCCCTAACCACAAATCTGACTAGAACTTTGTTCTATCACCTTTCCCCACCAGCATCCCCACCACTCCACGGCCTTGACTTAATTTCCACCAGACCTTAACTACCGCTGAACCACATGCGTTGACCTTATCTCCTAAAATCAAAGCACGATGGTCCGCCAAACCATACCTGGCTTTCAGAACTCTAACCCACAAGGAATCCCTCTCTCCCCCAAATCGCCAACTCCACTTGCAAAACAAAGCCTGATTTCTCATCTGGAGTGGAACAATTCCCAAACCCCCTTTGGAATTAGGTTTCAGAAGCTCTGACCATCCCACCAAATGAACCTCCTTTTTCTCATCTTTACCACCCCATAAAAAATTCCTGACTAACTGATCAATTTTTCCCACCACCCCTTTAGACATTTCAAAGAGTGACAGGAAATAAATTGGGAGATTCATTAAAACAAACTTGATAAGAGTAACCCTCCCACCCAAAAGAAAGGTATCTCCTACCCCAACCTGTCAATCTCTTTTCCACTTTCTGAATCACCGAAGTCTAAAAAGATTTACGTCTTGGATTCTCTCCCACAGGTAACCCAAGATAACTAAAAGGAGTCCTCCTAGTGCCACACCCTATATCTTCCGCAAACTCCTTGAGGCTTTCTTTGCCATCTCTATTCCAATCATAGTACTCTTTCCAAGATTAATTTTGAGACCCGACACCAACTCAAAACATCGGAGAATTGCTTTGCAACCCAAGACTTCCTTCACAAAAGAACATGGTATCATCGGCAAACTGTAAATGAGTAATAGTTGGCACATTCATCGGTGTATGAAATCCTCTAACAACTGCTAAAGCCCTTCGCTTGTTCCACCAATTTGTTTAGACTTTCACCCACAAGGATAAAAATAAAGGGAGACAAAGGATCTCCCTGCCTCAAACCCCTGTTAGCTTTTTATAGATGGAGTTGGGGAACCATTGACCAAGACAGAATAGGATGTCCCCTCTATGCAGGATTTCATCCACCGATACCATAACAGCCCAAAACCCATCCTTTTCAAAAAGGTAACCTACAAATGACCAATCTACAAATTCATAAGCCTTCTCCATATCAATCTTGAAAAGTAGGTCCAGTTTCTTCTCTTTGCAACGAATATGGACAAGTTCATTTGCTATTAAGACCCCATCTAAAATTTGTCGGTCCTCCACAAAGGCCCCCTGTGATTCGCCAAAAATTCTCTGGCAGAGCCTTCTTCAACCTATCAACAAAAACGTTGGCCAAAAGTTTAGACACTACCCACAAGACTAATAGGACGATAATGAACTAACTTAGACGGACCTTCTCTTTTAGGGACCATTGTAATGAAAGAATTCTTTAAACTTATGTCCACAACACCGGTCTGATGAAATTCCCTAAAAAACCTCAAGAAATCCAACCCCACAATCTCCCAACAAGCTTGAAAGAAATTAAAGTTGAAACCATTCGAGCCTAGAGCTTTATGACCTACTAAACCATCCAACGCAGCCTTAATTTCCTCTACTGAAAACTCCCTCTCTAACCACACTAGATTCTCTTCACTAATCCTCCGACACTAATTCCATCCAACGTTGGTCTTTGAGGGCTCGATAGAGACATAGAGGCATTAAAAAGCTCAGAAAAAGGGGATCCTAGAACTCTGGGCAAAAGAAAACTTGTTCAAGGGTACCGGCAAATGCAAAATTGACGCCTCCGAAAGTAAAAAGACTCGATGCCTCCTCCAAACCACCCAATGAGTTAAGATGATGAAAGCCTGGGAAAACCATCCTAAAACCTGTGGAACAGTTGCAGACAGAAGACCACAAAACCCTAAACTTCTAACGCCACTCGACTTCCTCCAACCGTAAACAACTCCATAAAGTAGAATTACTGTTTCTTTTTGGTAGAGAAATGTCAAAAACAGCAAAGGGAAGAAGGGATAGAGAGTACCCATTACCAAAGTCGAAGGTGTGATACTAGTGAGGAGGGTGGGAGAAGCAAGATGAGAAACTGGAGGCTGCTTTGATGATGATCTAAATACCCTCAAAAATTGATCCCTGAATGCCTGTCTAATTCCTTCCATCCACAATCCGCCTGCCGCCCACCACAAGTGATCAAATAGTGTTAGAAGCCGTTCTCACATTCGCAAAAAGATGAAAGAACTTTGTATTTTTGTCCCCTTCTCTCAACCACAAAACCCTAGACTTCTAACGCCACTCGACTTCCTCCAACCGTAAACAACTCCATAAAGTAGAATTACTATTTATTTTGCTAACTCTTTCTCCTCTATCCTCCTCTAATCTATCCCAACTCTCCAATTCTTGCAAGCAAGCTCCTTTCCGCTCTTTGATTTGAAGCCCAGATGATTTCATCCAATCCCTGATTTTTTATTTGAGTAAATAAGTTTCTTGGAAATAACATAACCACCCCAACCATAAATCTCAAAGCTATCCCACCATTCTTTAACCAACTGCCGAAACTTTGGGTCTTCCAACCACACATTATTGAAACGTAATGGTTTCGGTCCCCTGTCTATTTCCTCTGTATCTAGTAAAATCGGGCAATGATCTAAAATGGGACTGAACAACTTTATTTGACTCGCATTAGGAAAGGAAGAAGTCCATTCCGAAGATGTAAGGAACCTGTCCAAACGACTAATAGAGGCTCTAGGTAATCTGTCACTCGTTCCGATCAATGAAATCCGAAAGAGACTCCATCCCTCTAGTAAAGGCAGCCCCTTTCCTTCTCTCCGATGGAAATCTAACAACATTAAAATCCCCACAAACACACCATAAGGCAGAACACCAAGTATGGATAACATCCAATTCCTCCTAAAGAGCATCTCTTTCACCTTCATCATTAGGCCCATACACATTTGTGAAGCCAACCTCAATCCCCTCATTAACAATACAACCCTTTACTGAGATAGATCTAAAGTACATTCTTCTTACTGTGATGCTAATAAAAGACAGATTCCACAAAACAATCAGCCCACCAGTAAGCCATCAGATGGTTTACAAAAGCTCTCACAATCCTATGGCCCCAAACTTCTCTAAACGAAGCTGTGGAAATTTCTTCTCTTTTTGTTTCTTGAAGACAGAGAAAATCAATTCTATTTTTTCTGACTAGACATCTAATTGCACCTCTTTTCCCCCGGAGCCCCAGGCCCCTAACATTCCATGTCAATACCTTCATTGAAAAACTCCGCGTCCCCTGGATTTCCTTCCCAGTTTCCGAAGCCTTCTGTAACAAATACTTGAGCAATTCTTTTCTCATTCTCTTTGAAATTGGAATGAACAGCAACAAAATTATCAACTTTGGAACTGATTAAGACACTGCTGGATCCACGAATCATAACCTTTTGGTTTGCTGGATCAGACGCTCCACAGATGTTACATCCCAATACACATCACCATATTAATGCAATATAGCTAGCAAACATTTTCAATCTTAAGCACGACTCCATTCCCCAAAGGTTTCAATAAGAATAGATCACTCTTTCTCATGGATAAGTTTAAATGTATTTCGAGTCTCAAAACTTTCTTTCGGACATTTCATCACTTATACACAGTATTTATAGAATTTCATGGAGCAGCCCAAAGCCCCAAACTACACTAGATTAAATGATCAAAAGCCACCTGGTATGCATTCATAAAGAATGGAAAAGTGCCTTAATATAAAAGAAAGATATTCTTGCAGCCTTTTTTTATTCTTGAAAGGAAACAAGGGATTGTATGACAATGAGAATGAAAGGTACAATTGCAGGTGAAAAAGCACCCAGAGACATGGCAAAATACAGAGGACAAAAATGTTCTTGTAGAGTTCACCCGAAAAAGTGCAGTGGCAGTGCCTTCAGAAGTAAATGAACAAAAATATAGATAAACTGTACACATCACCCAAGAACTCAAATGTCGTTTAAACTCAGCTGTAAAGAGAGAACCAAAGAACAACGACGGTAGTCAAGACATGATGTACACACCCACCTGCAAGCATAACTTTGCTAGTACACATATTAGATACATTAGAACTATATGTATTCATTTATTTGTTCTTTATCACACTGACATTAAGAACATATAAAGTTTTTTTTTAATTATTTTTGAATTATATTAACAAAATACTAAGTTGCTTATCCAAAGAACAAAATGTCGGGCAATAGGACTTCTAAATGTATCGAGTATTATACACAAGTGCATTATATATATTTAATTAGAGTTTCCAATCACATAAGTAGCTAATAATGCATATTGACTAGATTATCTGATCTTTTTTATAACATCATAATATGGAATGTCTGATCTTTATTATAGAAAAAACAAAAAAAAAAAAAAAAAAGATTTTAACACATTTTTTTCTAAAGACAGCATAATTAAAGTGAGCCTCCCTTACATCTAGGCGAGGTGTAAAAAGGGTCTGCAGCATTAACACATAACACACACCTTGGACTAGCTGTCAGAACAACATGCCACTCTTAACATGTAGAACAAACACTGTTCCTTATTTTTAACGAGAAGAAATGATGAATAGTGATTGTCCTGTTTAACATAAAAGTCTTAAGAGGAAATACAAACATAATCTCAAACAGAAAATAGGGATGCACAAGCATAGAATTTCACTTTAACTTTTTGGAAATAGTTGATTATCAAATAAATGAAGATAAACAAGCATATAGTTTAACACGAGTTCTATAAAAGAGAGCAATTCATGTATTCATAAGCAAAATAGGAATTACAAACTGGCATTCTGGTTGAAAATTAGAGCATAATGATTTTCAATTGGTTCCATTTATGTATCAAGTTGAAGTTTAAAGGTCAATTCAAGTACTCCTTACTTTTACCACAGGATATTTATCTCTAGATACTTGTAGACAGCAAAATCCCAGAAATGGAAAAAAAGGATATAAGACAATCCCATCTTCTACTAACATATACCTTAACTTGGATCAGCCCATCTTCTTGGTTTAGAATTTGAAGAGAAAGGGTGCCTTGAACGTCAAAGTTACTAACCCCACCATCACGCTTGAGGGTGACACTAAGTCTCTCTTCAGTATTCAATGTAATGGGGTCAGTTGGAGGAAGTGGCAATGATGACCTTGAATGACCCACACTCGGTTGCACATCCTCAAGAATCACTTCTCCTTCAGCTTTCAGAGATTCCAAGAATTGGTTTGTCCTTTGCGTTTTTCCAAGTTTCATACCAAGACCTTTTGGAGGAGCAGTGGCAGCTGTGGATGGACGACCTAATGAAACAAATGCTTTTCTCAAAAAAACTTGCAGACTATAAAAACAACAGCAATTAGAGCTTCAACATGCCACTTGAGGAATTTCCTCGACACTACTATCAAATTTTACCTTTACAAACCCCTAGAGGTGACACCTTCTGACACAGCGGGTAGGATCGGGTTTAAGGGATTTGGGTAATGGCTTGGTTAAAAGAAAAATAAGTGGGGTTAAATGGATTAATTAAATGGGTAATTAAATGATTCAAAAGGAAGGTCTAATAAAATAAGAATGGACTTGGGTATTGTTTGGATGGGACAATGGCAAAAATCTAATAAAAAGGTAATGGGAAACAATGGTGGGTTGGAAAACTTGGATGAAAGTCGAGGTTTGGTCAAATGCATGGTAAAATGAAGAAGGGAAAGGCATGGGACGGTGGGACTATTAGATGAGTGATTCTATGGAGAATGGATTTCAGGGGGAATGACTTCAAAAAATAATCATTGGAGCATATAATTAGGTGCAATGCGTAAAGGAATGCATAGATAGAGTGTGAGTGAAATTTATGCTTACCGAATTATCTCACTATCATCAAAAGAGCCATATAAAATCAACGGCTTATAGTACTGTAGTTTTTTAGGATCAAGATTACAAGGCTAAAATTATCAAATAAGGGTATAATTTCAAACCTATGCTATTCTTATGGTCTTCTACACATTTCATCTGATCATGTGGCCCTCTAATCACTTTTTAGAGCCATTCTCCACATTCCATCCTCTTTAACACATTCTCCATAGAATTTCTCATATTAGATTACCAGCTGAAATCAAGCCCATTTAAAGATTATTGAAAATCATCAAGCTGCTTATTTTTGGGTAGGCACAATTAAGTTTCCTTCAGATTCAACCGAATTCAGTGCTTGAGATAAATCACCTCAAACTGAAAGTTCTTTAATTGGAACAGGTAGGGTGAGATACAAACCTTTGGACTTGCTAGAAAACGATTCAACATCAATGCCCAATCCATTGCCAGAACCACTTCCAAAACCTCCACCACTAGATATACTCATGTCATTAAAGCTACTTTCAATCCTCCCTGAACCCATTGACTGCAGTGACATAAAGCCTCCTTTCTCACCTCTATTCTTTTCGATCTGACAAAAAGGAATATAAATAGGGCAAAATAGGAAACATTCAGGATAACTAGTGAGTACAAATCTATCTATAAAATGTTGAAGATATGTATCTTGGCATGAACAAGCACCTTGCTCTTGTCAATTTCACTGGCTTTACGCTTCATAACATCTTTGGTCTCATTGATCTTGCTTTGCATTACCAGCTTATGCAGCTTCTCTTCATGACTCTCCATCTCACAGTATTGTTTAACTTGCGCAACAGTTACACTTTCCTTGTGCCCCAAGGAGATGGCTTCATCAAAAGCAAAAATCAGCTCAAAAGCTGCCTTACAAATACCCTCTTCATCAAGTGAATGAGAATATTCAGGTACCTAAATGAGGTTAAGGAATTAAGCAAGTGTCACTTTCAGTTATGCTAATAAATAAACATTTTTTTGGGTAACTACAATATCCCATTTTAGAATGAACAATTAAAGTGATCCTTGACTTTACAACCATCAGAATACTATTGAAAAGTCTATAGAACTTGATTAAGCTTTTGCAAAATCAATACATCACCAATATGCATATTTAGTCAAAGCAGAAAGGCACATATAGAAAATTCTGTTCAAGGAAACAAGATTCTAATGCCAAATCTTCTTCACGTTTACACAATCAAAACAAAGGATACAAGTTTAGACAAAAGTCTCAAGGTCTCCAAATCTTCAAGAATGTTGCTTTGTTTGTTCGTTACAAGTAGTAAATACAGAGCTTCAATTGGCTGGTAGACATAGCGCACATTTTCAGTCTCAACATATGTGTGTTGTTTCCCAGTTCCAACCAGCTTAGGGAATGCTGCAAGCAACCCTTCTATTCTTATGCGAGACATGTCCACAAACTGCCTTGAAACCAGTGCTGCAGATCAAAGATACAAAAGTTAAGAAAACACGGCACCAAAGCCACAATGAAACAGACAAAAGTCATAGCACATTTATGTCAGCTTCACTGAAAACAACTTCAAATACAGTCATGTCAAGGAAAAGATGCTGAAGAAGATACTAATAACAAGACTAATAATTTTCCAGTATACAACAAGCATCCATGGCATGGTTAGCAAGTGCTAAATATCTGAAGCACAAAGATGCAAGTTCAAGTCAACATAGAGTAAAAATAATTTTAAATTAAAAAAAAAATACTTTCATTGCCAAATAAAAAGCAAAACCCAAAAGGTTGCAATCAAAATTTGAGAAGAAGAATAAATTGTCAAAACCAAACAAAAGATTGATTTTTTACTGCTAATAATGCTTACAGTATGGCTTCTATGTCATTGAATGATAGCACCAATCCTTGAACCCCTAAAGTGTCAATAAAATACATTCACAATGGCATTAAATAATTCTATTTCTGCCATTTTTAATGATAATGGTGAACTATTTCTGCTGGTAAACAAAATTTCAACATTAAACCTTTTTTCATTTTTTAGAATAGGTAAGTTTTATTTTTCAATTAAACCAACTATTCTTAACCTGCCTATCAAAATGAATGATTTTTTTTTCATGATAGATATAAGTTCAAACTTTTTTCAAAAAACTAAACAAGGCATGATTTCACAATGAAAAAGCAACAATAATCATGAAGATTTATAATCAGGATATATGTAGAGGCATTTTGTACGCCTAGGCACAAGGGCCTATGTGGAGGTCACTTTAGGATAAATCTAGACTGCTGAAATTGTTATTTTATTTTTCAAACTCGACCAAACCTTATTTATATCCATAAAATACATATTAGTAGATTGAATATCATAGACAAATATTTATCCAGTGGTTTTATTTTGGTCTTAAAAAATTAAAAGCTAAGATGATTTAATGGACCCCATTTTCAACAATTTGATAGCACTAATGATGATCTATCCAACCACCCAAATTTTTCATTATAGGGCGTCGGCCCCACCCTCAGACATCCACTTTCAGAGAACTTGGGATTTTAAACCCAGGCATCTCCAAGAACCCCACACCTTTTTTTTGGAACATGGATATCCCCACCCCCACATTGGAAGTGAGACAAATCCCACGAGCATGTGTAAACCTCTCAATCCACACACACTTGTTAAGTCGATGAGGAGAAACCCCATGGAGAGTGGCCCAAAAGGGTTTGAGAACGAATCGACCTCAAGACCTCCCGTCATGAGAGGAGCTTCTTGACCGTCAGCCAACCCATAAAATATATATGTATTTATATTCAACAAACACTGAAATTGCAGTATAAGTTTTGTACATGTAAATTTATAATAAATATGAAAACTGAATATCTATGGCATGTCTATATCTAACGAGCATCAGCCGGTAAATGTTCAATATTTCCAAAAAAAAAGTAAATTCACAGTGAACCAAACTCACCTTTACCAGACTTGCTTATGATAGAAGCAGCAAGAACCACCTATTTAACAGGTAAAATGGAAGTCAATAGTATAAATGATTAACATAAAATTTCCTCATATACATTTAAACAGAAGAAAATAAAACTATGGATAAAAGGAAAAAAGCCAGAGATGGAATCATCCACTTTATTCCTCTTTAACCTAGCTTGTTTGCATAACAGAAGTGCAATATGGGCACAATAATGAATGAATTCAATAGGTTTGTACTTTTAAAGGTAAATTAAATTTAATGAGAAGCTGAGAACAATAGATAAACATTATATTAACCATGTCATATTCAATGAACAGGTATGCCCCAAAGAGCTATCACATAGCAAAAGACTATATCTTCTCAACTTGAATAAAATAGTTTCACAATTAGAATTGCATCCTTCAAACATGGACTCTAATTGTAATATTAACAGGAAAAGATACAGATTTATGACATTTCTTTTTGATACGTAATTATAATGATACCAGTAAGTAGACTGCTGTCAACAACCACAACAAGAAGAAAGGAAACAATGACATATGAATCAGAAAGGCATTTACCATTTTGACTTTCCAAATGCCCTCAGTTGTCAAGTGCTAGGGAGTAGTGGTAGTGAACTGCTATGGGATGAGCTTATATTGAATTAAGTTGCAAAGAATGCACGGTAGATGTACATGTAAGCGCAATTGAATATCCCGAGGCGAGAATGTGGCCCTCACGAAGTCAGCCCAAACATGAGGTCAAGATGATTGTATGAAACTATAAGGAATTGGCTATGCTTGATATCCTCTATAGAAATTGTGACACTTGTATTATTGAATGCTCATTGCATTCATATTAACATCCTACGTATTATACTCACTCATGTTGGATCTAGACTACGTCAACTAGAGTGTGAGTAGGTGGGTGTTGGACCATATTAACACTAGGATTGGGTGAATACCTAAGGGGTGAAGAGGACATGGATGTTATATCTCCCCCATTTGGACCCACTAATGTAGATGACCAACTCCTCGAAGAATTGGAGTGACAATAAAGCCTTTAGAACTTCAACAAAACCCTATGAGAATGGTGGCCTTTAGTTACGGTGACTTGGCTTTGTAGGTGACTTGGCCTCATATACTATAAGGTAGAGGTGACGTCTCTCACGGGATTATTGGCATACTAAGCGTGCAAGACATAGGGGAAGACACTCTCATGCACCTTGGATTTTGTGCTTGCCGCATAAGTTGTTGTCCGACTATACAGGAGTAAAGCATTATCACCTCCTGACGCAGGACAAGAGATGGGGTAATCTTAAATGCCTAAATGTGGTTTCTTTAGGATTAAAATTGATAAAAATAATACATTCTAAATCTAAATAGACTGAAATTAAGTATCAATTAATATTTATAATTAATAAATATAAAATTTAATAAAAGATAATTATGCAAATACCAACTAACTAATCAATTCTTACAAATATCATGTCAAACAGTCTAAGTATTGAGTTGTACGGGTAAAGATAAACTCTGGGCATGAGGACCTTACAGGCATGGGGTAATTAGATGGACTTCAATTAAAATAACCATAGAGAGGATACAAATGGGATAAAGAGGGGCTGAGGTTATGGAGGTTGAAGGGTTACGAAAGCAACGAAAGGTTCGTTGGAGGGAACGACAGCAAATCTCGGGTCTAGGTAGGGGAACGACAGCAATAAGGTGTGTGTGAAGGGTACCGCAGGCAAGACAGAGGATGGTAGAGGTTTGGCGACAACAATAGAAATGAGTAAAGGGTGTGGCAAGTAGGGAGGGGTCTTTCCAAGAAGTTCCAGCAACCAAGAGAATGGATATGGGTCTTACGGCAATTGTGGAGGGCTGTTTGGTGGAGAACAAAAAATGTCGGGTAGATTTTAAGAGTAGGCGAAGGGATTGGTAGGGAATAGGACAAGGGGCGACGGTCTTAAGAAAGGGTTTTGGGCACAGATGAAAACCCCGGAAGGGTTACAGAGGTCGGCGAATGTTTTGGAGGCAACTAGGAAGAGCGGAAAGTCAGGGATGGGTTTCTGGGTTGCGGTTGCAGCAAGTAAAGAGAAACGAAGGTGAAGAAAGAAGAAGAGAAGGAAGAGAAGAAGAAAAAAATGGCCTCACGCCAAGGCCTCTCTCCCGTCTTCGATTTCTCACCGACGTCTTGTGGACTCTCTCCACCAAATCACTGTCGCATAGAGGTAGCGAAAATTTCATTTTTTATTCATTCAATCTATATCATTTGCCATTCGATTACAACAAGAGGGTCTTATATAAGTTTACAAAACACATATACCTAATTTGCTAAAAATAAACTACAAGCTAAACATTGAAATAATAAAATAAAAGAAACACATAAAAATAACTAGGAAATCATGGAAATAGCATGAGGCACGAGTTGGATGGATATGGTCCGCATCAAACTCCCCTTGAAAAAGAACTCGACCTCGAGTTGAAGCAGAAGAAAAGACAAAAATCTACCCTCGCATGCATCTTCCCAATGTAGGGTCTTCAAAGTACAAACACACGCATGTGAGGTCTTTAATGTCATCCAGGCAGAACATCATCGGGCCATAATTAGAACGCTGGATCAACTCTCCTCCGCATTTAAATTATGAGAACCACATGGTGTGTAGAAAGCTCTGCGATTTGTATCGTATAGTCTTTTTTGTACACCTTGTTATTTTGCTTTCATATCTGTTCCATTATCATACCCTTGTCCTCTTACATCATTAATATCAAGTCCTAAATTTCCTATTGCATTTAAAAGTTCATTAAAAATCCATTTTCCAGATGTATTGTCTACTCTTAAAAATTCTAAAAAATATTATTCAATTTTTATTGGATTTATTGAAATATTCACACAACGCATATATTAGAGTCATTTGTTCTTGGTGACTTGCATCCGGAGTACAATCGAGTATAATTGAATAATATTTTGCCTCTTTAATTTTTTTAATAATTGTACTTGAAAGTTCCTGGTGCTAGAACACAATTATCAGAGAGAGAGAAGGGGAGGGGAAGAGGGAGGGAGGGAGGGAGGGAGGGGGGGGACAATCTCCAATTTTAATGGCCTTTAAAAATTTCTTAATTAATCACAAAATTTGCAGCAGAATAAATAAGATTAATCAAGTGTGTGATAACAAGAGTGTACAAGTTATAGAAACAATCACACAAGCAAATAACCAAACACCCGATGTAAAAGTGGTTCGAAGTAAATCCCTTTTATATCCACTAATGGACTCACCCAATCTTAGGTTATCCCAAATTCACTATGTGGGGAATTACGCCCTCACTAATAGAGTATGAATTATACTTACACAAATAGAGTAGGACTTTTCCCCAACTCGTATCCTAGTTTTGAAATGTTCGACCTACTCCGGTTTAATCCTCATCCCTCTATTTTTTAGAGTAGTTCAAGCACCTTGCTTTAATCCACTTAACAAGATGATTTAAATAAGATCAAAATTAGAAGCACTTGCTTTTTTGTAGAGTTCTCCCTATCTGATCTCGTCGATGACGAAGATGCGTCTTTGTATAAGCAATCACAATCTATGAGAGAGGTTTCTAGGATTTTGGATTTGCAAGTTGAATCCTAGACTTGGTTCCCTTTTCTCTCTTAATCACAATCAATGGTTTGATTCTAGAATGATTCACAAGAGTGAAAAACATAAAGAGATTGATCCTTTGATTTTTCCTTTGAATTTGCCAATGAATTCAACTAGGTAAGGCTCTTAATGATTCTCAAGAAGGATCTTAAAGTATATAGACGAAACACATTTTTGTGAAATAGTAAGTCCACGATTGATCGTGGCACACAATGGGTCGTCGGGTTTGAAAATGACTTGCCACCGACCAGACCGTTGACCATTAATGCACTCCAACGGTACAATAAGGTCACGCACGATAGATCGTATTTCACGATGGTTCGTGAAATCCAGTACCGATGGATCGTGAACTGACGATAGTATCGTCCTGAGGCCAACTGTATTTTGCACAGTGTTTTCAAACAGAACTCTAAAAATTCTAGCTGACAGGTCATGGACCACGATGAGTCTGCCCTGTCACTCACGATAGATCGTGTTGTTACGATAGTATCGACCTGAGAGCGAACTTGTTTGATAGTATCTTTCCAACCAGAACTCTTGTCAATCCAGACGATAGGTTGTGGACTACGATGGGTCGTTCGTGTACTTGACGATGGGTCGCCATACACGATATTTCGTCCTAACAGTTAATCAGTTTTACAATTTTGAGTCCATTGGGTCTGTTGGATGTCAAAGTCCACTTATGCTTGAGTAGAATTAACCAGATATGATCTATAAGCCTAGTCAAGGTCATCCTAGAAGTGTAGGGCCCACCCTAGAGTCATTTATGACCAATTTACCTTGGTGATTGCCATACACAGATGATGAGTTGAATCTTCAACTGATCTTCTAATCTTGAGCTTGATTCAGCCTTCACTTGAGTCTTCATTCATATCTTCAATCTTCACGGCAAATGCTTTTCTTGAGTCACTGAATTGATAAATAGGTGACTCTGTCAAGCCGAGGCACCAACAGTACTTTTAATTTCAAATGCTAAAATATGTATTAATTCATTTTGTATATTATGTCCAAGATAATGATTATAGATTTCACCATTTTTAATACGACGAATATGTTCTTGCATTATTGGATCAAATTCTGCAATCATTTCAATTAAGCCTAGAAAATTTCTATTATTTTCTTGATATATCTTCTCATTACTTCCATGAAATGGTATGTTATTTTTAGAAAGAGCTTTCACAACAGCAGTAATTCTTAAGAGTATTTTTTTTCCAATGTTTTTCTCTTTGTTAATCTATTCTTGAATATTTTTCGATTGTCTTACTTTTTAATAATCTTGATTCTAAATCAATCCAACTATTCATATTTATAATATGTTCATTTGTTATTTCGTGATGTTTAAGCTTAGAACTAAGATTTCTATAATCTCTAGTTCTATTTGTAACTAATACATTTTTACTCGGTTTTGAATTAAATAGTTTTGCAACAAAAACAGAATACCAAATCCATGTCTTTTGAATATACTAGCCATTTTATATCATGCTTTTCTCCATTTGATAATATTTGAGTAAAATAGGTAGTAAAGAAATGCCTAGAGTTTTCATCCATAGGAAATTTTATACTTTTATCTCTAATTGGTCCTCTTTCTATTAATAAATCACTTATTTTTGTATCTATAGCTTCCCATCATCCTCGATCATAACTAATTGCAGATAGAATCGGATATTTCATTTTCTTTTCTTATTTATTTTTCTTCTAAATTTATTTGACATTTCTCATTGAGAATAATTTTATTACACATTTAAGTATCACTATGAATCTGTTCATTGTCATTCTTCTGTATCGTTAGTTTATCATGTTTTAATTCTGTTAAATGAATTGATTGTTTATTTGTTAAATATTCATTCAAATTACTTTTTAAATTTTGTTTATTGCCAGTAACAAATTTATCAAGAGCCCCCTTTTGAGATTGAACTAATTTTCCTATTTTTCTCCTTTTTTAAAATTTTTGAAATTTAGATTCATATTTTCTAGTAGACATAATTATGATTATCAGACAATTATAAATGAGAAAAAAAACCTTTAAGATTAAAGAATAATTAAAATGAACTAAAATTAAAAAGTTAAAGAACAATAGAACTTGGCACTGTGAAAATAAGAGAACTGATGAATGGTTGAAATGTCCTCTGTTATTCTACCAATTCACCAAAGATCTCTAAATTAAAAGTCACAACACGATCTGCGGAGAGGAAATATATTGTTAAATAAAACTCAACTCAAATAAACCATGGGTAGATGGGTCAGATGGGTCGAAACTGGTTTGGGCCTGCTATGGTTGTATTAGATTGTAATCTATCTGAAAATTAAAACTCGACCCACAACAGTTTTAAATCAGATTTACTCTTCAAATCAAACACCAATTGCTAGTCCAAACTGTATGCAAAAACCTCAAATTTCTGAATTAGAAAACCCATTTAATCACTAAGCCTAGAACTCCCAAACTGGGCTTAATTTTAAGGATCAAAACGGTTTCCCCCAAACAAATTTCAATAATAAGTTCTAACAGTAATATTAATAGAGAAGTAACATTAAAGAGGCTTGGCCAGAGCAACCAACTTTCTTTCCTTTTCCTTTTTTTTTTCTTTCTTCTTTCATTTCTTAGCAAGTAAGAATGTGGTGGATGATAAAAGCTTAGAGTTTTGTCAATTTCTAAATGGGTAATGGTTGTAGTTGCATATAGGTTCCCTTGTTTCAATACATACAATTCAAATTATATTTTATTTCTTCTTAATTTTGTGGACTTTCATTTCATTCATTGATCGTTTGATCTCATGAAAAGTTTGAAGTAATTTTTATCAGATTTTAGACATTTTATTAACTACTTAACTACCATTTCACAAGAGAAATACAATAAAAAAGAAGCATAACATGGTCAATCATAGTCTCTTACCTTGGCTTGTGTTCTTTGATTTCCTTGGTGAGAGGAAGAGCAGTAAGAGAGAAACTGTAGCGAGAGAGAAGATGGAGAGAGCGATGGCAAGAGATGATATTATGGGAGAGCGACGGCGTTAGAGAGTTTGAAAAGATAGGGTTTGCGGCTTTTATTTTAAGAGATAGGGTTTTGCGGTAACTTAAGAAGAAAGAGATGTTGAAATTTGGGTCAAACGGGGGATTTGCCTCTTTTATTTTAAGAGATAATGATTAGGGTTTTGCATTAACTTAAGAAGAGAGGTCGAAATTTGGGCCTTCCTAAACGGGAACGTAAAGCGATGGCTTTACTTGCTTTATAGTTGAGCCAGGCCTCTCTACACGGCTGTTTGCCAACTTGCCATTGCAAATATAAGAAAAGGAGAAAAAAAAAATCTCATGTGAATAATGAATACATGCCAAATCTCAAGTGATTAACTGATCTTATATGATTCCTCTGCTGATCATTGACACGCTTGTAGCCTTCTATTTTACCGTGTCTTTTCTTATAGCTCTTTCTTTCCTACTTATGTACGTTATTTTGCAACACGGGTACTCTCTATCTTTTATTATATATATCCAAACTATTTTAAAAAAAATTCTCAAGTGAAAAGTGAATACATGCATCTGGTCGCGTGTCCCTTGTGAGGGACTGTTTACTTGTACCACATCGACTGTGAGTAAAGAGGGGGAGAGTGCATGTGATCCATAAACGGATCGGTGGACAACAACTCAACAGTTTGAGTTGGATTTGGATTGTTTTAACTCAGCAGCAGTTGGGACTCAGTAGTTTGGGACAGTTTGGAATTTGAATTTTAATTCAAATTAGACAGCAATTTGGGACAGTTTGGGATTTGAATTTCAATTCAAATCATATAGCAGTTACACTCAGCAATTTGGGACAGTTTGGAATTTGAATTTTAATTCAAATCAGATAGCAGTTTGGGACAGTTTGAATTTCAATTCAAATCATATAGCAGTTACACTTAGCAATTTGGGAAAGTTTTCAATTCAAATCAGACAGCAGTTTGGGACAGTTTGTGATTTGAAATTTCAATTCAAATCAGACAGCAGTTTAGACAATTACAGATTGGAAGTTTGAACCAGGCATGAGATTCTATACAATGGGGGACTCCTGTAGACAGCCATCCCTCTCTGGAGACCAAACCAGGGTGCATAGACAATCTATCTCTTACTCTAGTCTTCTCCAGCCAAGCCATATTCTTCCCAGATAGTTTCATTCCCATTTCTCAGCTTCCAGACATACTCTAAGTTGTGATACCTTCTCTTCCTTTATTAACAGTGGAAACTTGGCTGCAATTTGAGGACATTTGGAGCAGCCCCTCTTTTCACATCTGGAAATCACAGGACCGACTGTACAAGATATTGAGTTCAGTTGGCAGACCCTTGTGTAGTTTTATTTGGTACACTCAATTAGTTTACATTGTTATCTCATTAAGATCCAGTTCACTGTACCTATCTAGTTTTGTTGTCCGAGTAAGAAGTCTCAACTCATCCTTGTAATTACTGAGTCATAACACTGTTTGCATTTGGGATCAACTATTTTGGCATCGAAACAAGGTTTCGATCTGCGTGTCATCTTGATTTGTGTGCCTTCATTTATGCACGGACTGAGATCAAAAGGAAACACACCTCTAATAATGGATCCCGAAATTGGAAGAAGGAAGAAAGCCACAATGTCGACTTCTACTGACATACCTGAACTCAAACTGGAGAGATTGTTAGAAGATATGCAAGAGATGAGGAACAACTTCAAAACCATCATGAAATGATGAAGGGGTTCCACACTTCGACATCAAGTGAACAACATGAATTTCATGGAGAGATACCACTCACACCACCATTGCAAGAAAGGGTAGTTGACAACACACCTTTCAAATTGGAAGCTAGAATAGACATTCCAATTTATGATGGTGAACTATACCCAGAGAAGTTAGGTGGTTGGTTAAAGTCTTTGGAAGTCTATTTTAGCACCAAAGGCTATACTGAAAGTCAAAAAGTCAGTTTTGCTAGACTGAAGCTCGGAGGACATGCTCTCACTTGGTGGGAAGCCCACATGTCAGGATTAACACTCAATGGCGAGCCACCTATCACATCTTGGGCTCAATTTGCAACTGCAATACGGAACCAGTATTACCCCATTGGCTACAAGGAGCGGCTATGGGAGCGATGGCAGTTCTTACGCCAAAGCAAAGGGCAGAGTGTACAGGAATACACCACGGAGTTCCGGAAGATGGAAGTAGCATTACAAGTGAATCTACGAGATCCAGATGTCGTAGAGAACTATAAAGGAGGCTTATTCTTCTCTCTTTGGACCGAGTTGGCACTCTTCACAATCATAGACATTGATGATGCCTGTAAAAAGGCAATGTATCTTGAATTGAAGAACCACACCATTGGGAAGAAATCAAAATTTCCCAACAGTCGGCCCAAATCATATGAAGCCCCGTGAGGCTGGATTCCACACAAGTGGAAAGAAGAATAATGTACTGGCACAAGAAGGCAAACAATACTGTAGTCACTGCAAGACGGACAAGCACTCAAATGAAAGTTGTTGGATATTGCATCTAGAACAACGACCATCATGGTGGATTAGTCGCAACCCGAGGAAGACCACTAACCTATGCATCGAAGAAGATGAGGTAGTGGAAGGGTCAGCATAACATAATTTGAGGTTGGCAACAATGGACATTAAGGGAGCAGCGACTACATCTATAACTGAGGTAGCAGTTCCAGTTTCCACTTCGACGCAAGATGCAACCAAAGAACAACTTTTTTGGGTGAATGCACAGATCGGGATGACCCCGGTCATTACTCTATTCAACAGTGGTTCACAGAGAAACTTGATAGCAGAACAACTGGTGAAGCAGTTGCAATTGAAGACTTCACCACACCCTAAACCATATCCTTTAGGGTGGTTGAAGAAAGACAAAGTTGCTGGTAACCACGTAATGCACCCTTCAAGTTTGCCATCAACGAGAAGTTTAAAGATCAGGTGACTTGTGACGTAGTACCGTTAGATGTATGCCAAATCATCTTCGGTAGTCCTTATCTTTGGGACAAAGATGCTACATTCTACCGACGTGAGAACGTATGGAGGCGTGTGAAAGATGGAAAGGGTTTCCATATATTACCATCTAAAGAAAAAAAAGAAATTGCAGTTGATGACGGCACAATAAACCAAATATTTGGTAAACATCAGTCAGACATTCATGTTGCTTATGATCCGGCCTGCAGTGGGAGAGACCATGGATCTAGTCAACTATGAAGACTGCAAAAAACATCAGAAGCAAGAGATACAAAAGTTGCTTGAAGGCTTCGAAGAGATAATGCAAGAACCTAAGGAATTGCCACCCAGAAGGCCAGTGGAACATGAGGTTCAGCTACCTCCAGATGCTCCAATACCCAATGTTGGGCTGTATAGACAGTCCATTGTAGAATTGGATGAGGTGAAAAGGCAAGTACAAGAACTCCTGGACAAGGGGTTGATTAGGCCAAGTTCCTCTCTGGGAGGTTCACGTATCATACTAGTATCAAAGAAAGATGTCGTATGGCGTATATGTATTGACTACAGAGCACTCAACAAGATCACCATAAATAATAGGTATCCGCTTCCTCTTATCGACGACATATTTGATCAATTGAAACATGCCAAGTATTTCAGTAAGATGGACTTGAAGTCAGGATATCATCAAGTCCGCATGAAAGAAGAAGATATCTGGAAGATTGCCTTTAAAACCAAGCAGGGACTCTTTGAATGGTTAGTTATGCCTTTTGGACTGACCAACGCACCTGCTACTTTCATGCTCCTAATGAACGAGGTGATGAGACCAGTGTTAGATAAATTTGCCATGGTATTTTTGGATGACATCTTGGTATATAGTCCTACATGGAAAGAGCACTTGGCACACCTCCAACTTGTGTTGCAACTTCTTCAGTCAACAAAATTGAGGTTGAATTTGAAGAAATGCGAGTTCGCTAAGAAAACTGTGAACTATTTGGGACATATCGTTGGCAACGGTGAGATCTGTATTGACTCGAGTAAGGTGTCCGTAATAAAGGAATGGCCTCCGCCCACAACACAGACGAAGTTACGCAGTTTCATTGGGGCAACACAGTATCTACGGAAGTTTATCAGAGATTATTCAGGTGTAGCAGCACCATTACTACGGATGTTGGCCAAGGACAGACCTGCTCCTTGGAACAAAAAGCATTTGCGGAGTTGAAGGACAAAGATTTGCCAAGCACCTGTGTTGGCACTACCTGATATGCGTCAACCATTTGAAGTGGAGACTGATGCTTCTGGTCATGCTACGGGAGCCATATTACTTTAGGGTGGTAAGCCGGTGTGCTATCAATCTGAATTGTTTGCAGGAGCGGTGCAGAATTATCCTACATACGACAAAGAATTATATGCCATGGTACAAGCTATCAAGAAGTGGTGTCATTATTTGTGGGGTAAAGAAACGGTGATTCACAAAGATCACGAGCCTTTGAATTACCTCCAAACACAGAGCAAACTGCAACAGACAAGACATTTCAAATGGATGGGGTACTTATAACAATACCAATTGGTCATCAAATATAAGAAAGGAACTACAAACAAGTTAGCAAACTTCCTTTCCAGACCACCATCCAATCCCAATCCCAAGCAGACCTTGGGAAAGCATCTCTATGGATTTCCTAGGAGGTTTATCAACCACCAAGAAAGGAAACGATTATATCTTTGTAATAGTGGATCATTTTAGTAAAATGACGATTATGATTCCATGCAAAAAGACAATCAACGCTGAATGAGCAACAATTTATTCTTCCAACATGTGTTCATTCATTTTGGTTTACCTTAGAATATCATTAGTCATCGGGATCGCAGATTTCTGAGTCATTTTAGGAAGATGCTGTGGGGTATGATGGACACCAAATTGATGAAGTCTACGGCTTTTCACCCACAAACTGATGGGCAAACAGAAATTGTAAACCGAACCATTGTTCAACTACTGCGAGGGTTTAACCAATAGAGGCCAAGAAGTTGGGATGAAAATTTGCCCTACAACAATATTGCTATAACAGGGCATTGCACAGTTCTACAGAGAAGTCACCTTTGAGATATGCTACGGGTTTATTCCACAATCTCCATTTGACCTGATGTTCTAAAAAACGATGACTAACAGTGGAGAGAACTTGGAAGAAGTGGATGCAGTGAAATTTATTTAGCGCATCCAACAAGATCATCAGAAAGTACAGGACAATCTCAAAAAGGCCCAAGAGAAATATAAGGAACGTCACGACAAACATCGTACTCAACATACTTTCCAAGTTGGTGATTTAGTATGGTTACATATTGGTAAGGCTTGATTGCAAGGGCCTAACAGGAAGTTGAAGCCACTTCGTTACGGTCCATTCCGGATTCTGGAGCAATATGGAACAAATGCTTTCAAGTTGGACTTGCCAGGATACATGCAAATGTACTCAGTGACCAATGCCGATAATCTTAAGCTATTTGAGCCATATCTACTCCATGAGCGAGAGAAATCACCCATCCTACCAGCAGTGCATGACTTAATTCCAAGTGAAGCGCTGTAGAAGATTTGATTCTTGGCAAGAAGACACGAATGACCCGAATGGGAGAACAAGAATTTTTTTGGGTCTGTCCCAAAGGACAATATTTGAATCGAGCCAAGTGGCATTCTACAGAGCAGGTGAGGGTAAAATTTCCCACCCTCTCCAATCAAAGCTTTTAAGGGACCAAAAGCCTTCTGATGGGGGAGGTCTGATCCGTAAATGGATCGGTGGACAATAACTCAACAGTTTGAGTTGGATTTGGATTTTTTTAACTTAGCAGCAGTTGGGACTCAGCAGTTTGGGACAATTTGGAATTTGAATTTTAATTCAAATCAGACAGCAGTGTGGGACAGTTTGGGATTTGAATTTCAATTCAAATCATATAGCAATTACACTCAGCAGTTTGGGACAATTTTCAATTCAAATTAGACATAAGTTTGGGACAGTTTGTGATTTGAATTTTCAATTCAAATCAGACAGCAGTTTAGACAGTTATAGATTGGAAGTTTGAACCAGACATGAAAATCTAATACAAAGGGGGACTCCTACAGACAACCATCCCTCTCTGGAGACCAAACCAACGTGCATAGACAATCTATCTCTTACTCTAGTCTTTCTAGTCTTCTCCAGCCAAGCCATATTCTTCCCAGATAGTTTCATTCCTATTTCTCAGTTTCCAGACATAGTCTAAGTTGTGATACCTTCTCTTCCTTTGTTAACAGTGGAAACTCGGCAGCAACTTGAGGACATTTTGGAGCAGCCCCTCTTTCACATCTGGAAAACACAGGACCGACTGTACAAGATATCGAGTTCAGTTGGCCCCTGTGTAGTTTTATTTGGTACACTCAATTAGTTTATATTGTTATCTCATTAAGATCCAGGCGTGACATACAAACACTTGGATTTCCTGCCTCTACACACCCGTTTTCGGATTTTCGGGTGAAATTGCTATTCTACCCCTCGTGTTTTAACTC
Organism: Chimonanthus salicifolius; assembly: GCA_013350335.1. Taxonomy (NCBI): domain Eukaryota; kingdom Viridiplantae; phylum Streptophyta; class Magnoliopsida; order Laurales; family Calycanthaceae; genus Chimonanthus; species Chimonanthus salicifolius. Next base: position 26,117,641 of record CM023541.1, on the reverse strand, counting down.
ATCCGAACGAACTGGCAGTTCATTTTATTCATTCGAGCGAATGCCTCAGTGTAAATTTAGTTCATTCGAACGAGTGAGCATAATAGTGTTCATTCGTTTGAATGAACGGGTTGGTTCATTCTGACGAATTTATCTGAGAGGAATTTTTTTTACAGTCATTCTCTCGAATGTCATTCCTTCGAATGAACCAACCCGTTCCTTCGAACGAGTGGGCAGAATAGTCGGACGAGCAGGGGGGTCAGAAGCTGCTGCTAATCCACTCGGACGAGCAGGGAGGCCAGAAGCTCTTGATACTCCACTTGGACGAGCAGTGAGTCCGTAAGCTGCTGCTAATCCAGTCGGACGAGAAGGGGGCTCAAAAGCTGCTGCTAATCCACTCGGACGAGCAAGGAGGCCAGAAGCTCCTGATACTCCACTCGGACGAGCAGTGAGGCCATAAGTTGCTGATAATCCATAGTCGGACGAGCAGGGGTGCCAAAAGCTGCTCCAAATCGATTCGGACGAGCAGGGGTGACAGAAGCTATTGCTAATCCAAATGGACAACCAGGGGGGCCACAAGATGCTCCTGTTGCTTCTTTAGATACCCTTTCTCGTAAATTCCCATCTTGTTCTACTCATAATACTGCTCGTATTCCACGATCTTGTGCTAAAAGCACTACCAACCTCAAAGTATTTACAATATGATTCTGCATAATATTCAACCTTTCAGTAATATGATGATATCTCTGATCAATTTTATCTTCCAGAGCCGAAATGCTATCAAGAATTTGCTGAGTATTGATTCCAGTAGATCCTTCTTGAGGAGGAGTCCGTGCCTCGCGTGCCTCACGTGCCTCAGATGTCTCACGTGAACTTTGGACCTCAACTTGAGGTGTCTCCATAACTTTGGGAAGCCATTTGTTGTTAATTGTGTCGAGGTAGAATCCTATTTTCTTCAAAGTAGAATTATTAAAGTAATCATATCGGTTTATAGATACTTTATCTTCGAAGGGAAGAGTGATTCTGGGTTCTTCAAAGAAGCGAGAAAGAAAAAGTCCGTAGGGAAGACTACATCTTCTCGTCTTACGGCAGGCTCGCATGTGATTTATGATGATATGGGGGAGAGAGATTTATTTCCTATTCATGATGCACCAAATGAGGACATCGAACCAGATCTGTATGCCCTTTTCTAGGAAAAATACAGTGAACAATTATGTGATGGATGATTCGTGCTTCCAAAATTAGATTCTTCAGAAGGGGTGTATTCTTTTCTGTAATATCAGTCCTCCCACACATTTCGTTGAGGGGTACCAAAATATCGAAGCCTTCAACATTAGTAGGTCATGTACTTGTTTCATACTTTAAAATGATATCTTTAGAGAAATCAATTTTTTCGTCCAACTTTTCTCGTGAAGGAAAAATTTCACGGCCTCGGACAGAGGTTTCAATAGATTCATCATCAATATCTTTTACATTGGCATAAAATTCCGTAACTAAAATAAGATACATATCCTGTTTCAGTGCCAAGAAAGACCCCCAATTAAGATTCGATTTTCCATCCAAACGGTGTGAAAAAGGAAAGGCCCACGATTTTACCAAAGATATAGGATCGTGTGGAGAAATCATCTCTGTAAGGGGTCGCGGCTTCCAAATATATGAAATGGTTGGGGTCGAATGCCGTGTCCTTCCTCTGTTTCTTCCCTCCATTTGTTGTGGTTGATTTTCTTTTCTGAGATGAATACCCCGGTTGTGATGCCATTTAAACAAAAAAAATGAGAACGAGAGGAAGGAGGAGGGAGAGGGATAGGTAAATGTTCGAATGGAAAGAGGGTAATGACTTTGGTTCGGAGGAATGGGGGAGGGAGACGTTCGAATGAATGAAGATTGGTTCGAATGAACTACTGTTAGTTCGAATGACTGAAAGGGGATTAGTTCGAACGATGGAGAGGGAGAGGGGAGCTTCGAATGAGGGAGACGGAGAGGGAGAGCTTCCAACGACGAAGAGAGAGAGGGAGAGATCGATTTAGGGTTTAGGGAGAAGATTTCGAAGGAGGGAGAGGGATAGGGTTTGATTGATCGATCGAATGAGTAGAGGATTTATATACGTTCTCATTCTTTCGAATGAACTATGCTGCCCATTCGAACGAATGGGCGTATATATGTTCATTCGTTCTAATGAACGGGTTGGTTCATTCGAACGAATGACATTTGAGAGAAAGACCGTAAAAAACCATTTCTCTCAGATAAATTCGTTTGAATGAACCAACCCGTTTATTCGAACGAATAAGCACTGTTATGCCCACTTGTTCGAATGAACTAAATTTACACTGAGGCATTCGTTTGGATGACTTTATTCATCCGAATGAATGCCGAATGAACTGGCAGTTCATTCGGATAAGTTAAAATGCGGGCGTAGAATGGTAATTTCATCCAAAAATCCAAAAAAGGACGTGTAGAGACAGAAAATCTAGGTGTCTACCTGGGATGCCTAGATCCACTTGAATGTACTTATCTAATTTTGTTGTCCGAGTAAGAAGTCTCCACTCATCCTTGTAATTACTGAATCGTAACTCAGTTTGCATTTGGGATCAGGATGGGGCTATAAATGGGAAGTGAGAAACATCTTTCCTTTGCATCATCAGAGAGATCAAGTTGAGGTTTTTTTGCTGAATTGCAAATTTTGGATAAGCATCATCAATGTGGAAGATTAAGTTGAGGTTTTTCTGCCGAATTGCAAATTTGGGAGAAGAAACATGAAACATGGGTTTCGAATATCCAAATTGAAGTAAGATGGCCTGTCATGAGTTATTTGTTACTTCATATTTTTTTCTTGAGATTGCTTCACTTATATTAGCGTCAGATAGTACTGATATTGCTTGACTTATATTAGGCTCTTCTTTAAGTAGGTTTTGAGTTGGGGAATTCTTGGTTTCTACTCCGTTCATCTTTTGAGACTGTTTCATTGCATGTTTATTGAGTTTCATAAAGATTTTTTGATGGTCTTTTTTATTTTTGGCTTTTCTTTTTTGCCTTTTGTTGTCACTTTTAATGTGGGCTGATTTTGTGTAGGGTTGTATATCATGTGTTTACATTTTTTCTTGATATTGCTTGACTTATATTTTGGTAGGACATTGCTTGACTTATATTAGGTTCTTCTTCTATTTTAGTGAGGTTTTGATTTGGGAATTCTTGGTTTCTACTCCGTTCATCTTTTGAGACTACTTGGTTTCATGTTTATTGAGTTTCATAAAGATTTTTTGATGGCCTTTTTGCCTTTTTTTTTTTTGGCTTTTCTTTTCGATTGATTAATGTGGGTTGATTTTGTGTAGGTTTTATACCATTTGTGCTTCCTATTTCTAGGCAAAGTAATTCTTCTTTTGTTTTTCATTGTGTTTTTAGGTTTTCTTTTGACTATTTCGATCTTGTAAAGTGCATAATTACATTTTCTTTTTATTTTTATTTTTGTTGTATGAACATGTGCCTATTTAATTTAGAGGAAAAAAAAAGTTGTGTGTCGATTTTGAAGAAGGATTCCTGCTTTTTGCGAGATATGTTTCTACATTTGTAGACTTCCCCTTTTATGGGATTTGCCTATTTTTCTTGTTAATATTTGCTTCAAGATTTTTCCATCTAAATGTGATTTTCTTTTCCCTTTTTTTTTTATTCTTATATTTCTGTTCTATTTTATTCATCTTTTTGTTTAAATATTTCTGCATTTGTACGTGTTTCTGTTCCCATTGCATACTATGTCTGTAATTTTTCTACGTCGATACCATTTTAGAAGTGTGTTTTTCTTGTAACGATATGCATTCTGGCTTTTGTTAAAAAAGAAATTTCTAAACACTTCCGTGATTGAAATTTGTGGAGGGTTTCTGTATATATCTTTAATCATTTTTTGGTTCTATCTGAAAAATATTTCATATACATTATGTTGGGCTTTTGTGAATTTCCTTAAGGTCTCCTTACCAGTGGTAGTGTTGCTTGTGGGTGTATTCAGGTTGCAGGCTGTTTGCTTTTTTGTTTTGCTTCCTTTATTTGGTGCCTCTTTTATTTTAATATATTAAACCATTAAAAAAAAAAAATAGATGATTTAGATGGAAAGAGCACTCACCATACTTTATAATAGAAAGAGTGGTAAGAATAGAGCCAAGTATTATTGAGATCTATATCTGACATTTTACTTATGATCTTTATTTGGAATATCCAAGCCTAGAGTGCCAGGTGGCTAGTGAGGTGATCTATTATCAAGTTCCATTGTTGCAGGCAACCTGCAACCCTGTCCAACCAACAACGATTGTGGCTGAATTGCAGCCAGTTCTGTGATTTCGTTGCTTCATATTCCATGCCCAGTTGAGGAAACCGATGGTCATTTTGATCAGGTGATTGAATCCACGCCTAATAGCATCTAGCCCAAGTAAGCATTGAGTTCGTCATGCAGTTTACTTGAAGATTAGGCGACGGGTGATTTAGGAAATAAGTTTACTTCCTCTCAGCTACAGGGAATTGCTTGTTTTTCCTATTATTGCAGCCGACTGCAATTACTGGCCCAAGTCTTGGGCAGCAGACAGCAGCGCTTCTGTTGGAGCCAGGCTTCAACCAGGCCAGTGCAAAGGTTATTGGGTTATTCTTCTTCAATTTCTAATCCAACTAGTCCAATGTTCTTTGAGTTAGTAGTATCATTCAAGCTATATAGGTCGAATAGATTTCATATACCTGTTATTTGCACCTGGATTATTCGAGTTGTGATTAAGCTTCCGCATAGTAATTGTTCATGTTTTTGTCATTTCCTTGTGAATTTGATTTTAAGTCCTTGGCCTTCCATGATACTTGAGCACTTTTGATCATGGGGAATTGTTTTTTTTTTTTTTTCTGTGAAGATAGCTATATTCGCCCATGTTTTTGTTGTTTTTTCTTCCTTTTGTTGCTTTGATTAAATATCTTGTTTATGTTTATCTTGTTTTATAAAGGTTATAAACCACTCGAGGCAGAACCATATGATGATAATCCTCTATGATGAATCAGTTGTCCATCAAGATTGCAACTTTAAGATGATACCAATTCTGGTTGACTTGAACATCTTTTGTTATTTTTCATTTTAAAATAGTAATAATGTATTAATGAGAAAAATTACAAGAAAATATTATAACATAAAAGTATAGGAGAGAGGTTATGTTAATGACAAAGCACAAAAGAGTACAAGAATTCAACAAAAAAATCACTTCAATCAAACCTTTTGACAAAGAGCCACCGACGTTGCTTGTAGTGCATCTAACATGTTTGAGACTTCCATTGCCCCTACCAGCCAAAGAGTCACCAATGTTGCTTGTTGTGCATCTTACATTGCCCCCATTGACCTTTTCATTGACATAAACACGATTTTTTTTTTGGATCATTGTATGGGAATCTTCTTACATGGACTTATTTCTTTTCTTCACTTTGTGAGATTGTTTGTAATATCAGAAACAAGTACGAGAAGATTATTCAAGAGTCAAGATCTACATTCAGGAAATCTAAGGGATAGCAATTTTTCTTTTTAAGGCGAAATATTATGGACAAAACAAAGACAAACCCCAAAGTAAAGAGGTATAATGTGGAATAAGGATTCTCTAGAAAGTAAAATATTCGAAGTTGATCAAGTATTAAGCATAGGAGTAAGCATTGAGTATAAGATGACAACTACTCATCACTCATTTTATATTAAATTGGTGACCTACAATATATGGTAATTTTTTTTCTATTCAGCAAATCCATTTTCCTCTGATGATCAATGTCATTTTGCTTCAAATGAGAGGAATGATCATCATTTTGCTTCAAATGAGAGGAAAAACTGTGTGAGCGATATTCTCTCTTGTTTTCAAATCACCAAGATTTTCATGTTAGAACCATACCATATCATGGAAAAAAGAGTAAACATGTGAAATACTTCATGACATGAATACATCACAAAGGAAAATAAAGGAAAAGAAAAAAAAAGACAAGTCATTCAAGAAATCAATAGAAAACAAAACTACTTTTGCTAGAAATAGAATGAACATGTCTAGGAGCCCCAACATATAAATAAACTAATTCAATTGCACTAAAGTTTTATTTGGTGGTAAAAGAAAATAGGTGGTTTGTTTGGACTTGATTTTTGGGGATTTTAGGGTTTTAGTAGCAATGGGGAGAATGTGGGGACCGTGGTAGGGCCTGGTTCGCCCGATCCAAAGTTTGGAGACTCGAAGGGTGTTTTAATAATTTGAATTATTTAATATATTGTCATGCCAAAATAATTGAAAGTCACATATTTTCTTACCTAATGTTCGATATCTGATTCTTCTTCAGGTTTTAAATTTTGTTTTTGAAAAGTAAACCTGAGTTATTTTGAGATTTTGATTTTTTTATATGCTTTGATTTGAAAAAAAATAAAATAAAATTATGAAATACCCCAAAACCCCCAAAACCCTAACCCTAAACTTTCCCCCCTTTTAACCCCCTCATTGCGCCACACTGTAGCACATAACTATAGTGCAACATCTGTTGCTTCTCTCACCCAAATCCCTCCTTTCTTCCTCATTCCTCTCCCCTCCCTCTCCTTCCTCTCGGTCCTCTCTTTGTCTCTTGCTGCCGACCTCCCTCACCTCTCCTCCATTCGTGATCGAGGTCGCCCCCTTCGCTGCTCGGACCTGGGATTTGTTCTTCTTTCGGCCGAACCCAGGTACTGACCCCTCTTCTCTTCTCTCTTCACCCCGATTCCCATTCTTCTTTCCTTCTTTTGGTTTTCCCCTTTTTCGTGTTCCCTCTCCTTTTTTTCCCTCTTTTTTTCCTCTTCCTTTTCTTTTCCCTTCTTTTCCTTCCCTTTTTCGTTTTTCTTCTCTTTCCTTTCTTTTCCTCCTTTTTCCTTGTTTTCTTTTCTCTTATTTTCCTCGATTTTACTCGATTTTTTGTGATTTTCCCATTTTTTTCGATTTTCCCTGGTTTCCCTCCTTTTTCCCCCTTTTCCTCTGTTTTCCTCAGCTGGGTTCTTGAGCCAAGTCAGTCGGACTGGTGAGTTGACTCAGTTGGGTCTTGTTCGGGGAAGCCCAGGCTTAGCTTGTCTTTGGGCTTATTTCCTTGGGCCCAATAGCAACCCAGTTCGGGTCCTACCCGGTCCAGCCTTTGGCTTGGCCCAATTTGGACTCAACCCAGACTTGGTCCAGCCCAGCTCGCCAAATTTGGCCCAGACTTGATCTGGCCTAGTTCTGATTGGCCCAGTTCAGTTTGGTTCAGTTTTTGGTTCGGCCCAATTCCTAGGCCCGACCCATTTTCGGGCCCAGCCCAGTTTTATGCCCAATTTTCAGTTTTGGGCTCAATTCCAAGCTCGACTTGGTTTTGGACCCAGTTTTCAGTTTTGGGCCAAGTTTAGCCTGCTTTGGACATGACCTGTTTACAAACCAAACTTGTTTTAGCCCGTTTTAACCTGTTTGTTTATCCTTGTGTTTTTGTTTCAACAGATCGAGCCCCCTTCAACCAAGTGGACCTGCTTTCTCGCAGTTAATTTCAAAATGCACACAAGTGAGGGAACTATCACACTTTTAGCATACACATTTCTGCATGTATTTATATCTAACTATGTGAACACGGAGTAATGAGACCACTTATACTTTATTAGCCACTCGGCAAGGAAACCATTTTGATGATTATGTGGCAAGGGAACCATTCGTGTACTCGTGTCCGGTGATAATATAAGCATAACGATTGGATGTGACATTGTTTTGTATATACATGTTTAACTGGTTGGATGTGATTGATTGATAACATTATGGAGTGCTAACATGCTAATATGTGATAGATAATAATACACATGCCTGATTATGATTTGTTGTTACCTTATTGATAATATGTCTAGAACTAATTGTGCATGCATGTAACTGGTGTATGTGGAACGCCGATGGGCATGAATATCGGACTACACCAGGATCTAGAGACTTCCCTAGCTTGTTGGATAGTTGGGGTTGTGATGTTATGCGAGGATAACTCCCGTGATTATTTACACGGTGGAAGATAACTCCTGTGGTTATTTATGACTTGTGGTACCGGTCTGTAGGGTGGGTGTGTGGACCTTTGAGGAGGTGGTGGCCTTAGAGGTAGGGCGGTTGTGGGTTATGTCGAGTACGTACTCAATGGTCCGCATGGTGGGTCGTGTGCGTGTTATGTGGGACCATGCATGTAGACTTTTTGATATCTCATGGTGGTAGATATGCAGTGTATGATATATCTTGTGTGATTATATATGTGTTCTCTCATTAGGTATGTAGTACTCACCCATTGCCTTTCTGGTGGCACGATAGAAGCGGGACCCAGTGGGTCCCAAGATCAAGTCTAGACGGCGACGGTTGTGGATTGCTTAGTTTATTTTCCTTTTTTTGTTATTTAAAGAGATCAATGTGTTTAAACCATATGTTGTTTAATGTTATGGATAACTGTAATAACTGCTTAATACCCTGCTATGTTGGTTAAATTTGTGGTACTTTAACTATTCTCTTATGATTTTTTTTTTTTTGTTTTAATTAAAAGTATTTGTTGTTTGAAATGTAACGTATCTCGGTTCGGTACCGCTAGTAATATGCCCATAGCAGGATGGGATGTTATATTTGGTATCAGAGTGTGGTTCCATTCTCGGATTGTGTGTTTGGGATAGATTGAAAGTTGTTGATGATTGAGATAGGGTAGATGTGGGGTCTGGGGTGGAGACTAGACACCCTAGGTTTGTTGTGGTATTCTCGTAAGATGGTTTGATTATTGATGCCTGAGATGTGTTCAGTTTTGGTTTCATGTTTGACTTTAAAACTGATCAGTGCTTGGTTTGTGAACAAGCTATGGTGAACACTCGTTCCAACGGGGGTATCCACCTGGGACCGTACTGGATGCCGGAGATTTCCGAAGTGGTTGAGGCTCCACAAACTGAGGTGGAGAATATGCAGGTGGCAGTACCTGAGGTAGCAATGGGACAACCCCTAGTGGTCCTTGCACCAGTTGTGGTTCCTCCTCTGGGGCCTCAGGACCCTGAGGCGATGTTCGCCAGGTACGAGAGGATTATCGAGACCTATGAAAGGAATATGAAAAGACATGAAGATTTGATAGTTCAACATGTCAATCAACCCGTCAACCCCCCGCGCGCAGTTGGACATTTTGAGATTAGACATATGGTGGCACTTACAGAGTTTAAATGTCATTTTCCATCTATATATTATGGGGGTACGAAATCTTTGGAGGTTGAGAGATGGTTTGGAGAGATGGACCGCCTGCTGGATTCATTGGGTATTGTTGAGCTTGATCTGAGAGTGACTCTAGCGACTCATCACCTTCAAGGGGAGGCCTGCAGTTTGTGGCTCGAGGAGCCTCGCCGGGCAGAGGATCGAATCAACTGGGCCAAATTCAAGGAATTCTTCTTAGCCAAGTATTTTCCATCAGTGGTGAAGCAGGCAAAGACTAGCGAGTTCATTAAGCCGGAACATGGTAGTAGTATTGTGTGGGAGTATGAGACCCGTTTTGTGGAGTTGGCACACTATGCTCTAGATTTGGTGGAGAAAGACGAGGATAAGGCCCGCAAATTTGAGGAGGGCCTACACCTAACTCTGCAGTGCATGGTCATGCCATTGAGGTGCGCTACCTTTGCAGATGTGGTACATCGGGCACTGATAACAGAGGGTGCCACCTTGAGAGCCAGTGGGGTTGCCTACCAGCCATCTTCAGTGAGAGCTTACAGGCCGAGCAGAGGCCAGGCAGGAAGAAAAGGCGGCCAACGCCTTATCAGACCTGAGGGACTATTCCTGGGCGACCACAACCCAGTTCGCTTGTGCTGGTGATGGGTGGTCAGCCCAAGCCTGGCAAGTGTTTCCGCCTGTAGCCAGGCCGGTTACATTCAGAAGGATTGCCCTCAGTTACAGCACTAGGCTGGGACCTTCTATTGCTATATCTGTGGTGATGCTGGGCACCGTTAGTGGAACTGTCCTCAGAGGGGCGGCCGAGGCATCGTAGTGGCACCCACTCATGCGATGGTTTCCGCGGCTAGTTACGGTCAGATGACACCTACTCGACCTCCAGCACAGAAAGCAGCGCCTTTGCAGAGAGGCAGGGACTGAGGCAAGAAAGAATATAAATACTATAGCTTACAACAGATTGGGCTCCCACTGGGCCTGGGGCTGGGCCCAACCGACAATCTAGGCCCAAAAGAGCTTTGAGCCATAAAATCCAACAAACTCCACCCTAGCGAAAAAACCCGTCACCATGAAGATTGTTGCCCTGAGTGTATGACACCTCCATCTACTGCACAACACCTACTGTTCTGCAAGACGCCCATCCCCATGCCCTGGGATGATCCACCAGTCAAAGATTGATCAGCCCAACCAGGCTCCACCTCGAACATAGCTGTCGAGAATCCTGTATAAGATGCCCTTCCCTCACCTTGGTAAGATCCTCCAATCTTCAGTGAGAAAGACTGAACAACCCAACTGGGATCCACCGCGAACATGACCGTCGAGGTTCCTTTCATTGCCGGTGACCCACTCCTGCCTCCTTCAAAGAGAGAGAATGAGTTTAAAGTCCAAACTCATTCCTGTTCAGTGAGCCGTAGACAAATATCCCAACACAAGCCAAGTTGCTCCACCTTGTCTTCTTTCTTCTCTGGTTCGAGAACAAAGCCAAACACAATAAATCATGTGTTTCCCGATTTTCCTCTTCTCCAATTTCTTCCTCTCTATTTCCAAATCAACACCGGTCACTGCGTAGATCTCTTCGCTATAAACGCACAGGCAAAAACAAATCTCAATTTTGAGTTCGGATGACTCCATAAACTTCAAAACATTCCTGATCGCTGATTTTTTACTTAAAGAGTATCTGAAAACGTGGTCCTTCTGGATCACCGGAAACTGTAGTCCTTCATACTACCAGAATACACTATTGTGGTCCTGCGTGATCACCCACAACCGTAGTCCCTCGGATGCACCATAAACGCATGGTTCTTCACACCACTGATTTTTTTTTTTTAACTGCTCAGTAATTGCCTAAAGACTGCCCTTCACCCTTGATGCTAGCAAGCTGTCCCACTCTTCATTCCCAACGAAAAAACTCTGGGTGCACTTTAGGTCCATACAATTAACCGCCCAATCTGCCAGAGCTGCATGCAGCTCTGGACTGGATTCCAGATCCTCTAAACATGGAAACCTGTTAGAAATCAGCTTGAAACCCAGGCTTTCCAGTCGCTCTTTCCTCTCTTGGTGTGTCTGATCTCAGCGATGCTTCACTGAGCCTGGACGCCAGTCAAATTTACCATCTGCACCAATGGTGGATCCTGCACCCTTCTCTGTAAGCCAATCTGCAGTGCTACCCTTCTATCTACTAACGGAATTGAGAAGAAACCCCTTCTCACTTAGATGCTGTCTGCGCTCTGTGCTCCACCATCCTTGGCCAACGCTGATCTGTGCAGAAGAACCCTTGCTGTACTTGCTGAAAAAAAAACTTCCTCCACATGGCCCCTGCGCAATGCCCTTTGAGGAAACCCAGCACCTACTTTCCTCGGATCTGAACCAAATCTGCAAGGCGAAAGAACGCACCCAAATCTGATCTCTGTGAAAAAAACCGACCTTCCTGCTGCAAGCTTTGCAGTCGTCCATCCACCTTACTCATATCTTGCAGCCCTTTTCTCTTACCACCACTCGTCAGTTCTCTACTCTGGATGCAGATGTTGGCGACTCTGCTGCTCGTGTATGCACGGTTCCAGATCTGTCGTTTCCTCTTCTTGCAGCTTGCCTCCTCTCAGGTTATGCAGTTTCTCTTAGACGAAACTGAAAAATTCCAAGTTGGGAACAGTGCTGCCTCAGTCGCATGTCAACCTGTTGCTCTATGCACTGCAATCGCCGCTGTTGGCTTTTGCCGATCACGCTGTTGGTCCGGTGTCTGCTGTTGGGTGCTGTTCGCAGATCTGAAAAACCCCAGATCTGCACAAAATCCCCTTACACCAGAGAGCTTCTTCTCTGCTTTTCCCGCAGCCCCCTTTCCTGCTGCTATGCTCTGCCTTTTCTTTTTTCTTTTGCTCTCACTTGTTGAGTGCCTCCGACATGCTGCTTCTTCACTTGCTCGTCTGCAGTCTCTGCCTCTATGCGTTCTCTGATTAGAGCTGGAAACAGATGAGAACTGCCGCCGCAGATCCCACTGGGAAGCCCCTCTTCTCAAGGTCTCAGATCTGACTCTTGGGTTCTACCGATCTGCTCTCTGGCTTGCTGGCCTCTTCCTCTCTCGTTTTGCCCCTTTTCTGTAACCCTCCAAAAAAAAGCAAGAAACCAGATATGATTCCTTTCTTCCTCACTGATTCCAAATCTCCACCGCGCGTGGATTGAAGGGAGCTCCTCCGATTTGTGATCCTTTCCTTTGGATTCGACCAACTCAAACTTTGATACCAAATATTGGGCGATAAATCCACACACATTCAAATCACAAATCACACACAAGAACAACACAATACTTACGTTGTTCGGCAATGTTGCCTACGTCCACGGGGCGTGCAAAGATTTCAATATAAGGAAGTTACCAGATAGGTTACGAGGATTACAATCCTACCTACCCTTCTCACAAGTCTCTCATTCTCCTCTTTGTTTCTCTTCAAGAGAAACTGCACCCCAACCTAAGAAACCCTAGGAAGAAAGAGAATATAAATACTATAGCTTACAACAGACTGGGCCCCCATTGGGCCTGGGCCCAACCGACAATCTAGGCCCAAAAGGGCTTTGAGCCATAAAACCCAACACCTATCTCTGTCACTCCCCATCGGATGGCACCAGCTGAGATGCTGGAATTGGGGAAGTAACTAACAGAGCTGCAGTTGGTTTGTTTTATCCATCCTAGTACATTGGCATGTGGTGCTCCGGCTTTGTTTGCTAAGAAAAAGGACGGGAGTATGAGGTTGTGCATAGATTACCGATGGCTGAATCCTGTGACTGTACAGAACAAGTATCCACTGCCTAAAATGGATGATTTGTTTGATCAGCTGAGAGGATCCAAATGTTTCTTGAAGATTGATCTCCGATCAGGTTATCATCAGGTAAGGGTGCGAGATTGCGACATAGAGAAGACAACATCCCGCACACGGTTTGGGCACTTTGAGTTTGTCATGATGCCTTTGGAGTGACCAATTCCCTGGCCACTTTTATGGATCTCATGAACCGGATCTTCAGGCCTTACCTGGATCGGTTCGTGGAGATATTTATTGATGACATCTTTGTGTACTCAGCATCAGAGGAGGATCATGAACAACACTTGAGGACTGTACTACAAATTTTGAGGGATAATAAGTTGTTTGCAAAGTACAAGTGTTTGGTTGTCGGAGGTACAATTTTTGGGACATGTGGTATCAACGGAGGGGGTGGCTGTTGATCTAGCCGAGGTGGAGGTCGTGATGAGTTGGGTGAGATCGTGTAGTGTCACTGAGATCCATAGTTTTTTAGTTCTGGCGGGCTACTACCGACGGTTCATACAAGACTTTTCCAAGATAGCTGCCCCTATGACGAGACTGACTCGTAAGGACCAGCCTTATGATTGGACCGAGACCTGTGAGTCAGCCTTCTTGGAGCTGAAGAAGAGACTAAAGACCGCCCCTGTGTTGGTCATACGTGAGAGAGGATTAGGCTATGCGATCTTCTGTGATGCTTCTGGAGATGGTTTGGGCTGCGTCTTGATGCAATATGGTCGTGTGGTGGCTTCTCATGAACAAAACTATCCCACCTATGACTTGGAGTTGGCAGCAGTGGTCTTTGCACTTAAGATCCGGAGACATTATCTTTACGGAGAGAAGTTCGAGATATTCTTGGACCACCATAGCCTCAAGTATTTGTTCACGCAGAAAGAGCTGAACATGATGTAGCGTCGATGGATGGAGTACCTTGGGGATTATGATTTCGAGCATTCTTACCATCCCGGCAAGGCGAACGTAGTTGCAGACGCCTTGAGCTAGAAGTCTCGAGGAGTACTAGCTAGTGTGATTGGTGAGGCCAGAGCAGTAGCCTTGTGCAGTATGGTGATACGACTGGAGTTGGATGACTTGGTTTTGAAATCTTAGCAAACTTTCAGATTCAACGGGGTAGCGAGATCGAGTGGGCGCTGGGGACAGACCACATGGTTGTAAAGTTAGAGCAGATGGTGCAGTGACTTTCGATGGCTGGTTGTATGGGCCTGAGCAGTGTCGCAAGGAGGTTTTGCGACACTTCCATCACTTGAGGTTTGTGGTACACCCTGGATGTGTTAAGATGTACCATGATTTGAGCAGTTAGTATTATTGGGTTGGCATGAAGAGAGCAGTGGCGAAGTTTGTGCCTCAATGTTTGACATGTCAGTAGGTCAAGTTTGAGCATTAGAGACCAGCTGGTGTAGAAAAACCCCTTCAGATATCTCAATGGAAGTGGGAACACATCAGCGTGGACTTTGTGATTGGACTACTGAGATCGCCCAAGGGGCACGATACCATTTGGGTCATAGTGGATAGATTGACCAAGTCGGCTCATTTCATTGGTATGAAGATGACTGATTCTTTGGAGAAATTGAGTCGGCTGTATACGGAGTAGGTGGTTAGATTGCATGGAGTGCCAGTGTCGATTGTTTCGGATCGAGACACGAGGTTTGTCTCACAGTTTTGGCAGAGTTTGCAGAGAGAGCTCGGTACTCAGTTATGCTTTAGCACAACTTTTCATCCGCAAACAATTTCCCCCCCTTTCCCCCTTCTTCCTTTGTTTTCCTCAGTTGGGTTCTTGAGCCAACTTAGTCGGACTGTTGAGTTGACTCAGTTGGGTCTGGTTCGGGGAAGCCCAAGCTCAGCTCGTCTCTGGGCTTATTTCCTCGGGCCCATTAGTAGCCCAGTTCGGGTCTGACCCACTCTAGCCTTTGGCTTGTCCGAGTTTGGGCCCAACCCAGCTTGCCGGATTTGGCCCAGACTGGGTCCGGCCTAGTTCTGTGTGTCCCAGTTCAGTCTGGTCCAGCCTTCGGCTCGGCCTGATTCCTTGGCCCAACCCATTTTCTGGCCCAATTTTCATTTTCGGGCTCAATTTCGAGACCGACTCGTTTTACAGACCAGGCTTGTTTTAGCCCGTTTTAACCCGTTTGTTTATCCTTGTGTTCTTGCTTCAACCCAGTGGACCCGCTTTCTCGCAGTTGATTTCAAAATGCACACAAGTGAGGGAACTATCATATTTTTAGCAAAACATTTCTGCATATATTTATATCTAACTATGTGAACACGGAGTAATCAGACCATTTATACTTTATTAGCCACTCGGCAAGGAAACTGTTCTGATGATTTTGTGGCAAGGGGACCACTCGTGTACTCGTGTCCAATGATAATATAAGCATAACGATTGGACGTGACATTGTTTTGTAATGTTTAACTGTGTGGATGTGATTGATTGATAACATGATGGAGTGCTAAACATGCTAATGTGTGATAGATAGTAATACACATGCCTGATTATGATTTGTTGTTACCTTATTGATAATATTTCTAGAACCAACTGTGCATGCATGTAACTGGTGTATGTGGAACGCAGGTGGGGCATGGGTATCAGACTACACCAGGATCTAGAGACTTCCCTAGCTTGTTGGATAGTTGGGGTTGTGATGTTATGCGAGGCCACACAGTGGACGCGTGGTTGGGCTATGGACCACCTGGTTGGTTGGACATGGGTGGGTGTACTCCCTAGTGTGGATTAGAAAATTAGGTCTATCTTGTGTTCCTCGGGCATGCCTATGAGAGAGGCGTGGTCCAGTTGGGTGGGCGTGGTGCTCGAGAGTCTATTTTGTCTTCCTCGGGCATGCCTATGAGAGAGGCGTGGTCCGGTTGGGTGGGCGTGGTGCCCAGGAGTCTCAAGAGGAGCAAGTTGAGAGGCAGTTATGGTGGCCTAAGGGAAGTCATTGAGTTGAGTGTTGGTTCACCCAAGGTAGTCTTAGAGGCCTCTACAGTCACGGTACCCGAGTGTGTGGTTATTAGCACGGTGGAGGACAACTACCGTGGTTGTTTGCACGGTGGAGGACAACTCCCGTGGTTATTATCACGGTGGAGGACAACTCCTGTGGTTATTTGCACGGTGGAGGATAGCTCCCGTGGTTATTTGCTCGGTGGAGGACAATTCCCGTGATTATTAGCACGGTGGAGGACAACTCCTGTGGTTATTTGCACGGTGGAGGATAGCTCCAGTGGTTATTTGCACGGTGGAGGATAGCTCCAGTGGTTATTTGCTCGGTGGAGGATAGCTCCAATGGTTATTTGCATGGTGGACGACAACTCTCGTGGTTGTTTGCACGGTGGAAGATAACTACTGTGGTTATTTGCACGGTGGAGGATAACTCCCGTGATTATTTGCACGGTGGAGGACAACTTCCGTGGTTACCGGTCTGTAGGTTGGGTGTGTGGACCTCTGAGGAGGTGGTGGTCCTAGAGGTAGGGCGGTTATGAGTTATGTCGAGTACGTACTGGATTGTCCACACGGTGGGTCGTGTGCATATCATGTGGGATCATGCATGTAGACTTTTTGATACCTCATGGTGGTAGATATGCAGTGATGGAGCAATTCTTTCTTTTTCTGACCGGCAGAGAGAGCAAGAAAGGTGATGGGCAAGTTTCCGACTGGTTTTGTTTGATCTTTTCATTGATACTTTTCATTGTTCTTTGGTGATTCGGAAATGATTGAGTGGTGGAGAGAGTTTTTTTGTGTTTGTGGGAAACATTCCAGATTGGGGTGCGGGTGATCTGATTAGAGTCTTTGGTGTTGAGGGAGTGGTTTTCGACAGCTTCGTGCCTTATGATAGTAGATCGGGAAAGCGTAAGAATTTCGCTTTTGTGCGTTTTAAAACAGAGAAGGAAATGGATGCGGCTATTAAAATGCTGGATGGGAAGGTTTTTGATGGTAAGAAGTTGAAAGTGAATAAAGCTCATTTTGGACCGAATAATCGTCGTTCGGGTGGGAAAGGTCGGGAAGGAAGGATTTTGACCATTAGAAGTAAGGGGAAGGCACATTCTTCTGGCCCGGTATTTTTTCGTAAAACCAAACCCAAGTCATCTTATCTCATCTGATTCGGATCAGATGCTGGTACAAGTTTACGAATCTTTCACTGGAAAGAATATTGAGATTTTGAATAATACCTGGTTCGGATTGGCTCGTAAGTTGGACTCTTCTCCGCAAGAAATCAAGGGCTGGTTGCTGGAGGCGTGGGGTTTCGATCTGGAAACGTTTCAGTGCGCATATTGTCTCCTGTTCTGTTTTGGATTGTGCTTGCTTTAGAGGAGGATAGGAGAAGATATGGTGGTTCTCATTTTGCTGATGGACCTTTGAGAAGGATCGATAAGTGGTCTGAGTCCTAGGGTCCCAGTCTGGTGGTGGATTGGGTGCGGATCCACAGAATCCCGTTGCATGCTTAGCGGAAAGAGGTGTTATGGAAGTTGGGGGCGTTGATGGGGTTGGTCGAAGAGATCGATAGTCACTGTTTGAATATGGAAATTGTAGAGTTTGCTCGAGTGAAGATTTTTCACCCTGTTAGTGTTGCTATTCCAAAGACGTTATTGTTGGATGTGGAGGATCTTCGGTTTCAATTTTGGAAGGAGGTGGAACCACGATCAGTGGTGTTGATGGAAGATTTGGTGGATAAATGTGGTGTACAATGGGATCTTTGCCCTTTGGTGGTGTCAGAAGAGGAGGAAAGTGGAGTGGGGGTTTGTTTAGATGACTCAAGCCAGCAGGACGTGTTTTGCCCGCGGTCGGAGATGGAGAAGGTGACGGGGAAGGTGAGTGGGCAGAACTCCAGAGTTCTCGCCGCTAATCCAGGTGTTGCGGAAGTCACTCCATGTATCTCGCTGCCGCTCGTTCCTGATTCCGTTCTACCGGAGCAGGATGATGTGCTATGCGGAAAGGCTGCTGCATTTGTTGTCGGAATTTCTGGCACCTCTACGCTCCCTCCAATCTCGGTGGTGAATGCTCCTTCTCGCAACCATTGAAGACTCCTCCGAATCCTTTGGCTTTGTCGAGGATGGAAGCGTTAGGGCATCAATCTGGCGTTATCAAGTCCTTGAAAGAGGTGGTTTTGGATTCGGGTAAGGCCCATTCCGATTCCAAATTGTGGGCCTTATCTAGGGCCTGGCAAGGGCACATTTTTGTGGGTCAAACAAAACAGGCTGGGCTTGACTTAAGCCCAGCTGTTATAAGTCCATTACAGAGCAGGCCTTCTCTCTTCCTGACTCTTTTGCGAAGAATTCTGCAGCAGGAATGAAAGCTGTCTGTTCGTTTTCTGTTGTTATCGTAGGTGAAGTTTTGGATAAGTCAATCGACTCTCGCTTCTTCAAGCGACATCAGTTGTAGTGCTGGTTTCGTTCCTTTTTGCCATTGGGTGGCTACAATTGAGGGCTCGATGACAACTGAGTATCAGAGGAGTTCTACTCATAAGGGCAGAGTCATTGTTCATGAGTAAGTTTCGTTGCAGGGATCTTAGCATCTACATGATCATCAGAGGGGTTTGACTAACTGGGCGGATGAGTCAGAGCAGACTGATAGGTTGGCTTCGGCATTACGGTATGAGATTTTTGATGAAGGAAAGCTGTTATTAGTGGGGGCCATCCTTGGGATTTCTTCTCCTTCTCGTACTTTGCAACTGAAAGAAATTTTGACTGATTTTTGGGAAGCAGATCGGAGGGATAAGGAGGATGAACAACATCAGCGACGTACTAGAAAACGAGAGAGGGAGTTGCGAAATCTTTAATCTTCTATTAATTACGATCGTTCTTTGGTGGTAGTTGGGTCAGTGGGTGGGCAAGGTGTGAATTAATGAAGGTCATGTCTTGGAATGTGCGGGGTTTGAGGGACAAGTCTCTAAAAGGGTTATGGTCAAGCGGGCGGTGTTAGATCATCGGTCGGATGTTCTTTTTTTTTTTACAGGAAACAAAATGTGTAGAGACTAAGGAAGTTGGTTCGATCTATTTGGGGCGGCAGGGAGTATGGGGTGGATTGCTAAGGCTTCCGTTGGGGCTTCTGGAGGAATTTGGGCTATATGGGATTCTGCTTATCTGCGGTTGGTGACGGTTGAGATTAAGACTTATTCTATATCTACAGTGTTAGAAGAGATCTCTTCTGGTAAGAAATTTTTATTTACTAACGTGTATGGGCCCAATGATGATTCTGCTAGAGATATTTTTTTGGAGGAGATTGCTTCGGGGAGAGGGGATATCTATGCTAATACACCTTGTGTGTGGGGGGTGATTTTAATGTTGTTTGTCGTATGTCTGAGAGGAAAGGTTGCACTAGAATATCCTCTCATATGCAAAGTTTTAGTCAATGGATTGAGGATTTGGAGTTAATTGATTTACCGTTGGGTGGTGCTTCTTTCACTTGGTCGGATATGCAGGACAATCCCAGGCTTGCTCGTCTGGATAGATTCCTGATTGATTCTTGGTGGATGGATTGTTTTCATCATTCGTCACAGTTTGCTACAACCAACCTTGGTTCGGATCATCTTCCAATCATTATGGATTCGACTTTGGACTCTTGGGTTCCGACCCCGTTTCGGTTTGAGCTGGCTTGGTTGACGGTCGACAGTTTTGTTCCGTTGGTAGAAAACTAGTGGAGGGAATGTTCACTGACAGGCTATAAGGGGTATTGCTTAATGAAAAAGCTTAAATTTCTTAAAGGTAAGTTGAAGGTATGGGCAAAGAATAAGCGTCAGGAGGATACTGTGGAAGAGCAATTGTGGAAGGAAGAGCTCCATTTTCTTTAGCAGGTGGAGGTGGTTCAATCTCTGACCCCGAATCAGATTCTGAGAAGGAAGAGCTTAAAGTTAGTTTAAAAAAAAAAGCTTTGTTGGAGGAGATAAGGTGGAAGCAACGGTCTCGGGTTCAATGGTTGAACGAGGGGGATAAGAACACAAAATTCTTTCATCAGATGGTTAGTGCTCGAAGGAGGAAGAATTATATTCATTCTTTGTTCGTAGATGGTGTTAGAGTTGAGGGAAGATTGGATATTTGTGAGGAAATTGTTTTTTATTATCATCGGTTGTATAAGGCCCCATGTCGAGATTTCCCTATTTCCTCTTCTCTTCCTTTTAAAGCTTTATCGGAAGAGCAATGTCTTGAGTTGGAATGTCCTTTTACTGTAGCTGAGGTTAAAGATGCTGTATGGCAGTTGGGGGAGGATAAAGCATCGGAACCTGATGGTTTTCCAATTATGTTTTTCAAGTTCTTCTGGAATTTAGTTCAGCCCAAGGTTTCTGCTTTTGTGTTGGAGTTTTTCGGTAGAGGTATTCTTTCTAAGGATTTGGGGGTTGGTTTTATTACATTGATTCCAAAGAAACCAAGGGCATCTTCTTTGAATGATTTTCGTCCTATTACCTTAATTGGTAGTCCTTATAAGATTTTGGCTAAAATTCTGGCTAATAGGTTGAGGAGGGTGTTACCTTAGATTATTTCTCTGGTGCAAAGTGCCTTTTTGGAGGGTAGGCAAATTGTGGATTCTGTTGTTGTGGCTCATGAATGTTTGGATTCTGCATTCTCCGCGGGGAAAGCAGGGGTGGTTTGGAAGTTAAGACTTTCAAAAAGCATATGATAATGTTGCTTGGTCCTTTTTAGATTTTGTCATGAGTCGTATGGGCTTTGGTGAGCGGTGGCGATTATGGATTATGTCTTGTTTATCTTTTGCATATCTATCGGTTTTGGATAACGGGAGCCCAAAAGGTTTTTTCAGGATGGAGAAAGGTGTCCGACAGGGGGATCCTCTGTCACCTTACTTATATGTCATTGTTACAGAAGCTCTTATGTTTCAAGTGGTAAAGAGTCACGGTTGGATTCAGGGTTTCCAACTTGCTAATACAGATATTGAGATCTCTCATCTCCAATTTGCTGACGATACAGTCCTGTTTCTCAAGGCAGATGAGAAGGTTGTTTCTGTGGTCCGGGCGGTGCTTCAATGATTTCAGATTTGTTCGGGTTTGAAAATTAATTTTGACAAGAGTGAATTGATGGGGGTCAATGTTGAGCATGGGCGTTGTGTGGAGTTAGCTTCATTATTGTGTTGTAAAGTGGCCACTTTTCCTTCAAAGTATTTGGGAATCCCTCTTTGTAGAGGAAAGCCTCAGAAATCCTGTTGGGATATGCTTATTGATAGAATGGAGAAAAGATTATCTTCCTGGAAGGGGAGGTATCTGTTGCTGGGTGGTAGAGTTGTTTTGATTAAGGCAGTTCTGTCTAGCCTACCCGTTTACTGTTTGAGTGTTTTTAGATGTCCTGTGGCGGTCATTGCTCATTTGGAGAATATTCAGAGGAAGTTTTCGTGGAATAATAATAGTGATAAACGAAAATTTCATTTGGTCAATTGGTCCCAAGTTTGCAAACCTAGGAGGAAGGGGGACTTGGAATTCGGCCTCTCCGTCAGGTTAATGATGATTTGTTAGGGAAGTGGTTGTGGCGGTTGGGTGATTTCTCTGATGGTCTTTGGAAGGATATTCTTCGTAGTAAATACAGGTTGCAAGCTTCTGGTTGGAGGATTGGAGGCGCTAATAGAGGTGATTTCGGTTTTTGGAAGGGTGTTTGCTCAGTGGCCTCAGTTTTTTGGCGCAATATTCGTTATCATGTCTACTCTGCGATGACATCTTTTTTTGGTTGGATAAATGGACGGGAGAAGCTACTTTGGCTCAAAGTTTTCCTCGGTTGTTTTCTTTTGTGTCAAATAAAGAGGCTAAGGTCAGAGAGTACTACGAGGTACTTAATAATAAGGCAGTTTGGGGTCCTCATTTTCGGAGGAGATGGAAGACTGGATTTTAGAAGATTGGTTAGCTCTCATGACTCGTTTGGAGAATGCTTTTGTGTCAGGTTGTGGAAAAGATAGGAGGATTTGGGAGCTTGATCATCATGGTTTCTTCTCTGTAAAGTCTTTTTGTAGGAAGTTATTGAGGGTATGTGATAATCCTATTGTTCATCCTAAAATTTGGGAAGGGGCTGCTCCTTTCAAGGTGAAAAATCTTTGGTTGGCTTGCTGGTTTGCAGAAAATCTTGACAATAGATAATCTGCGACTACGCCATATGCTAATTGTGAATGCTTGCCCTTTGTGTTTATCTGATGCTGAGTCTGTCAACCATCTGTTGCTTCATTGTCAGTTTTCTTTTAAGATTTGGATGCATTTTTTAAGACTGATAGATATGGCTTTCTGTTTGCCCCGATCGTAGGCTGAGTTGTTCAGTGAAGAGATTGTGATCACTGGGAGTTCCTTTCGTAGAAGGTTGTGGAAAATGACTATTCTGAGCATTGTTTGGTCCATTTGGTTGGAACGAAATAACAGGGTGTTTCGAGATATTGCATGTCCCGTTTCAGCTATAGTGGATTTAATTAAATTTCATGCTGCATGGTGGTTGGTGGGATCAGATAAGATTCGGGGTCTTTCTATTATAGATTTATATCGTGATTGGTCTTCTGTTCATTTGGTGATTCATCATTCAGTGCTGACCCCTCATGATATTTGGACGACTCCATCCTCGGCATTGCTTAAGCTTAATTTTGATGGAAGTTGTATGCGGGAGATTGGTCGGTATGGGTACGGTGGGATCATTCGTAATGACTTGGGAGCTTCTGTGCTTTCCTTCACTGGTCCACTTCTCAATGGAACAGTTATTGAAGCGGAATTATTTGCTTTGTGGTGGGGTTTGCTGGGGTTGGAGCAGTTGGGAGTGTTGGGGAGTATAGTTGAAGGTGATTCTAAAGTTGTTCTTGGTTGGGCTTTGGGTTCTAATTGCCCTTGGCTTTATTTGGACAAAATTGATAGAATTCGTCATATCATTACTTCTTTTGAGTTTAAGGTGGCTTGGGTTCCTCGGTCTGTTAATACGGCTGCTGACGCCTTGGCTCGTCAGGAGTTATTTTCAACTTCTGAAGTTGTAAACAGAGTCTTGTAATGTGGGGTTGGGCTTTTCTTCCTGTTTAGCGGATTTCTCCGCTTCTTTGTTCTTTGTTCTCTCTTTTGAATCAATGAAGTTATCTTTAAAAAAAAAAAAATATGATATATCTTGTGTGATTATATATATGTGTTCTGTCATTGGGTATGTAGTAACTATTTAGATAGAACAATGTCTGTTTAAACCAGATGTTGTTTAATGTTATAGATAACTGTAATAACTACTTACTACACTGCTATGTTGTTAAATTTGTGGTACTTTAACTATTCTTTTATGATTTTTTTTTTTAAAAAAGTATTTGTTGTTTGAAATGTATCGTATCTCGGTTCGGTACCAGTGGCAATATGCTCATAGCAGGATGGGGTTTTACATATTCCCTTATACATATTTGGTAATATTTTTGGTAGGAAAAATTAGATGACATAATGCCAAGCACCCTTAATGACTCTGCCTCAAATGTCTTGAGACAAAGTGCATCTGTTGTCATCTTCAAGTTGAGTAAGACAAGAGTTACTTAACGATTCACAGAATAAGTAGTAGGACTGCTAAGAAAACACTTGCGTGCAATACCAAATAGTATCTCTCTCTATACATGTTTCTATATTTTTCTTGTATCCTCGTGTAAAAGGGAATTTTTACTATGTATAGATCCATCCCTTTTTTTTCTAGTTTTTATTGCTATGTTTCTAGGTACTTACACATCTTTTGTTTTGAAGGGGCTATAATAGTAGATGAACGACAGACTTCAACTAGATTGACTCTCAGTGATTCTTGTAATCATGGAAGAAATTCATTTAGTGTTGGGCTTTACACTACTGAGGTAAATTGGATTATAATGAACTTGGATTTTGTTCTTATTTTTTGCACTTCAATTATGTATAGCATCTAAAGTTCTGTTTCAAGTTGTTAGTGTTGTTTAAGCTGCTATTATTTCAAAGTGAAAAACATTATGAATATTTGATAATTCTGATTACAATGGTCGAGTAATTTAAACACGCCTCCACTTTTATGGTTTTTGCTTATTCTAGTTCTTGTTAAGTTTCTCCATAGGTTTTCTTAATCCTTTTATGGGAAATTATGACGGTGGATAGGGTTTCCTGAATTTTGAGAAGAGGGTTCAACCCTAAAAAGAGAACGTTTATATAATATAACAGATAAACTAATCCTCATATTCTCGATATCATTTGAATGACTTTATGGATTGGGCCTATATATGTTATGTTTTAAATGCTGATCAGTTTACTTAATCAAAAGAATTGTGCATTGATCTTGGAGCAAAAGACCTGAGATGGGTCTCAAACTGAATTGATTTACATAGGGCACTGTCCCTATTTTTCCTGTTATTTTATAGAGATAAATTGATAATATTCCTAATTTACCCTTTCAATTTTCCAATTTATGGCAATAAAATGAAGGGAAAAATGGCTCATGTTAGTTAAAGTACTAGTGCCAAACCAGTTCTCCTATTTTTATTTCCCTTTTGTAGCAAACAAGTAGGACACACTATTCAAACCCAATTGAGATGCTTTGATTGCAAATAGGAGTAGTGCACTCAAAAACTAGAATGATTAACTACTTTGTGTATGATTTTGAAGGCCCTAAAACTTTACAATAAAAAAGAGGGTGATTTTATCAACATTTTAATCCAATATGGTGTAACTCAAGTTTGGAATCCAAATGTCAGAATGGCCCAGGGGTCCATGTGAAAATGTTGGTCCTGTTTTTAACACTTCACATTAAGTATACAATACAAGTATAAAATGCTTGGGTATAAGTGCCTGGCAAATTTAGAGCCATTATATCATCCCAATCCAAGGTTTCAAGGATTTAACAAATGTTTTCAGTTCAGTTGTAGGGGTCACTCTGATGATGTATACAATACATAGGGTGTATTGTGCATGGACAACTTGGATAGGCAAGAATTCTACTCCATCCAACGCTTGCCTTATTTAATTGAATTGGCTGGTACTAAAATATCTTGACTACTCAGAATAATAAAATCTATCACGTGATGTTGCAGTTAACTGTGTTAACTAATTTTATAGACAATGCATTAGATCTTTAACTCTTCAAATGTCATGAATTTAACCCAGAAATTCAGTATAATGAAGTTTCATCTCATGCAGAGTTAGGGTTAGGCTAGGGTTTTAGAACAGTGTCAGTTCATCATTGCTTGGCAGAATGATCTGCTTAAGGCTTTGGGTCATAATTCTGCAGCTGATCATATAATGGGTTTGGACCACCAAAGAGTTATTCTGTGTAACTCATCCATTGTTATGAAGGTCTTCCAATAAGATTCATCTCTCTCTCTCACTCAGTGATAAGGTTCACACACTAATATCATAGGTGTCTTGTGCAGCTCAACTGTTGATGGGGCAATCACACATCTCTAGTTGATTGTGCTCATTACAATTTCATGCTAGCCCCAAAGTCACTAGGTTGGTAATTGGCTGACTAGAAGGGACACGACCCTTCTGACTCCATTTTCTCCTAAAGTAGGAGAAAAAGAATAGTGAGCACACATTCTTAGTAGGCCTGTAGATGGACTCAGATTCGGCCTGCTGACGGTCCGGCCCAGATCCAACGAGTCTAGTAACGAGCCGGATCCTGGAGTCCGTAAGGACTCACGGACCGGATCTTTAGAGTCCGATTCGGACTCGGGCGGGCTGTGTACGGTCCGCGAGTCCAACAAATTTAAATGGAAAATTTAGGGTTTCTTTGCATTCCTTCAGTCTCTCTTGTGATTGCTCTTTCACCGATCTCTCTCGATTTCATCCGTCTTTCTTGCGATTGCTCTTTCACCGATCTCTCTCGATTTCTTCTCTCCTTCACTGCTTTCTCGATCTCTCTCTCATTGGTTCTCTCTCGCCGCTTTCTTTCGATCTCATTTCACGCTATCGGGATCTCTCTCACCTCTCTGTCTCTCACAGTTCGGTCTCTGGGTCTCTCTCTCTTTCTCTCTTTGGGTCTCTCGGTCTTTCGGTCTCTCTCTCTGGATCTCTTGGTATCTCTCTCTCTAGGCTCACTCTCTTTCTCACACATTTTCATCCGTATGTGAATTTGAAGTCGGTTTCATCCAACTTGCAGGAATATCTTGAGCGGGAAAGGTTCGGATGTGCTCGCTTAGAAACTTTTACATCTGAACCGGAACTAATTGGGCAAAAGGTATATCTCTAACTATGATTTAGAGTTATGTTCTACATGTCCCTCTGGCTTCAAATGGTGTAATGCACAGGATGAGTACAAGGAGAAAGATTAGGAAACGGAGACCTTTAGTAGAGTCATCTTACCAGATGGTTGTTCAAACCACAAATCGAAGGTCTTTCTGTTAGAGTGGGATGTTTTATTATCACTACTAATGATCAACAATGGAAATTTGTTCATATGGGCACTAGATGAAACATGGAGTCTAAGGTAGTACATCTTTCACTAAAGATGTTAGGATACCCATATTATTGAAAAGTCTTCTCCAAAAGGAAAAGAAAGTCGTTAATGAAAGTTACATTTAATTAAACACAAGTAGAATTACAAATTTCTCTCTCTTTAAACCCTTTGATTGCAAATTAAAATTGCTTGTTTGAATGACTTGCATTCCCTCATTTGCGTTGTATCCTAATGGATGAAATATCTCATTAATCATATATATGCTCTGTTTTTATGAGCTTTGGACTTGAGGAATGAATATATATATGGCCTAATGAGTGATTTACTTTGATAAGTGGTTTAATATTCTTTGGGTTGTTGGTTAATCTTAGATTGCTATTACTGAATGATATGGTACATAGATGATGTGAAGTATTTACTGCTGCACTTGATGATTCTCTGTCTTGTGTTTTATATAAGAAACATGTGTACTACTGCATACATCTAGCTGAAGGGAAAAGTTTTTTGTTTAAGACTTTGTGGGATACTTGAATAATGACTTGATTGTTTAACCCATATGCTGTTGTACCTCTATTGAAGGTTTCAAGAATGACATTGGCTGAATATTTTATCATTATTCATTAGCCCTCACCTTTGATAAGCATTGCAAAAATCTTAAATGAAAGTTTGAATCTTCTTCATTTGCCCTTAAATTTGATATGGCTTATCATCCTGAATATGTATCTATGTCTAATATATAAGCATGTTTTACTTTGAGCTTGAATTATAAGAAACAAGGTCATATGGGCTTATTTCCAGTTGAACACCTCTCTCTCTCTCTCTCTCTCTCTCTCTCTCTCTCATGTGAACAACATATTGGGGTGTGAACGAGAGTTCCACATCGGTTGTGAGGGGGGAAAACTAAGGACTTATATGGGACTGGGTCACTCCATCTTTCCTGTTCTTATGGAAAGATGTAATCATTTGTTCATTCAACTTCAAAAGTGGGAGGTTGAAGACAAGTATGAAAACCCAATCCAACTCCAATCTTTCGTTTTTTTTTTAATCAGAGAGCAATTAGGTCTCTCTTTATGATGCAGCTTGCAGTGTGATATAGAAAGCAGTTCTTATTAGAGTATAGAAATGTTCGATGTATACAATGTTTATAAAAAAATTATATGCCTTCCAAGGACTTTGTTGAACTTTTTCTGATTTGATAATTCTTGTTTCTTTAAGAAGGCCTTCTCTCATTAATAATTGACTATGGACTGCAGCAATCTTATTTCCTTATTGTATACTTGGAATACTTTTTTATTGCTGAGATTGTCACCTTATCTCATTATTGTTGTTGTCTTTGAAGCTTAGCTTGTCCTTTTTCCTATAATGAGCTCTAGTAGATGAGAATGTGGATTATGATGCATAAATTTGGATGAAATTATTTTGATTTGGGCTAACTGTTTTTTTAAATGAGATTAGAACTTAACATAAATGAAATTTATTACACTTCTTTCTGCAGTACAATGTCTAATCCTAATGAGAGGAATGGCTTCATTGTGGAGAATGAGATAAGATGCGACATCTAATGCTTCTAGACCAAAAAATGATGTACATAGGAAAATGACGTTGATTTTTGGAATGATTTCCATTACGTGGAGATAAATGGAGTCGGGACTGCAAGATGTATCATTGTTCGAAATCACTTACAGGTTCGAATACTAGTGGAACTTCCCATTTGTGACTCCACTTGTCTTTTTGCAAGAAATATGTTCCAACACAATCGGGTGGCCATAATTAAAGAGTGTGTGTTGATTCTAATTTTGAATTTGATCAATAACGTAGTATAGAGGATCTTGCAAGTATGATAATGTTGCATGGGTATCCTTTTTCAATCCTTGAACATCAAGGGTTTGTACAGTATTCGAGGAATCTTCAACCCCAATTTCAGGTTGCCTCAAGGAATATCATCAAGGGAATTTGTATGGGTTTGTGATGCGGTGCATCCTCCATGCACAAGCTTGTGGCAAGTTGTTATTCCCGTTATTTACTATTTTCGTATTTGTAGCAAGTTGCTATTCCCGTTATTTACTATTTTTGTATTTGTATTTTCGTTTTAGTAAGTGGAAAGTTTATATAAGTTATAGCCCTATGAGGCAAAACACACGATTGATGAATAAAAATTGAGATTTTCCCAAAATACCTTTGGAAGGTGCGATTTTTCAGATTGGGAGTGATTCCTTGAGCGAGAGGCTTGGCGTGAGGCTTAGTGTGAGACCATATTTTGTCTTCAGGTACTTCTTCCTCTTCTCTTCTCTCTCCTCTTCCTTTGTTTTCCTTTTCTTCTTAGATCTACCCAGATCCATACACAACAACCCAGAGGCCATCCAAAACCCCTTTGCCCTTTTCGTCTCCCTCCAAAGTCCATCCTACTGCAGCCGTAGACCATTCCCCAATCCCCAGATGTTGCGGCAACCATCTTCAGTGTCTGGGACTTCCGCTACCCCTGCATGCCATTCCTTCTTGTTGCCGTAAATCCCTTTTGCCCTCTTCATGTTTTCGCATGGTTGCCCTAGGTCCCATTCGTATCCCCCTTATCCCTTTTTAAGTCAATTTTCGCATGTGGCTGATTTAAGTTATTAACCCCTTGCCCATTTGATTTATTTAATATTTTGAGCCCATCCTTTCCATGCACACATTAAATTCTCCATATTTGCATGGTTATTTGTGGCTAGTTTATATTAATTAATTGCATATATTAATTTAGATTTTAAATTCAACCCATATTAGATTTAGGATGCATTATTTTCATTCATTTTAATTTTTAGGGACCACATTAGGCATTTAGGGTCACTCTATTACTTATCCTGCATCAGTTTGTATGAGAAGATGAAAAGAGAGTTATAAAGGGATTTAGATTGCCTCACTAGTCATATTAGCCTTACCACTGATATGTGGACATCAATACAAACTCTGGGCTACAATTGTTTAATGGCACGCTATATAGATGCCGAATAGAATTTGCAAAAGAGAATACTCCATTTCAAAGTAGAACCTGTTCCTCATGATGGAGAAAACTTATTCAATTTCGTTTTCAAGGGCATGCTAGATTGGAATATCGATCGGAAGGTATTTGCAGTAACAATTGATAACCATAGAGTAAATGATTCTTTGGTTTCAAAGCTTGTTGGGAAGTTGGGAGGGAGCTTAGTACTTGGTGGTAGGCTATTTCATGTGTGTTATTGTGTACATGTTTTAAATTTAATAGTCCAAGAAGGCATGAAGGTAATAAATAAAGATGTTGACAAGATTTGTGAAAGTGTCAAATATGTCAATGGGTCACAATCAAGGTTGAAAAGCTTCAATGACATGTCTAGGCATGCTAGAATAAATTCTAATAAGAAGTTGATCATGGATGTCCCTACAAAGTGGAATTCCACATATAAAATGTTAGATGTGGCTTTGAAGTACAAAGATGCATTCCAATGTTTGAAACATTTGGATGCCAACTATAAAGAGAAAGTGGGAGCACCATCTTGGAGTGAGTGAGAAAATGTTGAAAAGATGTTTAAGCTTTTAGAACCATTTTATACTGCTATAAATGTTTTTTCTGGTTCTAAATATCTGACCTCAAAATTTTTTTTTTCCCCTGAAGTTTGTGATATTCGGTTACATTTATATGAACAATCAATTATTGCAAACGATATACTTGCCCCTATAGTGGATAAGATGTTTGGCATGTTTGAAAAGTATTGGGACATTTGTAGCCTACCTCTGGCGATTGCACGGTTCTTGGATCCTCAATATGAGATGAAATTGATGGAGTTCTATTATCCAAAATCTTTTGGGCCTGATGGTGCTAAGGATCACATGGCTAAGATTCTATGTGATATTAAAACTCTTCATAAAGAGCATGAGGCTTAATCGCTGGTACATAGTGCAAAAAGTCAATCGCCCATCTGTGAAATTGCTTCATCCATCACATGGAACAAAATGGGTGAAAAGATTTTCGAAGTTTCTTATTAAAATTCAAGTTCCATTCATAAATTAGATCTCGATCTATATTTGGAGGAACCCATCTTTCCAGAGTCTGAGGGATTTGATGTGCTCCAGTGGTAGAAAAGTAATGCTCCCAAGTACTCTATTCTTGCAATGATGGCCCGTGATATTCTAGCGATTCCGGTGTCGACTGTTGCATTAAAATCTACTTTTAGTGTTGGAGGTAGATTTCTTGACCAGTATCGCAACTCTATGTCTCCAGAAACTCTTTATTCGTTGGTGTGTGGCCAAGATTGGTTGTAGAATCTCATGCAAGGTATTTTTAGTGCTTATTTAAACTTATTGCCTTGCTTTCAATTTATTTGATTGAAGTGTGTAACTGCTTACATCTATATTTCTTATTTTTTATTGCTATGTTAGGTGGAAAGAATTTGGGCTCACTTGAAGCTGGGCTTAGTAATATGAGTTTGGGTTCTACGTGGACTGATGAGTGGTAATCATTTATGTTTTAAATAAGTTTTGCCGATCAATGTTTTGATTTTATGGTTTTTCTTAATTTTGAGTTACACAATCTTTTTTGTTAATGTAGTGCTGTGGATGAAATTTTGCATCTCAACAATAATATTCGTGATGTTTGATTCTGATTCTGTTTAACTCAGGTTAACTCTATTCTCTTTAACTTCTATCTCAGGTTTCTTTTGAAATTAGTTTTTGAATTTAAATCATAATGCATTTCAATACAAAGTTGAGTCACTTTTATAGTCCAAACTGTACGTTTTTTTTTTTTTTAATATCATTTCCATGAATTCCTTATTTTGATCCCCTAGTTTCTTCTGCTACGTCAGTTTTGGAAGCTTGTTGCAGTATACTAGTTTAAGCTGCGAAGAGATTCTATCTGTGCAAGAGCCTCCACTCCACAACTGTCGATTTCTAATTTTTCCAAGGTGGGTGGAAGGGTGGGGATTTGTCTCAAGTGGCTGCAGTGGAGAACTGATAGTTCACGAAGACGGGAATTTAACTTGTGTGTCCTTTGATGACCACTCCTCCATACAACTCATTGAGTCTAAAGATAGTGTCTTCAGTGACGGAAAAAGAGCAATACCGACTGTAGAGTCCAAATGTGTATCAGTTCATTCTCCTCAAATTCAAATGATTTAGGCTGGGGCTTTTGAAGATGCCTCTGGCATAGAGAGGGAGAACTCCGGTGGTGGGTTTTCATCGCAGGCTGGGGCTTTTGAAGTGCAGGGCTGTGAGTCTGGGCATGGGAGTGAACCGGGATACTGGGGAGATGGTGAATTTGGCTACAGTAAGAGTTTGATGAAGAGGAGGACGATGGTAGGGTCTTGTTTTAGGGTGATAGATTGGGAGGTACTCTATCAAGATCTTGTCTTTTGTTTCTCTTGCTTGAATTGAATCATTTTATTGATAGCTAGTGTCTTTCAGTGAATATTTTGATCTTTCTGATCATTATTGGTAATTTAATTATTCATTAGTACTGCATTTTGCATGTCTTGATTCAGATCTTTGTTAAATTATTTTGAATTTATTTCTGTGGTTGGCCAGACGGCCAGATGTCTGTTGTGATTTGTTGCCTATTGGGTGGCCATTGACTGGTGGTAACAAGTGCTGATTTGATGAGAAAAATGATGGAAAAAGCAACATCCAAATTATGGAAAAGGCAGCACCGTTCCTTATTTATCTCACCAATTTCAATTTGATAATTGAGAGATTCTAGGTTTTCATTCTTTTGTGCATTAACTGGGAATCCAAATTGAAAACGGATTGAATTCTTCTAGTTGTCTTATTGCTCCATGTCAATAAATACAAATGCTGAAACCTTACTAACCATCATTGGAAATGAAGAAAATGGTGAGACTCAATCAAACATACATGCGATATTGCCACAGGTTTTAGTCATTCATGACCATGGTTCAACATTCTTCCCATAAATCTCAAGGGCAGATGAAAAATGAAGTCCTGTCAGATGAAGTGAATGCTGCTGCTCCTCTGATCATCTCTATGTTCATCTTTTCTACTACCAATGTTTTAATGAACTGGCATTTCTTGTTCTTCCAGAACTAGGAAAAGAAACCTTTATTTAGAGAAAGCGGCTGAATCAAGATGTAGGATGCCATGATTTTGTTGTTGTTGCATAATTTTTGTTCTTATTAATTATCAATTGATTCTTAGTTGCACGATCAACCAAGCTCAAAGAAAGGAGTAGTGGAGTAGCAGATTCAAGAGGGATTGGGAATTTTGTCCAAAGTCTTAATAGCAACCTTTTTCTTGTTTGTTTTGTAAATGTTAGTGACTTAAGCGCCATTTAATTTTGTTCAAGCCTTGATGACAACCTTTTTCTTGTTTATTTTGTAAATGTTAGAGACTTATGCGCCATTTCCTTTATGAATTATGTTTGTTGATAAATGCAGTAGAGTAGTTGTCATTTCTATAAAAATAGCATTATAGAAATATGAAAAGTTTAGCCATTTTAGTCAAACGACTACCAAAGTTGCCAACATTTTATTATAGTGAAGAGTTACATGAGGGATGTCAAACTTGACATGTTTACTGAGGAAAAAAAATCAAGTGAAAAGGTTCATAATTAACTTCATTTTTGCTTTAAAATTTCAAGATGAGCAATTCCATAAATTTTCTTTTAAATTTAATCAATTTCTCAACTTGAATTTTAAATGAAATTTGAATTTCAAATTTTCGAACTCTGATTTAGGTTTAGAATAAAATATTTGATTTATTGGGCCTACTGGTTTAAAAATTAAGGTTAAAAAGTTCTAATTTTGGGTCTGGTAGCACTGAAGTAGTGCTTAGGGCCATATGATGGGCCAAACAAACAAATGGACTTATCGGACTGCAAACGGTCCGATAGGCTTATCGGGTCGGGTTGGATCTTAGTCTACTCGGACTCTATTATTGGGTCGGGCCACATATGGTTTGATTACTGGACCTGTGTCTGTTTACCAACTTAATGCTTAGTACGTCTCGTTATGACAAAATACATATACTATTTTGATAACCATATCTAATTTCGAATCCTAAGTAACTTTCTAATGTTTTAAATTTAATTAATTTCTCAATTTGAATTTTAAATGAAATTTGAATTTCAAATTTTCAAATTCTGACTTAGGTTTAGAATAAAATATCTGATTTATTGGGTCCATTGGCTTAAAAATTAAGGTTAAAAAGTTCTAATTTTGGGTATGGTAGGACTGAAGTAGTCATATGGCCAAACAGACAAATGGACTTATCGGGCTGCGGACGGTCCGATAGGCTAATCGGGCCGGGTTGGATCTTACTCTAATCGGACTCTATTATTGGGTCGGGCCACATGGTTTGATTATTTTATTTGGCCGGGCTGGACCTGTGTCCGTTTACCAACTTAATGCTTAGTATGTGTCATTATGACAAAATACGTATACTATTTTGATACCATATCTAATTTCGAATCCTAAGTAACTTTCTAATGTTTTTTTCTTCTAATTTTGTCTTCCTCATATATGTGAATAATAAGGTTCATAGACTAATATCATAGGTGTCTTGTGCAGCTCTACTATTGGCTATGAAATAAAAAATCTAGTAAATTGTACTCATTACATTATTATGCTAGCCCCAAAGTCACCAGTTTGGTAATTGATTGACTAGAATTGACTAGAAGGGACTGTAGGTTCCTCATGATTCCTTTTTTCTCTTGAAGTGGGAGAAATTTTTCAGTCTCTTCTTCAATGCAGACAAGATCTTCAAAGTGAAAGGGGCAGAGGAGACAACTGATTGCGTTCTTAGTATGATGTAGAAAAGAAAGGGTCCGATTAGGTCTTGGTGGAAATTAGAACAAGGTAAAGAGGAGGCAAGAAGGTTATTTCGGGACAACACTAGACTTATGGTTGGAAAATGGTTTTGGAAAGATCTTTGGTTAGAAGGGAGACCTTTAAAAGAAGTTTTCTCAAGTTTGTACAAGATTTCAAAGAATAAGAGAGCACTAGTATGGGAGAGCTACAAAATTGAAGGACAATTTATATCCTAGCATTTGGATAAGAAGACAACAGAGAGATCACTTAGGTCAAATAGGGGAATTTCCCGTCCCACCAATGGAGGAAGATGAATTGGTTTGGACTGGGGACTCTTCGGCAAGCTATGGTAGATCTGGTCTTATATTGGCAATCCAACAAGGTACCAAAAACCAATTGTGCCTGGAAAGGCTCTGCCCTACCTAGAGTCCAAATCTTTGTTTGATGTGTTCTTAAATGTAGAATTTTAATGAGATCGGAATTCAAAAGGAGAGGCTTATTCTACTAGGAGGAGGATAGAGAAGGAAGAAGTCAATCACCTGTTTTTAAGTTGCCTATTAGCTTGTCGTCTTTGGTCACACTATGCAAATCTTTTTAAGGTGTCCTGGATTTTTTATCGAACTTGTGTTTGGTCATTAGAATCGTGGTTTATTTTAAAGTATACTTCTAGGTTGTGAAACTTGCATGGAATACTCTCCCAGCAACCATCTTATGGACCATTTGGAAAGAAAGAAATTCAAAAGTCTATGAAGGTAAAACAACATATATCAACTATCTTATCCAATTAGTTAATTAGAGGCCTTAGATTTACGGACCTCATGTCATCTTGGGATGAATGTATGAATGATTTTAGAAGGAAGAAGAAACCTAAAAATGGATGGAGTCCTCCAGAACAGAATGTTTTGAAGTTCAATATAGACGGGGTGCTAAGAAATTATAATGGAACCACATCTATTGTTTTCAACGAGTTGGTTGGAACCAAAGATTCTAATGAGGTGGAAATTTTTACTATTAGGAGACCTTTGCACATGTGGAAGTTATGGTCAAAGATAACTTATTATTGAATGGGATTTGACAAATGCAATTGAGTGGGCAAAGGGTCAGAAGACCGCCTTGGAAATTGATCACTGAGGTTAGGGAGATTAGGTTGTTAGCTTTGGGGATGGATGGTATCCTTTTCAAGATCGGTCCTACAACGAATGGAGTGGTAGACAATTTTGCCAAGCTTAGAGTTACATCCTCTTCTTCTAGAGTTTTCCTACTTTATGTTTAGAGGAGTTTTTCTTTTGTACTCTTTGTATTTTCTATTTTATTTTCCCTCTTTTTGTTGCGGTCTAATCCTGTTAGACCTTTTTCTCATGTTTTTATACTTTCTTTAATATATTTCTCTTTGTTATTGCTTAGAAAAAAAAATAATGAGCACATTCCAAGTGTGACCGTCCTTGAAATGGATCACTGTGGTTAAGGAGATCAAGTTGTTAGCTTTGGGGATGGATGTATTCTTTATCAAGATTGGCCGAACAACAAATGGAGTGGTATATTATTTTCCAAAGCTTAGAGTCACGAACCTTTTTCCTGAAATTTTCCTACTTTCTTCTTAGAGGAGTTTTTCATTTGTACTCCTTGTATTTTTTGTTTTTTTGTCTTTTTTTTTTTCCAGCCTAATCCTGTTTGACCTTTTTCTCATGTTTTTGTACTTCTCTTTCTTTAATATATTTCTTTTTGTTACTACTAAAAAAAACGTACTGTTTTGATAACTAGACCTAATTTTGAATATTAAGAACATTTTATTTTTTCTAATTTCTATCTTTTTTTTTCATATTATATGCGAATAATAATTTGGCATAGCCTCTGATCCAATTTAATCTGCTGGTTTCCCAGACAAGTTGGAGTTCCATGTTTTGGACTATGAATTTTTAAGTGGTAGTATGAAGGAAACTTTCTAAAGAAATGCCCTAAAAACATTGGTGATAGAGTGTTGAAATGTTCTTACCATCCAAAATTTTAGTTAAAATGGACAACTAAATAGATGAGAACAGGTGATGTCCCTCTTATCTTGATATCTGTATCTATATATTGCTCTTTCTTTTTTCATGAATGCCATGCATCATTTCTGAACATTGGATCCATGCAAATGTTTTAATATATATATTCTTTGTTGATGTTTGACCACTTGCAGATGGAGGGAGGGAAATTACCATGTTGGAACCACAGATTGAGGCAAAGAAGGAACCAATCTTCACTTGTGCCATTTGCCTAGGCCCTTTAATGGAGGAGACATCAACACTATGCGGCCACATTTTCTGTAAAGAATGCATTAGTACCGAGCCACCTACATAAACAATCGAACAATTAACAACAAACACAGGGTCTACCTTTCTACTACCTGTTAAGAGAATTTATTCGAGGCAATTAGAGTATGTTAAGAGATGTTATTCCAAACAACAGTGTTTTTCTATATACTCTTTGGAGGAGGAGACATCAACGTTATGCGACTACATTTTCTATAAAGAATGCATTAGTAAAGAGCAAATGTCCCACCTACAGACACAATCTAACAATTAACAGCATACACAAGGTCTACCTTCCTACTACCTGTTAAGAGAAGTTATTCCAGACAATCAGTATGTTAAAAGAAATTATTTTAGACAATCAGTATGTTAGAGAAGTTATTCCAGTCAGTCAGTATGTTAAAGAGAAGTTATTCAAGACAACTGTGTTATTTTTCTATGTATATGTATGCAGCAGTTGCCGGTGGTGATTTTTATTTGTCCTGCCTTTCAACCACCTGACAAGTGGAGCAATTTTTTGACGTTTTCTATGTTTGTGTATTAGATTTGAACTGGGTGTTCCTCAACGCCTATTACTGAGTAGTCCAATCATTATTTGATCCATTTGTTAAGTTGTTCTAGTGAATTAAAGAAATGAAATTATCTTTATCTTTAGCTGCTCGTCGTTCTTGAAATTGCAATTAAGTGTGGATTTTGAACTTTCAAGCGAAAAAGAATGTAGCCGTTTCTGTCTCTTCATCGTTTGTTCTTGCGTTTGTATCAGATGGTGATGCTTGGTGAATTTTTTTGGATAAATCCTACAAAATAAGCAGTCAAGCAGCCGCTTGAGGATGAGCTTTTAGATGTTAAATTTTTTGGTAGACTCTCTATGAATTTGCACAATGCAGAGGCGGGAATATTTTGCGTGGGCGTGCACATTAGGGTTGTAACTCAGGCGGGCTAGGCTGAATTTTGGGCCTGGATTGCAATTGGATGGGGTTTTTTATTCTTTCTTTTCTACTTTTGGACTTGAACACCCAAAAGCTTCTTTGAATATTGAATGGAGGCCATTTCCTTCAATTTGCATTAACTTTTCTTTTTCTTCTTGTTATTGTTTAAATCTGTTTAGTGGTTGAGGACCTTCATTAAAGTAGGCCTTGCTTATTTTGGCAATTAGTATTTAAAAGCCCCACGTCTCTCATAGCTGTGCTTATTCTTGTTATTGTTTAAATCTGTTTAGTGGTTGAGGACCTTCATTAAAGTAGGCCTTGCTTATTTTGGCAATTAGTATTTAAAAGCCCCACGTCTCTCATAGCTGTGCTTATTCTTGGAGCTTCACCCACCCCACTCCCCCCCCCCCCCCCCCCCCCCGAGATGTTTCTTGCCAACAAATAAGGTAATTAAAGGGGGTATATTTTTATATGCAACTTCCTTAATTACAAGCCTAATTAAAAGCAATGTCACAAATACCGTTCTCGGGATATTAACGGCAATTAATAATAACAGGATATTTTCAAATTCTCGGATTTTTATCGAGAATTTAACGGGAAAATCTCTCGAAAAATATAAATATATAAAAAATAAAAATAATAAATAAATAATTCTCATCTAACATTTCTTGAGAATAAAAATATATATAATTCTACATGATTTCATTACTAAATACCATCTCAAAATCATCTAAAATAAAAATAACATTAAAAGACACAATCATCCATAAAAAAGTATAAAAAATTAATTAATCATCAAAATTAAATAGTATCATTAAGGTCAACAAGTATAAAAAATAACATCAAATGTTTTTATTAAATGAGGTAATATTAATAAGTCTTTCTTTATTTTACATATTCTTATATAAATTTTTGTTTTTAAATATTGACATAAATTAGGACCAAAAAATTCAAATTTATACTATCTATTTTTTTTATTTTTAATTATTATTTAAATATATATTTTTTCTAATATTTAAATCATAATTTATAAAATTGGATCAAATCATTTCACTTATCAAATAAAAATTTCAAATCTTTCTATTTTAGTTAATTTTTTCTTTTTATTTCTTTAATATTAATATAAATGTAACATATTAAATATTTATCAAATTAATTACCAATATAAAATTATAATAATTTTATTCATAAAAATAGCATGGCCTACAACAATAGAAAAATTCAACACATCAAGAAGTCAATCTTAACGCTGGTATTTATGTAGGTATTTAAAAGGTTGCAAACTTGCAATTAGTCCACTACTATCGAGTATCCACTTATGTGAGAGGCGTATAGTGCATATGTGACTTTTGGAATTTCAAGTTTTCTCCGTGAATACGATGGCTTTTGGAATTTCGAATGGCGGCTTTTTGTTTAACGGTAAATTGGTTTTCCCGTAAAAAAGCGTTAAAAATGAGTAAAATGTGTTTCTCGCGTTAAAAACGCGTTATTTACGGTAATTTCACGATAAAAACGGCTTCCGCGATAAATAGACGTTCTTCTTATCACGTGAACGATATTTTCCCCAAAAAAAGTGGTAAAATCCAATTTACTGCCTATATTTGTTACTTGGATTAAAAGATTCCTGCCTTTGATCTAAAGTAAGTGGGGAGAGATTAGCAACGACTCTAACGTTGGGATGATATTTCCTGCCTTTGATCTAAAGTAAGTGGGGAGAGCTTAGACATGTACTACCTGGTATGCGCTCTTTCTTGATCTTAGTTAGGAGTGGAAGTCGGGGGGTTTAACTTTGGTTAGATTTTACTGCATAAGATATTGGGCGAGTTGGCATTCATATTTAGATTTAACCTTGTCGTTATGCATTATTACCCATGACTTATATTGTAAAAATGAACAATTATCAAAATTTTCAGATGTTCTTATCCTCCCAAGATCTATGTCTTATTTAAAATTGGGTTGGTGTAACCCTTCAAGTGCCCAATACACGCAAAGTATATATAACTAATTGACAACATCAAAAGAATGATTAGATGAGGTTAACCTCGTTGTAACTATATATTACAGTTGATTAAAATTTACATTTAGAGTAAATTTTTCATCAAAGAAAATTATTGGATCTCAACTTCTCATTTTGATGGACAATGGACTATAAAATCCGACTACTTGAAAAGCTCAGTTCTTATTGAATTGAGGTGTGCTCTTTGATCTCTTAATCCACTATATATCACGGCGTATCTAAATCCAACATTGAATGGTTCTCATGGATAGTTGATATTGAGATCCCTTAACAATAGATGAAGATATTAAAATTAAGGATCTTTTTTATCAAAAGTGGGTCCCACGAGTAAAACTAACTAAACTTAATGCAAGTTACCATCTCTTCAACTTCATTTAATTATTATAAATAAATGTAGATATTGTATTCTAACCAAAATTTATAGACTAATTTCAACCATTGATCTGAAATGAATCAATCTTGATTGTTAATTGTAAAAGCGCAGCAATACTTATCTGGGTTTGCTTATGGAAACGGTAATTTCACTTCCCTGACTCACTCTTATGACACTAAACCAATGGCGTGGCTAAAATTTTTATGCTACATGTCGTCAAATTGCATGGCATACCAATTTTTATTAATAAGTTTTGGTGTGAATTTTTGTAGTTGTAGGGCACTCATTAGTAGAAGAATACATCCTACCATTCGTAGATGGATGTTCTCAAATCCATGTCTTTTGACTTATTTACAATGCGTCATAGGTCTAACCTCTTGGGCTAATTGGTTTCTTTAGTCTAAAATATACATATTGGTATTATGCTCCACAACAAAAAAAAATTGACCCCATTCAAAGACATAAATGGCCACCCTCCTCTAGTTCTCCAGTACTATTAGACCAGGAAAAATTGACTTGACCTAATTAGCCAACACAATTTATTTTGATAAATGATTTAAACTATTCTATTCTGTTTAATAGACGACCCAATCGTAACAAAACACGTTTTATAAATGGGTAGACCTGACCCTAACCTGACAATAAATGGGTAGACCCAACTAACCCAATTATTACCAAGCACATGTAACCATACAAGGTCTATACTCATTTAAGGAGTAGTCTTGGTAAGTATCTCAAAAGAAAAATCTCTTTTACTACCTAGTCAACATCACACAAAAATAGCCGAACCCGAAGAGACCCAAAACGAGCAAGACCCAACCCGATCCATCGCCAAGTCTAAGTGCTATGAATATGGAACAACTTCAGTACCTGGTGTCGAGCGGTAGCTCAAGGATCGTGATATAGTAGTATGAGAACTTCGCCAAAATTTTGTTTGGCATTCTTGCTCATGAGAGGTGGGCCCCGAACCAATAAAAGAAAAGAAAAAAAAAGAAGGGAAACTAAAATCGAA
This sequence comes from Chimonanthus salicifolius, assembly GCA_013350335.1. Lineage (NCBI taxonomy): Eukaryota > Viridiplantae > Streptophyta > Magnoliopsida > Laurales > Calycanthaceae > Chimonanthus > Chimonanthus salicifolius. The sequence goes on along the minus strand of CM023541.1, from coordinate 26,076,966 downwards.
AAAAAAAAGAGAAGAATCTGTAGAAACACATCAAATTTGTTTTGGGCGTGTTTTGGTAGCCATTGTTTTTCATAGAGAGAAAGAAAGGAGGAAGACTAAGAAACGAGGAAAAAGTGAGATCTAGCCTTCGTCTTTACTCCGTTTTTGCTCAAATTTTGAGGGTTTGCTCCTGATATCTTGGAGAACACATCTACCAATTCGAGTTGTGGATTCAACATCTCTACAACCTGTCTCTCATATGCCTTCTCTTGTGAGATCTCTTCATATTTTATTTTCATTGTCTTTGGAATCTACCTTTAGATGAAGAATATTGTTGATATTTGTGAGCCTCTAAATTGGCTAGAGAGAAACTTTGTAATCCCATTATTTTTATAGTGGAAGATTGATTCGGAGCTTGTCCCGTGAATGTAGGCACACTGTCAAACCATAGATGTTAGTGTCTAGGCTTGCCAAGTCACCTGTTTGTCAATTCCATGACTAAGGTGAAGCCTTGCCTTGGAGGAATTAATCAATAAAGCAAAACTCATGGTGTGATGAAGATTAAATCAAGAGCCTCCAAGATGGAAAATCAAGTTGAAGATTCATCATCACCAAGTGTATGTCAATCACACAAAGGTCAATTGACCATAAATGACTTTAGGTGGAACACAACACCTTAGGATGCCCTTGCCTAGGCTTAGAAATAATATATGGATAATCTAAATAAAGCCTAGTGGTTGTTTGACAAACCAACAAAACTACATGGAGTCGAACATGGAAATATGAATATGATGAACTGTCAGGACGATACATCGTGTCGGCAACCTATCGCCATTGACAGTTGACGATCAATCGTGGTTCAGTGATGCATCGTCCTAAAAATCCAAGGTTCTGGTTGGAATGGTCTGTCAAACATAAGTCGTCTCAAGATACGACCAATCGTTGAGACAAGGCCGACCCATCAGTCATCCAATCAATCGCCTGAAGCCTGGGTTGAACACACACTGTAAAATACAGTCAGGCTCAGGACAATACATTCGTCTAGCGGCGACCCATCGTGAGGAACTATCACGATCAATTGGGCACACGACCCATCGACAGAGACAGGGTCGAGACATCGGGCGCAGGACTCATAGCCCTAGGTTGGTGAGGTTTGTCTTGACAACACACTGTCAAAACATGATAGCCTCAAGCCGATACAATCGGCAACCCACGATCAATTGTCCAGGGGTGTTCACGATCAATCGTCCGTGACCATTTTCTATCCATTGGAAAACAATTAATGTGCAATGGTCACATTACAATGACTATATTTGTACACACGATCAATCGTCGTTGTACAATCAATCGTCGTTGCACGATCAATCGCCCGTTGTAACTTCGGGATTTTCTTGTTTGCTAATTTGAACTCCAAACCTTGTTGGGTTTTGGTGGGACACTCTTGATAGGAAAATCGAAAGGCATTTCCAGAGATCCCACTCCTCTCTAAGCACTTGTAATACCCTGCCCTAGAGGGGTCTATAATGTGGAGCGTGTCTATGGAGAAAAAAGTCCCACAATGATAATTGCATTGGAAATTCCCTGGTATATAAGTGTTAACCTTCCTCCTTCTAGCACAAGGCCTTTTGGGAGAAACAGTGGGTTGGCTCGCCAAACTAAAGCTGTGTGGGCCTGTGTGCGTGGGCCCTAAGTGGACAATATTGTGTTAGCGGGACGGGTCGTTACAAATGGTATCAGAGAATGATTCAACTCTCTGCCTGAGGGTGTGGGATTTTTTCTTGTGTGCAGAACTAGGGACGGCTTTGGCTTTAAGGGGGGTAGATTGTAATACCTTGCCCTTGAGGGGTCTATAATGTGGAGCGTGTTTATGGATAAAAAAGTCCAACATTGATAGTTGCATTGGAAATTCCCTGGTATATAAGTGGTAGCCTTCCTCCTTCTAGCACAAGGCCTTTTGGGAGCAATAATGAGTTGGCTCGCTAAACCAAAGTCGTACTGGCTTGTGTGTGTGGGCCCAAAGCGGACAATATTATGCTAGCGGGATGGGTCATTATAGCACTTTACTAGGTGAATATTTTAGAATCCGATCTTCTTTATTGTGATTAAGAGAGGAATAGAGAAAACCATCTAGGATAGAACTTGCAAACCTTAAATCCTAGAACCTCCTCCCAAGGATTGTGATTGCGCATACATAAGGCACATATTCGTCATCAATGACATCACATTGGGAAGGAGACTTCACGAAGCATATTATCTACAAGTGAGCTTACACAAGGCAAGTGCTTCTTAGTATTTGAATTTAATTTTATAATCATCATTGTACAGTGGACTAAAGCAAGATACTTGGACCACTATAAAAAATAGAGAGATAAGGACGTAGACCGGAGTTTGGTCGAACCTTTCAAAACACTAGACAATTGGGTGAATTGTCTTATTCTATTCGTGATGGCATATTCCCCACATGGTGTATTTGGGATAACCCAAGGTTGGGTGAGTCCAACAGTGGATGTAGGTTTGTCTAAACCGAACCACTATACATCTTGTGTTGTGGGTGTTTGGTCTTTATCTGTGTGATTGCTTTTTTAAATTTGCACTCTCTTTTATCACACATTTGATTAATCTAATTTAATCCTCAACAAATGTTATTGATTAATCGAGAAATTTTTAAAGATCACTGAATTTGGTGATTGCCCTATTTATCCCCCCTCTAAGGTCAATCTTGACTCTTGTTCTAGAACACTGAGAACTTTCAATTAGTATCAGAGCCTCGTGCTCATTATTTGGATCTAACCATCCGAGGAGATCTTTTTGCTAAGAACAATGTCCAAATCTCCTTTTTGGCCTTTTCAAACTTGGTTTCTTGGAAATAAAAAATGGAGAACATCTTGGTTCGCTTGACAAAAATGTTAAAGAATCAATGGTCAAGATTACAAAGTCCATGGAATCTCTAGTGAAATTGAGAATGATGATTGGACATCTATTCAAGATGAGTTCATTGAAAAGTTTTGCACATCTTTGGATAGTTCAATGAAAGCCTCCACCTCTCAAAATTAAATGGAGAATCAAGAGAGAGGTGAAAATTTCAAATGTTTCATAGCCTCCATTGGTGATGATCAAGAGAGATCCTCTAGTGAAGAGGATCTTGATGAGGATGATGATGACCTCCAAGAATCCTTTAATGCCTTGTACTTAGAGAGTATGAGATTGGCTAAGGACCTTGATAAGGTGAAATTTGAGAATGCCAAACTCTCTAACCAACTTCAAAGCATAAATATGGAAAATGATTCTCTTTATTCAAATTTGAAAAATGCGAATGTTGAAATTGTGAATTTGAGAGAAAATCAAAAGTTGCTTCAAGAAAGATTAAAGGTATATGAGAATGATTTCTTGAAACTAAATGAAGTTGGAAAATGTCTTACAGATGAAAATAAAAAATTGAGCTTGAATTTGGAAAATCTTAAGAAATCTCAAGACATGATTACCCAAAATGAGCAAAAATGGGAAAAACCTTATTTGAGTAAACCTCTTTGTGATTGTCATGGTCTTGGTCATTCTCAATCTAACCCAAAGAGACCCATGAACCAATCCATATTAGGTAAAAGCCACACCACACAAACTTCAAATATATTATGTTTTTATTGTGGATTAACAGGGTATTTCGAGTGTGAGTGCAAGACAAGGAAAATGCATGTTAAATCAAATGGTGGCTAATGGTCTTTCTCCAAGAGCAAAGAAGAGAAAGATTGAGGTGATTGGAAATTCACATCTTGCAAAGAAGAATAAGGTAAAATATTTTGAATATGTGAATGTTCCTAAGAAATACAAAGCACCTCACTTCAAGCATCACCCCTACATTGGCACATCTATTAGGGATAAGTTAAGACCTCCTTATAATAAGAATTTGAACAGCAAGAGGAGGATCTTGTCTGAATCTTTTGAATTTGGGCCAAATGCCCTTGATGATAGAATCAAAATGCCCAATGTTCAAAAATTTGAGAAAAAAAGTCCAGATAAAAAATACATATGGATCCCTAAGGGATACTGTGATACCCTGCAAGTGAAGCCTGAGCGTCCCCAACACATCAGCAGTGGCGACGTGTCGGTACGATGGGGGGGCATTTTAAGAGTCCCACATCAGAAGTGAGGGAAAATTGGAGGGATTTATAAGTGGCCACACCTTGGACTCAGTAAGACGCGTTTTGTCCTATTAGTTGGACCAAACCCAATCCAAAACTGTAATACCTGACCTAAATTAGTGTTTAATTATGTGAATTTAGCTGCTAATTATGATTAGTGACCTGTTAATCTAAAAGATTAACAAGTGGGTTTGTTTAGAGTCAAAGTTTGACTCAATCCGAGTTTGGAAGCCGGTTGATCTGACTCACTTAAGTGTAGTGGCAAGGTTGTAATTTTTCGAACTTTCTCCAGCTGAGATCATTAAAACTGTCTGTATTTGAAAAATCAATTATTTCAAGTATTTAAATTCTCAATTTTTACTCACTAATTCGATTGCAAATTTTGAATTTAAAGAATTTTACCGTTTGTCATTCTGAGTTTCAAAAGTGTAGATTTTAATTTATTAAGAAAGTCTATATTTTATAAAATGTCACTTTTAAATATTTGAGTGTCAAAACATCTCTAAATTTTTGGATGATAAAATATTGACCCAACTGCAAAGTCCAAAGTTTTACAAAGTATTATTTAAATTTTGACAATTTACATTTATGTGATTTTTAATCAAATAATATTTAAGTTTTGAAATTTAAATAGTTTTGTATAAATCATTAAATTTTAAATGGATTTCTTTCTCTAGATTTCTCTAGTAATCATAATTTTAAAATATTTAAATTATTTGGTAAAATGATTTACTTTAGTGAGAACTTAAAAATACTCAAAATTCAAGTGATTTATTTAAACTATAGAAGCTATATGGTTTTAATTTATTATTAAGTGGATAAATATGGGATTTTAGATATTTTTTTAAAATAAAAATTAAGTGATTATTCATCCACCTACAGCCTCATAGCCGTAGGTGGTGTGGACGGCTTCCCACCACAAAATGCCTGCGTGCGTTTATTATAAAGAAGAGAAGAAGTGGAGATGGGAAATATATATATATATATATATATATAATTTTTTTTTTTTTTTCAAAACTTACCTTCCTCTTTCTTTCCATCGGTCTTCCTCCTCCTTTTCCCATTTCATCATCTTTTCCTCTTTGGCTTCTTCCTGCTTCATCTGTCCCTTTCTTCCCTTTGTTTCCTCTTCTTCTTCTCCCCTCCAACATTTCAAGTAACAACAACTCTTGTATTTTTCCCGCGCCGGCTCAGAGTTTCCAAACTACCAAAGTATCAAAATTCATCTATTTCAAATTTTAGAAGCTCTGGGATTATTATTTTGTGGAAATGGGTTAGTTTTTATCTTCAAAAATCATGCCAAAGATTTTAGGAAAAATGACCATTTTCTTTTAACTCTTGAGTAAGACCTTTAGAAGTGATTTTTATAGTGCCAAAACTTTGATTTTGCTTTTCTAAGCTAAAAGAGGGGAAAGATTACCCTCCAGCTAATTCTTGTGTGTTTACTTTCTGCAATGGGTGTTTACTTTACTGTTCTCTCTAGGCCTATCACAGTACATCTCCATGGTCTTATCTAAAAGACAATACGAGAGTGGCTTGAGCATTTTACGTTTAGTACTGTAACATCTGGGCACAGTCTCAATACTTTCCAGGGCCTGGAAAAATATGAAATTGGACACTGAGTACTTTATATTTTTTCTTTATTGTGTGTTTGGATGACTAATAGCTGTCTACGCTGACATAAATAAATGAAGTAGTAAGAGTTAGGAGACTCACTGACATCACCTTGATTTCAGTCGGAAAATTTATACAGGGGTTCTTTTGGAGTATTTTGAGTGTTCTTGAATTTGAAATGAGAATTTTAAGTGTCTTTAAGTTTTAAACAAATATTTATGAGATTTTAATATTTTTACAGATCTGTGGTGAAAAACACAAGCTAGAGAATGTGAGGAGATTCAACTATGGCTTATTTGCACGTGTATAGTTGTATTGGGTGTCAAAATAATCAAGTGTATAGGTTGTGTAAGCCATAAAAACTGAGAGGACTTGAACTCTCGACTCAGACTGTTCTCTGTTGTCCGAGGTCTCGGTAGACTGAAATCATGTAAAGTTATAAAGTCGTGTAGGAAACTCTCTGTTACCTGAGGTCTCGTAAAATGAAGTCTCGGAGAGGAGTTCGAGATCCCGGTAGACTAAAACTTGGAAAAATTTACAGAGTTGTATTTTGAAACCCTCTGTTGTCCAAGATCTCGAATCAAGATTCGAGGTCTCGATAACCTGAAATTGTGTTCTCCTAGGTTGATTATCCTAAAGTTTTACCAAGGGATGGTAAGTGAATCTTCCCTGTGTAACTCTGGTGAAAAAGTGAGATATATGGACTTACTAAAGTCCACATGGACAATAGTGTGAAATGACTAATGATGTTGTGATTTGTATAATAAACATGAACATGTAAATCATATTATGATATGTGCATGCGATTCATACATGGGTAATTTATATTTGCATATGGGTTTTGTTATACTAACCAATTATGCGGGTGATGCGAATATGGAAGTTCAGTGTCGTTGAACCAGAACTACTAGCCAGTGAATGGTAAGTATACTCCAGTATGAAACCCTGTGGAAGGGTACATGGACTAAAGTGTAAGTAAATCATGTTTATGGTTAAATCCCCAACGTTTAGGGTATGATTTGAGTTTTCAATAAATGCCTTCTCGTGCATTGACAGGGGTATTGTCATGGACTGTTGGGTCGCATTCATATGCATAGGCTATATGCCGTCATTAAAATGCATTCATATATAGGTCATAAGGTCGAATAGTAGGGTCGTTATGCTCTTGCAAGTAGCTACAACTTGACCGTTTGAACTTGATGCTACTGGGGTTGAGTGGGATACCTCAGTGTGTAAGGTTACAAAAAACCTTGACACATGTATATATGTATATATATTTATATATGCATGCATGGAAGGAAGGTATATTGCATGTGAAGAAAACATAATGCACGTGTGAGTTTACATATGCATGTGTGAGTTATATATGCTTGCGTTATTATATATAGGTGTGTATGGAAAGAAAAGAACAAATGCAACATGTGCTGTTAATTGTTTATCTGCATTGTAAATTTTATTTTCTATCACATGAAATACCTATGATTATTATGTTCTCTTCACTGGGCTGGAAGCTGACGTGTACCTCATTGCAAGGCGTGATCTGGAAGCAGTGGAGGACCCCTCTGCGATGACCTAAACGTTGGAATCTCTAGATTCCAAAAAAGTTATTTTGGATTAGAATTTATTAGTTGCTTACTATGTAACTATTGTTTGGTTTGCCACCTGTGGCATTTAAACTTATGTGTACGTGTATAATTATGGTATGTAGTGGTATATAAACACAAGTTGTGTTTATATTATACTTGAAATAATCCCATGTGATAGTTTAGATTTCTCGAATAGGTGTGGCTTCTTCATGGGCTTAGGCGAACTCGAGGCCCATCGACTTGTGGAGTTTTGGATTTGTTTAAAAAAAAAAGTAGTTGCGTTTCGGGCCCACATCTCTGGTTGGGGCATGACAAAAACCGTGCGGGCTTGCGTGTGTGGGCCTAGAGCGGACAATTTCTTGTTGAGTCAAGCCCTAAGCCCTGGTTATGGGTCAGGTCGTTACAAATTTGGTATTAGATCCAAGTTCAACACTCAGACTGTGTGGGATTTTCCACTAGTGGTTGCGAGTCGAGAGGAGGACGGCTTGAGTCTTTAGGAGGGTGGATTATGATACCTTGCCCGTGAAACCTGAGCGTCCCCGAATCATCGGCAGTGGCGATGTGTCGGCATGATTGGTGGGGTGGGGGGGGGGGGGGGGGGGGGGCATTGTTAGAGTCCCACATCGGAAGTGAGGGAAAGTTGGGTGGCCACACCTTGGAACTCAGTAAGAAGCGTTTTGTGCCTACCAGTTGGGCCAGGCCCAATCCAAAACCATACGGGCTCGTGTGTGTGGGCCTAGAACAGACAATTTCTTGCTTAGTCAAGCCCTGGTTATGGGTCGGGTCGTTATAGATACGACCTTGTTCATGCCGTACATTAGTCTAAGAATTGAGCATCATTGGAGTATCTCTAGACCAAATGTAGTTGAACTCAATCTTTGTACATGTGAGTTCAATCAACTCTTGTTGAGGCATGGCACATTGACTCAAGCAAGCCTTGACTGTTTTCTTCCTAGCTATAGTATATGTCATGCTTGATGAGTCATACATGTGTGGACATTAGATTCAAAGTCCTACAAATGGTAGCTCAGATGTGTTATGTTTTCAATATGGTTAACACATTTGAAATATGTTTGGAATTTCAGTGTATACCTTGCCTTCATTCCATGTTCTTGTTTGATTATTGGATTGATCATGTGCAAGATACTTGTGTGGCATACATACTTATATTGGGAGAATCATGTTTACCACATGCATGCCACATGGATTTGAAAATCAAGAGGGTGATTTTAAATTAAAAAGGATTAAAAAAAATCTGTGTTGTCATGGCGACCAATCGCCTGCTGATGATGGATCGGCTCTACTACCGATTGTCTTGGTGATGTATCGCCTGTGCACAGAAGATTTTGGTTAAAATACCCCTCTTCTGATTTGTACTGCATTCAATGTTCTTATATTGGTGTATTTTATTGTGGAATGTATGTTTACATGGTGGCTTGCACTTACATGCTTTAATTTTTGGAATATATCATGTTTCATCTCATTCATTGTTCTCAATTAGGTGTATAATTTTGGAATGAGTGATGTTGTGTATTGCCTCATGTTGAGCACTAAAATATTACATTTTTACCCCTGATTATTGGACAAGTCAACCCTGATTTTGTATATATCACATGCGTTTAATGTCATTTTCTAGTTTTGTAGATAAAAATGGAAAGTTCTGGAAAACTACCTCCTATCAGTGGATAGTTGCAAGTTCAGAGCTTAAATTGGAAGACCTGGATTTTTTATGATTAATTTCACTCCACTTTGAGGGCTTTCATGTAAATTTGTTAGTCTAGATCTAGTCATGAGAGTCTAGATTAAATCAATATCTTAGATTTTAAAGTGGTGAAGTTAATTATTAAATTCTGGAAGAGAGAACATACAATTCAAAAGGCAAAGGCTAAAATTCAAGATCAATGAGCAAGAGATCCACTTCAATTGGGCCAAGCTAAGCTCCACAAACCATCATTGAGCCAGGCCACAAGCAGTCCATGCGCATATCACAATTGGGCCAAGCCAATGTGCACTTCAAAGTCCAAAGGCCCAAGTCCTCAAACTCAAGTCCAAGGTCCACTAGAGGCCCATGTGCTCATTTATAGATCCAAAACCCAAGTAACCGAGTCACACGCCCAAGCCTTGTCCATTTCCTTGTCAATCCACACCATCCAATCTCCATCTTAAATCCTAACCATTAATCTCATGCATTAAAATTAGGTCAAACTTAGAGCCACCTATCCAATCCAACCCATACATTCATTACATTAGATCTAGTCCATCCAACCCATCCATCACCTAGATTAACATTAGGATCATAACCATCCATGCATCATCTCATCATCCATCCATTTAGATCAAACATCACTCATTAAAGCCATTAGATTTAGGAAATTTTATCATTGCATTAATTCATAAACCCTAGATCTAGTGCATATCATCCCAAACCCTAGAATATAGGACACCATGCACGTATCCCATTTCATCAAACGAAAATCTCAAAGTCCACAAGCTTCCATGCGCATGCAATCCCTAAGTTTCCTCTCCAATCCATCCACCTCATGTACACCTCACCTTGATCCTATCTTCTCTCCCAATCCAATCCAATCACAATCCCACTCGATTTTCTCACGAAAATCCCTTGTACTTAGACCAAAACCCCTCTAAATACAGTCCTATAATCCCTAAACACCTCATCATCCCAATCTCCCCAATCATACACGACTTTCCCCTATCATGTACACCTAATTTGAAAATCCCATGTAGTCAACCCTCCATGTCATCTACTTCATCTCATCCATTCATTCACTCCAACTTTAGATCTCAACCATTCATGCATTGCATTCAAAACCCTAACACGCAAAATTTGACCATGACCTATATTTTCTTCTAAATCCAAAATTTCTCTCATCCATTGCTTAACCACCAAACCAACCTAAGTCCCAAGCAATCCAAATTCGTATATGCCCTATAAACCCTACCTTTGTCACTTCAAATCCCAGCCATTCACCTTTAAATGAGATCATCTTAGCCCTCCATTCATAACTTAAAACAGGTTAAACCTCAACCATCCATTTATCCCTAGAGCCTATAAATAGAGCACTAGGCACAACATGGAATTCGAATTTGACCAGGAGTTCAAGAGGACCATAGGCTGGAGAGAAAAGGACAGAAGGCCCACACGATTTTACAAATGAGAGTTGTAAATTTCGTTTTTGTTTTCTTGTACTTAATTTTATGTATGCCTGTACTTGAATTCTTCCATGAAATAAATACAAGACGTTCCTTTAGAACCCTGAAACATCCAATTTTCAAGTCTCTTCTATGATTGTTTAGAATTGATCTTTAAGTTTGTATTTTTTATTTAATTAATTGGACGTGAAATAGTTAGAATTTAGGTTGTAAGTGTTGAATCTAAGTTACTAAGGCCCAATTGTTAAATTAAAATCAATGAATTCTTAACTTTGAAGATGGACATGAATTGATATTTTGACTTTTACGCGAATTTCAGATTTAGGTTTTGTATCTGTTTATATATTTTTTGGGTGATGAGCGGTTTATTCCAATAACTAACCTTTAAATTATGCATTTATTCATTCAATCATTTACTTTATTTCTCAATTTATTTCCTGTCTTTAGTTACATTAGTCACTTTGTATGCTTGTTGTATAAAAGATGTTCAATTTATGTTTTTTATTTTATTTCTTGCATATTCATGCTTTAATTCTTTAATTCATTGTACCCAAACAATCTCTCTCTTAAAATTCTTTTAACTAAGGCTGGAGATGTGTTATTTAAATTTAAAATATGAGCTTTTAAATGGAGATTAAGATTATCATTATGGTTCACTAATTTAAATGTAAAGGACATAGATTTGATTATTGACAATAAATTGGATTTAATTCAAACATCTTATCTTGTTAATTTTACATGTTAGATAGAAAGTGGATTGATGTTGCAATTGATTTAATTTTCTTGGAAATATACATTTTTAAAAGGGATGCTGATTTAATTTTAGTGCATATATTTTGTGATTTTCCGTTGGGTTCGACCTTGCACTCTTAACGCTATACTATATATGGTTCGTGCGCTTGCGAAATTATAAATGTAAAATTTGCATATCAACAAGTTTTTGGCGCCATTGCCTGGAAGAATCATAAAATTAAATTGTGTTCCTTTAAAATTGTATATGTTTAGGAAAAATTGTTATTTTTAGAAAATTCTATTTTTGGCAACTCTTTAAAATTGGAAACTTTTTATTTTTGGAAAATTGTAATTTTGGAAAGTTATCTTAAATAAGAAAGTCTTGAAAATCTCAATATTTTGGAATCCTTTTATTTTTGGAAAGTTTTCTATTTTTAGAAAAATCTATTTTTGGAAACCATCCGATTTTAGAAAAATTTCCAAACTTAGGAATTTTCTTAATTTAGAAATTATAGCTAACTTGTGAAAGTTTCAAAACAAGGTGTCTAATCAAATCTTGGAAATCATGGAATAAAAATTTGATTTGGTGAACTTGCTTTTAATTCTTATAATCTTGTCTCATTTAAAATTTTTGTTTGAAGTTGTAAGTAGTGCATCTCCTTCATTAGGTTGTAGTTTAGGAAAAATCATTTAGTTTAGATTCATGCATTCTTTGATTTAGACTCTACAACAAGGCTTGTATGTATTGTTTTGTAAGTTTTTAAATTCGCACTTAAAAATAGCTGGAAATATGCATATTAGACTAAGGTGAGTGCCTAATCGCCTTATTTTAATTTTTATTTTTATCATGCATTCATATAGAATTTTTTTAGGGTGTTCTTCAATTCACTTGCATATTCAAATTGCTCATGCATTTAGGGTGCTAGATTCATGCATTAGTTAGATTTGTTTGGTAATTATTTTGCATATTTGCTTGATGTTTGCATTGGTAAAGTAGGATTGCATTCACAATATCTAGAAAAACAAGATTGTAAAATGGTTCATGCATCTCTTAATAAAATCAATTAAGGAACCATTAGGCTAGATTTTAGGGTTTCATTCTCATTAGGAACCTTTTTAATTCAAATCAATTTTTGAAACCAAAGAATAGTTTATCTTCAAGAATTGTGTCTAAGGCTAGTTCTGTCACCAAGGCATGAGGTCAAGTATGTCTAAGGATAAGCTGGGACGAGAAGCCGTCTGTGCTCTCTCACTTACTTGGCCATCTTGTGGTTAAACTCTCATTGGAGACTTAAATTATTTGCAGAGAAAAGTAGGAGCAAATCTAGAGATAATGTTTAAGGTCCAATTAGCAGCCAACACAATTCAATTACTCTTAAAGAAATTTGAATATAGATTTAGGCATTCTTTCGTGTGAATTTGTTTATAGCGTGAATGATAGTGTATGTGTATGCTTAACTAGTCTCGTGACTCCACCAATCGCTTGGTTAGAGTTACACCTCTTGTCAGTACATTGATTGTTGCATCCGGAGCTCAATCTGGCTTAGTCATAGACATAGACAGTCCACCTACTTCACCACTCTCATCATCTTCATTTTCATCACTACCATCATCACCAATGGCAGAGACAGTTGTGGAGAAAACTCTCTAAGGCTACTTCTTGCTAGTCACAACCAATACTCCATCAGGTATAGTGGTACCTGCAACCAATGTCACCTTTGAACTTTAGCCAGCTCTTCTACATCTTCTACCAGTTTTCCATGGTCTTGATAAAGAGGATCTGTACCTTCATGTCAAATAATTCTTAGAGATCTGCGCCACCATTAAAATTCAAGGGATCACTAATGAATCTATCCGACTTCGATTGTTTCTTTTCTCTCTCAATGAAAAAGTGACATCTTGGTTAAATTATTTACCTGCGAATACCATCACCACTTGGAATCAGTTAGTTAATACATTTTTGAATAAGGTTTTCCCAGTATAAAAGATAAATGCCCTCAAGAACGAAATGATAAATTTTAATCAGAATGAGGGTGAACAATTCTGTGAAGCATGGGAAAGATTCAAAGATATATTAGCAAAATGTCCCCACCATGGTTTTGAAATGTGGAGACTCGTCTAATTTTTCTAAAATGATTAACCACATCAACCCGCCAAATGGTCGAGTCCATGAAAAATGGGGGCTTTTTGAAGATAACTGAGAACAATGGATGGACATTCCTAGAAACATTGGAGAAAAATTCTCAGCGATGAGATTTCTCCAAGATAGAGAATTTACCACAAACCTCAAGGAAAGGGGGTTTGTACGGAGTTAGTAATGACTTTGACATTAAGTTAGCAATCACAAACCTAACGAAAAAAGTTGACTCATTAGCGATGAATCCCTCACTAGGAGCGGATGTTGAATTTTGTGCTATGTGTTCTAGTCCAGGACACACTGCCCAAAATTGTTCTTCCCTAGGATCAAATGCTGAGTATTCAACAGAACAGGCTAATGCACTCAATAATTTTGGAAGACAGCTAGGAACCTTATTTTCTGCCACATACAATCCTAATTGGTGGAATCATCCCAATTTCTCTTGGCGTTAGAATCAATCTCCAATAAATCAAAATCCCCCTCAGTATCAAAATCAGCCATACCAACCATCTCCAAATCAACCATATCCAAATCAGTCACATCATCCATCACCTCAAAAGCAATCATATCATCCATCCCAGCCTAACCAGCCGTATCAATCTAATCCTTCACAACAACATAAACCTTCAATTGAGGATACATTGCAAAATTTCATGCAATCTACCAAGCATGCTATGAACAAGCTTGAAACATAGCTTGGACAATTAGCCACTGCTATTGGTGATAGGGAAAAAAAATAAATTTCCTAGTCAACCTATTCCAAATCCCAAGGGACAATGGGTGGTTTCATCACCTAAATCAGATGATGTCAAATCAATTACTACTTTAAGATCAGGAAAACAGGTAGACAATAAAGTGGAAATGCCTAAGGAATAAATCAATGATCAATCAAAACATCTGGATAACTCATTGAGTTCATCCCCTGTCCAAAATTCATTGGATCTCTCTGCTGAGAAAATATATTCACCTAGGGCTCCATACCCTCATAGGTTGCCTGCAAAACAAAAGATACCCTATGGTAACACACTAGAGGTGTTCAAACATGTCAGTATCAATATCCCTCTATTGGATGCCATCAATCAGGTACCTTCATATGCCAAATTTTTCAAAGACCTATGTACAGTAAAACGAAAATCTAATGTCCCTACAACAACATTTCTAGTAGAGAATGCTAGTGCACTCCTCCAACAACCATTTTCAATCAAACATAAGGATCTTGGATGCCCAACCATTGCATGCACCATTGGTACATATGAAACTGACAATGCCTTATTAGATATTGGAGCTAGTGTCAGCCTACTGCCATACTCTCTTTATGAGCAGTTAGATTTGGGAGAATTGAAACCCACTTCTATCACCCTACATTAGCTGACCGTTCTGTAAAAATTCCAAGAGGTGTGATAGAAGATGTTCTAGTTAAGGTTGACGATTTTTACCTTCCTGTAGATTTTGTGGTCTTGGATATACAATCAACTCAGAACAACAATGGCCACATCCCAGTCATTCTTAGCCATTCATTCATAAACCCTAGATCTAGTGCATATCATCCCAAACTTTAGAATATAAGACACCATGCGCATATCCCATTGCATCACACGAAAATCTCAAAGTCCACAAGCTTCCATGCGCATGCAATCCCTAAGTTTCCTCTCCAATCCATCCACCTCATGTACACCTTACTTAGATCCTATCTTCTCTCCCAATCCAATCCATTCCAATCACAATCCCTGTAACACCCCGGATTTTCAAGTTATTAATATATATGAAAATTACCCATTTAATTTGTGAATTATTAGATATGGACCTTATATGGGTAAAGTGTTGGGTCATTGCCCAATTAAGACCAAACGGATTATGGAAATGGTTTCAATAAAATTAAATGGGGCTTAATTAAATTAGTAATGCATTATGTCTAAAATTAAATAAAAGATAGCATGGCCGTGTATGAAGGTTTGCACATCCTTGAGGATCGCATAAGATCATTTTTAAAAGGGGTCTTTCCTTGATTAAGAGTGATATTAGGGATTTGTCTAAAATTAAATAAAAATAGGCATATCTATGTTTATGCGCAAGAGTGCATCTTGGAAAGGTGTCCTTTTCTTGTAAAAAACGGCACAAGGCAATTGCTAAAGGGATCTTGGCAACTTTCTAATTATAGATAGGACCGATTGGAAGGTTTTATAAAGAGGCAATACAAGGAACGCACGGCATTGTCTAAGTATGGAACCGAGTGGAACTTTTATAAAACTAAGGTAGTGCACACGGCAATACACACTCAAAGCCGAATTCTCTCTCTCTTTCAAGTCTCATTCACTGCATAACAAGAGAAGGAGAGGACAGCCAGCAAGGGTGAAAGATCAAGAAGAAGGAGGAAAAGACCAAGGAAGAGAAGGATTGGAAGAGCAAGAACAATCGAAGGAAAACTAGAGGAGTCGCGGAACCGGTAATAGTTTTGATATTTTTGTTTAAGATAAGGAACCATAGGGTTCGGCCATGGTATATGGCCAAACCCCATGGAAGGAAACTGGATGATCTTGGTATTTAATTTAATGGAAAGAATGGACCATAGGGTTTGGCCATAGTGCATGGCCGAACCCCATGGAAAGACATGGTTATTTTTATGGGTTGGAAACCATGGAAGGACTTTGGTGAATTTTAATGGATGTTTGGATGAATGTTGAGGTTTAATAAAAAGGGATGAACCATAGGGTTCGGCCATGTTGTATGGCCGAACCCCATGGAAGGACTTTGGTAATTTTAAATGGAATTTGAAATGGTAAAAATCATAAGTTTATATATATGATTTAAAGAGGAATTAATGGACCATAGGGTTCGGCCATGTTGTATGGCCGAACTCCATGGGAGTTGGTTAATAAATTTATATGGGTTTTAAATGGATGTTTTTGGTGAAGGTCCTAGACCATGGGTTCGGCCATGGAGTATGGCCGAACCCCATAAATATTTATGGAATTATGTTCATGTACTTAGAACATGGAAAATGATGGGAAAGGTTATTTATGATTTATTTTAAATGGTGATTTATTTTAAATGGATAGAAGGTTTGATGGTTTTAGATGCAATTGGATCATGAAAACCATGGAGGGTTATGATGTTTTGATTGCATTTAAAAGAGAACATTATGAACCATAGGGTTCGGCCATGGTTATGGCCGAACCCCATGGAGGTGTATTGGTATTGTTGATGGATTTTAATTGATTAAAATGGAAGATGGTTATTAAATTAGAAAGTTTCTAATTATGTACTTTTTGATCAAAAAGGAAGGAACCTTGAATTATGGATTCAAGAATGGGAATTGCTATAATTGGAAAGTAATACATCATAGGGTTCGGCCATGGTGTGTGGCCGAACCCCATGAATCAATTCAATGGATCATGAATGGATTTAATATAGTGATTGGATTAATGGAGAGACAATGATGGAGGTAATGGCAATTTGGTAATATCGGCTTAAAATGAAAGATCATGGGTTTGGCCATGGTGTATGGCCGAACCCCATGAATCTTGTTAGTGGGTTATTTATTAGACTAAGTAAATTTTAAATGAGAATAATGGAATAATAGCCATGGATGGCAAAACGTAAATAGGTGAAAATAATGGACATAGGGTTCGACCATGGTGCATGGCCAAACCCCATGAATTATTTGATGGACCATGTGTTGGAATATTTTAAGGGACACTTAGAGTGGTTATGCATGTTTAAGCTAATGAGAGATTTAATTACATATAGACCTATGTTCATGGTTTATGTTATTGGTTATGTTATTAGGTATAATGGCAATATTGTAATTAAGTGAATTAATGGACCATGTGTTCAACTATGGTGTATGGCCGAACCCCATGTGAATTATTTGGTGGACATAGGGTTTATGTATGGCGTATTAAATGAATGAAGTGATATGCATGGCATTGTTGTAAATATAAGTAAAAATGAAAGATCATGGGTTCGGCCATGGTGTATGGCCGAACCCCATGAGGAATGTTTTATGGACTTGGACTTTATGGTAAATCAAATGGGACATGGTTTTAATTGATTAATATATTATAAGGTAACGAGACCTCACAAGGTGTGTACGATCATGAGCGTTACCGGACGAAAGACGCAAGGACACGTAGTGGCCTTTGGTAGGATTCCACCTCTTTGAAACCATGGATTTATGTACAATGTTTCTTATTGTATTTTTGATGAACTTATGTTGTAAAAGGTTATGTTTCAAATGTGGGTTTTAATGCTATGTTTATTTTATAAAATAGCATGTGTTTCATTGGCATCTCATGCATGACATGGGGTGAAGGATTGGTAACCGGAGGGACCACACTCCGTTGGGGCGTCCGAATAACCTATGTGGGATACCTTGATGTGTTTTTCCATCAAGAAGAAACCGGAGGGGCCACACTCCGTCGGGGCGCCCGAAAAACCTATGTGGGATACCTTGATGTGCTTTTCCATCAAGAAGAAATTGGAGGGGCCACACTCCGTCGGAGCGTCCGAAAGACCTATATGGGGGTACTTATATGTACTTGTGATGGGTGGGACTCATTGCATTTGACATCATGACATGGCATGGTTTATATGGTTTTTGATATTATGATATTATTATACATGTTTTGTACTAACCATGTGTTAGCCCTAATTGGAATACCTACTGGGTGCGTTGTTCTAATGCCCTACTTCTACCCTAGTGGATGATACAGGAAACAAGGGGAACGATGAACGCGAGGAGGGCCAAGCATAGGAGCTTGGATGCTTTTATTTTATATTTCGATTAAGATACTCATGGACTTGTATTTTGAGTATCTAGAATTCAGAATGTAATAACTTAGATAATATTTGCTATGGTTGGATGTTGATTGGATAATTATGTTATGTTAATTATGGATTAAAGACTTGACATACTTTGCTATCTGAAATGGAATAGAATTGAGTTCTATTATAATTCCGCAAGTTATGATTTTAATTCTGCATGTTTATATTGTTATGTGTGAGCCGTATTCATGGACTGAGTCCATGCACACATAAGGTTGGCCAGTTAAGGGTCGGACTTTAGAAGTTCGGACTTAGCTCGCGTCGTGACGTCCCACTCTTTGTCTCACTCTTTATTTTTTTTTAAAAAAAAATAGACTCTGATTTTCGGAAAGGAAAGCGAGTGAAAAGGGGCGGGGCGTTACAATCCCACTCAATTTTCTCACTAAAATCCCTCCATGTACTTAGACCAAAACCCATCGCCAAACACCTTATCATCCCAATCTCCCCAATCATAAACAATTTTCCCATATCCTGTACACCTAATTCGAAAATCCCATGTAGTCAACCCTCTATGTCATCTACTTCGTCTCATCCATTCACTCACTCAAACTTTAGATCTCAACCATTCATGCATTGCATTGCATTCAAGACCCTAACACATGTAAAATTCGAGTATGACCTATATTTTCTCCTAAATCCCAAATTTCTCTTATCCATTGCTTAACCACCAAGCCAACTGTTGAGACTTGAAATATTACATTTTTACTTCTGATATTTAGATTAGTTAGCCTTGATTTTGTGTATATAAGATGCATTTAATGATTTATTTTAGTTTTGTAGGAAAATTCAAGGTAAAACAGGAAATCAAGTTAAAACAGTGAATAATTGCTGGAAGAAAGCTTAAAATGGAAGATTTGAAATTTTATAATTAATTCAGGCCACTTTTAAGTTTCAAATGTATATTGGTTAATTTGGATCCGTTTATGAGAGTCTGGATTAATTCAATATTTAGATTTTTAAGTGGTTTGATTGATTATTTAATTTTAAAAAAGATTGCAATTAAGAAGGCCAAGAGTTTGAAATCAAGATCCTTGAGCCAGAGAACCACCGCAAATGGACCAAGCTTTGCTCCAAATGCCAAACACTGGGCCAGTCCAGGTACTCTATGCGCATTCTCCAATGTGGTCTAGGCCAGTGTGAATTCAAGTCCAGCGAGCCCAAGTCTCTAGTCCATGAAGTCCAAGCCCCATTCAAGATCCAATGCTTCATGTTCAAATTTAAATTCACTAACCCCAAGTCCAAATCCACCCTAAGTCCATATCCAAAGCCCAATTCCTTATCCATTCAATTTTCAAATCACTGATCCACACCAACCATTAACCTTATCATCAATCCAAACCAACCATTCATTGCATACATCTCATTCATACCATCCATTTGCATTCATCAAATTAGAAAAACCTTAAGAGTCTCCCATCCAATCCAACCCATTCAGTCGTCATGATTAGATCTAGGTCATTCAATTCATCCATCATATAGATGAACGTTAGGATTATAATCATCCATGCATTACCTAACTATCTATACATTTTGATCACCCATCATACATTAAAGCCATTAGATCTAGGCCAATCAATCATAGCCATCCATTCATAAACCTTAAATCTCATAAACAAATCTTATATTTTAGCATTCATGCGCTTATCACATTGCATCACACGATGCCCACTCATTTTAGAACACTCCATGCGCATGCACTTAGTGGAAAATCTATATTGTTTCTCTTAAATCCACTCCACCTCATCTCCACATCACCTAGATCCTATATTATCTTCCAATCCAATCCAAACATAGCTATACATGATTTTATCACTAAAAACCCTCCATGTAGTTGACAAAATCCCATCTAAATATACACCTAAAATTACTAACACACCTCACCATCCAAATCACCAACACCTCACGATTTTTGCACAATCCTCTCCACTCCATTCGAATTCCACCTCCATATCTTTCCACATCATCTCATCACGTCATCCATCCATCCATCTTAATTTTAATCCCAACCATTCATGCATTGCACAACCCAAAACTCTAAATCACATTACCAAATTCGACAATGCTAAATTTCAAATCCAATCCCAATTTTCTCTCCAATTCCTTTTCTTTCTCACCAAGTTACCTTGCATCCCAAGCCACCACACACCCAAATTCGTGTGTAGCACTGTGCAACCCTAGTTTTGCAACTTAAAATCCCAACCACCCGTACTCCATTAGATTAAATCCCATCATTATATCCATTAACTTAAACTTAAATTTAATGTCCACCGTCCGCCCATTCCTTGAGGCTATAAATACCCCATTCGACCATGGTGAAAAATGAATTAGACCTGGAGCTCAAAAGGACCTAAGATTGAATAACACACCCTGAATAACAAAAGACACAGAGCTTCATGCGAATTTCACAAGTGAGCTATCAATGTAAATTTGATTTTTAGCTGTCCTTTTAATTGTTTTTCCATGTATAATTCTTTCATGAAATAAATAAGAGATCTCCATTTTAGAACCTTGAAAAGTCCAATTATTCAAGATGTCTTTTATGCTTTCTTTTAATTTTAATTTAGTATTCTTTGATTAATTAAAGTGCTTAGGTTATAAATATTAAATCTAAGAACTAAACTTTGATTAAATTAAAGTTTATGAATTTTAATTAAATTGTGTAAATTGATTTTGAATTCTATGCGTTGAATTTCATATCTTTGGACGATGAGAGAATAATTCCATAACCACCTTTAAATTATGCACTTTTATATCATTTATTTTATTCCAAATTTAATTACTGTCTTTTGTTATGTTATATCTTTTGCTTGTATGTTCTATTTTAATAATTTTAATTCTTTAATTTTTTGTCATGTATTTTAAAAGTTTTGTATTTAATTTTATGTATACAAATCACTCCTTCAAGATGTGTTAATTAGTTTGATATTTAATTTAATTAAAACTTTAATTTTCCTTTCTTGAACTTAGGTGTGAGATTAATCATAAATTCTACGTTAATCCATTAATTTAATCATATTTATTTAATATTCTAACTTTTGGGATTTAAATCTTAAATTAGAGATTTTATTAACTTAGAATTAAATTTATGAGGCTAGGATTGATTTTTATTATTTGACTTATTTTGAATCTCTATTTTCTAGAAAACATAATAATTTAAACACTAGTTTCCAAACATATATACTTTGGTGCATATATTTTGCTTGTTTTTTGTGAAATCGACCACGTACTCATAACGCTATACTATAACATGGTTCGTGCGCTTTAGAGATTTATAAATTTAAAACTTTGCACAATTTTCACATCAACACCAACCTAAGTCCCAAGCAATCCAAATTCGTGTATGACCTATAAACCCCACCTTTTTCACTTCAAATCCCAGTCATTCGCCTTTAAGTGAGATCCAATCTTATCCCTCCATTTATAACTTAAACCAGATTAAATTTCAACCATCCATTTATCCCTGGAGCCTATAAATAGAGCACTAGGCACAACATGGAGTTCGAATTTGACCAGGAGCTCAAGAGGACCAGAGGCTGGAGAGAAAAGGCAAGAAGACAAAAGTCCCACACTATTTTACAGGTGAGAGTTGTAAATTTCGTTTTTGTTTTCTTGTACTTAATTTTATTTATACATGTACTTGAATTATTCCATGAAATAAATACGATACGTTCCATTAGAACCCTGAAGCATCCAATTTTCTAGTCCCTTTTATGATTGTTTAGAATTGATCTTAAAGGTTGTATTCTTTATTTAATTAATTGGACATGAAATAGTTAGAACTTAGGTTGTAAGTGTTGAATCTAAGTTACTAAGGCATGATTGTTAAATTAAAGTTTACGAATTCTTAACTTTGATGATGGATATGAATTGATATTTGGACTTTTACGTGAATTTTAGATTTAGGTTTTGTATCTGTTTATATATTTTTTGGGTGATGAGAGCTCTACTCCAATAACCAACCTTTAAATTATGCATTTATTTATTTATTCTGTCATTTACTTTATTTGTCAATTTATTTCATGTCTTTAGTTAAATTAGTCACTTTGTATGTTTGTTGTATAAAAGATGTTCAATTTATGTTTTTTATTTTATTTCTTATATATTCATTCTTTAAATGTATCAAACTGAACAGTGGTGACAAACTGATCGTTGTTGGATGCCATCTAAAATTTTCCACTCTTTTTTTTTTTTCCAGATCACTGACGAGGACCGGAGATCGTCACTGGATGCAGGAAACTTTGGCTCTGATCCACTTAATGTGGCGGAAGAGGGGAAAAAATCAAAATTAGTCTATCCCGACAAGTTATTGGGTCACACATGCACCAATATGTTCACACGTGTGAACTGAAGTGGTAAGTTGCTGCTGCCTGGAACGTGGGACAATAAGTTAGGGTTGTTTGTAGGGTGAAATGCAAATGGGTAAGTGGAAAGGAAGAGAAAACGAAAAGGGGCAGCGGAAGAAGGGATGGTTGCGGCGGAAACAGAAGCAGGGAAAGAAAAGGAGAATCAAAGGAGGGAAGAAGAAGAAGAAGAAGATGAAGGGGCTGGAAGGAGAACAAGGACAGATGTGTAGGGTACCTGATCTACCAAGAATAAAGCAGTGAAAAGGGGTAAAACTCAGATCTGGCTGCATGTCTTGGAGGTGGAAACTCGAACAGCAGATGGGAAGACCAGTGGCAGCGAAAGTTTAGGATAAAGCCCAAACTGCAATGGGGGTATCCTCTTGGGATTAGGCCCAAGCTGGAGAAGAAGATGTTGGATCTGGCCAACCACAATGATAACCTGCAACAAGGAAGCACAACAGAAATAAACAGGGATAATAGTCCTTCGACCAGTTCAAGATTTTCGAAAATAAACGTGTGTTTTTCTTCCCCTTTCTAATCTTATTTATAACTCAAGCTACCGACTATTACAAGACTCCTAAACCGACTGAAATTCCACCTAAGGTGGACTTCTAACTCTAGAAGTTTCCTATGACTTCCACATTAGATTCCTACTAAAACTAGAATTCCAAAATATGATTAACATACTAAATAAAAGTAAAATAGCAATTAAAATATTAGGACATGGACCCAATTCGAGATTCAGCTCGTGGGCCTAGCATCTTATCAACCTGTCGTAAGTACTTCTTCAAGAATTTATTGGCCACCTGTTCTACATCAGTTATGTACATAAATTATGTGTGTTTATTTTGCCACTAATAGGAATAGTCATTATGTTATGACACTTATGTGGACCATTATGAAAAATCTCTCATTGGTAGGTCACTTGTGTTGTAGTAATGGAAGGGACCATGTCGGGATAAGATGATGTGCAATCGTCATTGCTCGTATTTGTGGTTTGTTTAGTATTAGCATTACGATGTTGACAACATTATGTTGTTAAATGCATTTTACATGTACACCTTATGATATACCTGTTTTAAATCCCATGAAGTGTAAATGTGGGGCAATGGGAGAATGTAAGACTAAACATGACCCACATTAAATTTGGGGGCTCCACAGAGGATATTAAATCAGGGAAACTAATTATATAAGGAATGTCTATTTTAGGAAAGTTCTAAAGAGGGTTAGTTTCCTATTTTGATTGGAAGTAGGAATGGAAAGTTCTAATTGCTTTAGGGGTCCTCCCTCTACCTTTAAAAAGGGTCTCTCTTCATAATTATCCATCAACTTAAGCCAACTCTAGTGTCTAAAAATACTATTTACGAAATTGGGAGAGAGCATTAAGGAGGAAAGAGGTAGAAACTCCAAAATGGGTGTTTTCTCTTGTTTTTGGACTCCATGAAGCATTGACATATTAAAGAGAAGATTAAATCTCACTCTTCTTCATCAATGGATCCAGGTATGTCTTATTATTATGATGTTTATGATTTCCGCATTAAGATTGATCCGTGTTTCAAGCATTAATTGATTCAGATCCTGTGTTTATGATGTTCAGATTTATCGAACATTAAGTTTAATGATGATTGATTGTATGATTGATTCTCAATCAATAAACTCTGATATTATGATAAAATATTACATATATGTGAATAATAATTTGGCACAGGCCTTTGATCCAATTTAATTAGTTCATTTCCAAGATAAGTTGGAGTTCCATGTTTTGGACTGAGTTTTTAGGTGGGCAGTATAAAGGAAAATTTCTAAAGAAATGCCCTAAAAACATTGGTAATAGAGTGTTGAAATGTTCTTCCCATCCAAACTTTTAATTAAAATTGACAACTAAATAGATGAGAACAGGTGATCTCCCTCTTATCTTAATATTTGTATCTATATATTGCTCTTTTTTTCTTCATGAATGCATGCATCATTTCTGAACATTGGATCCATGCAAATGTTTTAATATATTCTTTGTTGATGTTTGACCACTTTGGATCACTGTGTGACACCAGACAATTGCACACGAAGGAAGGGAACTATCATGTTGGAACCATAGATTGAAGCAATGAAGGAACCAATCTTTACTTGCGCCATTTGCCTGAGCCCTTTGGTGGAGGAGAAATCAACACTATGCGGCCACATTTTTTGTAAGGAATGCATCGTTGCTGCCAGGGTCGGCCCTGGCTATAGGCGACGTAGGTCGCCGCCTAGGGCCCCCAAGTCCATAAACTCCTCTGTTATAACTTATATGATAAATAGTTAATAATGCATATAAAACACAAATTCATTTTTCTTTAGTTTGGTTAGGTTATTTGCTTTTTATTTAGGTGATCCGAGTTCAAATCCCCGTGGGTTTCTTAAAAAATTAAAATAATGATAGTAACAATCATAATAATAATTATTATAATCATCATTTTTATCAAGTTTAATAATAATAATGAAAATAACAATAATTTTAATTAATAAAGAATCTTTTAAAATACATGTATCATCTACTCAATTTAAAACGTAAGTTTTAAAAAAAATTAAAATAATGATAGTAACAATCATAATAATAATAATTATAATCTGCATTTTTAATGAGTTTAATAATAATAATGAAAATAACAATAATTTTAATTAATAAAGAATCTTTTAAAATATATGTATTATTTAAATAGAACGGCCTTCAAATCCCAGCTAATCTTGTTTATGACTTTTAAGTTAATACCATTTGAATTCATTTGACTATTTTTAACTATTCTGAATTTAAAACACTCAAAATTATACAAAAATAATGAATTGTTATCTTCCAAATGCATGGATTGCTTATAAAATAATGTTGTTATCTTCGGTCTAAAATGTCATAAGAAAGATTTAATGAATTAGCTATCTTATCTATTGAAAATGAAATATTAAAAAAACTTGAATATAATAATTTAATTAGTAATTTTGCATCTCAAAATTATAGAAAAATAAATTTTAAATAATACTTTGTTATAAATTTGATTATGATATTTTATTTGGAAGTTTCACAATTTGTTAAAAAAAAAAAAACTGTATGATTTTATTTTTTGTGAGTGTATAAAAGGCCCACCTTAAGAGGCCCCTGAAATCTCAGGGCAGACACGATCTAACAATTAACAACATACACAGGGTCTACCTTCCTACTACCTATTAAGAGAAGTTATCCAGACAACACTGTTGTTTTTCTATGTATGTATATGCAGCATTGCTGATGGTGATTTTAATTTTTCCCGCCTTTCAACCCCCTGACAAGTGGGAGCATATTTTAGTCGATTTCTATGTTTGTGTGTATTAGATCTGAAGTGGGTGTTCCTCAACGCCTGTTACTGAGTAGTCCAATCATTATTTGATCCATTTGTTAAGTTGTTCCAATGAATTAAAGAGACGAAATGCCATTCAAAAAAAATTAAAAAGACGAAATTATCTTTATTTGGTTCCACATTTTTGCACATGAGCTACTACTACTCCTTGTTCTTGAAATTGTTTATAGGAAAGATACCCATAATTGATGATGGAATTGCAATATTGGATATATGAACTTTCAAGCAATAAAAGAATGTAGTCGTTTCTGTTTGTTCATAGTTTTGTTCTTGTTTTTGTATCTCCTTGGTGAATTTTTTCATAGATCCTACAAAATGAGTAGTCAAGCAGGTAGCTGCTAGAGTATGAGCTTTCGTATGTTTAGTTTTTTTTAGTAGTCTCTATGAAGCTGCACACTGCAGAGGCGGGAATATTTTGCGTGGGTGTGCAAATTAGGGTTGTAACTCAGCCGGGTCAGGCCAAATTTTGGGCCTTCAAAATAGGGCCTGGATTGCAATTTAAGAACCTAAACTTAAGTCGGGCCTGGGTTAACTTTACTTGGTCAAATCTGAGCGAGACTCGAATTGTATCTGTAGTGCTCGAGCTTGATTTCAAGCACAAAAGGTATGCGAAGGTTAATCAGGCCTCAATTGGACTCTTGGAAAAAGAATTACAAGAGAAATGGCCCAAGAATTTGTAGAACTAAAACAAAATGCACCGATAACAAGGGGTTGGCTTGATGGTCAAGATGACGGATTCATAAAGAGGGGTCTTGAGTTCGATTTACGCTCAACCCCAACAGGTCACTCCATGTAGTCTTAATCGGTGTGTGTGGATTGGGAGGTTTAAACATGCCTGTGGGATTGGTCTCACCTCTAACGTAGGGTGGAGATACCCATGTTATCCAAAAATAAAATGCACAAATTCTAACTTTAGTGGAACATAAGAGGGAGGGAGTGATTTAGTTAAACTTTGAAATGACGTAGTTCTGCACTGTGACACTTAGATATGTGGTTCTAGAGTGGAACCTCATGGGAGAGTGGACCTAGGTATAATTAATAGGATGGGAGTAGAGTGGGAAAAATTGTAGATAAGTTAGTGGAGTCCTTTGTGACAAAAAAGTCCCACTCCATTCAAACGGACAATTCTATGAAACAGTTATAAGAATAGTAACGCTTTATGGAGTAAATTGTTGGGCTATGAAGAAAAGACAAATAGATAGAGTTAGCATAATAGAGATTTGCATGGTTTAATAGATGAGGCATTTCATTCTAAATAATAGAGTTAGAAACGATCGCATAGGAAAGAATCTAAAAGCACCCCCAATTCATGAAAAATGAAGAGAAATGCGACTAAGGTGATTTTTCCATAGAAGACTGAAATTCCCATTGTCCATGGTGCTAGAACAACATGATTGACCCTATTGGGGGGGGGGGGGCATGGTGCTTACAAATTTCTTGATTGTTTTAAGTGTAGCAGAACATTAATCAAAAGATTTGTTTAGTGTGATAAATTGTTTCTAATTTCTTTAACCAATCATACTAAGATTTTGACCCTTTACATTTTGCTTCATTATCGATGCTTGTGCACAACATGTAGAATAGGATAATCAACATGCAAAGTGATGTATGTTGAGAAGAGTACTTAAATAGCAAATACAAACACACAAAGATTAAACACCATAAGAACAATTTAAAGTGGTTCGGATAGCAAACCTACATCCACTGTTAGGACTCACTCAACCTTGAGCTATCTCCAAAATCCACTAAGTGGGGACTTACACCGTCACAATTAGAGTAGGAATTCCACCTTACTCAATCGGTTGAGAATTTCACCCACCACTGTAGAATAGGAATTCCACCTTTCCATTTGGCTGGGAATTCCTGTCACGCCCCGACCCGACCAGTGGGCCCGGAACGCGACTGATTTTTTTTTTTTTTTTTGAAAGGAAAGTAAACTAATCCACAAGCACTCTTACTGGGCCGGATCAACAGTTAGGCCCAGCGGTTGCGCATCAGCCCGCTAAGAGGACTCAAACATGTACCATAAGCATGCCCCATAGACATAGCAAAACAACACAATAACATCCATTAATAATAAGATCAAACAATTATTAACATTGATAAATCAATCCATAACATCGTCTCCAATGGCAACATAGCCGATTACAATAGTCAAATGCAAATTAAGTACCACATCCGGTACTTAATACAAAAATAACGGTTCCGAGAACCAACAGAAAGAGATCAGGGCATTCCGCTCCGGGGGAATCCCAAACACTGCCTTGGCTCAAACGCCCTAAGTTTGAAAGAGAGGGTCCTCCTCCTCGGGTTCATCGCCTGAAAGGTGAGTGGTGTGAGCTAACAAGCCCAGTGAAGGATAATTAACAGTGCACATTAAGCAAATAGTAAAACAGGTTAACAACGGTTAATATCACATGCTTGATAACAGTAAGCATAAACTCAAATAAGATAATAACATCATCAACTATCAATCACTGCCTTTATCCACCGTAACGCCTGCCGACTACACTGAGACCAGTATTAAGTCCCGACACGGTCAAAATACATCCTTGCAAGTACATCTCCGGCTCTTAAACGTAACCGGTACTGACACCCTCAAGTCAGCAACTGACGACAGCATGGTCCGCCCATGGTCCAGTAGACATAAACCATCTCTCATATGGCCGATATTGGTTCAATAGCCCAGGTACGTGGAAGCAGTCTTACATACACATACGGTCAACACCGTAATATCAAATAATCACAGCACTCTTACCATAGTGCATTATGTATCGGCACATGAGTGGGTTCGTCAAAATCGAAACCACTCATTGCTCAAAATAACACCTGTTTACAAAATCTGCAGAGTTAAGTTCCCTCACCGTGATTGTGTGGTTTCGCGGTCTCTGTCAAACAACATACAAGTGCTCAATCAATTTACATAACAAATACGTACATATACGTAGAATTTGGAAATCATATATTTTCCTACAAAATATCCGGGTTTAATGGAATGAGTCTCCTATTTGGTTTCTATCCTTTTTAAATCATCCACAAGATAATAATATAATAAACATAAGGGGCTCAGTCCAAACTCATATTGTCTTCTGGGCATTGACCAGATTGACTTATTGAGTAAGGTCTAGATCCTCGGGTCACTTCTCGGTTGTCTTCTGGATAGGACCAGAGCTGACATTTTGAGTAGGCCTCGAGGTCACTCAGTGCCCGACTATAGTGTCGTCCTGAAAGTGAATCACTCAGTTCCCGACTAATGTCGGACTGAAAGCGTACACAATAGTATTTACACTATAAATAATAAGAGAAAAAGGGGTTAGTACAATTTTAATTAACAGGGAGGTATAAATCGTAACAAATAGTTAAACATATCAAACAAATAATAATCAAGATTAAAACAGTAATCAAACAATATTTTATTATTTTTCAAAACAGTGTTCCTCGGAACATCACTTCGAAACTTGGGTCAGTGGCTTCAGATCATCCGAACCACCTAGAACTGAGTCACTGGCCTCGGATCTTGAGGCCTGACTTCGGATCATCCGAAGACTGGGTCTCGGACTGTCCGAAGTCCATCAGAAACAGGAAAACAGAAACAGAGGTCTCGGTGGGTCTGAAATTCTCGGAACGTCCGAAGATTGGGTTCGGACCTTCCAAGGATACTCGGACCTTCCGAAAAGGGGGGTCTGGCTCGCCTCGGGCGGACTGGGCTTCGGGTTGAAGCTCGGAACGTCCGAGGTCACTGCTCGGACAGTCCGAACGTTCGGACCGTCCGAAGATCGGCTCTCGGACCTTCCGAGAGTCGTCTTCTCCAACTGTCTGCAACAGCAGACAGTCACGGCGGAAATACACTGAAATACGATTCCAGAAAGGGAGGGCTTCCTGGATTCGTTTTTCACATCCGTCTGGTCTGATGGACTCCTCTGAGAGTCCTCTTTCCATAGGGAGAGGTTTGGAGCTCAAAAGCTCAAAGGGTCATCCGATTTTAAGGGTAAATCCTCACGGGTACATGAAACCCATGGTTTTCCTTAAAATTTAAAACTGGTTTTTCTCAGTGAAAACAAGGTCAAAATCTGATTTTCTTGATTCTAAATCGGTTAGAATTTAAAAAGGAATGCAATGGATACCTTGGTTTTGATTCCTGGGTTGAAATTCAGATTTTTGAAAATCTTTCCTTAAGCTTACTGTTACTGAAAAACAGCAGCTCAGGGTCGGTCGGTCGGAAATCAAACAGAGAGCAGAGAAGAGAAGAATTGCTGGGATTTGAAACGGAAGAAGGGGCCTTGAATTTATAGGCTCCTCTCGCCGGAAAATCGGCTGAAATCCGATGGGACGGGACGGCAGAAGGTGATGATCACCGCCGAACGGCCAGTGCACGCGGGATGGCGTGTGCAGGCTGTTCTGGTTTTGCAGATCAGTCCCTTGAAAATTTTCTATTTGCAGAAAGGTCCTATTTTTTTATAAAAACTGATTTTTAAACTATAAGTAATAAATTTAAAACTCCAAAATCAGATCCAACCTTACAGATGGGTTGGGTTTTTAAAACTTAGGTCACCATCAAAATTTCAGTTTTTATCTCTCAATAAAAACCTTTGTTTTAAACAAAAATCACATTTTACCCAAAATTACTTAATTAAACAAATGTAAAAATAACTAATTTGTAAAACTTATTTTGAGATGAAATGAAATATTTAGTTCAATATTAAAATGGTCTAACACCCAATACCATTTTCAAAATTTATCTCTTACCCGAAATTATTTAAAATAATTAAAACTCTCTTTCGGGCGATAAAATATCATTTTCTGAAAACTAAATTCATTTTAAACTTAGAAATGCAAATTATTCCATAAGGAGAGTATTATCAATCAAAAATAATCACCAATTCACACAATTTAGAGAAATAATCCCAACAGGTGGTAAATTACCAAAATACCCCCTCCAGCTGGACGGGCTGGATCTCTGAGCTCACGAGCTCGGATTGGGCCAAACTTTGGGCTTTCCCCAAAGCCCTGACTGAAAACCTCGAGATCATCCGGTTAAAACACGAAATTTAGCTAAGCAATGCTTAAATCGGGGCAGGGTATTACAATTCCACCCACCACTATGCCGGAGATGCCACTCCAGATTTTTTATAGTGGTTCCAGAACCAAGCTTCCTTAATCCACTTTCAGAACAAAGGTTTTAAAATAAAATTAAAACCAAGAAGCACTTACCTTTGAAGCTCTTTCTCTTAATGTGTGCTTCTTCAAGAACCACCCAGTGTATGCCGGTGTCGACGCTCCTCCTTATAGCCGTCATAAAGCAATTATAATCCAGGGCGATAAGGAAACTAGTTTTACCAAAGGTTTCCTAGTTTATGTTCTTTTATTTCTCTTTTCCTTCCTTGCAAACTCAATCAACAGATTGGTTGTTTATGGCTTTTATTGTAATGACCCGTCCTGCTAACACAATATTGTCCGCTCTAGGCCTCACACACAGCCCGCACGACTTTCAATTGGTGAGACAACCCACTGTTGCTCCCAAAAGGCCTTTTGCTAGAAGGAGGAAGGCCATTACTTATATATAAGGGAACTTCCAATGCCACTAGCAATGTGGGACTTTTTAGGGCAGGGTATTACAATCTACCCCCGTTAAAGCCAAAGTCGTCCCTGGCTCTGCACACACAACAACCAAGCCCACACCCTCAAGTAGAGGGTTGAACCATGCTCTGATACCATTTGTAATGACCCGTCCCGCTAACACAATATTGTCCGCTCTAGGCCTCACACACAGCCCGCACGGTTTTCAATTGGCGAGCCAACCCACTGTTGCTCCCAAAAGGCCTTGTACTAGAAGGAGGAAGGCCACTACTTATATATAAGGGAACTTCCAATGCCACTAGCAATGTGGGACTTTTTGGGGCAGGGTATTACATTTATTTCCCCTCCTTTTCTCTTTAACAAACTCAATAATTAAATTGATTGTTTATGAGTATATGAAAGTCCCATTGTCCATGGTGCTAGAACAACATGATTGATTCTAAGAGAGGGGGCAGGGGGGGTGAATAGGTCAATCCCATTTTCAATGGTATTTACAAATTTCTTGATTGTTTTAAGTATAACGTAATATTGATCAAAAGATTTGTTTAGTATGATAATTTCATTAAGCGATCACACTAAAATTATGACCCCTTACAAATTGTTTGATTATCGATGGTTGTGCACAATGTATAAAATAAGATAATCAATATGCAGAGTGATATGTGTTAAGAAGAGTACTTAAACACTAAATACAAACACACAACGATCAAACAACATAAGACTATTTTTAAAGATGTTCAGTTAGCCAACCTACATCCACTGTTAGGACTCGTTCAACCTTGAACTATCCCCAAATTAACTAAGTGGGGACTTACACCCTCTCAATTAGAGTAGGAATTCCTCCCTACTCAATCGGTTGGGAATTTCACCCACCACTATAGAATAGGAATTCCACCTTTCCATTTAGTTGGGAATTCCACCCACCACTGTGCCAGAGACGCCGCTCCAGATTCTTTATAGTGGATCTAGAACCAAGCTTCCTTAATCCACTTTTGGAACAGAGGTTTTAAAATAAAATTAAAACCAAGAAGCACTTGCCTTTAAGCTCTTTCTCTTAATGTGTGTTTCTTCAAGAACCACCCAGTGTATGCCGGTGTCGACGCTCCTCCTTATAGCCGTCATAAAGCAATTATAATCTAGGGCGACAAGGAAACTGGTTTTACCAAAGGTTTCCTAGTTTATGTTCTTTTCTTTCTTTTTTCCTTCCTTGCAAACTCAATCAACAGATTGGTTGTCTATGGCTTTTATTTCCCCTCTCTTTCTCTCTAACAAACTCAATCAATAGATTGGTTGTTTATGAGTTTAGGAAAGTCCCATTGTCCATGGTGCTAGAACAACATGATTGATCCTAGAGAGGGAAGGAAGGGGGGGGGGGGGGTTGAATACGTCAATCCCATTTTCAATGGTGTTTACAAATTTCTTGATTATTTTAAGTATAACGTAATATTCATCAAGAGATTTGTTTAGTATGATAATTTCATTAACGATCACACTAAGATTATGACCCTTTGCATATTGTTTGATTATCGATGCTTATACACAATGTATAAAATAAGATAATCAATATGCAAAGTGATGTGTGTTAAGAAGAGTACTTAAACACTAAATACAAACACACAACGACCAAACACCATAAGACTATTTTTAAAGTGGTTCGGTTAGCCAACCTAGATCCACTGTTAGGACTCGCTCAACCTTGAGCTATCCCCAAGTTAACTAAGTGGGGACTCACACCCTCACAATTAGAGTAGGAATTCCACCTCACTCAATTAGCTGAGAATTTCACCCACAACTGTAGAATAGGAATTCCATTTATCCATTTGGCTGGAAATTCCACCCACCACTGTGCCAGAGACAACGCTCCAGATTTTTTAAAGTGGTTCCAGAAGCAAGCTTCCTTAATCCACTTTTGGAACAAAGGTTTTAAAGCAAAATTAAAACCAAGAAGCACTTGCCTTTGAACCTCTTTCTCTTAATGAGTGCTTCTTTAAGATCTACCCAGTGTGTGCAGGTGCCGACGCTCCTCCATAACAGTCATAAAGCAATCACAATCTAGGGCGACAAAGAAACAGGTTTTACCAAATGTTTCCTGGTTCATGTTCCTCTCTTTCTCACTGTCAAACTCAATCAATGGATTGATTGTTTATGAGTTAACTTTCCTCCTCCTCTACTTTCACAATTCAATCCATTTGATTGCTTGTATTGATTCCCCAAGTGTAAGCATGAGAGAGAGAGAGAGAGTGATCCTTCTGTTGGCCCTTGTTTAAGCTCACTGATAATGATGAGGGTCCAACTGATCTTTTCGAAGGATACCAACTGGTTGCATAAAGATTGATTTATATAGAGAAGGCAACCGGTTGCAGAAACGGTAATGTACCGACAGGTCGGGCGCACCGAGAGGTCGGTGACTAGAAATGTTACCGTTCAACAACCAGACCGTTGCGCAATAATACACTCCCAACAGTAATATTCTTTCTCAGTCAAGGTGTCGTTGTCGCCGATGGCTAGACAGTAATGGCACCGATAGGTCGGTCGATACGAGAGGCTCGATCTGGGGCAACACCATGTTAACAGAGTTTCATGCTCCAAAACTTGTCATACCCAGAACGAGCTGTCTCTCTTTACTAAGGGGTCGGTCCTGTAACACCCCGGATTTTCAAGTTATTAATTTATATGAAAATTATCCATTTAATTTGTGAATTTTAGATATGGATCTTAGATGGGTAAAGTGTTGGGTCATTGCCCAATTAAGACCCAATGATTTTGGAATTGGTTTCAATAAAATTAAATGGGGTTGAATTAATTAGTGATGCAATATTATATAAATAAAGTAACTTGGGATAATTATTGCATGGCCAAATTTTAGATATCATATCCAAGATTGTTTATGGCCGTGTGAATGGGATTTGCACATCTAATGAGATATGCTCATGAGGTGTTAGAATATATCTAAAAAGGGTATGCAAATTGTCTAAAATTAAATAAAGAAGTTATCTAATTAAACAAAGATTGTATGGCCATATGTGGTATTGCTAGATTGGAAGGTCGGCAACATCTAATTAAGGCAACACAAAGGGGCGCACGGTATAAGGGAATTGTATCTTGATACCTTCTAAATAGAGGACCAATTGGAGATTAAAGGCAGCTAGAGGCTCATGGTAATTGCTATTGTAATTGTGGAATTTTTATTAAAGAAAGTGGGAAGCAAGGGGCGCACGGCACTTGCCATATTCTAAAGAATCTTAGCACCTTCTAAGATTGGCCAATTGGAAGTAATAAAAGAGGCAACAAGGAGGGGCGCACGGCTTACACACATAGCCAAATTCTTTCTCCCTCTCAAGTTCTCATTTACGGCAATACATCAAGAGAAGGAAGAAAAGGCAGCCAGCAAGAGGTGTTCTCGGCTTGGGAAAAAGAATTAAAAAGAAAGAAGAAGGATTGGAAGAACAAGAATCAATTGGAACCGGTTAGTGATTTTATAATTTTTGTTTAAAAGAAAAGAACCGTAGGGTTCGGCCATGGTGTATGGCCGAACCCCATGGAAGAGAATTGGTAGATGGAAATAGTAAATTTAATGGAAAAGATGGACCATAGGATTCAGACATAGTGCATGGCCGAACCCCATGGAAGAGCTTTGATAATTTTAATGGAAAG
Source organism: Chimonanthus salicifolius (assembly GCA_013350335.1). Taxonomy (NCBI): domain Eukaryota; kingdom Viridiplantae; phylum Streptophyta; class Magnoliopsida; order Laurales; family Calycanthaceae; genus Chimonanthus; species Chimonanthus salicifolius. Next base: position 26,041,848 of record CM023541.1, on the reverse strand, counting down.
ACATGGTTATTGGTTGGAAACCATGGAAGGACATGGATTATTTAATGGAGGTTTGAATGATGAAAACCATAGAATAGTATGATGATGTTAAAAGGGTTTTAATGGATGATCATGGAATTAAGTTTTAATAGAAAGAAACAACCATAGGGTTCGGCCATAATGCATGGCCAAACCCCATGAAAAGTCACTAGTTAATTTTAAATAAGAGTTTGATGTTAATGGTATATGATTTTTTAAGGGATTAAATGGAGACCATGGAAAAATATAGATGGACTTAATATGGTGATTGATTAAATGGAAGATCAATGATTAGTAATTTTTAAAGGGAGGATCTTGAACCATAGGGTTCGGCCATGGTGTATGGTCGAACCCCATGGAAGTTGTCATTAATTTAGAAAGTATATAGAAATGTTTGGATTGTCTCTATGGGTGAGGTTCGGCCATGGTGTATGGTCGAACCCCACTAGGGTTTATTTATGGAAGTTGTATATTAAATTTAGAAAGTTTCTATTTAGGGACTTTATAATTATGAATGTGGATATTGAATTTAGAAAGTTTCTAAATATGGACCTTCTAATTTTGGACTTGCTAATTATGGATTTGCTAATAATGGAAGTTGATGAAAATGGAAAGTTAGACATCACAGGGTTCGGCCATGGTGCTTGGCTGAACCCCATGAATCAATGGTGGATTATGTTTTGGAACCTCAGCAAAAGTTGTTGGAGGCAATGGCAAAGTAGTAAATAAGAGTGAAAGTGCTAGACCATGGGTTCGGCCATAGTGTATGGCCGAACCCCATGGGAATTATTTGGTGAACTTAGATGTTTATGAATTTATGTTTCGAACCTAAACATGAGGAATGTTTTGGGTATGATTTTGAACAATGGCAATTTAGTAATTAAGTGAAAATAAGGGACCAGGGGTTCGGCCATGGTGTATGGCCGAACCCCATGGGGATTGGCTTATGGACTTAAAATATTGTAAATCAAGTGGGACTTGGTTTTGATTGGTTATTATATTATAAGGTAACGGGACCTCACAAGGTGTTTACGATCGTGAGCTATTACTGGACAAAAGACGCAAGGACACGTAAGCGGTCTTGGGTATGATTCCACCTCTTTGAAACCATGGATTTATGTACAAAGCTTTATCTTATTTTGATGAATTTATATTGCAAATGATAGGTTTCAAAATGTGAGTTTTAAATGCTATGTTTATATGATAAAATAGCATGTATTGGATATGTTTCAAAATGTGATTTTAATGCTATGTTTATATGATAAAATAGCATGTGTTGGATATGTTTCAAAATGTGATTTTAATGCTATGTTTATATGATAAAATAGCATGTGTTGGATATGTTTCAAAATGTGATTTTAATGCTATGTTTATATGATAAAATAGCATGTGTTTTCATTAACATCTCATGCATGGCATGGGGTGAAGGATTTGTAACCAGAGGGTCCACACTCCATCGGGGCATCCGAAAAACCTATGTGGGGTACCTTGATGTGTTTTTCCATCAGGAAGAAACCGGAGGATCCACACTCCATCGGGGCGTCCGAAAGACCTATGTGGGTGGGTACTTTTATGTACATGTGATGGGTGGGACTCATTGCATTTGTCATCAGTGCATGGCATCGTTTTATATGGTTTTGGACATTATGATATTATATATGTTTTGTATTAACCATGTGTTAGCTCTAATTGGAATGCCTACTGGGCGCGTTATTCTAACGCCCTACTTCTACCCTAGTGGATGACACAGGAAACCAGGGGAACGACGAACGCAAGGAGGGCCAGGCATAGGAGCTTGGATGATTTATTTTATATGTTGAATAAAGTTACTGATGGACATGTATTTGAGTAACTAGTTTCCGGGCATGTAATAACTTAGATGGTTGGATGTTTATTTGGATAAGTCATGATATTTTAATTATGATTAAAGACTTAACGTACTTTGCTATCGAATGGAATAGAACTTGGTTCTATTATTATTCCGCATGTTATGATTCTGCAGTTATGATGTTATTCCGCATGTTGATATTGTTATGTGTGAACTGTTTTCATGGACTTAGTCCATGCACACATAGGGTTGGCCAGTTAAGGGTCGGACTTTGGAAGTTCGGACTTAGCTCGCGTCATGACGTCCTACTCTCTATCACTCTTCGTTTAAAAAAAAAAAATAGACTCTGATTTTCGGAAGAGAAAGCGAGTGAAAAAGGGCGGGGCGTTACAGTTGGTATCAGACCGAAGCAGACACATTGAATCTTCCAGAGTAAATTAATCCGATCTCGTGCATTAATTTACTTCGTTAGACTCAGACGGATGATAGCAAAGGATGTACAGTCAAAATAATCGGATAATCAAACATAGCAACATAAGATATATTTCCCCAGAAACAAAGCAAAAATCAAGAGTGCTTATTTGGAAATTTCCCCAAAAAAAAATAGGAAATACAAATTTTTATGATAGAAACTAAGTCATGATATTATTTTAATGACTTACGGAAAAATGGCTCCAAGGGGAAGGCCAAAGAGAAATACCTGGCAAAACCCAAATGGGGGTGAAGATGAGGTAGAACATCCTCGAAATGAGGAGGAACGACAATCTCATCATGAAGAGGAACAACAATCATCCCACCAAGAGGAGGAGGAACAACAAAGCAGTGTGAATATACTGGTGGTGCCTCCTGAATTGCAAAACTTGGTACAAGCTGTGGTCACTTCAGTGCTTCAACAGCAGTTCAACGAGAATGGAACCACCAAGGAGACCAATGACAGGAGCATGGTCAGGGACTTCCAGCAACAGCGCCTTCCTTACTTCAAAGGGAGAGAAGGGGTTGTCGGAACGGAAAACTAGCTTAAGAAGATTACACAGATCCTGACTCTATTGAAGATCACGAGTCATGCTGGCAAAATTTTACTGGCCACGTCACAACTGATCGACGATGCCGGTAAATGGTGGGAGGTGATAGAGAAGCAGCGAGCACTTCTTCCGGAAAGAGAGAGGATTGCAATGACTTGGGAGCAGTTCTTAGCTACCTTCCTAGAACATTATTTTCCTGAGGAGGAGAAGGAGCGCCATACTCAAGCTTTTCTATCTTTGGTACAAGGTACCTGACGGTGGTAGAGTACCACCAGGAGTTTCTCAGTTTGTCTCTTTATGCATTCTATATGGTGGATACATAGTATCGGAGGGCACGCAAGTTTGATCGGGGCCTTCAGCCTAGCATAAGGGCCAAGTTAACCATATTCAAGGTAGCCACATTGGCAAAGGTGGCAGTAGGGCCACAATAGCAGAGCAAGGGATGGCTGAGTTGACGCATTTTGATAATCACAGAGCTCAGAGTGGGAGGGGCATTTCAACCCAACAAGAGGTTCCGACCGAGCTCTAGCAGACCCTCACCATCCACTGGGTCAACAGGGGGCTTTCGTCCCAATCATCCTTCCCCATCTACATCAGTCACTCAGGCTCCCAGAGGTGTGAGCAACTGCTTCCATTGTGATCAGCCGGGCCATTTTAAGAGGGAATGTCCACAACTCAACAAACCCTCATATTCCAGAGGTTCATCTCATCCACCAGTTAGGCCAACTAACTCACGAGGAGGCAGAACGTTTAACCAGGCGGGACGGCCTCCTACAGGATCTGGATGGTTATTTACCTTAGCACCTCCAGTAACAGATGATCATTTTGTGATTCAAGGTATGACAGTAGTCAGTAGTTCCTATGCCTTTGCATTATTTGATTCTGGAGCATCTCACTCTTTCATATCTGCTGCATTTATAACTGCTACTGGTACATTGGTACAAAAACTGTCCACATCACTTACCATTGTATCCCCCGTCGGAGACACATCATTGGGGCTTATATGCACAGCAGTGAATACTGAACTCGCAGGACTCAGATTTGAGTTCAATTATTTGGTACTCGATATGTCAAAATATGATATTATTTTCGACATGGACTGGTTGGCTGGCTTTAAGGCCAACATTGATTGTTATCGCCATCGGGTGACATTTTGGTCACCCGAGGGAAAACAACATGTGGTGCATACTGACAAACAAAGTAGACTACATGAAGGGTTGAATCACCTAGTATTGAACAGTATCAGAATCAACAAGGCACCGGTAGCTGAGCTTCCGACAATAGTAAAGGACTTTGCGGACGTATTCCCAACAGAACTCCCTAGCTTGCCTCCCATGAGGGAGATCAATTTTGAAATCAAGTTGTACCCTAGCACTGCACCAGTGTCATTACCACATTACCGGATGGCACCAGCAGAGATGTCCGAGTTAAAGAAGAAGATTGATGAACTGCTTAGACTGGGGTGCATTCGAAATAGTACATCGGCTTGGGGAGCTCCGGTTTTATTTGTGAAGAAGAAGGATGGTTCACTCCGTATGTGTGTGGACTACCGAAAACTGAACCAGCTGACGGTCAGAAACAAGTACCCTCTACTCAGGATCGATGATTTATTTGATTAACTTAGAGGTTCCAGTTATTTCTCTAAGATTGACCTGATGTCCGGATACCATCAAATCCGGGTTAGAGAGGAGGACATAGAAAAGATAGTCTTCAGAACGCGGTATGGATTATTTGAGTTTGTAGTCATGCCGTTTGGACTCACCAATGCACCGGCTGTGTTCATGGATCTAATGAACAGGATTTTCCATCCTTACTTGGACCAATTTGTCATTGTATTTATTGATGACATTTTGATTTATTCCAAAACTCAATAAGAACATACTGAGCATCTGAGGATAGTTTTGGACACTTTGAGGAAGAACCAGTTATACTCTAAAGCCAGCAAATGTGAATTCTGGCTACCCAAGGTTAACTTTTTGGGATATATTATATCAGAAGATGGTATAGCCGTGGATCCAGCTAAAGTGGCGGCAGTGGGAGAATGGAAAGCACCAAAGAATGTAACAGAGATTCGTAGCTTCTTGGGATTGGCTGGTTATTACAGAAAGTTTATTATGGATTTCTCCAAGATTGCATCTCCACTGACTCGACTCACTCAGAAAGGAGTCAAATTTGAGTGGTCAGACTTGTGCAACCAGAGATTTGAAGAGCTGAAAAATAGACTTACAACGGCTCCTATCTTAATTTTGCCGGAAAGAGGCAAGGGCTATGAGGTAGAATGCGACGCTTCAGGAGAAGGACTCGGGTGTGTCCTTAGTGAATTGAAAATACATGAACGTCTCTATCCTACGCACGATCTTGAACTAGCCGCAGTGGTCTTCGCTCTCAAAAGCTGGAGACATTATTTATATGGCGAGAAATTTGAAGTGTTTTCAGATCATAAGACCTTGAAGTACTTGTTTGATCAGAAAGAGCTCAACCTGAGGCAGTGCAGATGGATGAAATATCTGGCAGATTATGAGTTCGCACTTCGTTATCACCCTGGAAAGGCGAACAAGGTGGTAGATGCCCTCAGCCGCATATCACATGCATCAGTGGCATGTTTGATCAGAACAGAATGGGATATGCTAAACACCATAAGAGAGTTCAATTTATATATTAATAACCATGTGAGTATGTACAATCTGATCATACGGTCCAACATGGTTACCAAGATTGAACAGGAACAACGGACAGACCCGGAAGTGGAGGAGATATGGACCAAGATGTCTATTGGTGAAGTCATACCAGAATGGGAATTACGACCGGGACAGGGTCTTGTATTCCGAAGAAGGGTATATGTACCAAAGAGCTGCAGAAAAGAGTTACTGATTGAGGCACATCAGACCAAACTCTCTATTCATCCAGGCAGCACCAAGATGTATCACGACCTGAAGAGACATTACTGGTGGCACGGACTCAAGAAAGATTTGGCAGAATTCGTGGCTCATTGCTTAACTTGTCAGTACGTTAAGACGGAACATCAGAAGCCACCAGGGTTACTCAAACCCTTAGCAGTGCCGGAATGGAAATGGGAGCACATCTCCACGGATTTTGTAACAGGGTTGCCAAAGTCTTCAAAGGACAATGATGCGATATGGGTCGTGGTAGATCGACTGACCAAGTCTGCACATTTCATCCCCATTAAGATGACAGACTCATCTGAGACTTTAGGTCGGCGGTATATCAGGGATATCATCAGATTACATGGTATTCCTCGGACTATTGTGTCTGACAGAGATGGTCGATTCACCGGCAGAGTATGGCAGAGCATGCAGGCGGCCATGGGAACAGACCTACTGACGAGCACAGTATTCCATCCACAGACTGATGGGCAATCTGAGAGGACAATACAGACATTGGAGGATATACTGAGAGCATGTATGCTAGATTTCAAAGGTGGATGGGAGGATCACTTGTCGTTGGTAGAATTCTCATACAACAACAGTTACCAGGCAAGCCTCTAGATGGCTCCATTTGAGGCATTATATGGTAGACCATGTAGGTCACCATTGTGCTAGACAAAGGCCGGTGAGCCTGCACTGATTGGATCTGAGTTGGTTGCAGAGACTACAACGCAAATACAGTTGATACGGCAGCATTTATTGACTGCACAGAGTAGTCAGCAGAGTATTCTGACAAGAGGAGGAGGTTCCTTGAATTTGAAATGGGAGACATGGTGTTCTTGAAAGTCTCGCCACAAAAGGGACACATGAGATTTGGAAAGAAAGGAAAATTGTCGCCAAGATATGTGGGACCATTTTCAATCATAAGAAGGATGGGGGATGTGGCTTATCAATTGGTACTCCCATCACAGTTAGCATCTTTACACGATGTGTTCCAAATATCGATGTTGAGGAAGTACAATCTTGATCACTCTCATGTGCTGAACATGCAAGACATAGAGATCCAGAGCAACGTGACATACGTCGAGAAGCCTGTCCGAGTGGTGGACACAGAACAAAGGGTATTTCGGAATCGAGCGATCTAGTTTGTCAAGGTGGTATGGGATCGTCATGGCATCGAGGAAGCCACATGGGAACTCGAGTCGGAAATAAGAAAAGCTCATCCTGAGCTATTTATGTAAATGTTTGGAACCCTGATTCACTCGATTTTTGGGACGAAAATTTTAAAAAGAGGGTTGTATTGTAACACCCCGAATTTTCAAGTTACTAATTTATATGAAAATTATCCATTTAATTTGTGAATTTTAGATATGGATCTTAAATGGGTAAAGTGTTGGGTCATTGCCCAATTAAAACCCAACGGTTTTGGAATTGGTTTCAATAAAATTAAATGGGGTTGAATTAATTAGTGATGCAATATTATATAAATAAAAGAACTTGGGATAATTATTGCATGGCCGAATTTTAGATATCATATCCAAGATTGTTTATGGCCGTGTGAATGGGATTTGCACATCTAATGAGATATGAACATGAGGTGTTAGATTATATCTAAAAAGGGTATGCAAATTGTCTAAAATTAAATAAAGAAGTTATCTATGTAAACAAAGATTGTATGGCCGTATGTGGTATTGCTAGATTGGAAGGTTGGCAACATCTAATTAAGGCAACACAAAGGGGCGCACGACATAAGGGAATTGTATCTTGGTACCTTCTAAATAGAGGACCAATTGGAGATTAAAGGCAGCTAGAGGCTCACGGCAATTGCTATTGTAATTGTGGAATTTTTATTAAAGAAAGTGGGAAGCAAAGGGCGCACGGCACTTGCCATATTCTAAAGAATCTTAGCACCTTCTAAGATTGGCCAATTGGAAGTAATAAAAGAGGCAACAAGGAGGGGCGCACGGCTTACACACATAGCCAAATTCTTTCTCCCTCTCAAGTTCTCATTTACTGGCAATACATCAAGAGAAGGAAGAAAAGGCAGCCAGCAAGAGGTGTTCTCGGCTTGGGAAAAAGAATCAAGAAGAAAGGAGAAGGATTGAAAGAACAAGAATCAATTGGAACCGGTTAGTGATTTTATAAGTTTTGTTTAAAAGAAAAGAACCATAGGGTTCGGCCATGGTGTATGGCCGAACCCCATGGAAGAGAATTGGTAGATGGAAGTAGTAAATTTAATGGAAAAGATGGACCATAGGGTTCAGCCATAGTGCATGGCCGAACCCCATGGAAGAGCTTTGATAATTTTAATGGAAAGACATAGTTATTGGTTGGAAACCATGGAAGGACATGGATTATTTAATGGAGGTTTGAATGATGAAAACCATAGAATAATATGATGATGTTAAAAGGGTTTTAATGGATGATCATGGAATTAAGTTTTAATGGAAAGAAAGAACCATAGGGTTCGGCCCCATGGAAGGTCAATGGTTAATTTTAAATAAGAGTTTGATGTTAATGGTATATGATTTTTGAAGGGATTAAATGGAGACCATGGAAAAATATAGATGGACTTAATATGGTGATTGATTAAATGGAAGATCAATTATTAGTAATTTTTAAAGAAAGGATCTTGAACCATAGGGTTCGTCCATGGTGTATGGCCAAACCCCATGGAAGTTGTCATTAATTTACAAAGTATATAGAAATGTTTGGATTGTCTCTATGGGTGAGGTTCGGCCATGGTGTATGGTCAAACCCCACTAGGGTATATTTATGGAAGTTGTATATTAAATTTAGAAAGTTTCTATTTAGGGACTTTATAATTATGAAGGTGGATATTGTGTTTAGAAAGTTTCTAAATATGGACCTTTTAATTATGGACTTGCTAATTATGGATTTGCTAATAATGGAAGTTGATGAAAATGGAAAGTTAGACATCATAGGGTTCGGCCATGGTGCTTGGCCGAACCCCATGAATCAATGGTGGATTATGTTTTGGAACCTAAGCATAAGTTGTTGGAGGCAATGGGAAAGTGGTAAATAAGAGTGAAAGTGCTAGACCATGGGTTCGGCCATGGTGTATGCCGAACCCCATGGGAATTATTTGGTGAACTTAGATGTTTATGAATTTATGTTTAGAACCTAAACATGAGGAATGTTTTGGGTATGATTTTGAATGATGGCAATTTGGTAATTAAGTGAAAATAAGGGACCATAGGTTCGGCCATGGTGTATGGCCGAACCCCATGGGGATTGGTTTATGGACTTAAATTATTGTAAATCAAGTGGGACTTGGTTTTGATTGGTTATTATATTATAAGGTAACGGGACCTCACAAGGTGTTTAAGATCGTGAGTGGTTACCGGACGAAAGACGCAAGGACACGTTAGCGGTCTTTGGTATGATTCCACCTCTTTGAAACCGTGTATTTTATGTACAAAGTTTTTATCTTATTTTGATGAATTTATATTGCAAAGAATAGGTTTCAAAATGTGAGTTTTAAATGCTATGTTTATATGATAAAATAGCATGTGTTGGATATGTTTCAAAATGTGATTTTAATGCTATGTTTATATGATAAAATAGCATGTGTTGGATATGTTTCAAAATGTAATTTTAATGCTATGCTTGTATGATAAAATAGCATGTGTTTTCATTGGCATCTCATGCATGGCATGGGGTGAAGGATTTGTAACCGGAGGGTCGACACTCCGTCGGGGCATCCGAAAAACCTATGTGGCATACCTTGATGTGCTTTTCCATCAGGAAGAAATCGGAGGGTCCACACTCCGTCGGGGCAGTCCGAAAGACCTATGTGGTGGGTACTTTTATGTACATGTGATGGGTGGGACTCATTGTAATACCCTGCCCCAGATTAGGAGTGTTTTAGCTTAATAATTCTTGTTTAACCAGTTAATCTCTGAGATTGCGGTTAGTGCTTCGAGGAAAGCCCAGGTGTGGTCCAATCCGAGCTCAGTGAGCTCAGTGATCCAGTGCGTCCAGCTAAGGGGCATTTTGGTAATTTACCGCTTGTTGTGTTTATTTTATAAATTAGGTTGTTATGTGAATATTATTGATTGATAATGTTCTCCTTAATAAAGGATTTGCATTTCTAATTTTTAATTAATTTTATTTTCAGAAAAAGGTATTTTAAATCTGCCCGTCAAAACCCCGAAAGGGAGTATTAATTATTTTAAAGGGTTTTGGAAATAAAATAAATTTTGAAACTAGTATTTTATAGTAGACCATTTTAAGTATAGTCTAGTTATTCCATTTCACCCCAAAATGAGATCTCTAAAATGATTTATTTAACATTAATTTATTTAAGTAAATATTGGTAAATTATGGTTTTTATTTAAATCAATGGTTTTTAGTAAGAGATAAATTCCAAAATTTTTATGGTGACCAAGGTTTTTAAAACCCAACTTATCTGTAAGGTTGGATCGAGTTTTTGAGTTTTTAAAATCCTACTTTCAGTTTAAAAATTGGATTTTTATTAAAACTAGGGACTAATCTGCAAAATGGAAACTGTTGGAGGGTTGATCTGCAACCAAACAGAAAAGCCTACCGTTTACTGTTGCAAGCGTAAGCAGACGCTACATGCGGCTGCATGCAGTGGCTGTCCAGCCCGATTTTCCGGCCAATTTCCTATAAATTGGCCATCAGTTCAGCCTAATCAACTCCCACAAATTTATTCTCTCCCTCTCAATCTCTGCTGCACCGTGTTTCAGCCGATCACCCCTCTTTCCCCAGCCTCTGTCTTACTTTTTGTGACCCATAGCTTAGAAGGAGTATTTTTTTTCAAAGACCGGATTTCTTAGCCCAGGAACCTCAGTGAAGGTATCCATTGCATTCCTCTTTCGATTTCAGTCAGTTTTGAATCCAAAAAATCTGAATTTGGCCATGTTTTGAGTATATAAAACCATTTCAAAATCTAAGGAAAAACCATGGGTTTCATGTACCCGTGAGGATTTACTGTTAAAATCCAGTGGCCCAATGAGCTTCCAAGCTCCAAAACATTCCCTATGGAAAGAGGACTCCCAGAGGAGTCCATCGGACGGGCTAGGTGTGAAAATCGAATCCGGGAAACCCTCTGTTTCCGGATTCGTATTTCATACAATGTCTGTCGACACTGTCTGCTGGTGTAGAAAGTGGAGGAAGACGACTCTCGGACTGTCTGAGAGTCGATCTTCGGAACTGTCCGAGAGCTAACCCTAGGACGTTCCGAGCTTCACCCGAAGCCCAGTTACGCCCGAGGCAAGCCAGATCCCTTCGGACAAACCGAGCTGAGTTCGGAAGGACCAAACCTACTCGGACGTTCCGAACCCAGACTTCGGATGTTATGATGATTAATACCCCTTGTTAATTAAAAATGTACTAACCCTCTTCTCTTATTACTACAGTGTAAATACTATTGTATTCACTTCCACGCCGACCCTATTGGTCGGGCACTGAGTGATCTCACTTCCAGGCCGACGCTATATAGTCGGGCATTGAGTGACCTCGAGGCCTAACTCAAAATGTCAGATCTGGTCCCAAAAGACAACGGAGAAGTAACCCGAGGATCTAGACTTAACTCAATAAGTTAATCTGGTCAATGCCCAAAAGACAATATGAGTTTTGGATTGAGCCCCTTTTTATTTTATTATTATCTTGTGGATGATTATAACTTAAAAGGGATATAAACCAAGTAGGAGACTCAATTCCATGTACCTTGGATATTTCTGGGAAAAACGTGTGATTTTCAAATACTACTTGTGTGTACGTATTTGTTATGTATATTGATTGTGCACTTGTCTGTTTGTTTGAACAGAGACCACCTAACCACACAATTACGGTGATGGAACTTAACTCTGCAGGATATGTAAACAGGTTTTATTATGAGATGAGTCTTGGGCAATGGGTGGTTTCAGATTTGATGAACCCACTCATGTGCCTAGACATGATGCACTATGGTAAGAGTGCTTATGATGATTGTGAATATTATGATGTTGATCATATGAATATGTAAGACTGCTTCCACGTACCTGGGCTATTGAACCAATATCGGCCATATGGGATATGGTTTATGTCTATTGGACCATGGGTGGACCATGAGTGTCATCAGTTGCTGACTTGAGGATGTCAGTATCGGCTAAGTCAGAGCCGGAGATGTACTTGCAAGGATGTATTTTGACCGTGTTGGGACTCAATACAGGTCTCAGTGTAGTCGGCAGGCGTTGCGTTGGATGATAGCAGTAATTGACAGATGAAAATGATGATGATGTTTTACATGATATTATGCTTATTTGTTATCAAGCATGTGATATTATTGAACTGTTCCTAACCTGTTATTTTACTTAAACTGCATTGTTATGTTTCCTTCACTGGGCTAGTTAGCTCACCCCACTCACCTTTCAGGAGATGAACCCGATGAGGAGAACCCTCTTTTTCAAGTTTAGGGTGGATAAGCTGCGGCGGTGTTTCGGGATTCCCCCTGAGGGGAATACCCTTATCTTTACTTGTTGGTTCTTGGAACCTTTTTCCTTTGTAAAGTACCGGATGTGGTACTTGTTTTATATTAACGTTATGTATTGAGACTACTACGTTGCTGTAGTCATTTTATTGTGATTTGAATGATGAATCAATAGTTGGATTTCATATGTTCATGTTATGTGTTGATGTTATTATTATATCTATTTTGTGGGTAGACTTATGGTATGTGTTTAAGTCCACATGTTAGGATCATGTGTGACCTTTGGGCCTAACCGTCAATCCGGCCCAGTTAGTATGCTTGTGCTAATTTATCTTCAAAAAAAAAAAAAATCAGTCGCGTTCCAGGCCCACCCTTCGGGTCGGGGCGTGACACTCATTGCATTTGTTATCATTGCATGACATTGTTTTATATGGTTTTGGACATTATGATATTATATATGTTTTGTACTAACCATGTGTTAGCCCTAATTGGAATACCTACTGGGCGCTTTGTTCTAACGCCCTACTTCTACCCTAGTGGATGACACAGGAAACCAGGGGAACGACGAACGCAAGGAGGGCCAGGTATAGGAGCTTGGATGATTTATTTTATATGTTGAATAAAGTTACTGATGGACATGTATTTGAGTAACTAGTTTCGGGCATGTAATAACTTAGATGGTTGGATGTTTATTTGGATAAGTCATGATATTTTAATTATGATTAAGGACTTAACGTACTTTGCTATCGAATGGAATAGAACTTGGTTCTATTATTATTCCGCATGTTATGATTCTGCAGTTATGATGTTATTCCGCATGTTGATATTGTTATGTGTGAACTGTTTTCATAGGACTTAGTCCATGCACACATAGGGTTGGCCAGTTAAGGGTCGGACTTTGGAAGTTCGGACTTAGCTCGCGTCATGACGTCCTACTCTCTATCACTCTTCGTTTAAAAAAAAAAAATAGACTCTGATTTTCGGAAGAGAAAGCGAGTGAAAAAGGGCGGGGCGTTACACTGACTACTCTCGACCGGTTTTTAACTACCGATATATCTGTTTTCTCGATAGCCCACCTGAGTTCTAAGTTCCAGAAGTCAAAAATCTTATAGAAGAGTCGTTGACCACGAGGGGTCGTTTCAGCATTTCACAGAAGGGGTTGGTTCATACGAGGCTGTCAATTAGAGGTTTTCCTGGAATGATAGTTCAATGATCCCGAACCTATGTCAATCTGGTCGACCAGTGTTTGACCACGACTGGTCGATCCTGTCTCCACCGAGGAGTCGGTGAGATCGACTGGTCGAGCTGACAGTGAAACCAAATACATATTTTCAAGTTGGGTTCCAATTCACTGTCAAGTTTCCTCTCTGGGATTTTTATAATTTAACCATCTGTTCCACTAAGCCTAGGGATAGTCCTCTCTAAGGTGTGGGTACCACATAAAGTCATCTATGGCCATAATACATATTTTGTGATTGCCATAACGATGAGCTTCAATCCGGTAAAGCATGAGCTTCACTCTTGATCACCTTGGATTTTCAAGATTCTAACAAGTGCTTCTTTTCGATTCATGAAATTGACAAACTTAGGGATTTGGCCAAGCCGAGGCACTAACAATCTCCCCCTTTGTCAATTTCATGACAAAACCTAAAAGCTAACCCATTTACAATCCCACATTTATTACATCTCATTTGAATACAAAATATTACATCAATTACATGCACATATTCAAATGGACAACAAGACTATGATCTTTCGCATATTCTTGTTCAGCTTGCTTGCTTCATTTCATTTTTTCTGTTCAAGTATATAAGCAAGCAATACTAGAAAATCATTAGAGGGGTTAGTCCCAAAACATAAAGATGCATCCATGGACTAAACAAGATTTGTATTTAAGCCCCCCCATACTTCCTAATTTCCTAGTGACCAACACTACCCATAGCTAATCCAACCTGTCAGTGTTGAAAAGATTTCTCCCCCAATCTTCTTGAGTTTGATCTCCAAAAGTCCAAGCATAGACATTCTCCTATGTCTAGCACTTTGATGTCTTCTAGCTTCTACTAATTTCTCCCCCTTTTTGTCATACAATTGACAAAGATTAGTAGGTATACATCGATTTTCAAGCACTCCCCAATGCTTCTTGCATTTAGTGCTTAACTAAGTTCTGCTCTAACTCATGGTTCTCCCCTATGATTCAATGCATATTTCTCGTGCATCAAAGTTAGTTTGCCCATGCACAAACTAATTTTTTAGCATTAGCTTATATCTTCCATGACTCAGACTAATGTCCTAGCTTTCCTAGAGTCTTATTCCCCATTCTCCAAGCTATTTTTTGTAGCTTCTTTGACTCATCTCTCCCATAAACTCATCTGTTTCTAAGTTTATATTCATTCAAGCTTGCATTCACCTTCCTCCATAGACTGTCATGACTAGTGACAGTAGCTAATCAGCACATGTTTTATGCTCCCCCATCCTCCAAGGTGTGTGCAATATCACAACCCGATCCCTATCTCCTTAACAACCGGCATGTTGGTCTATTCAACAAAATCCAAGAAAGAGAGGAGATTGAATGTTCATATGGGCTTAGAGGAAGGAGAAAACGATGAAAGATCTTATAGAGGTAAGTTTCTCTTTACGTTTGGACAGTCGGTCTTGCTCGTCTTCGTATGTGAGATCGACTGGATTTCCTACTAGGATTAGCAAAGAGGGAAAGAAGATAATCGAGATAGAGAAAAATTTGAGGAATGCGTATCTACGGCCAAGGAATAAGAGTTTTAATCAATTTAGACATTCGACCAAAGCAATCCAAATTAGAAATTTCCAATGTGTATACCCCTTGTTCTCTTTCTCCAACGTGTATTGCAACTAAATTTAGAATTTTTGGCCTTTGAAAATTAAGTCTTTATTTATTTTACTAACACATGTAGGATTAAATTCTAAGTTTTAAACTTTATAATTAATCAATCTCTTCATGTAAATTTGCCTCAACGATGTGGGTCCCATGGCCCACACAGAATTATTAGATTTAATTAATTATTTAATTCATAGAGGTTAACCTATATAATTCTAACTGAGAAGAAAGTGTGTGCACTCAGAGGTCTATTGTTTGATTCTTAAGTTTGAAGTGTGTTTCTCAAAAATAATTTTAATAAAATACAATAACACACTAGCATAAACGATATCCAATGTTTAAATTAGTTATGTCCACCACCATTGATCCGCTAGTCCGAGTAGGATCATTACATACCCAATTAAAGATGTAATCACTAAATAAGCAAACTAGATTATCCACTCAATTAATATTTAATAGCTCGAAACAGATTTTGACCTATATAATATGTATTATATTTGATTTCCATTAATTGGAGGATGCCTTTATTAAAAAAAAGTTTGAAAAAATATTTTTTACAACTCATTCCTATACATATGGCATATATGTAGGTTAATGCCAACAAGTGGTAGGATTTATTTAGAATTCATGTGTAGAGACTAGAAACTATATGAATAAGATATAAATGAAGTTTTATCACCAATTGATTATCTTAGCATGATGATCTTGGCTTTTAAAAAATTCAAGACCCTGTTGCCATTGATTTTTTCATAACTGGTTTGATGAGATTAGGTGATCATATGATAATAAAACTATACTTGTATCAATGTAGTCCTATCTTTTTCGTTTTGCCTTTGAAAATAGTAGATAAGTTTGAACCTGTTGTCATATAGAAAGGCAACCACATAAAATGTAACGCCTTATCCTGTTACGAGCGCGTTATCTCCGAAATAACTCATCGAAACCTCAAACTGATATCTCAGGTAATTTTTTTTTTTTGAAAATGGACAATACTTCTCCCGATTCAACGTGATCAAAGCACCAAGTATCTCAAGCATAAAAGTAGAGATTCAGATGCAAGTCCATCTAACAATATCAGATAGTCTCAAAACATTATTACAGTCACCTAGAGCATGTAATAAAAGGTTCTCAAATGCATTGTGTGTTCTCTAAAAAAATATACAGTCACCTAAAAATTGGATATACATGCATAGGAGCTCCACTCCCTGGTCTGCGCAAGGGACCCGCCCGTCCTCTCATCCATCAGAGTGCCTGAAAGGTAAAAGATGAGCTCAACATACCCAGAGAGAGGAAAAACATAAACATCACATGCTATCAACATATCACACATATGAATGAACATTGATCACCCCTAGGACCACTCTCATGGTCACTCCTATGAGCATCTCTAGCATCACAGCCCAACCACCTGGACCCAAGATCTCAACCATCACAACTCACTATGGATCTGGTGAATCGGACCCATCTACAACCCCCACATCAGTGCACGATTGTCAGAGTCGCGCCCTCACGTCCAAGTTCTAACTAGGAGGTAGGCTCACATGTGTTATCTCCCTGCCAATACCAAAGCGGCCAAAGGAACACGCCCGATTGACCCCTAGGAGATCCAAAATGCCCCAACCTCAAGTTAGTATGTAGTGGCCAAAGCCCGATGGTAGTCGAAACGATGTCATCCTAGTGATATTGCCACATGACCGGCCCTGTGAGTCGTGTCATCGCCTCTACTATAACTACAATGTGTTACCAGCCCCGTGGTAGTCGAAACGATGTCATCCTAGTGACACCGCCAAATGACCAGTGCATCATGCCATCGCCTCTACTATAAATGCAATGGGCTACCAGCCTAGTGGTAGTCGAAACGATGTCATCCTAGTGACATCGCCATATGACCAGCCCAATAGAGTTTAGAGGGGTAAAGAATAGTAATAGGAGCAAAGAGGGGTAAATAGAGGGTAAACAAGGTTTAGAGGGGTAAAGAAGGGGAAAGAGTCTTTAGAGGGGTAAAGAAGGGTAATAGGTGCAAAAAGAGGGGGGGAGGAGGGGGAGGATTTAGAGGGGTAAAGAAGGCTAATAGGTACAAAGAGGGGTAAAGAGGGGTAAAGAAGGTTTATAGGGGTAAAGAAGGGTAAAGAGGGCTTATTAGAAATAATTTTTTTACTAAATTTATATAATAATAAAAAAAAAAAATTATAAAACATAATTACTAAATAATGTTCATCAATTAAAAATATTTTTGTTCCATAGGTGCAAAGAAGGGATAAGGATGGTAATATATTAACAATTTTTATTAAATTCGTATAATATAAAAAATAAAATTAAAATTTTATGAAACATAATTAAAAAATAATATTCATCAATTAAAAAATATTTTAAAATATTTTTGCTCTATAAGTGGAAAGAGGATAAAGGGGGATAAAAAGGAGAAAAGAATGGTAAAGAGGGGCAAGTGTATCATGAAAATCCCCATGCTTAAATGGGGTTTCAAAGAAAGAACCGGAGATGTAAAATTTTGAATTTCTACCTTTACTCCCTTACCCCATCCAAACGCAGCCTTTATCTTTGAGTGATACATTTAAGGCGCCCCATATAGACACCCGGAAAATCTGTCTCTAGACACCCAATTTCATATTTTCTGTTGAAGTTACCATTTTGCCCTCCCACATTTTATCATTCGAATGATTCTTCAGTTCATTTTTCAGATTATTCGAATGATTCAGTCGTCCGAAGGAACACATCAAAATGGGTTACTTCCGACGATTCGACTACACAGTCGAATCGTTCGAAGGATCCTAAAGATCATTCAAACGAATGTCTGTTGATGCTACTGTAAGGCATATTGCATTATTTAAATAATAAAATCTCTTTTAAAATTTTACAGTTATTTTTTAAGCACTGTGTATTTTCAAAATTTCTCAAATTGAATATCCGGACTAATTACGCTAGCCTGATAAAAATAGTTTAAGAATTCAAAGTCTTTTGACACTCCCAAATGCTTAAAACACAGTATTTTATAAATAAGGATATCCCTCGGCTGTGCCGAAAATACATTTAGGAGTGTCAAAAGACCTTGAAGTCTTAAACTATTTTTATCAGGTTATCTTAATTAGTCCGGATAATCTATTTGAGAAATTTTGAAAATATATAGTGCTTAAAAAATAACTTTAAAGTTTCAGAGAAGATTTTATTATTTAACTAAATGCACTATGCATTACTGTAGCATCGACAATATAGACGTTATTTTTTAAGTACTGTGTTTTTCCAAAATTTCTTAAATTAAATATTCAAACTAATTACGATAACGTGATAAAAATACTTTAAGACTTAAAGGTCTTTTGACACTCCCAAATATGTTTTCAGCACCGCTGAGGTGTACCTTTATTTGTAAAATACTGTGTTTTAAGTATTTGAGAATGTCAAAAGACCTTGAAGTATTAAAGTATTTTTATCAAGTTATCGTAATTAGTCCAGATATTTAATTTGAGAAATTTTAAAAATATAAAATGTGTAAAAAATAATTTTAAAATTTTAAAAAATATTTTATTATTTAAATAATGCACGCAGTAGAATTTACAAAAGGAAATCCTTCGGCATCTACTTTAAGTGTGTCAATGTAACAAATATAAAATAGTTTTTTAATGAAGTGGTCAGCCACCGGGCCCAGTAGACGGTGGAATCATTTTTCCATTCTCTGCGGAAAAAGTTAAGGTTAGAAATGGCTGTCTAACCTGAATCGCTTTCCACTCATCATGGGCATCATACCCAAGAATTTCAGCACAAACCTTCGTCATTTCTACTTATCAAACTACTTATTTGAAGTTTTCAGAAGCCCCACAACCTCCGCCTCCCCGGGTCGCAAATTCGTAATCATCTCTCTTTTGCAAGGCTGCTCCCAATTTATAGAGCTGAAATCCATTCATGCCACACTCATCAAGAACGGCGAACACCAACACCCTTTTCTCATCAACCAATTTATCGGCTTCTGTGCGGCATTTCATCGAATAGATTACGCCTATCTCGTTTTCCGCTGCATGGAAGCTCCCAACATCTACGTATACAATGCCATGATTCGTGGGTGTGTTCTACGTTCTTTTCCAATCCATGCAATTGAATTTTACATGCAAATGTTAAGATCGGAAGTGGCCCCCACGAGCTATACCTTCTCGTCTCTTATCAAGGCATGTGTGCAGTTGCCCACTGCTGGACTCGGGGAAGTGATTCATGGGCGGATTTGGATATGTGGGTTCAAATCTCAAGTGTTTGTTCAGACTGCTTTGATTGATTATTATGTGACTGCTGATAGGATTAAGGATGCACGAAAGGTGTTCAATGAAATGCCTGAGAGAGATGTCGTTGCGTGGACTGCCATGATTTCAGGCTATGCTCGGGTGGGGGATTTGAATTCTGCTGAAAGATTGTTCCACGAGATGCCAGAGAGGAGTACTGTGACTTGGAACACCATGATAGCTTCCTATGTGAGGTCAGGAGACATTGAGTCTGCCTCATCTTTGTTCAATCAAATGCCCTCCAAGGATTTGGTTTCATGGACAACCATGATATCGGGTTATTCTCAGAGCAAGAGATTTAAGGAGGCAATTAAAATCTTTCAAGAAATGAAGATTGCAGGGATTAGTCCAGATGAAGTGACTCTTGCAACTGTAATTTCGGCTTGTGCTCACATTGGAGCTCTTGATATGGGAAGGGAGATACATATCAATACAATGTGGAATGGATTTGAACTTGATGTTTATACTGGGTCAGCATTAATTGATATGTATGCAAAATGTGGGAGCATAGAGAGGTCACTTGTAGTTTTCTACAAATTGCACGAGAAAAATCTCTTCTGCTGGAACTCCATAATTGAAGGGCTTGCTGTACATGGTTATGCCAAAGATGCATTGGCTATGTTCAATAGGATGGAAAGGTACAATATAATGCCCAACGGAGTCACTTTTGTCAGTGTTCTTAGTGCTTGCACTCATGCAGGATTAGTTGAAGAGGGTATCCAAAGGTTTTTGAGCATGGCCAACTACTCAATCCCTCCTGAAATTGAGCACTATGGATGCATGGTCGATCTCTTGGGTCGTGCTGGCCATCTTAATGATGCATTGGATTTGATAAGGAACATGAAGATGGAACCAAACTCTGTCATCTGGGGTGCACTTTTGAGTAGCTGTAAAATTCATGGGAATTTGGAGATTGGTGAAGTAGCAGTGAAAAAGCTTATGGTCTTAGAACCTGACAACAGTGGGTATTATCTTCTTCTGATTAATATGTATGCAGAAGCAAATAGGTGGAATGAAGTGGCATTGACTAGAGCAGCAATGAAGGGAAGAGGGGTGGAGAAGAGAAGCCGGGGGTGCAGCTGGATTGAATTGGAAGGGAATGTTCATGAGTTTGCTGCTTCTGATATATTGCACCCCTTGTGGGATGAGATTTGTTTATTCTTGGTTGAAATAGATGTACAACTTAAGGTTCTAGGTCACAGACCCGATATGGAAGTCGAGGCCATGCTATAGCATTAAAAAGAGGATGTCATCTCCTTGAATTCCATAATTTAAGGGCTTGTGATAAATGAGTATGCCGTGGATGCATGGGCGTTCAGTAGGATGGGAAGGGTTAAGATAATTCTCAATGGGATCACCTTTCTTAGTGTTCTCAGTGCTTGGACACTCATGCAAGACTAGTTGAAGGCGGTCAAAGCTATTTTGAGCATCAACTGCTACTCAACTTCTCCTATAATTGAGCATTGCAAGTGCATGGTCAATCAATTGGAAGTGCTGGCTATCTTATCAATGAATTGGTAAGGTCAATTGGGTCAAAGTTTATGCTGATTCTATGCAAGGTTTGGTTTCTTTTGGTTCATGATCCGATCACAATTATACCTGGGTTGTATCAGATGGTTTAGGATCTTATTCATAGTGTCCTTTCTTTCATTGTCAGGGTAGGCGAAAGTGGATATTCTTTACTTGGTGGAGGTGAAAAAAATCTATGATAATGATGGTTGAGGTCGTTATTTCAAGAATTCTGATCACCATCTGATGAAGGTTGGTCGAAACCCTGCACACTTCCCAAGGCACCAAGTTAAATGAAATTTTAGATCCATGTTTTACAACTTGAGTCAAGGAATTCAAATCTTAGAATCCTATTCACCAACAATGCAACGACTTTGGTAGGATAAAACCCAAAGCTCCGATGGATTACCCAACCGGAGTTTTCTCAAGAAAATGAAATTATGGTCAAAATCTCACTAGGGTTATTATCACCATGCAATAACACGCTAATAAAATTGGTGTTCAATTGAAATCAAAATGAATATGGAATTGTAATTTCATATGGTTTGAATCCACAAATTAAATGCAAGTTACTTAACTCCGTGCATGTATGAAATTGAATCCGACATAAATTCAAATTGAAAATTAATGAACTTTCTAATGAATTAATTTGGATTGTGAAATCCAATTTTAATTAGGTATTAGATGGATGCACTAATTGAACATTTAAATTCAAAATTTAAAAAAAAAAAAAAAAAATCAAAACAAATTAAAACTCACCCAAAGTATGAGAAGTTACAAAGAAACTTTGCTTTAACTTTCATTCATCAAATTCAATTGTACATAATGTGCGTCCACACCCACAATTTGTAGATCTGGGTGGCTGAAATATAATAAGGAAATTACATCTAAATTTTGCCCATAATCAATGAATTTGGAATTATCCAAATTTCAATTGATCCTTAATTCTCTAATCCTAAATCTAATTGGAACTGATAATTTGCTGCCTTGTTGCATTATTAGATCAGCAAATAAAAAAAATGAGAAAAATTACATACAAATTGATGCAGGACAAACTATAGGGTGACCCTAAAATGCTTAAATTTAGATATGAAAAGATGAAATAATGCAATCTATGATCTAATATGGCTGAAATTAATTAACCAATTAATAACGGCAACCAAAAAAAAGGTTGCAGAACAGCAGTAAAAAGGGTTAAGAAAAGGGCTGGATTTGAGGGACAGCAGCTAGGAGGAAGGGAAGACAGGTTTTGGATGGGCTATATGGGTACAAAGAGGGATGTAACAGCAGTTATATGGCTGCTGAAAGAGGTGACAACAGTTGGAACAGGTCTGGGACTGATTGGGGACTGAAGTGGGACAGATCTGGGAAAGATTTTGGGACAGATTTGGGAGATTTTGGGATAGATCTGGGACTGATTTAGGACAGGTTTTGAAGCTTTTTCTGGGATAGATTTGAGACAGTTTTGGGGCTGTTTCTGGGACAGCAATCAAGGAGAAGAAAAGGAAAAGAGAGAGTAGATGAGAGAAAGAGAAGAAGAAGATAGAAGAAATACCTGAAGATGGAAGGATGGTAGCCTCACGCTAAGCTTCAAGCCAAAAGGAGGGCCTCATGCCAAAGGAATCGCTCCTAAATATTTTCTTCGCATAAACAGCGGAAGAAAACTTCTATTCATTCAACATCAAGTGTCAATCCCGTGTGGAGGGCTTACATCATATATATAATGACTTAAAAACATGAAAAAGACCAAAATACCCTCAAATAACAAATAACAAATAACAAACTACCCCTAATGATTAGAAAGCCCTAATTACATGTAAAATCACTAAATTTCCCCAAACGAAACCAATGATTGGACTAAACAAATAAATGAAAGAAAAATACAATCATGAACAACTGGAAATCCTAAATCTAAATATGGAAACTTGCTAAATATAGAAACTCGTGTGGTGCTCCGCATCAATCTCCCCATCTGAAAAAGAACTCGACCTCGAGTTCAAACAGATGAAAAAACAAAATCTACCCACGCACGCGTCTTCCTAGTGTGGGGTCTTCATAGTGTAATCACGCACACATGAGGTCTTCACATGTCAACCAAGCAGGGCATCAATCGAGGCACAATGAGGATGCAGGATCAACTCTCCTCCGCCATCGATGGGATAATCTGGATCGAACTCTAACCTCAGGACAACTCTGGCTGGTGACAGCAAGATGTGTGTAGAATGCTACTCCGAGGAGACAAGACTCCTGAATCTTTCCAGTAAATACGGAGCAAGTCGATGTAGCTCACACTCAGGCAACCAAGTGATATCTGTTAGGGGCCTGGGCTTCCACGTCACAGGATATAGCCGATGTCCTCCTGCAGGTGTGGAAACAACTTCCTCGACCAATATAAATTCTATCTTCTCTCTCTTGGGTGACAAGGAAGGTGAGGGAGGTATAGGCTAAGTGGGTTGGACTTGTGCATAGCATGGGTCAAGTAGTGGATCAGGTATGATAATAGGAGGCTCAAGGCGATGAAGTGAGGATGGGCCCAATGGTGGTGTTTCTGCTGGTGGGTTCGGAAGGCCAATGGGGTGGTTAGGAAGGACAATATGTGGAACAAGGTCAAGCTGATGTGGGGTGGGGTCTAGAAGTGAAGGTGTTGGACCTTGACAAGGTGTGAGGTCCTCCACATAATCATCCACATCAGATTCCTTGGATCCACAATGATTATCTTTAGGAAACTCATATTCTTCATTGCTTATATCAATTTGACAGTTAATTTCAGCATGCAAATTGTGAGTGTGCTGTGTAGATGAGGTACAAACTCAAATGGCTCTACTTTTAAGGGCTCTTCATCCACATTTTCGTGGTCAACCTCAACAAGAACGGTCTTTAGGACACGTTCATCATTTTTAGTAAGTTCCTGATGACTAAGTGGCTCGAACTCATTACGACCATGTTGTTCAAGCCACTTCTTGTTGCTAGCGGTGAGATTATTGTTCATGGTCTTAAGTGTCCTTTGGATTTTAGTCACTTGGTTCTGGAATTGGGTAAGGAATTGAGTAGCCCAAGCAGGGGGATGTTCTCCTGACATGACTCTAGATGATTCTAAATGATGTGTCCTAAACTCTAAATACAATGAATGAAAGAAATAAGGTGATGCAAGAATTTTTTTTTTTTTTTTTGAATTTTTTTAATTAATTAATCTATTAATTAATTAATTATTATTATTTTAATTGCGACCTAAGACTTGGAAAGTTAGGAAACTCTCCAAACCTAAGCTACTAATACTAATTTGATGCAGAACAAACTATAGGGTGACCCTAAAATGCCTAAATTTAGATATGAAAAGATGAAATAATGCAATCTATGATCTAATATGGCTGAAATTAATTAACCAATTAATAACGGCAACAAAAAAAAGGTGCAGAATAGTAGTAAAAAGGGTTAAGAAAAGGGCTGGATTTGAGGGACAACAGCTAGGAGGAAGGAAAGACACGTTTTAGATGGGCTATATGGGTAGAAAGAGGGATGTAACAGCAATTATATGGCTGCTGAAAGAGGTGACAACAGTTGGGACAGGTCTGGGACTGATTGGGGATTGAACTTGGACAGATTTTAAGACAGATCTGGGAAAGGTTTTGGGACAGATTTTGGGATAGATTTGGGACTGATTTAAGACAGGTTTTGAGGTTGTTTCCGGGATAGATTTGAGACAGTTTTGGGGCTGTTTCTGGGACAGCAATCAAGGAGAAGAAAAGGAAAGAGAGAGTAGATGAGAGAAAGAGAAGAAGAAGATAAAGATAGAAGAAGTACTTGAAGATGGAAGGATGATAGCCTCACGCTAGGCTTCACGCCAAAAGGAGGGCCTCAGGCCAAAGGACTCGCTCCCAAATATTTTCGTCGCACAAACAACGGAAGAAAACTTTTATTCATTCAACATTAAGTGTCAATCCCATATGGAGGGGTTACATCATATATATAATGACTTAAAAATATGAAAAAGACCAAAATACCCTCAAATAAACAAATACCAAACTACCCCCAATGATTAGAAATCCCTAATTACATGTAAAATGAATAAATTCCCTAAACGAAACCAATGATTGGACTAAACAAATAAATAAAAGAAAAATACAATCATGAAAAATTGGAATTCCTAAATCTAAATATGGAAACTCGTGTGGTGCTGCTCCGCATCACAAATCCTTGTGAATGCTTGGACGAGTTTTGTTCAATGATGTGGAGTGTTGGACGTCCATGCATTGCATTCTTTCCCTCATTGGCTGCATATTCTTCTAATTAAAAGGATTGCACATGCCTAAGCTTCCCTAGAATCCACAAATTGTGTGGATCTAAGAATCCTTCTCTCCATTGGACGACTCATTCCATCCATTCCAATTTCGTTGCTTGGCTACAAGTTGGGAGTTGCCTCAAACGCCAAAACACTTCCCAAGTGAGAGATTTCCTCCAAATTCCTTGCTTCTAAATTTTTGGAGGTAAGGTGACATGGCATCTAACGTGGCAAGTGATGTGGAATTTTTCGCTTCATCTTGTATGGAACAAATGGGCCTTCAAATGCGTGATTTCAAGGCCCAACTCATGTCAAAAAGGCTTTGACCCATAGGACACTCAGATGGGCCCATCTTGGCATGAAAGTGGGTCCGTTAGAAATCTCATTGAGTCCTCTCTTACCACCAACATTTCTTGAATGTAATTGGAGCAAAAATTCCCCAGTTAAGTCCACATTGGCCCCACCATCCTTTAATGGGTCTTCATGATTTGTAGGGGTGAAACTTGGGTTGGGTTTTGGCCCGACCCGAAAATAGTATGTGCTGGGTTATAGAAATTGTAAACTCAGGTCGGGTTGGGTTCGGAAAAAAAAAACCCAACTGAAATTCGGGTCGTGTTGGGCTGAAGAATTTAAATTTCAACCCGACCTGAAAAAACCCGACCCGAATTCATAACTTAAATAAAACCCTAAATACATTAACCCCAATGAAACTCATTCGTCCACCCCTTCCACTTCCGTTTCCCCTCTTTCGAAAATCAATATCCACCTCTTCCGCTTCCTCTTCCCCTCTTTCGAAATCCACCTCTTCTGCTTCCTCTTCCCCTCTTTCGAAATCCACCTCTTCCGCTTCCTCTTCCCCTCTATGAAATTTCAAATAATGGGGTACTGTGATTGGGTTCAACTCATATTATCAATTTGATCAAGGTGTTCATTCCTTCTACTGAATGATTCTAATGCCTACATGGAAGATGGCTATGGAGTATTCTAGGGCAACTCAATGTTTGGGAGTCTTTCCTGTGACTTAGGAAACCAACGAGGCAGACCATAAACCCAACAAATTTATGTTGAACCTATTCTTCCTAATGATGTGCCTGCAGTTGTTCAGAAGGAAAAGAAGAAGATTATGGAGAACTTTTGATGTTGCTTTGGTTTGTTAATGGCTTGTGAATTCTTTTTTTTTTAGTTAAAAATCTACATGGACCCAATCCTTCTTCATTGGATGAACGGTCCATATTTCACTATTTAGCTAAAATTTATAACATGTTTGACTGCCCCCTCTAACTCGGGCTAACTCGGGTCGAGTCGGGTCAACTCTCGGGTTGAGAGTATTAGCAATTCGGGTCGGATTGGGTTGACATACTCGGGTTTGCAATTCGGGTCGGGTCGGGTCGGGTTCAAAAATTTTTGACATGCCTAACCCGAGTTTCAGCCCTAATGATTTGCAATTGGATCACTTGAGCTTTTGATGGTCGCATTTCATATGAGGACAAAACTTCATTTTTAGGGACATAATTTTTTTTGTTTATTGAGAAAAGAGTTGCACTTGCAACCATTAGAATGAGGAAAATGGTGGGACCGTAGCAAAAATCTCATGCTGCTCCAACAACTCCTCCATCTTTCTCCATCAACCAAAACTTGGATATGCAGATGATTGTGTGGAAGGATTTTCATTTATCCATCTTATTATTTATTGTTATTATTGTTTTGGTGGAGGCTATTAACTTTGAGAAGGAACATCCTCAAACGATGTTGCTATTTTGATAAAACAGTTATGTGGTCCTGGTAGGGAGGGAAAAGATAGTGTGGAACATTGATCTCTCTCTCTCTCTCTTATTTATTTGTGGTTGAGAGACCTCAAGAAAGGCAAGCATGTATGTTAGAATTCCTTGGTGGAGTTTTGAGGTTAAATGGTTTGAGCCCAAGATAACTATTTTGCACTGAATGTTCTCAAAATTGTCACTGAAAGAGCAATGGCCTGGGCTTGCATTTGACACATCAGATGATCAACAGGGCGTCACAAGAGGGGAAGAGCAAAGGATTCTCTGTTTTAGGTAACAATAGGAACTGAAACTCACTATGTTGTTATTAGCTCTTATGATTTTTTTTTGAGCAATAACAAGATGAATAATTTATTAATATAAAGAAAGATAAATACATAAGGGGGTCTAAGAGGCTTAAACCCAAGAGAAGCTCTTATGGTTAGGTTAGTGGTGCAGTTCCCCTGTAAAAAAAATCCTCCTTATCATGTACCCACTTGAGTCTTTCCTTTCCCTCTTGTCATTGTAATCATCAAGAAAGTCATTTTATCCCATCTATTTGGGTTTCGCTTTCCTAATTGGATTTGACAAATTGTCTTTCAGAGGGCAGACCGCCTATTGATTTGCATATGACTGGAACTCGCAACCTTTATGGTTGCAAAAATGAGCACTTAACATACAGGCTCTTGCCACTTACCAACAACTTTATTATTATCCATATTCTTTCCTCTCATTCATGACATTTTATTCACCATTGTTTCAAAGATTGTCATTGATGTATCACTTAGTTAATGGTATCAACCCTGCAAACCCCTGGTCATTTCAGTTTGATAGTAAATATGAATTTTGAAGAATCCTATCATTGTTGAAAATTGAAAATCTGCTTGCCTCTGATTGTGATAACAAGAGGATAGAATTGATGTCATGTATGAATTTACTGAGATTTGTATCAGTTGATAACAAATTTACAATGATATAGAAATGATACCATGCAATAAATAACACCATTCTGACTTTAGACCAAAGAGGAAGAACTAGCCAGATGTTGCAATTTTTAATGATTGGCCCACACATAAAATTGCCTTGTTACTCATGAGGCTAGTTGACATATTGAATCCCTCAATTTGATGGAAGTTAAACACTCACCAACTATGATTTCCAGGTCTTGAACTGGAATTAGTGATATATGCAAAGTTTAGTTTTTTTTTTTTGTTCACTTTTTTTTTTTTTTTAATGAGGAGCTACAAATACTACAGAATCTCAAATTTTAGAAAGCTTCAATTTTTTAATCCTTGTAGACCCATTTTTCTGTATTTGTACTTCTTATTTTCTTCTAATGAATTATCTGTTATCGCTCAAAAAAAGAAGAAAGCTTCAATTTTCTGAAAGGCACGGCTGCATTTAGATGAGGGGAAAGAAAGGGAAACTTCCCCTTCTCTTCCCCCGTTTGGTAGTTGCTTGTGAGGGGAAAAGTGGGGTCCGTTTGCTCTCTCCACCTCCATTTTTGTTTTCCCTTGAGTAGGAGAGGAATTCAAGTTTTAACTCCTTTCATCAACTCAAGATTTCAAGTCGGATCCAAGTTTTAACATTGAACTAATGATAGAAAATATTTTGATATATATATTTAAAACTTTTAAACTTATTGCATAAAAATAAATTTAAATATTTTAAAATAAACTATTAATTTAAAATTCTTTTTTTTTTTTTGGATTAACGTGTGGGAAACTCAGACACAGTCCTACCTAAACCCCCACGGATGAGCCCACTACCTCTAAGGCACACCAGGGTTAGGCCATGGGCGCTCGAACCCGCAACCTCCCGCTTCCTGAGGCGGGAAGCAACCAGTTGAGCTACACCCATGTGCGTAAATTATGGATTTCTTTAATTCATATAAAAAAGCTTGAAATTTGATAAAAAAAACTAAATTTTCTTTCTATTAATGGATTCAAATGTTTTGCATTATTTAACATGAGAAATGAATTTGACAAATACTGTATTTATCTATTAATTATTTTGAATAATTGCTGGGAGTAATGGCTAAATGAAACAATTTGGAGAGGAGTATAATTTTTCTTTCATAAGGTGGATAACTATTTTTTTTATTTGGTGGATGCTATTCAATAATTATGTTCGTGTCAAAATGTAAAATTTGTTTATTTTTATTACATAGACTCATCAAGACAATTATCATAAAATTGGCACCAAATTAAAAATTTCTACTTATAGTTTCCAAATAACATTTCTTTTTTCTCAAAAATTATGTTCTCACATATTTTCCCCTGTAGTTACTAAACAAATATAGGACAATCCCTCAGCAGGAGAAACCCTTACTCAAGGGGATCTCCTCCACAAAAGAAACTCCTACAAAACTTTCCTCTCATCCAAATGCAGCTCACATAAAAATAGCAAATTGAAGAAATCTTGAAATTTCAGTAAATGAAGAATTTGCAGGATGCTAATCTAGAATTATAAGGATTTTATCCTTCCCTAGAATTAGAGATTCCCTCATTCCACTTTCCATATTTCCCTGGTATCTCAACAAATCAACATTTTTT
The DNA here is from genome assembly GCA_013350335.1 of Chimonanthus salicifolius. Lineage (NCBI taxonomy): Eukaryota > Viridiplantae > Streptophyta > Magnoliopsida > Laurales > Calycanthaceae > Chimonanthus > Chimonanthus salicifolius. The sequence continues at coordinate 26,012,404 of CM023541.1, read as the reverse complement.
GTGTACAGTTCACTACTAGTAGTAAATTCCCTAAAAGTCTCCTAATCCCGTGGACATAAGAAAATTCTGATTTCAGTTAACCAGCTGCACATGGAGAACCCTGAGCTAATTTCCAGCATCAATTATTGTAAGCTCCATTGGGAGGGTGGGGTTTCCTTGAAGATTCCAGGGTTGTGTTTTTTAGCATTTTGATGAGGTGTCAGATTATTGTCAAAGGACATACCATGAATCTCAATTTTTGTACATGTAGGATCACGAAAGGAGGATCTGTTTCATAGAATGTGACAAACACGGCTAAGGCAGAAAACTTTAGGAATCTGTACAGTTGGAATATTCTCATTCTGTATCCATTCACACGGCATCTCTTCTGAATTGGAATACTTTCCAATTTAACAAACATCATGTTGATATCCGCCACTATATGAAATTACTGAACTTTTTATACCATTGAACTCTAGGCCACTTAAATGGCATGTTAGATTCATACAGAATGACATGCATTCTTTTAGGTGAACCCAGCTTGATAGGATAGGACGTAAATGTGTCTGAAGGAGGTGAATCCTAAAAATCCAATGAAGCAAATAGTGAAATACAAAGTGTGTAATTGGAATAAAGAGTAAGTAGCAATTACAAGATGCGCCTTGGTAAGTAATAAAAAATCTACCAAAGTGGATATACCTTGGTAAATAATCATAAAAAATATAGCAAAGTGGGATCAACAGCTTAGATTTCTGAGTGCTTAAAGTAATACCTTTAATCACTATTTGTTGTCACTAAAATTATCATGTGGTCTAACTTTCTACATTGCCCAGCCTTCATGGATATGCTTGTGGTACACATCACCAAGAAGTTCATGGCCTTGCCCAATGTCAAGGTAAGAACACTTTCTATGCTGATTGATGTCTTATTATCTTAATGGTGGATACCAAATGAGTTAAACTGCATTTTGGTGCAAATGATCAGATTAATTATAATCTGAGAGCAACCTAAAGGGGTTGGAGTGATGGGCAGGAACTCGACCCAGGAAGTGGGAGTCCTGAGTTTGATTCCCACTCCACCCCAAAGGGCCACTCTCCATAGAGTTACCCGGTGTGTGTGTGGTGGGTAGGGAGGCTTGCACATGCCCTAAGGATTAGTCGAGTGCTCTAAGAGGCCTAGACACCTTGGTCATAAAAAAAGATTATAATCTGAGAGGAGCAGTCGCAGATGTGAATATTCCATTGATAATCCCAGCATATGACAACTAATCAAATACTGGAGTTTTCCTTGAGATATAATTTGCTTATTGGAAAATGGGACATGATCAGGGAAAGCTTTCTAAAGGTAGATCTTGTCACTCTCTGATCCAAATGTGATGAGAAGTGGACTGTTCAATCCCACAACATTTTATGCATGAAAGCAATCTGTAGCATACTCTTTTACAAGTGTTGCAGGCTTTGACATGGAAGTACCTAAATCTTTAATAGGTCTGACCAATATCAGTTTTTTTTTTAAATAATAAAGAGCCAGGTCCATCTGGCCTCTATTATGACTGTCTTAATTGATAATTTGTTTATGTTCATTTTTCATTTGTTGTTCATTTACCATTCTATATACGATGTAGTTCTCTCAATCCTGCTAATCAGTCTTCTCTTTGATTTGGTTCTTCTGATCTTGGGCATTTAGGGAGGGAAAGGCCAAGGAAAACAATTCCAGATGTGGGATTGTCTTCGCCAAGATGGGGATCAAGTAAGTTTTTACCATATTCATGTTCATGGTAGCCTTTATCAGCTTGAACCATTAAAATAGAAAACAATTAGGCATTTCTTTTTTTGGCCCACCTTTATCAGTGTGTAAATTTCTCTTCAGAATCCCTTGTGATTGGTGCACTGTTATCCACTAAAAAGCAAGATTGGATTTTCTTTGTACATATTTCTTATGATGTTATTGAAATATTGTATTATGTATACAAGTTGAAGTCATAGATTTATAAGTATTTTATGTTGTTATTAAAATGTTGTTTATAGGTCGATATTATAGGTCACAATTAAAGATAAGATTGAATTTATTACATATTTTTAATGATGTTATTAAAATAACCTTTAAAGGTTGAAGTTGTAAATAATATTTTTTATGTTATTGAAATATCATTTATAGGTTCAAAACTTGAAGCTATAGGTCACCACTAAAGGTGAGTTTGAATGCCTTTTTACATGTTTTTAAATTTTATAATGGTTTTGGAATATTATTTATATGTTAAACTTACTAGTTTTTAAATATGATAATGGTTTTGGAATATTGTTTATATGTTAAACTTACTAGTCATTATTTGTTTAATGCTTTTGCAGATATTTTAATCTTTTAAATGTTTCTATATATGAAATTTATTAATTAAATTTATATATAATTTTTTTATTTATGGGATTTTATTGTTTAGTATACTTATAATTTGAACCAAATGTGTACATGTTTCAATCAGGTAAATGGGTAACTGTATTGATTAACTCGTTTAGTAAATGTTGGTGACTCAAACCCAAATTACACCCAATCCAAACCCGACCCAACCGAACCAATTGTTAGGTCTTTTCTGAGGCTATTCAAGGAGAGTTAATCAACATTTTGCCTATAGGTCACCATGTTCCATTGCAGGAGATAGATCACTCCCTTGCAATGGATGTCTCATGTAATTTTTCAAATTCCTCTTGCTGAAGTAGTTTCCCCTAAAACCCCCGTATGTGAATCTTTCATTTAGGTTCTACATGAGCCCCACCTAGTAGTTTGTCCCTTCATTAATAAGCCCCGGTTGCATTAAATAGTTGGGCATTTTTCTTTTGTTACTAGTTTTATTGGTATTAGTAATTGTACGAAGGCTCATTTAAACTTGTTCTATTTCCCTTTCAAAGACGTTCATATACTTTTCAGCATATTTGAGTATGGATTCTTTATCTTCGAAGTTTCGTTTCAATGAGGGGGACTTTTTTTAAAGATATTCTTATGGGTTTAGCATGATACAATGAAGTTATCACATATTTTCTTAAACATTTCAATATTGTAGTTGTCCTACAAACTTTTCACAAAAATTGATTTTCCATTACATAAATAAATATTTGTACATTGTGCACCAATGAATAACATGCACCGCCTCATTGTTTGGTAATGGTTCCACTAGACCCTCTGATGTGGGAGCATTTTTTTTATTATTGGATTTAATGTTATTGGACTTTGTTGTTATTTTTTAGTTTGTGTTTTTCTTTTTATACGAGGGCAAAGTTGTCATTTCTGAATTATTGTAATAGGGGGCATTTATGTCTTTTAAGCTCTCTCATTAGTGGTTGCCCTAAGGCATTAGGAAGTCAACAAGAAGCCGCCGGCCCCCTTGTTTTATTTTCTTATTTAAGTCTTGTAATAGAGATTTTTCGAATTTAATGAATGAAGAATAATGAAAGCTTTGAAGCCCTAGCGCATGCATATGCGCATGGTGTGAAGATTTGTCCCCTTGAGGGTTTGGTGTGAAGCCAAAATGAGCACTTCCCTATCTTCTTCTTTCTCCTTTCTACATTCTCAGGTAAGAGCATTCTAGTACTCTTTCTTTTCTTCTCTTTTATTTCTTCTTTTTTTTTTTCTTCTCTCTTTGATTCCTATCATAACCTCCTAAGCCATCCATGGCTGCCACCCCCGCCTTAGCCTAATTCCATCCTTGATCACCACCTCTTTTTACCCCTCTTCCATGATCCTCTCTTTCGGCCAGCCCACCTACAGATCAGATCCATCATCCCTATCTGTTCTATTAGTGAATGAATGAAGAAAAGCTTTGAAGCCCTAGCCTCCATGACGCACATGGTGTTGATGATTTCCCCTTGAGGGTTTGGTGTGAAGCCAACGGAATCGTTTCTTCTATCTTCTCTTCTCTTTCTTTTTTACATCTTCTGGTAAGATCTCTCCATCATTCTTGTCTTTTCTTCTTCCCAAACCCTTCTGTTGTCGTCACCTCTTCCCCTAACCCCTTTACTGCTGCCGTTTCACTTTTCCCTTTACTTATTTGTTTCGCCAGCCTCATAACCCCTTCCAAGCCCATCGCCAACCCCTTTGCCTCTCTTAAACCTTCGCCACTTCCTGGAACCCAGATCCCTACCCTTCTTCCTCTTTGCTGCCACCTACAAGACCCCAAAACCCCTTGCCGCAAATTGTTATCCCTTAGCCAACCCTTCCCAAGACCCTTTTTTTTTATAACCGAAGGGAACAACGAGGCAAGGTCCCCCATAAACACCTACACAGGACGCCCCCAATTTACGCTGCTAGGACTCGAACTGACTACCTCTCGCTTCATGAGGCAGGAAGTAACCAGTTGAGCTACCCAACATTGGGTCCCTCCCAAGCCCCTTACCTGTGTAGCTCCTCCATCTCTCATCTTTTAAGCCTCCAAACTGTTCCAGATCTGTCCCTCTGCTATCGTAGCCAGTCCTTAAGCCCAACAGTCACCATCTACTCCCCAATAAACCCTTCCTCTTGGCTGCAGATTCACTTAAATCCCTTTTCCCCTTTGCTGTCCAGCCATACTGCCATCTGCCCAGGCCTAATTCCTTCTCTACAAAGCCCATACAACCTTAGCAGGTCCACCTAAATTCCATACAGTCACTTTAGACCTTTCCCAATCCCTCCTAACCCTTGTCCTTTGCTAGATACCTCTACAAACAACCTCCTAACTGCTGTTACAGCCACTGTCGCCTTTCTTTGTTGCCTCTATTTTAGGAGATTCCCCATTATAAGAAGCAATTGGGTTCGGATTCTCGTATAATTGTTTACATTGAAACTCTTAGAACTGCATGTGTGTTTGTTAATGGATCTATATTGCTTTATTTGCAATTGTTAATGGATTTCTTAATTTCAGCCTCATGCTAGATTAGATCGTTTTTAATTCTTTGTGGCAAATTAGGCCTTTAGGGTTACCATATCCCTTGTTGATGTAGGCTAGGTAGGATAAGACACCTTACTCAATCGCTTAGCGGAAACTTAATAAGAACCAACACAGGTTTAACACAACCCTCAACCTTTAAATGGTAAAAGCCCAACTTACTTAAGCCGTGAGAATTAATTGAATCAATTTAATTTGACACACTCTTGGGTTTTCGGAAGTACCATAAATTTTATCAAACCTTTCAAAATCACAAACCAATTTTGGTTTTAATTTAATAAAAAAAAAATCCAAACCAATTTTGAAGTAATTTAAAACTGGCAAGGTTTTTTTCTTTAAAACAAAAAAGAAAAAGAAAATTAAGACACGCTACCCAAATACTTTAATCGGGTCTAATGATTCATAAGCATTCACAACCCACGCTTAAAAGCTGTGTTTTTAGAACTGAGTATTAATTTTCAAATAAGATCAAGCCCAAATAATGTTTTTGTAAAACTGTCTCAATTTCGCAAATATCAGTTACCAAGTTTTGTCAAAAAACTGAGTTAACCCTCAATTAAAATTGGTCCAAACTGGATTTTAAATCTTCAATGAAGACCAGCCCAACTAAGGTTTTAAAAGACTGTTTTAAACCCTTAATTCAGTCCCAAAATGTTGTTTAAAAAAACCTTTTCAATCAGTTTACACGGTTTTCTCTTTAAGAAAAACTGGGTATTAAACTGATTCAATTAATCCAAAAAACTCAAAAGATATTAGGATTACCTGGTTATTAGAGAGGAGAACTCACTCGATCCTCAAAACGCCTCAACTTGGTGAGGACTCAGTAGCAATCAGTGCCAACTCGGCTGCAACTCGGTGCTTGCCTTCAACGATTCTTCATTGGAAAATTCATAAAAAGAGTTATCTTATTTCATAATAATCGTCTCTCTTATAACTGGCTACAAGCAACCTTTAAATAAAAAAGAAAATTGCCGACTATATTCCTAAGTATAAGGAGCCGACCCTCCTTTCCTTCTAATTTCAAATACTCAAGTCCTAATTGAATACATATAGTTTCTAATAAAATAAAAACAAATAAAGCAACTACTATCCAAAGTCCCCACCGTTTAAAGTTACCTAATCCTAACCTGATTAGGATACTTCCATCGAATGGCCTTGTATTAACTCATGAGGCATCAGTCAAAGTTTGGGCCATAGGGCCTGCTATGTTGGGCCAAGGCTTGGGCATGTTCTTACTGTCATGGGCTTGGCTAGACTTGGACTTGAAGTGACCAAACTGGTCACACACCCACCGGGATCAAACATAAAATTTTCAATCTCTTAATTCGGGCATCGAACTTGCTAAATTGCTAACATACCCGTCCGGGTCAAAATTAAAATTTTGATTACACCTAAACCTAAACCCTAAACCCTTACACCTATAGATGCCCGCATCATACTCCCGCTCCCAGAGAAAACTCGTCCTCGAGTTTAGAAGTTCATCGACGAAGGGTGCAGTCTTCTCTTAGTCTGTCCCTGTGCCTCCACAAAATTACAATGTGCAGTGTAACCCATCGCTTTGGAGTTGGTGCTTCATGAGATGTCACATCAACGCCTACCAAAAGTGAGGACCATCTCACATAACCTTCCCAAATAGGGTCAATTTATGGTCGGATGGTGCGGTGTAAGTCCACAAGATGCCGGTCATGTATCCCCAATGTATGAATCTGTACGGACCATTCTCTGTCGCCTATGTCTATAGCATCTTCTTGTTGCTTCTCAATAGACTGTTGTTGTTTCTCAATAAACAGTGGCTCAAGATGGTATCTGGGTGTCTCAAGTTCCTGCTTCAAAATGATACTTGTCTCAAACTGTTGGATACATTCCTCTGTTGCACCTGTATCTGTCGTTGTGTCATGAACTGCTAGGGCTGGTGAGATACTGGGTGTAGCCAACTGGTTCATGTGTTCGTCCCACATTGGATCAACATAAGGTCTATGCTCGCTCGATGTTCTCATGGAGTGAACATCACAAAACACAAACTCATCGATGGCCTCAGCCTCTGTGCCACTATGTTCTGTATCGTCCACTTGGAATTCATAACAATGAACTGGATGTTCTTGTAACGTCTCCAAGAATTGCACACTCATGGAGTTTGTCTCCACAAAATCATCGGCATCTTCCTCACTAGAGGAATCTGAGTCAACAATTTCGACTTGTACAGCCGTGTCTACTTCATCGGCAAAATAGACAGTTCGTTGTCTCCTCTCAGGTTGTCTGACTGCATGTCTTGCCCTATGCCTGTAATAGTAGAAGTTTTCATCTGAACTGTCATCTAAGCTCTCATCTAAGCTTTCTTCAGAAGATGAGTATCTGGAGTACATTGATCTCACTGGTGGTGAATTAGAAGGGCGTTGGCTTGTTTGATTCTTTAGAGCCGCAAGCTCTCTGTGTAGATGAGCACATGACTCAAATAACCGATCAAATTGCATGTCGCGGTCTTTAGAGAATTCAACTCGATCATCTTCTGGAGTGCGTCTCACATGACGACTTTGACTGGAATGAAACCAGTCACTATTCCCTCCTTGTCGACTACGAAGTATGAGTCTCAAATGACTCCAAAGCTCTGATACCATTCTGATGTAGGATAGGTAGGATAAGACACCTTTCTCAATCGCTTAGCGGAAGCTTAATAAGAACCAACATAGGTTTAACACAACCCGCAACCTTTAAATTGTAAAACCCAACTTACTTAAGCCGTGAGAATTAATTGAATCAATTTAATTTGACACACATGCTCTTGGGTTTTCAGAAGTACCATAAATTTTATCAAACCTTTCAAAATCACAAACTAATTTTGGCTTTAATTTAATTAAAAAAAAAAAAATCCAAACCAATTTTGAAGTAATTTGAAACTGGCAAGGTTTTTTTCTTTAAAAAAAAAAAAAGGAAAATTAAGATACACTACCCAAATACTTTAATCGGGTCTAATGATTCATAAGCATTCACAACCCATGCTTAAAAGTTGTGTTTTTTAAATTGAGTATTAATTTTCAAATAAGATCAAACCCAAATAATGTTTTTGTAAAACTGTCTCAATTTCGCAAATATCAGTTACCAAATTCTGTCAAAAAACTGAGTTAACCCTCAATTAAAATTGGTCCAAACTGGATTTTAAATCTTCAATGAAAACCAGCCCAACTAAGGTTTTAAAAGACTCTTTTAACCCTTAATTCAGTCCCAAAACGTTGTTTAAAAAAACATTTTCAATCAGTTTACACGATTTTCTCTTTAAGAAAAACCGGGTATTAAACTGATTCAATTAATCCAAAATACTCAAAAGATATTAAGATTACCTGGTTATTAGAGAGGAGAACTCACTCGATCCTCAAAACGCCTCAACTTGGTGAGGACTCAGTAGCAATCAGTGCCAACTCGGCTGCAACTCGGTGCTTGCCTTCAACAATTCTCCATTGGAAAATTCATAAAAAGAGTTATCTTATTTCATAATAATCGTCTCTCTTACAACTGGCTACAAACAACCTTTAAAAACAAAACTGCCGACTATATTCCTAAGTATAAGGAGCCGACCCTCCTTTCCTTCTAATTTCAAATACTCAAGTCCTAATTGAATACATATAGTTTCTAATAAAATAAAAACAAATAAAGCAACTACTATCCAAAGTCCCCACCGTTTAAAATTACCTAATCCTAACCTTCCATCGAATGGCCTTGTATTAACTCATGAGGCATCGGTCAAAGTTTGGGCCATAGTGCCTGCTATGTTGGGCCAAGGCTGGGGCCTGTTCTTGCTGTCATGGGCTTGGCTAGACTTGGACTTGAAGTGACCAAACTGGTCACACACCCACCTGGATCAAACATAAAAATTTTCTCTCTTAATTCGGGCATCGAACTTTCTAAATTGCTAACATACTCGCCCAGATCAAAATTAAAATTTTGATCACACCTATAGATGCCCGCAACACTTGTCCTACATCACGTTGGATGGAATTCAATTTAAGAAGATCAACATAGAGAGCTCCTTTAGTTTCGAAAAGGACTTCACCATTGAAGAGATCAAAGTGGCTTTGGAGGACTTGGGTTGGGATAAGGCTCCGGCACCGGATGGATTTAATTTTAATTTCTTCAAAGCTTGCTGGGACACTGTGGGTCCAGATTTCCTAAGATTTTTTAAGGAATTTCACCGGGATGGAATTATCAATAGGAGCTTGAAGAATGCCTTCATCACCCTAATTCCAAAAAAGGAAGGTCCTGGGGAACTCTCACGTTATAGGCCTATTAGTCTCCTCGGGAGTGTGTATAAGTTCTTAGCAAAGGTGTTAGCTAAAAGACTAAAGAAAGTGTTGTCAGAAATCATAGGCTAGTCTCAAGGGGTGTTTGTTGAGGATAGACAAATCTTGGATGGGGTCTTAATAGCTAATGAGCTAGTCCACATGAGACACAAAGAAAAGAAACCAGGCATCCTATTCAAAGTTGAAATGGAGAAGGCCTACGATTTCATGGATTGGTCCTTTGTGGGTGATCTTTTCATTAGGATGGGTTTCGGGAGTAAATGGTGTAAGTGGATGAAAGCTTGTATTGAGGACAACTCTTACTCTATCTTGGTCAATGGTTCCCCAATACAGCAAATTCACACAAACAGAGGTTTGAGGCAAGGAGATCCATTATCTCCCTTCATCTTTACTCTTGTTGGGGAGAGCCTGAACAAATTGGTGGAAAAAGCTAGAGAAATGGAAGTTGTTAAAGGTTTCAAAGTGACCTCGGATGGTCCCGCAGTTACTTACTTACCGTTTGCGGATGATACATTGTTTTTCTGTGAACCGAATCGTCAAGAGTTGTTGGGTTATAAGGCCATTCTGAGATGTTTTGAATTAGCTTCGGGTCTTACAATCAACTTGAGTAAAAGCACTATCATTGGGATAGATTTGGATGAGGATTTCATTAAGGAACTAGCAGAAGGAATGGGTTGTGGTATTGGTAAACTACCCTTCATATACCTGGGATTATCGGTGGGTGGCAATCCAAGAAACAAATCCTTTTGGTCTCTAGTCATAGAAGAGTGGAAAGAAGATTGACGGGTTTGAGGCGAAAGTATCTTTCTTTGGGGGGACGAGTTACCCTTATCAAATCTGTTTTGATGAACCTCCCAATATATTACTTGTCTCTTTTTGAAATGCCAAAAGGAGTAGCGAGGAGAGTAGAGCAGCTCTTCAGAAACTTTTTGTGGGGAGGCAAAGAAGGTCCATTTGGTTGCCTGGTCAGATTTCACCAAACCTAAGTCTTTGGAAAGTCTTGGTTTAGTCCCCTTAAGGTTGAGGAACCAGGCTTTTTTGTGCAAATGGGTATGGAGATTTGGAAAAGAACGAAACACTTTATGGGTTCGAGTCTTGATGGCTAAATATGGTTTGGAGGAGACAACCGGGTGGTTTCTTATTGATATTGTAGAGAAGAAATGGTCCTCGATGATTAGGTCTTGGTGGAAAATAGGACAAGGTGAACAGGAAGCAGGAAGGTTATTTAGGGACAACACTAGAGTTATGCTTGCAAAAGGGGACAAAACCTTGTTTTGGAAAGATCTTTGGTTAGGAGAAACGTCTTTAAAAGAAGTGCTCCCAAGACTATACTAAATTTCAAGGAATAAGAAAGCACTAGTTCAAGGGAGCTACTTGAGGGACATTTAACATCCTGGCATTTGGATCTTAGAAGGGAGTTAAGGACTTTTGAAGAAGACAATAAAAGGGATCTCTTACGTCGATTAGTGGAATTTCCGGTTTTACCAATGGAGGAAGACAAATTGGTGTGGACTGTGGGATTCTTTGGACAACTTCTCGGTCAAAGCTTTGGTTGATTTGGTTCTACATCGGGAATCTAATGTGGTACCGAAAATCAATTCTACTTGGAAAGGTATTGCGCCCCCCCCCCCCCCCCCCCCCCCCCTAGGGTCCAAATTTTTGTTTGGTGTGTTCTTAAAGGGAGAATTTTAACGAGATCGGAACTCAAAAGGAGAGGTTTATGCTGCCAGGAGGAGGGTCTCATTTGCCCAATTTGTGAGACAGAGAAAGAAGAAATTGATCATCTATTTTTAGGTTGCCCACTAGCTCATCGCCTTTGGAATCACTTTACTAAGCTTTTTAAGGTGTCTTCGGTTTTTTATCGAACTTGCATTGGGTCTTTGGAATTGTTGTTTATTTCAAGGCTTACTCAAAGGTTGAAACTTGCATGGAATACTCTCCCAGCAGCCATCTTATGGATCATTTGGAAAGAAAGAAACTCAAAAGTCTTTGAAGGAAAAACTGCAAACATTAATGAGCTCATCCAAACAGTTATGTGGAGGCTTTGTGTTTGGCTTCTCTCGAGCACAGAATTTTGTGGCCTTAAACTTACAAATCTCTTCTTTATGGGACGAATGTATGAACGGTTTCAAAAGAAAGACGAAGCCCAAGATAAATGGATTCCTCCACAACAAAATGTTTTGAAGTTCAATGTAGACGAGGCAACAAGAGGGAAGCCAGGGCCAACTGGGATAGGCGGGGTGCTTAGAAATCATGAGGGTACCACGTCTATTGTTTTCAATGAGTTAGTGGGAACTAAAGATTCCAATGAGGCGGAAATTCTTAGCATTGGGAGAGCTTTGCACATCTAGAAGTCGTATGGTCAAGGAAAACTTATTATTGAGGGGGATCCGGCAAATGCAATTAAGTGGGCAAAGGATCAAAGAAGAGCGCCCTGGAAATTAATCACTGTGGTTAGGGGGATTAGGTTGCTAGCTGTGGGGATGGAGGTTTCCTTCACCAATATCGGTAGGGCAGTGGAATGGAGTGGCAGCCTTCTTCTCTTGTATTTGTACTCTTCTTTTTAATATATTTCTCTTTGTTACCGCTCAAAAAAAAAAAAATGGAGGTTTTACTTTTTTTCTCCAAATAATTTTGTAATCTATTTCTGGGCTAGTCTTGAGAATGGTGACCTTATCACCGAAGGTAATTCGATTAATGCAATCTCTTAGGCTAGTGGGAAGAAAAGCCCTCCCTAGAAACCGGTCAAAACTGTTAGATACATTAGGAGGTTATGTAGGAATGGACTTATCCGTTTCGTGCATACCGCCCGCTTAGCGAATAATTTTGCTGACTTCTTAGCCAAGGTTGGAGTACAAAAAGCTCAACCGGCAATGAAAGTATTTCCTCTGTAGCCTTCGCAGGAAGTAGGGGTTTGAGGGTTGAGTTCCTCCCCTCCAGACCATGTCCCTCGTGTTCTATTTGGACTGTAAGGGCTTTGGGAACCATTGTCGTAACCACATAGCAACTTTCTTGTTTCATGTCTCTTGCTTTTACTTTTGTATTTTCTCTTTGGAGGGACATGTACATACCTCTTGTACATAACCCTCTTGCTCTTGTACTTCTTTCTTAATTAATGAAATATTTCGGTCTCCGTTTCAAAAAAAGTTTTGTAATTCTTTTTCAGTATGGTGCCCACCTCAGAACCTCTTAATACCTTCTACTGTTCTCAGCCCCAGAGAATGTTCACTTTGTTTGTCAGACAAGGAATCCTTTGTTCGAGTTGTCTTTTACACTTGTAGGACTCTAAGCTTCTTTACATTGTAATTCTTCTACAAGGTGTTGCTAGTGTTCTTCATTCATTCATATGTCTTGCAATATCTTCAATAAATCCTCTTGTCTCTTACTTTGTCAGGTGCTACAAGCACTTTTGCCTCAAGGACACCTTTGTGAATCTCACGGACTACTTCTAGTTCTTTCAAGAAGTATGTGAGCACTCTATGCTTAAGCCTAGAGCTGACCACAAGAGACTCCATGAGCTGTCAGCATAATAATTTGTTGCCCTTGAATAAAGATGTTGTTTTGTGTAACACTTCTGATAAGTGTCTCGTCCTCCCAATAGGTCAATTAACCATATAATTTTACAATTTCCACAAAGAAAGTTCACTGAACATACAGAAGCAATCTTTCAACTACTTTAACCCAAAAACTGTCCCCATCTACTTAAGAGTTAGGCTTAAAGAACCCAAAGAGCTTGGCATGCTTTCTCTAGACTCCACGGAATAGTGACCAATACCTCGAGCCATCATTTTATCCACAATGCATCTGCTCTCATCAAGCTTTATATATGTATGCCATCTCCCTGCAAAGCTTGAGTCTTTTACACTTGACTTTGTTCCTAAAATGTCAAAAAGTGTCATCCTAACCATGTATGAAGCATAGGAGCCATGTGTTGAGTTATATTTAGCAATTTCTTTAATCTATCAGTTACTATTATTGTATTTTTCAATTTAGTCTTTTCCTTAATTGGTGCTTACCAATATTGTACTTACCAACTTTAGAGTTTTCCTCTTTTAGCTTATCTTCCATATTTGTATCACTTTTTCTCTATAAATATAAATGATAGGGTCTCTCCTTGATTAAGGAAGACACACCATATTCTATGTGCCTTATTCAACATGGTATCAGCCAGAATTCGATATTATTGAGTGGTCGTTGGGAAAATACACCTCTTCTCTCTCTCCCTCTGACGGAGGAAATACATCCATAGAGGGAGAGAGGGGGGACATCTAGCCGCCAAATCGCTGCAACTACAGTGGCAATATATCCTTCTTCTTTTGCACCTTTTCTTTTTCAACCATCTGCTCAAGGGGCTCAAATCTGCATTTGGTTATTTGAGATTTGAACGCAGATCTGCATTTGGTTGCCACTGCTGCCTTATCATCTCTCTGGCCGTGGATACAGAACCCAGAGCACCCTAGATCTGCAGAATACGTCTCCAACTGTCCAGATCTGAGAGAGAGAGAGAGAGAGAGCACCTAGATCTCACTGTTCCCAATCTGTTTGCAGATCCGTCTGTACTTCAGATCGGTGGTATTTCATTAGGCGACGCCCAGTCTTCTTGCGTTTCCAGATCTTGTTTCAGATCTGTACACTTCGAGGGTTTTGATGCATCTTGCTCTTGTCCAATCTCCATTGGAATCGTGCCCCTCTTCTGCAGTTCTTGAAGATCAGATTTGTTCCTGCTCCCCTCAGATCTGAGCCAGCCAACACCGCTGCCATCACCCGTCACACAGCAGGATATTTCCAAGGATAAAGTTGCTCCTTAATGCTGGATTCTTGGGCTTCCGATGATAGCTGCAAGATGAATTGCTGCTTTGTTTTTACTACTGCTGTATTCTGCAAACAAAGAGGTTTTTTCCTCTCACTGTGCACACATGCAGGACCAGATCCACTAGTGTCAGGTACAGTCCAGCGACTGTATATCAGTCCCGAGCCTGAAGTCTCCTGACCAGGGTTATCTTGTGGTGCCATGGACCTTATTGAACAAAAAGGAGACCCACTTCTGACGTGATCTTCCTACTACATCGCTGCCTCCAGATCTGCTGGATTTTCTTTTGGGCTTTTTCATTTGGACATGAGTGACCAGTTTTTTTTCCACCTAGTTTTTCACCTTCACCTTCGCCCCTCCCTCTAGTTTGCATCTTCATCGCCACTGCAGTATTCTTTTTTATCCTCGATCCTCATCTGCATAAATAAATCCTCGCTCCCTTCCTTTCTTTGTTTGTCAAACGATCCACCATTTGCCTCCTAGATTTAATTCTCCAGCCCTTTGAGCTCTCATTTTAGAGATTATTTTCCCCGCATTTTATGGGTGGTTCATAGGGTCATCTTTGTTTGCTCCCTTAGATCTGTAGTCTTTCTTCAGATTTGAACATATAATTTCCATAACTCTACAGTCATTTGTATGGCGTTGTTTTGAGTTTGAATGCTAGTGAATCCCTTTAAGACCTATTATATGGTCTTGTTGACTGGAGGTTTTTAGCTTTCTCCGTTTTACTGTTCCTGCCCACATTGATGTTCCTCGTCGGACCAATTTCTCTATGCAGCGGACTTCTGTAGGGGATATTTATGCCAACCAGCGTTTCTTTCCTTTGCAGCTAGTACTTTCCGGCATCAGATCCGGCCACCGGAACATTTTCAGCCGACGGGATCTCTCATTTTTCCTGCCATTTTTTGGAGAACTATACTTTTGTACGGTAGTATTGCAGCCTTGCTGTTTCAAGAACTGAGTTTCTACTGTTCCTTCTCCAGTACTTGTTTCGGTACATGTTGCTGCGGAACATCAGCTGGTTCCAGGTTTTAACCAGACT
Organism: Chimonanthus salicifolius; assembly: GCA_013350335.1. NCBI lineage: Eukaryota > Viridiplantae > Streptophyta > Magnoliopsida > Laurales > Calycanthaceae > Chimonanthus > Chimonanthus salicifolius. The sequence continues at coordinate 25,997,369 of CM023541.1, read as the reverse complement.
TTGTTGTTGGAGATTCTTGTTGATTTGCTTTCGCTCCAATCAGATGGCATCACCGTTGGATCGTCAAGTTGAATATCTTCAACCTCAAGTGGGACCCACTTAAGCTTGTGGGGGGGTGTTGAGATATATTTAGCAGTTCCTTTAATTTATCAATTACTATTATTGTATTTTTCAATTTAGTATTTTCCTTAATTGGTGCTTACCAATATTTTACTTACCAACTTTAAGGTTTTCCTCTTTTAGCTTATCTTCCATATTTGTATCACTTTTTCTCTATAAATATAAATAATAGGGTCTCTCCTTGATTAAGGAAGACACACCATATTCTTTGTGCCTTATTCAACACCATGAAATCTATCTTCATATGATAAAATTGAATTGTTTGGGATTTTATGCTTATTTCAGGATAAGGTCTAGATTTTGCCTCAAAAGTATTCTACTTCGTCAAAATCCTCTCATAGGAACTCTGTTCTCTCCTTCTTGTACATGATATTTGTACCTCTCTTATTTTTATATGATGTTGTCTTTGGCCTTTCACTTACATGTCCAAACTACCTCAAACGAGTCTATCTCAATTTGTAATCTATTAAGTTATTTTTAAACTATTGCTAATGCAATCATTTCTAACTCTATTCTTTATCATTTACTCACTTGAGTGCTTGAGTGCGTATAGATTTACAACCTTTTTTGAGAGTTCGTCTTTTTATTCTTTTCTAGTCCCACATTTGAAGCAAGTGTATGGGTGACCACTTAATCCATCTTTTAGGTTTGAGGATGCCAGATTTATATATTTTTTATGAAATTATCATAATCAAAGTATATGTTGACTACCGTTCCTTGTTACTTGGATGGTAGGAATTGCACATTCTATACCAGCCATTCCGGGTTCGAGGAATGGTAGAAAATGCTTCCAAAAAAAGTATATGTTGACTAGTATGTCTTTACCAAACCTATTCTATCTCCATTGACCATTTTGCAACAATCTTGAGCGTGTTAGTATTGATCCAATTGTTAGACGAAGAGAAGATATGTTTGGACAGCCAATATATGAGGAATGCAACTAAAAAGTATTTATTGTTGATCTGTTTCATACTAAGAAGATAATCTAGCCAGGACTTTCAACAACGGGTATCTGTGAGTCTTACTTTAGGCAACTTGACTTAGTTTTTTGAACAGCTTCTTGGGCTAGTCTATCACTTTCTGTATTTTGTCCCTGCAACTCAAATACATAGTAGTACCACTACCAACTATAAAAAAAGACTCCTAGCGTATGCACTTCCTTGGGGGTGATCTCTTGCTCCTCACCCCCTATATGGAAGACCCTATTAACAAAATCCTAGGTTGACAGTATTGCAGGGACCTGCAAGTTCCATCTTTCGAGGAATCATGAGGCTTGTATCGATTTCGTTTCACAATATATATGTACTCCCTCATTTTGAATTAGAGCTTCTTAAATTTTGTTGCCTATTCTTCTATCCCTAATTCTTTGACGTTTTTAATTTATTGGTGATTTTGCCATGCCTTTTCTCAATAGACCATAGACCAACAACACATCTTGTACCTTAGGCTTGTGATCTATAAGTTCTTTAGTGACAATTGGTCTAATCTTAAAAAAATTATCGGATATCTCCACTCCAGTCCCACAATACACGAAACCACATGCAAGCTTTCTGCATCAAGTAAGCTCGGGAGGAGTTAAATCCAAAACTTGTAGCTTAATTCTAGAGAGTTAGATCAACTGAGCTAACCGTGCAGGTGATTTTGAACTTAGAGACTCAAAGAAATCAATTTTCAAGTGGCATTGAGCAACTAACTTTTGACATTCTGTTAAGGTAGTTAAGTGTGTGTTTGGTAATCAAATATCTCATTGTATATTGTGGTATATTTAGATGACTGATAAAAAAGGAACGGATATAAGCACTTCTTCTTTTTTAATATTCAGAGGCACCCTTATTGGAAAGACAAAATGACTCTTGGTTGAAATGACAATTTAATCTTCTCACATTTCTTTATCCGTTTTACCTAGGCCTGTTATCGGACCTGACCCAGCCCGAGGACTGTCCGGCCCTAATCTTAGAGTCCAGCAACGAGCCGGACTCTGGAGTCCAATAAGCACTAACGGACTAGTCCGAAGAGTCCGATAAGGACCCGCGGACAGTCCGCGAGCCCGCGAGCCTGATGAATTAAAAATGAAAATAGGGTTGCTCTTGCGATTGCTTTCCTCTCTTTCCTCTTGCAATTGCTCTCACAGACATCTCTCACGCTCACCGCTCTCTCGATCTGAGATCTCTCTTTTCTCCCTCTTTCCGTTCTCCTCTCTCTTGCACCTCTCTAGAAATCCGATCGTGACTTCCATCTCCTGCAGCCTCTTCACTCGGATCGAGACTTCAAATCATTTTGGTCAATTTGCAAATCTAGATCTACAAATCTGTAAGTGATTAGAGAAGATAACCCAAGGGTTTTTTTTTTTATTTGTTGAAAAAGGATCCGTTTTGGATGAGTGAAACTGGAAATCGTGGGTTTATCAATGGGTTTTTCAAATGATAAACTGAATCCATAACATATGAAGAATGGTACCCAAATCTTCATATCTTCTTACTTCTTTTGCTGATACGTAAGCACAAGTGGTCTCACAATATGGCATTTTCTTATAGGTTCATCTTGGAGGATGATGACGATAGAGTAATTAAAGATGCTGATGCCATTAGTGATAATGATGTTCATTAGAGTAATTATACAGATAAATTATTATTAGGTTGCTGTCTCATTTGATTTGTTGCTAAAAAATATCTCATAGGTACAAAAACTAGTGGGTGAAGTTCCAAAAACTAGTAAAACAGAGTAGTATAATCTTGTTATTTATTCTCTTTTGTCTATTCAAGTACTACTAATTTTTTAGAAATAATGAAGTACTTAGTGATGCTTTTCACTTTCTTTTATTTTTAATTTGCAGGTGCCATTGATGTTGAGAAATTGGCGTCAACCCTGTATGACAGTAGCTTGAATTTCAAGTACTCTCTGCACTTGAGAAGGCCACTGGATCTTTTGACATTGGCAACAAGCTTGGGCAAGGAGGTTCTGGAACAGTATACAAGGTAAACTACTTGACTAAGATGCAAATAAAAAATTATTTTGAAATTAATTTTAGGGCACATTTGAATGCACCTGTGACAGATGCTTAAGTAGGTTCTATGCCCACATCTAAAACTATAAATTTGAGTATGAATGTTCTATACCCCATTATTGTGTTCACTTCATTACTTCTACTTGTTTGCCTCATATTGAAGAGTTGGCTTCTTTTTGAATGAGTGATGAAAAGATTCTGTGTTATCAACAGGACAAAGAAAAGAATGTAAGCTAAATTATGATACTATGATCTGCACAATTATAATTAATTTATAATGGGAATATGGGGTTTAAGTCAGGGCCCTGAGTTTTCCTTTAGATCTTCCATAGACAAACTTATTAACACCTTCTCCACCATTGTTCAAATCTCTTGCCATATGTTGGACCCTACTATATGATGAGATGATTCCCATGACAGCAATTTTGGCAATATTTACTTGGACCAAAGATTGCCTCAAATCATTTGTGCACCTTGAACACCATGTGTAAAAATTCTTTGTAAACATGATGAATTCTCCATTTTAAACACTTTGCTTATTTTATGGGATGCAGGATTTTGACATGGATCCTCTTGGATGGGTTGGTTGAAAAGGTCTTTTGCTTGAAAAGGTTTCTTCTTAACAGGTTTCTTCTTGGGCTAGTTATTTAATTGGATTTTGAGTTAAGGTGTGGCTGTGGGTCTGCTCCATGAAGAGCAGTTGTTTGTGCTGGAATATGTCTTGGATGTACTTGGTCAAATTATAGATAGATGAGTGGCCTTGAATTTAAATGAAATCTAGAACCCACATAAATCTTATGCACTTGTATGTTTTCTATTTATTTTCCTTTGTTTTTAAACATCAAGCAATCTTGGACAAAGCCTACACTTTTCACGATATGATTCTCATGTGAAGAAAGTGATAAAAATGGGGAGTGTTTTCTTTCCCTCAGTCTTCTCTGTGAGAGAACAGATACCCACCAAAGTAAAGCTGGCAAGGAGAGCTTTGAGAAAGGCAATGCCTTTGCTATTGGCCATCTCTCTAACTCACAACTCACAACGAATATTGGCTGTGAGAGGAAAAAAAAGAATATATGAAAATCCCAACCAGTGCTCTACTACAGTTGTACTAATGGAACATTGCTTTGGAAGAAGAAGGGATTGATTTGTGAGAGGTACAAGAGTAAATAAGATTGTATTTTGGTATTGGAAGATGCACCATCTCTACCATCAGCTTTCACAAATTAATATAAGCATGGAAAGTTAAGCATGGAAAGGTGTTCCAAATCTGAATTCTATGTTAGTGCATTTGATCTCATCTTTAAACATTGTACAAAAATTCAGGGGCCTTTAATTTGATTGATTTTTTTTAAAGGAGTACACAAAATTAAGTGGAAAAGGAAACAAGAAACAAAATGTAGATCAGAGAGGTTCCATTCATGTTTTAAGGTTTATTTTTTAGTAACATATCAACAGAGAAACCAAATCATTTTTCTTAAAAAATAACCATTTTGAACTAAATTTCAAAAATGGGGTTTAGCCATTTTTATTGAATGAGTTGATTAAAAGTGGATTTTGGACAAGAACCCTTGATTAAAAGATGCCTTTTATTGAATTGGCTTTGTATTGGGTGGCTAAACTCATGGCTTTGTTGAAAAATAATAATCTCATGTGAATTGCTTAAATTTTCTGAGATAGAACAAGCAAATCTTTCTCTCTCCAGCAAGCCATTCCAATCACATGATGATGTAGGACTAGAATTGTAAACTGAATGGGAGTCTGAGTCTGAAAACTGAGCTTGCAGTTCATTCTTTTCATAATTCAACACATTGTTTCATTAAGAAGAGGTTGTGTATTTATTATATGAAGTAATCTGAAAATTCATGTGGACTTTTTTGTAAGTTGTTTTGCATGTGAATTGCAGGTGAAGAAGAGGATAAATTTGGTTTATGGTGGAGGGAGTGAGATGTTTGAAACTTGTAATTTTGGCAAAGGATCTCAAGAAACCTACATAAATGAAAGAGGATAAAGTAGAGAACTCCAATTCAAAAATCATTTTAGTTGAGTTTAATTTTATTGGATTGTAACATTATTATTATTATCATCATGTATATGTCTGTGTCATGAAGACCTCATTAGAAGGAAAGGATGCAAATTAAAGTTTTCTTTTTCGAATTTTAATACTCGAAGACTCAATTGGAATTTTTTCAAAAAAAAAATTTCATCGATTGAAAGGTCAAATATATCTTATTTTTTCTTTAAAATTATTTTAAGGATGTATTTTTTTTTTTTTTTTGAATTTACATGTGAGAAACTATAGGAAACCCATTCGGGCGATACCCATTGCCCTTAGGGTATACCAGGTTAATGTGCCTTTCATCCAATATTTTGTTTAAAAATTTGAAAAGCATGGCTAATTTGTTTAGAATTAATTTGAGTCAATAAAAATTTAAGCTGAACAATTCAAAAGTTATTTTTTTTAACTAGAACTATATAATTCAGTCTTAATTTCAAATTCTAATTCAGATTATTAGAGTAATGGGTTGAAAACAGGCAAACGGGCCTTTATCGAGCCGCAGACTGTCCGTCAAGCTTTTCGGGCGGGGCCCAAGGCTAATCGGAGCCTGTGTTGTTGGCCCAGGCCGTGGACTGTCCGATTATTCAATTTTGTCGGGCCGAATCCTGGGTCCATTTACAGGCCTAGTTTTAGCTTATCAATATTATTCCACTTTGCTACCTTCTTTTCCCTTTATAATAAAGTTAGAGGGTTGGGTTGCTAACTTTTTCAAAGTGAAACTTACATTTACCATTGGTTGGGTCTTGTATGGGACAGATAGAAGACTTCATGTTCAATAATTATAGTTTTGTATTATGGATATGAAAAATTGACAGTTTATAACAATCAAATTTTTAAACTCTAAGATCACACAACTAAGATATTTAGATGGAATTCAAAATTTATCTACCCAATTTCTATGTCATTTTCTACATATTCCAACCAAGAATACATAGTCTACTAAAATTTTTGATAAATAAGAACTTTATGCTTTTATTCTAAAATAAAGGTTTTTATTAAAGGATGACAAATGAAATATCTGTTTTATTATAATGTATGAACAATAAATAATTTGTTGACTGAAGATCTTTAAACAATGATTTCATTTATTTCCTATACTTATTTGATAAAAAATCTATAGATTGTATGATAGAATTTAATATTTAATTGTTTAATTCCTTAGATTAGATGTCTATAAAAACTATAAAAGATGAACAAACTATTGCTTTGTACTTACGCGTTACATTTAGTGAGGCTCTAGACAATACCAATTTGTCATATATCTATATATAATATTATTAAAAAAAGTCAGTAGAGTGCAACTCCTTGATATATCCCTTAAAAGAATACATTATTTAGACCCTATTTAGGGTCCAATAATGGTGATAATAATAGGCCAATTGAAAGATTGTACTTTTGAAAATGACGTTTAAAAAAAATCACTTTTTATTGGACCAATTTTGTCAAGCTCATAAAAGTTCCGTATTAGAAAGTAACTTTGGAACAAAAATAAAATTTGAAAGTCTCAAAAATATGACTTTAGTGATTTAACTAATTTGATTTTTGTCAGTATATATCTAAACATAGACCTTCTAAATGAGCCTAACATTGTAGTAGAAAGTGAGCCCTATTATGCTTCTTGAATCACTTAGATTGATTAATCCAACAATAATTCTGAAAAGCCATGAAAAATATTATGTATTAAAAATAACTTAAAACGTTTAAAGTTGAAAGACATAAAAAATTACTTAAATAATATATTCAAAGTGATCCTTGGTTGCTCCCCTTTTCAAGCACTGTCATTTCAATGAGTCTATCATCATAGACTATACTAGGCTTAAGATAGGGTAACTAAGTAATCATTTTATGAAAAAATAGGACGTAACTAAGTCACGGTGAGCTCTCAAGATTCAATTATGTACGTAGTATATTTTTTGGTTGTGATATATAGAAATTGGTAAAGAATAATGGGTTTGTAAATTTGAAGTCCATCTAAGCATCTTACCCAAATGATTTTAGAGCTTGAAAGTTTTTAATTGTTTTAATCTATCTTATAAAGTTATAATTAATGGATGAAGGATTTTGTCTTAAATTGTCTCATCCATGAAGTCATCAACCTATCCTATCTAATTGTACATTATTTTTTAATATGTAAATTTTCAAGACCTTTAAAAACATGTGATTTCTTAAAAAAAAAACACATCGGCAAAAAAGTCAATACTTGAGTATGAGATCTATCAAAATTCACTTGTTTGGATAAATCAAACCACATTTCTAATTTTCTTCAATTTTAGTTATTAAATTACTAAATTGTTAAAAAGAAGTATGTTGCTTATGCTTGTGGATACTAAAAAATTCAAAGGCCTATTGTATTCACAAAAGTTTATGGACTCAAAGCATTTTAAAGTGATTAAAATTTGAAAGGAATAAGAATATAATTTGATTAATTTAATAATAAATAAATAAAACCGCTAAAAAGTAATCAAAATCATATTTGTAAATTTTATTATTTAAACAACAAACTTTTTATGCATATTATGTATTGTCAACTATAAAATAATCACGATTTTAATTGACATATATAGAAGCTACTTGGACTTATAATATTTAAATTTCATTTTTATTTGATAATAGTGGCCACATCAAGTCGGCCTTGAAAGCATCACTGATTTAAAATATTTAATTTTTTATTGGTCAATATATAAAAGAAAGGATAAATAAATGAAAATGAAACTTCACCTCATCACATTTTTTATATGGTATGTTACATATTTCATTTAATAGACCATTATATTATTTATTATTTTCAAATTGTTCTTCCTAATTTATAAGAAATAAATAAACAAAAATGAAGTTACATGATTTGAATGCATTAATTGATAGTTTTAGTAGTTTTAACTTGTGAGAGTTGGCTCGGCGGTCAAGAATTCGCCTGAGGTGTGGAAAGTCTTGTGTTCAAGTCATTGTCAACACAAAAGGGTCACTCCCAGGGTCGGCCCTGGCTATAGGCGAAGCAGGTGGCGGCCTAGGGCCCCTAAGTCCATAAGCTCCTTTATTACATGTTAAATGGTTAATAATACATAATTAAAACACAAATCCATTGTTGATTAGGATGGTTAGAATTCGCCTATCATAAATATGGGCCTGAGTTCAAATCCCGGTTGTGTATTATTATTATTTTCATGGAGTTATTTAATAATAATATTTATTTCGAATTTAGAACACTCAATTTTTAAAAAAAATAAAATAATGATAGTAATAATCATAATAATTATTATAATCCTCATTTTATTGAGTTTATTAGTAAAAATAAAAATAAAAAATAATTTAAATTAATAAATAATCTTTTAAAATATATCTATCATCTAAATAGATAGAAAGAGAAATCTATATTGAGTTGATAATTTTATATTAAAAATAATTTAAAGCTTTTAAAATTTGAAGAGATGAAAAAACATAACTTTATTCATTTTATCAATGTAGATTTTATTAGATATAGTATATAAGTATAAATCATTATAATTAAGATATTTTTTAATTTTTAATTTTTTAAAAAATCAGAAAAATCGAAAAATTAAAATAATAATAATATATTCATTTCAATGAGAATTTGCATTAGTGTCCACTCGAATATGATAAAAGATGCAGTACCAAAAGAATGAATTGCTAAATTATATAAAAAAAATGAATTGTTGTTTTCCAAATACTTAAATTGCTTATAAAATAATAATGATTATACCAGTTACAGTTACCTATGCAGAAATAAGTTTTTCAAAGTTAAAATTGATAAAATCTTATCTTCGGTCTACGATGTGACAAGAAGATTGAATGAATTAACTATCTTATCTATTGAAAAATAAATGTTAAAAAATTTGAATATTGTAATTTAATTAGTAATTTTACATCTCAAAATAAGAATAAATTTTAAATAATAATTTGTTATAAATTTGATTATAATATTTTATTTAAATGTTTCACACTTTGTAAAAAAAATTGTATGATTTTATTTTTTATGAGTATATAAAATGCCCATCTTAAAAGTTCGCCTAGGGCCCCTGAAATCTCAGGGCCGGCCCTGGTCACTCCACATGACCCAATGTGTGTAGATAGGGACGTTTACACATGCTAAGGATTAGTTAATCTCTTGCTCGAAGAGGCCTAGACAATAAATAAGCATGATATCCAAACTTCACTAATCCGACAATGCCACATGTGGAGCTTCAATTGGTTCATTGTTTTAGATTTTCTACAATTGAGGATTCCTGAGGACTCCCTCATATAATTATTACATATTTTGGCTCATAAAAATAAATTGATTAGCAATTAAGATTTCAAATTCTACATCCACAAGATTAGGATATTATTAGATGGTGATGATATTTTTCCCTTGCCCTTTTTAATTTCATTTTTTATATATATGTAACAACCCGATTTTCCACACATAATAAAATATAGATGAAAATAAGAGAAAAGAAGGATCGGAGTTCCGATACAGCAATGTCAGACTTCCGATGGTGTCAAACGTCCGATAGTAGTATATTAGGAGATATTGGGACTCGGACCAATAAGCCTCGTTTTTGGACTCGGAGATTTTTTAAGGAGAGTTCCGATAGTGTCGGACTTCCAATACTTAAAGGTCGGAAGTCCGCTATCGCGGAAGGGGTAGAGGCATTTAAACTCCAAATCTGATTAGAGAGGCAATTTCCTCTCTTGACCAGTTGTGGGATTCGACCAGAGCACCCCTGCCCTCTCTTTGTGCATGTTGGAGATTTGAAGAGGGGAAGACTCTCCAAGTCCATCCCTAGTTGGGGATCTCCATTTTTCAAGGCATGCCTTTCCCCAAATCTTAGTTTTTGTTGAGGGAGATGTGTTATTTCTATTTGGGGCGGTAGAAGGGGATCTTAGGAACCTCATTCGTGTAATGCCCCTCCCTCTCCCACTAGGATCAGAGTAATATAATGTGAATATTTTATTGAAGAGAGAGACGAACGCCACGATGCGAGTCGAGTCTGAGTCCGAAGACCCGACCCTCGACTGGCCCATCCTAGTGTATGTATGGATTCAGTCCATGATAATACTTACACACACTACAATAATCAGCTGAAATTTAAACATTTAGACATTGCAAAAGTAATAAACCATCTCTCAAAGCAAAAGTAAGAATTCCTGACATTAATGCGAGTCAAATACAAAACTGAAAGTACTAAGAGTCAAACATAATATTACATTCCCCAAAACTGAATATTCTTATAAACTACATCGTTCTCAAATTCCGAAACATCAAAATGAGCTAGGCTATCCAAGATCTTTTTTGCATTCATCTTGTTCATGCTCGGCTACCCCGTGATCCGGTCTCGTCTACATTCCTTGAATCTGCATGTACATCTAAAGGGGAAAATTTATGGGCTTAATCAACGCGCCCAGTAGGTATTCTAACCAATAAATGTGCATTAAAGTATGTCATACTAAAATAATATATATGCATATATTTGCATGATTAAAACGTTGCATATTATCAACATAATATATTTCTCAAATCTCATTTATATCAAAGTATCAAATTACATATTCAAATCATACTTCTTTCATGATAGAAATCTCAAATTCGAAAGCATGCTTAGTACCTTTCTCAAAGGATTTCACATTAGAAAATCTCATGCTTTCTCAAATGATCATAATCCGGATTTCATATTCAATTCTTATCGATGCTTATCATGATGCAACATTTCATGGGTGCCATGAAGAATGTATGCCCTTTCATGGCCCATAATATACAACCAACAATTTAACCGGAATCACTCGTGGAGTGTTTCCTCCATATCATTACTATTCACACTACCAAAGTCTGTCCGGACGATTCAACCCTTTGGTTTATCAAGTGCAATTTCCAACATTGTAACCACGATATCAAAGTCTGTCCGGACCATTCAACCCTTTGATCCTTCAATTTCCATTCTCATACCAAATCCTACGACACCAAAGTCTATCCGGACTATTCAGCCCTTTAGTTCGTCAAATATCATTCACATCCCATGCCATGTGCATGAGGTACATGAATGCTAATGTTTTTGCATCATATATTTTCAATCATCTCATATAGTTCATATGATCTCAAATCTTTTTTAAATATAAACAAAGAATCATATACTCAAAGTGTCTCAAAACTTCATATAGTAATTACAGCATTCTCATAATCGAAATCTCGTGATTTTAATAGAAAATCAAATCATATTAATAGTCGAGGTATTTAATTCACAACCATAGTGCTTCAACAATATAAGAAAATCTACTTGATCGAAGACGATCAGCGAAAGGGATCACTCATGAAATCGCACGAACGGTGTCGGGACTACCCTCGATTTCTTCATTCGGACACATGTATCAAAACATAATATTTATGTCACAAATTTGTAACTTGATTAAGAAATGCTAATTAAGGCTTGGACTAAGTTGGTGTGAGTTAGAGGAGACCAAGTGACTCCACATAAGTGATTTAGATCAGGTGTAGCAACCTTATAAAACTGTCTAAGTATCAGGTCGATACATCGACACCATCGACATATCAATCAGGACATAGTCGACACATCGGCCATCTCAATGTGTCGACCTGGGTTCCGTCTACACAGGTCTGTATTTTCTGTTTTGTTCTTAGGTCAATAGTATCGTGTTCCTCGATACATCAATAGGTGAACAGAGTCGATACATCGGTACTGTCGACTAGGGTTTGAAAGGACTCTGTACTTTTCTGTGGCTCTCAACTTGATACTATCGACTCCGTCGACAATGGGAGTCATGGGAGTGGTGCCATGACTTCACTAAATGGATGGCCAGTGGCCACAGGAGAGGTGTCGTGGCTACGCCTATCGAGTAGATGCGGTCACAAGAGAGATGTTGTGGCCGAGCCGAAAGTTGTGTCGGGCATGGGAGAGTTGTTGTACCAACTAGAGATGACAAATAATCCAGCTCTTCATACATAAGTGCATACACGTGTTATCTCTGATTGATTATACTTCTTATAATCCTTATTTGTATGTGATCTAATCCCCTTACAGTTTCAAGTCATGGCTTGGAGAAGGGGTCCTTGGGACCCAATGTTTAGCAGTGGGAGTCGTTGGGGTATAGCTACCACATCTTATTTTGTTATTTTGGGCTTGTTTATGTTTGAATACCAAACCATGTAAAAACTATGAACTATGAAAATGTGATGTGTGTACTTAGCTTGTAATATTTTGAGCTCTCCCTCTCTTTATGATCGAAAACTCATCTTATGAATGTATAATTGTAGCTTGAGGAATTGAATGAACAGGCCTTGTAATTGTAGACTAAGGATGGTCAAAACATGTGAAATTTAGGGGAGACTCTTCTGAAATTTCGGTAACCTCCATGGAAAAAAATATATATATATTCTTTTTTCTTTTGCGTTCTTGTAAAAGCAGGGCGTGACAATATATCTCTCCTAAAAATGTTGGTCCAATTGAAAATCGAAACGCCATGGCATGCAGTGCCACCAAACCTTTTAGGGTGTCTCTTGAAAGAACTAATAAAAATTTATGTTAGGCTATGCAATTTTGAATTTTTGCACTATTTTTTGAAATATTTATACATTATGGGTTAGGGTAAAATGGAGAAATAGAAATTTAAAAACCGACTTAAGATAGATATGATTTTGACTTTATTGATGATGATAATTTGATATATCATGGATTGAGACCTACATGATTAATGTGTCAATTTCAAGATAGAAGGAATTTGGACAAACACTTCATTTGAGTATTGTAGGTTTGCAGTAGACCATTAAATTAATAAATTATAATAGCTAACTAGTCAAGTTCTAATTCTTAAGGGTAAGATGATCGGATAGGGTGAAACTTTTACATTTATATTTCATTTTGTTGATCCACAAAAAAAAAAAAATATATATATATATATATATATATTATTAACAAATGTTTAAAATTTCTAAAAATAAAAATATTTGATATCCTCTCTTAAATAAAAGAGCACTTCTCATTGCTGGTGCTGCTTTTTTTCAAAGGCGGAAGACCATCATTTAGATATACCATTAGGGGGCATGTACATTGATTACTTGGATGGTTTGCTTGCCAAGTTTGAAACCCATATATCACCCTAACTTTTGATATTAAAAACCTAAAGTTTTGATAACTTTTTACTTAATGTGTTCAATTAAAGAGTGAAAATCATTTTGATAGACATTTCAAAGTGTTTTATTGATACATTAAAATAACCAAGGTATTTGAAATGTTGGAATTAATATAAAGTAAGACTGATCTTCTTAATATAAAAATATATTAGTGTGAAAACATGCTTTGCACATGAATCATAGTTAAGCCAACTAACTTAATTGAAAAAACTATTAGTTTGAAAAGCAATAAAGGTTAAATTCACTCATTAGTTAGACATTGAAAAAGAGAGATGAAGCCATTAACTTGGACAATAGAACTCCGAATGAAGTCATCTAAGCATTAAAATCTAACCAAATTGACTTGTAATTTGAGAAATATAGATGGATCATAAAGTTTTATTAGCTGAGCTTCATTTATAAAATCATTTAATCTAGGCAACATCTTGGATAGTCTTTCATATATTGACTTGAAAAATGTTGAATCTACGAACACTATCCCATATCCAAGTTATCAAGAAGTAAAAAAAGAAAAAAAAAAGGAAAAACTAAGATCATTTTCGTTGAAACCCATAAATTATTTTTAACAATGAGGAAAATCCATTGTAGGTTTACTCTCATAAAATGATAGAATTGGATGAATAAAGAAAATAAGAAGAAAAGAAAAATGAGTTATCATCTTCGAATTTTCATATTCAATTAGGACAGGCAGAATTCAAAAATAACAAATATAAAATTTCATAATATTATCGATGAAATTGGAATTAATTATTTATCACCAACTTGTTAGCATATTTTTTATAACTAAGGTGTCTAGATGTCTCACTCAACGGAGATAATTTTAATCCGACTAATCCTTCGAGCATGTGAAGACCCCCCCAATTATGCACACACCTAGTAAGCAATTGCAAGGAGTGGTCCCTTGGGGTTGAGCATGAATTGAACTCAAGACCACACTTCCTGAGGCAAGAGTCTTGACCGTCTGGCCAACTAGTGAAGGTCAAGGTTGTGTAGAAACCTTCCTTAATCTTCAATGAAGAAATGGTCCAAATGAACTTTCGTTCGTAGTGGTTTCCAACCAAAGACGTCGCTATAAACAATCTTTGGTGTCACTTGTTTCGCCCGAATCTGACTTCTGATAAAATGAATCCAATCAATATGCAATGCACCTTCAATTGAATAATGAAATAATTCTCAAATAGACTTGTTGTTAGGCGGTGGCTCAATTCCACCAAGATTTGGATGGCGTATGGGGCCTACATGGGTTGCATGTACAGGTAAGTTGGTACACGGCAAAGTGGAGAAAATCTCTCATGGAGAGAATGATTAGGAGAAAAATCAGCCATGGGTAGAGACGTATCTAATGTGACATGGCATAGAGAAGATTGCCAACGTGTATGAGTCTAGATAGAAGGACTCCTATATATGTCGGTGTGGGCTTCATGGAAGCCTTGCCTTGGATGGCCGCATGCAGTAGGGTGCTTTCTTTGGCCACGATAGAGGTCACCATGGTGGAAGGCGCAACACATGCTAATATGCTAAACGAAGGGTTGCATGCATTGCTTAGGCATCAACAACATGAGAGCAGCAAGGTGCGCAGCCAACATGTGTTGGGAGTTGTTGCATGCAAAGGAGCTTCTGAGGTAAACCGTACTCACTGATATTGTGAGGTTAATTTTACATGGAGCACATCGGGATATGCTCAGAGAGCACTGAAAGCAGTCGAAGAACGAGACAGGAGAGGGGTCTTCTAGGTGGAGAGTGGTAAGATGAGATGGATGTACAAGGACTCGGGACTTCGGGTTTGGGCTCTAGACTCAAGGGAATCATTATATTGTACTTGTATTCTTTTTCTCATAGTGAAGATTTTTGTCGCTCCTTGGACATAGGTCGGATAGGCTGAACCACGTAAAATATTGTATTGTGTTGTGTTGTTTTTGTTCTGTTTATTTGGGTGTGTTTATTTTTACTAATAAACTTAACAATTGCAACAAAGATTCAATTCAATTTAAGAAAACTAAATATTCAAAAGATAATACCAAATACAAATAAACACAAGAACTTATCTTATCCTTGCCACCACACTGGATACAAAATTGATTCAAACTCAACAAATGATCTCCATCAAGCCTATGCCCAAACCTTTTATAGCTAAAGGGTGATTGAAAAACAATGAAATGCACTAATTATATTGTGAGATTTCTATGACTTGCACACCGAAATCAAAGTTTCCTCAAAACTAGGTATCTAGATTTCTTCACATGGTGTTTTCCAATTGATCTTCAACAATCATCAAGGAGCCATGGAGAATTACCATAAGGTGTTCGGGTTTTTCAAAAAAAGTCTCTTCAATCACCAACAAACCTTAATGAATGCAATCATTCTTCCAATGATTCTTTTGTATTGAACTTGGCACCAATTAATGTTCCAACAAGCCATGATCAATCTCAAGGAAGTGGTGAGGTCTTCTAGGCCTCAATCTTGCCTGATTTTATGTTTCAATGAGCCATAGATAATTCTAAGAAATAGTTGGTTTACTCGTGCATAGGAATGAGAAATCATGCACCTTGGAAAGAGAATTCATGCATATGGGAGAACGTGTCCATGCAACATAGGAAATGGGAACATTCACATAAATTTTCATGCACCTTGGGATGGGAACATAATGAATGTCATGCGCACTTTTCATGGGTGGTGTCATTGATCAATGACTTAATGTCACATAAAAAATGATGAGAAAAGATGATGATTAAGTGAGAGCTTAGGTGGTTGTCTAGGTGGATGCTTAGGTAGCAAAAAAACCTTGGAACCATTTTCATACTAGGGTTTGGTTAAGGAATATAGAACCTTTTTCACATTGAGACTTTAGTGAAGTGAGCTTGTGATACCCCTACAAGTCTCACATCGACTTGATAGTGATGTGGGAGGGGACTTTTATGAGGGAAGCCCTCACTCTCTGTGTGAGGCCTCTGGTCCCCAAAGAAAAATCATGAGGGCATGGTGGGCCCAAAGCGGACAATATCACACTGAGAAGTTGGGGTAGGCTCGTTACAAGTGGTATCAAAGCACGGTTCAACACTCGGACTGTTTGGGCCCTCTACCTCTGTGATGTGACAGAACCGAGGACGGCTCTAGTCTTAAGGGGAGTGGATTATGATACCCTACAAGTCCCACATCGACTTGATAGTGATGTGGGAGGGGGCTTATATGAGGGAAGCCCCTACTCCCTTGTGTGAGGCCTTTTGGGCCTGGCCATGTGGGCCAAGGCCCAAAGCAAAACTGTGAGGGCATGGTGGGTCCAAAGCGGACAATATCACACTAGGAAGTTGGGGTAAGGTCGTTACAGAGCTTAAATGGTTTCTTAGCAACTCAATTTGTAGCTCATGTTGCCGAGCTTACTTCCTCGTTTGTACTTGTCAAATTGATTATAAAATTTCAAAGCTATGGTTACAATTTTATCTTTAATTGTCATGTCCTCATCATCATTGATGCATGCATTGCCAACCCATAAAAAATAAGGTTTTCACATATTTTGTGAAGTAGCTAGAGCCATGCATTGAAATAGATAGTAAATAGATCAAACATCAATTGGAGTGCATTTGTAACGCCCCATCCTGTTACAAGCGCATTATCTCCGAAATATCTCAAAACGTCACAGAGCACGGATATCGGGTATAGTTTTTTTTTTTTTGAAACAGGGTAACTACCTCCCGCTCAACAAACCACAAGTCCAGAACTAAGAAATATAATGAACCACAAGTGTAAACTAATCAAAAGTGGTTATACAGTCATCCAGACAAACATATGATAATGAGTTCATATAACTAAGGTTTCTCAAATTTAAAACATAACATGAACATAAACTTATATTCACTACTACTCCTTCCCAGGTACTTGCTCAAGTGGCAATGGTCCTCTAACAACTCCGGTCTCCCTACCGGTACAAACGGGAGACCATACAATATACAATGCCTCAACCGCCGGAATGCAATGGGGAAACTCGCATCTCCTATGGAGGTCTCGACCGCCGAAGCATAACGGGGAAGCAAATCTAAAGGGTAGGAACCTCAATCGCCGGAACGTAACGGGGAAACCTGCATCCCCCCCCCCCTATGGGGTCTCGGCCGTTGGAGCATAACAGGGAAGCCCTCCCATCAACCAACTCATCACATCATCATAAGCATGTACACATGTGAATAGTCTTTCCAATGCATGCACACAGCATTAGGATCTTGTATAACAATGAGGATACATCCTTATACAACCAATTCAAAATCAATAACATAGTTCATCATACGAGTCAAAAGTATATAATGAATTACTTAGTCACGTATGTCTACACTCAACATGGCTTCATTAGTATCTAGTGAACAAACACTCCACGCCTCATCAACCTTTTTCAAGTATTACATTCAATTATCAGGTTGTCTAATTAAAATTCTCCACAACTGCATATAGGTAATAGAAGTATGCCCGAGCGGACCCTCTGCCACATATATATTTCCACAACTTTCCCTTACCGAGTGGTTATATAAATAGAGGGTTACACTCAGGTCACTCCATGTTCGGAAATAGTGGGTTAATATATGCAAGTGCATGCTAAAATAGTAGTAAGTCCCCTCCTAGTGTGTGTGGAGTCGAAAGTCCAAAGCGAGCAAGCGGCTTGAATAGTCAAAGGGAGCTAAATCTATTGAAACAAGGAGGAATGGATGAATAATTAAGACAAAACAGGTTAAAATGAGGCTGGAGAAAAAATAGGCCTAAAATTGGGCCTGGCCCAAAACTGGCTGAATTGGGCTGGGCTTGAAAACGGGCCAAAAAAAGTGGGTCGGGCTGAAAGGCCAGGTCTGCCAAAAGTGGGTTGGGCTAAGTCGGGTCAGGCCTGCCTGAAGTGGGTTGGGCTGGACCCAAACTAGTCCACTAGGGCTGGGTTGGGCTGGATCAGTTTGAGCCTGGCTGAGCCAGACTGGGTTTGGGTGGGGTTAACTTAAGAGCCTGAGCTGCGTCCAGTCGGAGACTCGGCTAAGCCAACTCAGTTGGAAAAAAGGAGGAAAAGGAGAAATCAGAGAAAACCAAAGAAAATCTAGGAAAACAGCGGAAATCATAGAAAATCGGTGGAAAAATCAAGGGAAAACACGGAAAAGGAAGAGGGAAAAAACGAGAGAGAAAGAGAGAGAGAGAGAGAGAGAGAGAGAGAGTGGGGGGGAAGAGAGAAGAAGAAGGGTGGAAATATCCGGTGGTTGCGAGCGGAAATCCAAAATCCCTGATGGTGACAGCAATTGGGGAAAATTACGGTGGGAGGCGACAGTCGGGTGAGGGAACCGACAGGGAAGAAGAACAGTGAGAGAAGGAGAAGAAGATGCGAGAGAGAGATACCTAAAAATGGGGAAGGAGGGAGGGATAGCGCTAGAGGAGGGAGATGGTTACGGCGGCTGCTGTAAGGAGAGGGGGTGGAGTGTCTCTTAGGGTTTCTTAAAGGAAGAGGGAGGGTGGCGCGTAGAGTTTTTTTTTTTTCAAAACCTCGCTCTAAAAAGTAAAATACAATGAGAATGAAAACCAGAAAAATCTCGAATGCTGAGAATCAAGTGAGGAAAAATGTGATTTTTAAATATTTTATATAACAATTTACATAAAAAATCTAAAATTACCAAAATACCTTTTGAGTTTTCGAACTCAAAAACAGACAAATTGGACCCACCACGGCACCCACACTCTCCTCACTACTACTATGGTCCCAAAAACAACTTGGAGATCTGAAATTTTTTTCAAAAAATAAAAAACAATCAGAACGGGTCATTACACCATTGCATTAGAAAATTTTCTAATGAGGATGATTGTTGACTTGTTTGTATTGTGTAAGATTTGAAATTTGAATTACTTAATCAATAGTCTAATAAGAAATTCATGATGACTTCCATTCTCACATTATGACAATGAAATTTCAAAACTTTGTATGCAATGAAGAAACTACAAAATCAAGTTCAAAATAATGGCAAAGAATTTTTTTTAATGATAATATCATGAACTACATCAAATGCAAACGATTTCTCTTAAGCATGAGATTGATTATCCCATAGTTAAGAACTTCTCACTGGAAAATGAACCAAAAATTCTAAGGATGGAGTCATGGAGGTTTCTCCAGCCTTTTTAAACAAAGAAACTGTTTTCTTCAACAAAGTTATTTTTTATAAAATGTATAAAAAATTATAGAGATAAGAAGTGGATAGAATCTCATCTTCATCCAATTGTCTTGATCAGGGATTGAAATACAGGGCCGACCGGTATATCGGCCGATATGCAAATATCGGCCGGTAACTTTCTCTCTCTTCCGGTTTTTTTTTTTTTTTTGATTTTTTGTCCGATTTTTTTTGGGTAATGTCGGAAAATTTTGAGCTTCTTGAAAATGTAATTTTTTCATTAAATATCGGTCATATACATATTCAAATTATTTATTTAAGTTTCATCTATTTTTAATATTAAAATTAACAATAGATGATGTTAACTTATAAAAACATGAAAATGTCTCATCAATCCTCTCAAGTCTCATCAAGAAGTAGAAAATGAAATATAATTAATCAATCTAGGAAAATTAATAATAAAAATAAAAATAAAACTTCTTATCTCATAGCTCCACATGCTCAAGGACCTTCTAATATCTTTGGATCTCTTGAGATTAATATTTTTAATCTTTGAACAATCAGTTATTTTAATTTACATGTTTTTTAGACAATTAATTAAAAGCAAATATATAGAAAATAGAAGATTTGGAGCTATGAGAGTATGCTTCGTACCTTTTCATACTCTAGGAACAATCAAATTTTCCATCCTCTAAAGTTAATCAAATAATAATATTTTAATCCAATAGTTTTTCTTAATATCTTTAATCTAATTCAAATATTAGAATCCACCAATTACCAAATGCATCCTAATATTTTAATAATAGTAATTAATCTTTAAAATTTAGAATCTGAAATCTACAATTGTCAAACACATTCTAAAAATTTGAACTAATGTCTATGTTATTGGGTAATTATAAATACATACTTACATTTTCAATAATTTCAATTTCATTCCTAACATTTGAAAGTCATGTATAAATGAGTCTCTGTACACTGTATGTATTCTGATGTGTGAATAATGTTTAGGGATAATAAAATATTAACTATGATAAGATCCACTTATGCTAATGTTAATATGTTATATGAGAATGAGCAGACTGTCTATGATTAATCATAGTTGTTCTTTATTCAATCATAATAATAAAATTTTATAAGTCTAAGATAATAAAATGACAAAAAGGCTTTAGCCATCATGTATTTATGTTGCCATGTATACACCTCACACACTTTAATAAATTGAAATTGAGTCAAATTAATTGAATAGTATTTTAAAATTCAAATCATGTTTTTAAAATTTTCAAGAAGTGGTAATAAAAGGTAAAATAGTATTTTATAAGTGAAGACCTCTGAATAATATCATATTGTTTTTTTTTTTTTAGACTATTAGTTATCTATCAAAATTTGAATTTATTTTAAGTAGATCTCAATGAAATTGAATTTCATATCTCAAAATTTGAATTACATCAAAGCTTGTCCAAATGTTCTCAAAACAAATGTAATATTACTATGGATCCAGCTCTTCATATGGATAACCCGGGACGTGGAAATAAAATCTTGCATACGTCTGTTCCGGAAGTCGCTCATCATTAGACGTGTAGTCGGATGTTGACGATGGATTGTGGTACTGCCAACTATCAAATGAGGGTTGCGACTGACGATCTGAAATCGACATGGACTGCATATTACTGGATAATGAGTTCGTGTCAAAGTGCCCATAGCTCGGTTGACCATAATATCCTGTTGGCGTATATCCGAAAGATACATATCCTTCACCGGGCAAGTTTGTTCCGCCATGAAGAGGTGTATGTTGCCTATCATCCTGTTGGTAATGGACTTCACTCATGTTGGGATAATACCCCGGTAGGCTGGCAGGCTCAACATCCACAACAATATTTGGATGAGTAAAATCCAACTCATCATCTGACCCATTACCGTCATCGGTAGATGAATCAGAATCAGATCTAGCCGACCCATAATCACGTCTGCTGGGTTGGCTGTTCGGAACAACAGGTTCTTTTCCTCTTAATGATCTCCTCCTCTGTGAAGAGCTGGATACCCCATCTGTCCCAGTGGGCCGTTCACTAACAGAATGACGACGTGGAGCCATCCTTGTACTTGTCTGACGTTCTAGACCCACATTTGGAGGGCGGGACACATTTATTGAATGGCGGCGACCTTCATTTTCCGCCTCGTCCTCGGAATCTTGCAATTCTCTCAACTCTATACTTTGATCTAAAAAATATATATCTAGATCATGCAGTACAGGTTGTTCTTCCTCTTCGATCCATTCACTTAATGGATTATTATAGGTAAATAGAGACTCGAGGTCGATCGGGACAAAAAAATCATCGGCATCTTCCCGTGTCAACTCGGGGCACCTCCTTAAATTCCTTGCCCTTAGCCTCTGATTATAGTGTAGGTACACTAAATCATTAAGTCTTTGAGATGATAATCTGTTTCGAGGCTTGCTATGGACATATTTAAATGTCGACCAGTTACGCTCGCAGTTGGTTGCACTGCACGTCTGACTCATCAGCTTGATGGCATACTTCCTCAATATAGGTGAGTTGTTGTCAAAATATGTCCACCATTGTGTAGCACTCATCGTCGCCGTCTCTCTCAACCTAACATCGGCAACTTCATCCGCAAATGACTCCAAGCGGTTCTCATAATTGTGTAACTTCAAAACAAAAATGAAACACAATTAGTATTATCGGATAATGAACAACTTTCAAATCATCAAAAATATGGAGATCATAATGAACAAAAGTAGTACATCTCTAAAACATGCCGCCAGTTCACCAAGATGCATGACACCCATAATCTCCAATGTCCGTCTTACGCAGTTACGAATTGAGTCGGTCGACAGTTCTAAACCTAACTCATTATGTTTCTTTGAGAAGGGATTCAAATAATATGATGCCAAGTGAAATACAATGCGATTAACGTAAATATAAGATATGCATAATAATAAGATATAAACACACTAGCGAATAAAAAACTAACCTGTAACGAACTGCGGGTTGGAGATGAAAAATTGATTAATCCCGTCGTTGATGATTTCCATGAAGTGAACCGGAGGATTAACTTTCGCAACTTCAGTTTTAGCCTTTATCATGCATTCAAATACATAGGGGAGCGTCGACTTCTTATCTCCGTCTACAAATCGGAGTGCTGTGACTATGGGAGCAGAGATGTTGATGGCCGATACGATACTGTCCCAGAACATTTTAGATACAAATAAGTGTGTAATGTTCTGGTAATATCTTTGATGTTTAGCGTTCCTCATGTCGAACGCATTTGCAAAGGACCTACTTCTCGCCATCTTCATCAATTCTGTCTTGCTTTTTAAGAAGCTCTGCAACGTGAGGAATACTGTGGCGAAACGTGTTACTGCAGGTCGCAGTAGTTCACGACGTTTCGTGTACTTCCTCATTACCTCTAAGATTCTAACATGATTGTATATAAATGTGGTGACATTCTTACACCAGTCAATTAGGTTTCCAAATTCCCTCACATTAGCAAAATCTTTGAGGATCAAGTTTATGCAGTGGGCCGCACAGGGGGTCCATAAGATCCACGGGTATGTGTTCCCGACCTTCCTCCCTCCCGACTTATAGCCCGCTCCATTCTCCGTTACAATTTGGACAACATTCTCAGGTCCAATTTCTTCACAGACAGACACCATCAAGCTAAAAAGAAAGTCACC